>JBAKGM010000139.1:23396573-23415951 GCA_037177215.1 Asparagus racemosus
TTTCCTCAAGTGATAGAATTACACATTGATATAACATATATGCCCACAAATAGATTTAATTAGATTTAAATCTAACAAAAAATAGTTCTCTTCTTATTGATTGACTGATTAAATTACACATGTTATAGGCTATGTATATAAAGTCCGAAGAAAATAAAATTATATAAGAAAGATGTCATATTTAACGTTTTGGTGGTATTGATGCAGATATTGAGCAGATAGACGGATAAAGTTTAGTCACCAAATAGATAAACGACGAAGTAGTATAATCAAACATAGTAGACGGAGAAAATTCAGAGTCAATATGATTGGCGGCAAAGGATTAGAATCCGACGGCATCGACAACGTGAGATATATCGACAAGGACAAAGGTAGGTAGAGGGTTTTAGGGATACTTGCCCCAATACAATTATAAAATTTATATTGGGGAGGATAAAAAATTTATATCGGTGCCCCCAATAAACTTTTTAACCCCATATAATTGAGGAGGACTATTGTGAGAACTAGTAGTTAGTTTTGTTATAAAAATGAAAATAATCATGTATTAATATAAAAATAATAATAATAAATATTTTGTGTGCGCCCGCGTGTGTATGTATTTATTGTATAAATAAGTTTTTCCATTGTGCAGAATTTATATTATATAAGTTATTAATTTATATGTGAAATTGTATATATATATATATATCTCATAAGGACAAAAAAATTATGAATTCATCCTAGATATAGACGATATCGTGATCACGGAAACGAGTTAGGTACAAAACATTCAAAGGCAACGTCACAGGTGTGGAGAACAGGAACTATTTCAAAGACTCGTGCAATTCTATTGATCATTACTCCTTAATTTGATTAACTACGCAATAATAACTATAAAAGACATCATAGCACATACCATCAGTATAAAGGATCCCATCGTCAACAAGCTTGGGTATGCTCATCGTAGTTACAAGCAACGCAACAGAAGCAGGCCAGAAAGCACCAACTCTGATCCCCATCCTCTTGCCCACCTCAAGAGCCCATGCCATGTTCTTGTCAGCAACAATCCACGTTATCTTATCGGTCTCAGATCCATTGATCTTGTGAATAATCTCCTCCAGATAACGAGGCATGACCGTTAGCGAACCCTCACATAGCTTTCCAAGATCGTTGTGATCGTCGTCAGGAGCCAAACCGTTTGGGATGGAGACGAGGTTGATATTGTGGTGGATTTTTTCGCTTTTTTCGCGTAAGGATGCGAGGACTCGATCATGGTTGAATTCAGTGTTGACGAAGGTTATTCTGAAGCCGTGATCTACTAAGCAGTGAGAGAGCTCCATGAGGGGTATAACATGGCCCTGCGCTGGATAAGGTATTACAAGAGCGTGTTGTGAGCACATCTTGCTTGTGTATGTGCTGTGTATGTTTGATTATTGGCTTCGCTTCTTGTAGTATATATACACAAAGCAAGCATAAGTAATCGAAAAGGGGGGGGAAATACATGTATTCATTTTGCTTTCCTTGCATTCTGACTCATTATATGTAAACAATGTCAATACTAATATTTCACATCAGACCTTTGTTTTTAATGTTTTGGGGTTGTTTTCTTTGGATACTGTAAAGATACACGGCACTGCGAAGGACCACACGCCTGTTTACTTTAATTCAATTTCTAGCTCAATTATTGGAAGCCAGTGATTTAATTATAAGAATATATAGCTCCAAGTGACCATGTGGACACAATCATAGTTAACATCTTCTATCAAATTGCCGACGGGCCGCCGACGTTGTATAAAACATAGCGACAGAATCGAATATATCTTTCAACCAAACTAACCTTATAGTTAAATTAACAATGCAATCTATTAATTTAATTAACCTTAGATTTAGCCACCTTTGGTCATGTTTGGGATTGTTTATCATTCAACCACCAAACTTTCTCACTGCATTACGTAATCAATGTATGATTGATCTCAATATCTCAGTTTTAATATGTTGATGATCACTTCGCTAATAGTTTTAAATGTCAAGAATATCAACCCAAAGATAACCTCCTCAAATATACTTATTATAATGATATCATGATCAATGCATCCACCACTAATCAACCACTAAATGCAATAATTCTGGATCATTTACTATACTACAATTGTTATTTTAATAATTGCCACCTTGGTCATCTCCGGATCACAACTTCATGCCAACAGCCCTATTATTAAATGTACATCTCCGGAACACGTTGCTTTTGGTGGGGCCCGAAGGATTAGGGAATAGCTCGCTAATTAATAGGATTTTCTAGGGTTGTTGAGGAGGACAAGTTTGCGCCTGGGACGGCACAAAAGTTTTTAGTTATTTATATTAATGTTCATTGTCTTTTAATTGTCTGCTTAAATTAATGTTCATAGTTATTTATATTGACATATGATTGTCCTATTTATTTTGCATGTATATAATCATCACTTATGTACAACACGATCTTTTTCATGGTATGATAACATTGCCTTGACCAAAGTTACGATCTTGGCCATTGTTTGAAATATCTCCAATAAAGTTGACATATTAACTAATGTATCTGTCGATATATTTGTTAGATATCATCATGAGTCACCCCATTGATTAGATATTATAGCCACCTTATATATATGTATAGCCGGCCTACTAATGCTGGCCATTTGTTGATTGGCTATTGAGCGTGTGTGTAAGCTAAAGAACATGTAAATCAGATTATCAATAACACAAGCTCTCATTTGTACCAATTAACATGGTATTAGAGCAGTTCCTTCAAAACCTTCCAAAATCGTAGTGGTTCCTTCAAACCACTAGATTCTTGACTCACCTCAGATCCGTGTCGCCTCTCCATCATCGCCTTCGCATCGCCTCAGATAACGGCAAACGCAACCACCACCGCTGCTGACGTCGACGCCCTCTCTAGTGCCCACCCACCAACGTCGCTTCTGCTTGCCGCTCAATCTTTCGTCGCCCTCGACATCAGATCCAGTCTTCATTGCATTGGTGACCCTCTACTTCAGATCTGAACTTGTCATCTGTGATCCGTTGACATCAGATCTGATCTCTATTGTCCTCGTCACCTTCTAGATTTGATCTTGGCAAGCATCAAGCTCTCTCCCTTGATTCGGAGCTAAGGCTTCCTGGTTGGTTCGCTTACTAAAAGCTCTCCTCTTCGTTATATCACTTTGTTGACTCCGTGGGTTCCCTGATCTCATTCAATGCCCCTGGTTGTTGATTGAGAAAAGGAAACAATCAAGAGCTCATTTATTAAGAGCTTTGACCTTTGCTTCCTTTGGTCATCTACATCACTAAAGAACTTTTCTCTTTGTTATTATTTATTACTTGTACCGGTTTAAAATAATTAAAAAACTTTTTATTTTGGTGTAGTAATGGATACGAAAGGGATATTCACATTTCCACCTCTTGACGTGCAACTTACAAGCACCAAGAAATATACTCCGTGGGTTCTTACTATACAGCATAATCTTCGGGCTTTTGCACTATGGGGTTACATTGATGGTTCACTCCGCTGTCCTCCTGCGATTCTTCATAGGTCTACTCTCTCATCTTCTGCATCATCAGCATCAGAGGTTGCTTCTAGTGCCCGTCTAGTGATGACTCTCCTGTCACGTATGCTCAATGGACTAGTACTGACTAGTAGATTATGGCTTATATTATGCGGTCATTAGATATTATGCGGTCATTAGCCATTCCTATTAGGCTCTCTCTTTGGCACGCATCTTCATCACGTGAGTCACATGTTTGTACAGATTGGTGCTACTCGCGAATATCAAGTCCATCAAGCACTTCAAGATGCTCATCAGGGTGATCGATCTATCCAGAAATTCTATTCGTTACTATTAGGTTATTGGGAAGAATTGCATACAATGGAGGAACCTGTTCCTGAAACACTTTCCGAATTTACCATTGCATTTCAGAAACAACGTGATCGTCAATAGTTATATCATTTTGTCATGCGCCTTCGCTCAGAGTTTGAAGGCTTACGTGGACACATTCTTCATCGCAATCCTCTCCCCAGCCTCCGTGAAGAAGTGGCTGAGTTCATATCTGAAGAGACGCGCCTTCAGATGCTCTCTCCTCCAGTTGTTGCATCTCAGCCATTTCCCTCATCACATATTGTTCTAGCTACTCCTCACTAGTTCTCTTCCTATCGGGGTCCTAGCAGTACATCTGATTCCCCTCGGCAACTCTATTGTCGTTATTGAAAAACTTTAGGTCATCTTTTTGATAAATGTCGTAAGAGACCGCCTCGTTCGACACTTGAAAAGACTCAACCTCCATTTGCTGCTTTGGCTGATGTTAGCCCTGTTCCTCAAGGGCCATAGACTTCTACCCCTCTCTCTTCTCAACAGCAGCTAGAGATTACTGCATTAATAGCCAAGAATCTTGGGCTTAGTGGTGCAACCTCCAGCTCATATTTCACTGTCTTGTCTGCTCAATTTGGTACTTCTACTCCTTAGATATTCGACTCAGGTGCATCTCATCATATGACCTTTGATAACTCTATTCTTGCAAATTATTCACCCGCTCCCTCTTCGTTATGCATTTATAATGCTAATGACACTCCCCTTGTAGTTTCTCAGTTGGGTGATATTACTCTGAGTTCTGATAGTTCTGGTTGTCTAACATTATCCTCTGTTCTTCATATTACAAAATTATCTATGCAAGTTTTATCTATTGGGAAAATTACAGATTCTAGTTGCACTATCTTATTCAATTTCTCTGGGTTGAGGCACTACTGATTGTTGTTTTTCTTATCAATATCACTCCATCTTCTATAATAGCCGACACCTCTCCACACTTTTGACTTTTTAAGTCTCAGTTTTGCTATTCTGTTCTTTGTACTTTTGGATGTGTCTGTTTTGTCCTACTTCCAACTAGTGAACGAGATAAACTATCTCCACGCACTGCATGATGTATCTTTCTTGGCTACATCACAGTTCACAAAGGGTATCGTTGTTATGAACCTACCACTCAAAGACTTCGTATTGCTCGAAATGTCACTTTCTTTGAGAATGTTTCTGACTATGCTACTTCAGACTCATATCTCTTTGTTCTTCAACCTCCTTCGTCACCTTCCATTACTATACCCGTATCCTTGGCACATGTACCTTCTTTTGCTCATCCTGTTCCCTCTTTTTCTTCATTGGCGTCTGGCAACCATCCTCTTGAGTTAGCCAAACCTTCTGAACTTCCACTTGCTACCTCACTTCTGCTACAAGATACTTATTCTATAGATGTCCCCTCTACGCATGTGTCAGTTTCTCCGGATGTGACTCATCCTTGTCGCATCCGCCACAGGATCGTCATCCTCTTGCTTGGTGTGCTCAGTGTGCCACTAGCACATATTCCTCAGAGTTTGTCTCTTTCTTACTGCTATTCATTCTATACATGAACCTTTTTTGCTGCTATTCATTCTATACATGAACCTAACTCGTATTCTTAGGCTGTTAAGTATCCAGAATGGCAACAGGCAATGAATGAAGAATTAGAAGCTTTTCACAAGACTCATACTTGGGACCTTGTTCCATTACCCTCTAATGTTAAACCTATAAGTTGCAAATGGATTTATAAGGTCAAGACTTGATCAGATGGTTCCATCAAGCGGTATAAAGCTCGTCTTGTTGCTCGAGGATTTTCTCAGGAATATGGTATTGATTATGAAGAGACTTTTGCTCCTGTTGCAAAGAAGACATCCATTCGCACTCTCATTGTTGTTGCTGCTACTAAATATTGGTCATTATATTAAATAGATGTTAAGAATGCTTTTCTTAATGGTGATCTTTCTGTGACAGTTTACATGTAGCCACCTCCTGGTTTTTCTGCTCCTACGGAACATGTTTGTCGACTTCGTCGCACTATATATGGTCTCAAACAGGCTCCTTATGCTTGGTTTGAGTGTTTTTGACAATCTTCTCTCTCCATTGGTCACTGAGAGTCTAGCTAATTATGCTCTATTCTATCAGTCATCAACCTTCGGTACGGTTATTCTCTTACTTTATGTGGATGATATGATAATTAATAGAAGTGATTCTTCTGCTATTGCTTCATTGAAGCAATACCTTCAGAGTCAGTTTGAGATGAAGGGTGTTGGATATCTTCGATACTTCTTAGGCATTGAGGTTGACGCCTTCTCTCGTGGCTATCTTCTCTCTTAGCAGAAATACATCACTGACATTCTTGAGCGTGCTACACTCGGTGATCCCTCTATTGCTACTACTCCTCTTTCCATCCCGATGGAGATGAATTTGAAGCTTCGACATGACAATGGTGCTCCTTTATCTAAGCCCACTCGGTATCGAAAACTTGTTGGATCTTTGGTTTATCTTTTTGCTACACGTCCGGATATTGCTTATGCAGTGCATATATTGAGCCAGTTTATTAGTAATCCTACTTCTACTCACTATGTGGCTCTAGTTCGGGTTCTTCGTTACCTTCATGGCACTACATCTCGGTCATTATTTTTTCCATCAGACTCTCCTTTGTCTCTTCGTGCATATTGTGATGCCGGATGGGCCGATGATCCAAATACTCGATGCTCAACCACTAGTTTTTGTATTTTTTTGGGATCATCTCTCATCCCTTGGCTTATTAAGCGCCAGACTGTGGTTTCTCGTTCTAGTACAGAGTCTGAATATCGGGCAATGACAGATACTACAATTGAGGTAAAATAGCTCCATATTCTTTTATGAGATCTTGGTGTCTTTATTACTTCTCCTATCACTCTACACTGTGATAATCAGAGTGCGATCTCTATTTCTGCAAATCCAGTGTTCCATGAGCATACCAAACATATTGAGGTGGATTGTCACGTGGTTCAACAGGAGCATGTTGCTGGACACATTACACTCTCATATGTTCCTTCTAAGGAACAAGTGGCAGATTTGTTTACCAAGGCTCAAACTATTCCTCACTTCCGCTATTTCATGTCCAAACTCTCGGTATTAAATCCACCGTGAGTTTGAAGGAGGGTGTTAGATATCATCATGAGTCATCCTATTGATTAGATATTACAGCCACCCTATATACATGTATAACCGGCCTACTATTGTGGGCTATTGGTTGATGGGCTATCGGGTGTGTGTGTGTGTATAAGCTAAGCAATATGTAAATCAGATTATTAATAACACAAGCTCTCCTTTGTACCAATTAACAATATTCTTTTATAAGACTTGTCATATATGGTTTTGATATCGTTACCGTTTTTTGGCGGTTTTTGGGCGATATATCCTTGCATTAACTGATATATCAAAAAAACAATTGTGCAGAGATGTTGGGTTCCTATCTATATGATATTTTTTGGGTTTGTTATGCTTGACCTTGATTAGTTTTTTGTTTGATGAAATTACTTAATTGATTGGTTGTTGGTTTATGATTCGTTTTTGGGCTCATAAGAGGGGAAAAACCAAGAGAATGGTTATCGCTGACGTTTGAAACGGTGAAGCTTTAGGCGAGAAGGATTTGGTTTGGCACAAGTCGGTTTACGGCGAGGATTCAGGGTTTTGACGCGGAGTTTATTTTGGAGTTTCAGCTGGGTTTCATCGTGGATTATTGGTTATTCACTATTGACAAAAGAAACTCCACACAAATCTGATACCTTGAATGATGTTTTTTTTTAATCCAAGCAAAGATATATCTATACTACTATATAATGAAAATAGTGTAAATAGACAAGTGGATGAGATGTGGTCATTTATTCTATTCCTATTGTAAAATCATAATATTATGGGAGTACTTTTTTTTTTCTTTTCTTTTTCGTTTTTCTAGAACTTTCTAAAATTTTGACATGAGCTTAATACTGAAACTGGCTAATAAAATATCTATTAGATTGTAGATCATAAGAGATATAAATATGAATTGATAAAGTATTTTTCAAAAAAATGGACATAAATAAATACGATAAACAACAATTAGAATTTCAATATTTTTCAGTATGTAAATAAAATTGTATGAATGTCGTTGAATCTAAACAAAAATTATTCACAAGCATATTTAGAAAAAGAGGGATATAAAGGAGGGCTGTGTGATTAAACTATCTAATTTTAAGTTTCAAAGTCTGAAATAAAAGTCATCCTTGCAATATCCTTCATACGAGAAAAAAAAATCTAACTCAAGATATCTAATTCTGAATTTCAAATCAAGCAATCAACTTTTAATCACACGTGTTATGTTCAATCAACTTTTCTCACGTGTTATGTTCAAAACACTACGAGGGAACTTAAGGATCATTTTTATTTTATAAGTCATTTGTATTATAAGTCATGTAAATTTTTATATTATAAGTCAATTTTATATTAGAAAGAAATAAGATTCACCCGTGCAAGCACAGCACGGCCGTAATGCTTGTTATATGTAAAAATAATTCAGCAACCGACACTAAAAAACAGAGAGGAAAAACAAAATACCAATAACACATGCATAATGGGAGATTGAGCAGTTTTAAATAAACCAATAATAATGCTAGTCCTGAGAAAAAGTCAATTAAAATTCATTACATAAATAGTCCCAGTACTGAGGAGAGTTTAAAAGCAGCATGCTTGGAACACCTCTCTCATGATTCTAAGCTATGCACCTCAGAAGCATAATCATAACAAGCTAAATGCTAATAGTCGAGCATACAGACTGAAATTTGCTTTATTTTTTGGGAGGCCGGGAGGGTCCAAAGTAGTTGGTAACTAATCCCATGATTGCGAACCTGACAGATAAAAATAAATAACATTAGTATATACAATTTAATTGTCTTATTTAAGCCCCTAAGACTTAGTATCATTTTAAAAGTACCAATGATGAACTAGCTATTAGTAATTTAAAGTCATGACCCAGAGATTAAGTGTTCGTATAACATCAAAGAAAAATTAGAGTAGAAACAGCTATTTTCTAGTGCTGGAAATAGATGTTGGGATCGTGGGCCGCTAAAGCGAACCATGACCCAGGTTCAATCGACCCAGATTCGCGGTGTTCCACGATCCGGGTTCAACCGTCCTGGATTCGCGGTGGAACACAACCCAATTCACCGACTGGGGTGACCCAATTTAGAATTTAAAGAAGTTAAAATTTTGAAAAAATAACTCTGATTCAGACGCATAAACAACAAAAAATGTGAGAAATTAAGCAAATAAAGTATGCATACGTTAATTGCAACATGATTCTCAAAGTTCTTTTACCATTACTAATATCAACTAACATATTTCTTAAACTTTGACACTTGAAAAACCTTCGATTCCTACACTTAAGAACAGAACCTAAAATCAACCACATTCCCCTAGTGTACCGTATAAGCCTACCCCCCTCGTACCCATTCCTAATTAGTGGTGAACCGCTCCCGTTCCCATCCTGTGAATCAAAACGAACTGGGTTCAATGCACAAAGTTAAAAATGAATCCGCATACGCATATGAACAGATGGCATCAAACAAAAGACTCGGGACCAGTCAACACATTTCCTTAAACAATAGACGATGTACCGCAAAAAAAAAATCAAATGTGAATAGAAAAAAGTGGATTCAGTCGATAAAATTAAACTCCTGAACACACGAGCAGTCTCAAGGAAACTCTACCTAAAGGAATCCATGAGGACTGAGCTAGCTACTATATTGTTCAAAGTGACGCATTTATGCTTAATACGTATCTGAAGGAAATTTTAATAACCAGGAAAATCAAAATCTATCCAGATAAAAAGAAGATATGAAAAGACACCTGCTAAATAATGTACTTCTTCATGTATTTTGTGCCACAGTTCCTTGTTCATAACAACGATGAATTTACAATCTTCCACTCAAAAGTTGTTAATTCAAATAACATGCGACCCAACTCTAAAAAAAGCCAAGGTATTTCAATTTACCAAAAGTAAACAAGATCATTGTTTTAAATATCCCCGAGATGATCCGATAATATTGGGCGATGTATCCTTTTACAGGGCTTGCCACGAACAATATAATCTAAATATCATTTACCACTTTTTGGCAATTTTGGCGATATATCCTGACATGCCCGATATATTAGCCGATATGTTGGCAGACATGTCCTTTTATATAGCTTGTCACAAAACAATAATATCATTTTGGCAATTTTTGGACGACAAATCATGATTTTACCAATATATCAAGTGACATTTCGCCTCAAAAAATCGGACAAAATGTTGCAATGTCGATTTGGACTTTTATTTGTTTTAAAAAGGTTGATTGTTTATCCTAAACATGTACTATTTATATTTTTGTATGCTTAGATTTCATTAAGTATGTTTAGATTACATTTTAGAACATTATATTATATTTTCACATAATCCAATATAGCACTCCAATATTAACCACATAGCCCTGATATTTCCCCCAAAATCCGCAATCCGATATGAATTTTGGCCACCCGATATTTCTCCAATATCTGATATTTAAAACCTTGGACAACATAACCTCCATGTCTCCTATAACTATCAATGTAAAAATACATAAGTTATATTGTAAGCTAATGTTATCAACCTACAACAGTAAATTGAATTACACGTGCACTCCTTTTTTCCTTCTGAACTGTCTGTAGAACAGTGAAAAAGATCAAAGTTCTCATGCACTTCAAGATATATGAAGATATCTTCAAAATAGAACACCTAATTGCCCATAGAAGGGCACAAGCATGTCTTACAAACATATTAACTCTACTAGATGAAGGCATGATTATCGTTCATAAAATCCATCTTGCAGTTATAGAGGGCTCTTACTCATCACAAAGTTGAATAAAATTCACAGTTTAATACCAAGTATAGGAGCACCATCCACCTATTTGGAAATTTCATTAAGATGATCTGTACAAAACCATAATGGTAATTATGTTGATTGCATCAAAGCACGCCCTTAAAGAGACATCATTCCGACAAGGAAATAGGGTATATGGAAGGTGTGTGTTTTAAGACTGTCATGTGTGGTCCCCTACTTAGAAAGCCCATCTAGTTTCTGATTTAATTCAATGTGTCCTTAGGACTCATCCCATAGCCAATAGACTCGGACTAAAATTGTGTCATGCACAAGGTCTCTCAGGTGTGGAAACTCAGGAAGCAAATTTTGAGTCACATTCTAAAACTCTGATTGTGACTCATTGAGCTAGAAAAGTAAGATCAGTTCATGAGTTAAATGGGGCTAGGATTGATAATGGGTGCGAGCCCGCCAACAGCATGACAGTGTAGTCTGCCAAAGGCCAAACACTAATGCAAAGTGCAAACTCTTCACAATTTGTTCATATAAAGCTTCTATATATAGGTAGATGTTTTGACGGCATGCTATTTAATTAATCGTATGCCACCATTTGTCTTGAATGATCAAACACTCCCTTCATCATGCATAAAGACAAAATATTTTATTGTAGGGTGATAGTGTGAAACTATTTTGACTAATGTTAATTACCTAATCATGTCTTCTGTCTTGCACAATGAACTACTTTTTCCTATCATGCATAAATACAAATTTTATTTATTTGGCGTCAGAAGTTAGTGGATCTCTTTGTCATATCTTTAACAAGATGTGACAGATTAGATCCATGAATTATTAAATGTGTTCTCATGTTATTCTAGAACTCAAAAAGGACACGGACGTCAGGATACTAGTACAATGAGATAATAGGCATAGATGCTATATTGACTGAAACTCTTTTTCGGGCAGTTATTGTTCGCCGCGAAAGTTGTTTCGATTGTCATTTGTTCGGGAACTGATAAGCGATTTTCGACGCCGACAGTTACCTCATCTGAAGCAAAGACCATTAGTATCTAGGTTGCATTGGTATGGCCGTACGGGTACTGGAAGGGTACAGGACACGACAAATTTGTAAAAGTTAGGGTAAAGGGACACTGCTGAATATTTATATGTACTAAAATTAATAATTTATATAAGATCAATATTATTTTTTCATTTACATAAGATCAATATATAAGAAATAGATATGAAAGATGTGAAGTGTAGAATATACATCCAAGTAGTGTACGAGTGTTTTAAAATTAAAACATGTATTATATAATTGCGTATACACCCGAATAAACATATGCATATATTCAAGAAGTGTCCAAGAGGTTTGGGTACGGGTATGGGTACGTGTTGGGCATGGGTACGGCTTCCTAATAGAAGTAGCCAGGTAACATAGATTAGTATCCTTGTCTATACTCATAGTTCCTGAGTCCCTGACATTCCCAACAAACAATAATCACATTTAAGGTATATCAATATCACAAGAAGAATAATATGGAGGTCACAACCATATAATTTTCAACATTGACTTCTTATGCCAAGGATTTTCATCTTCTCATTGCCCTTCAAAAAGGTATTTCTGCTTGTTTTCCTTTTATCATTTTTCTCCTACCTATTCTATTTTCGCTTCTACTTTATCAAATGCAGTTGTTCCCAGAATGCATCATAAGGGATTACTTGGAAAAAGTTTTATAAACAAGGCAATGGTTGCATTGCATACGAAAAAATGTATGATTAACTACTTTGCCTCTTGAGAAGCATGATCTTGCTATTGGCTGGTCTACGAGCTATGTTACCCAGGTACTTCTATCTTGAAGTCGTACCCGTACCCAACACATACTCGTACCCGAACTCCTTATACACTCCTTGCATATACCCACACATTTATTCGGGCATGTATTCAATTAAACAATACATGTTTTAATTTTAGAACAATTGTCAAACGTTTTTTGGAACGTAAATCATACCCTTCGCATCCACTTTTGAAAATTGTTGGGTTTAAACTATAATTATAATGGTCATTTTGGTGTCTAGCTCAACAAAAAAACAAGCGTTTTCACAATTTATAATCCACATAATAAAAGAAACATAAAAATATTATAGCAATATTAATTCTCATCACACGTGAATAAAAAAAATATTGATCTCAAAACTATTAATTTCAATATATACTATATGTGTACATAAATGTTTATATAGCCATGTCCCGTCTTTTGCAAATTTGTCATGTCCCGTACCCGTATCGGTACCCATATCCATACCCGCACCCATGCAACATAGTCTATGAGTGAATTCCTTCCCATAGATAGGTTGAAAGGTTAAAGGCTCATCTGGTTGTCAAATGTTATACTAAAACCTTTTATTTGATTCTTTAAGACAGTCTCTCACGTGGCTCGGATACACTCTGCTGGATCATCTCATCTCATCAGTGATAATAGTCAAGCACCAGCCTATGACAGTTCAATACATGAGATTTGAAAGGTTTACATGACGCAACAATCAGTTATGATATTTGAAAGTCTCATAAAGTATGTCGTCTCCATCTATGGTTTTACGCAATCTCCAAGAGCATTGTTTGACAGTTCACTACTTTTGTGCTCTGTATGTTTTAAAAAAGGATTACTCCATTTTTGTGTGTGCTCCTCAATCTAATGCTATCATTCTTCCTGCTGATATAGATATACCGTTATGACCACTGATTATCATCAGGGTACCAGTGCTTTGAAGTCGTATTTGAGCTCCCATTTTTATATCAAGATATTGATGATTTAACCTATTCCATGTGACAGAAATAGCATGATCATCTAAAGGCCTCTCCCCTCAACAAAAGCATATTACTGGTTTACTGGCTAAAAATAAATATACTTGGATCTAAGCCTACTCATGTTCCAAATGGTTTTACTGTTCATTCTCACCATTACTTGGGTAACCGATCTTGGGAGATAAGGTAGACTGACTGCAAAATTTACCCCATTTGACAGTGACTCGTCTGGATATCTTATTGTTATTGGTCTTTTTAGTACATACATTCAAAACCCACATCAGCTTCACTAGAGTGCAACATATCATGTATTGTGGTATCTTAAAGTGTATCTATGTCATACACAGTATCCCTCACTGTTGGGCTCTGAAAGTGTATCTATGTCATACACAATATCCCTCACCGTTGGGCTCAATAGCATATCTTACAAATGAAGTCTTAAAACTCTAATCACAAGCCATTGAGCTCGGAAGGTAAGATCAGTTGGTGGGGTAGATGGAACTAGGAATGATAACAAGTGAAGGCCTACCAATAGCCTAACAACACAGTCCAAAAAATTCCAGGCCTAATGTATAATCTAAAGACCTGCTTTAAGTTAACCATCTATGATGCACACAAAATCTGAAATGACATGCATGATTTCCATGAATATTCCTCCTGGAAGGAAGTACACCTATTCAGTAAAGCCATTGAGTTCACTATCATCACCATGATTGCTTTTTCTCTATGAAAACAGGTTCACTAAGGAGCTCTAGGGTCCTGGGAAGATTTAACAGATATTAATAAGCAGGCAAACTAACATTGATCTTCTAACTGATAACTGAAGAAACAAGGGCAAGAGAACCTTCAAAGTAGAAGAAGATGAAAGATATGGAAGTTCAAAAGAAACATTCAAACCCCAGTTGATTGTGGTTGCATCCTTTCACGTTTGTCAGCAAAATAGGGTCTATGACATTACTGGGAATAAGAAATAAGGTATGCAGAACACACGATGAACAACCACCTACAAAAAGTGGGGTACTTGGAACTGGCCTTTTTTCAAGAATTTATTTGCACATACTATCACCTTTTGAAGGTTAGGAAACTAGTAAAAGAGAAAACTAATCTTTCCTTTGCAAGAATTTAACTAGGCATAGAAATAAATAAAAACCCTCAATGACATGATCACCATATTCTATGAAGGGAAATAGATTATACTTTTTTTATTGTAAGCCCACTTTACAGTAAAAATTGACATGTCAATGCTTAATGATTAGTCAGACTTCTCATCTCCAGCCAACATAAAGCCTGTTCAAAACGATAGGCTTAGCTTTCCACACTTATGCTGAAATGAGGTTATTCATATGTGGGAATTAAGCTTAGAAACCTCTGAAATCAAGTTCCACATGCTAGCAGCCACAATGGTCTATTGCGTCAAGAAGGTCATTATAACATGGAGTTCCATATGTAGACCAAATGATTAATAGAAGCATGTTTCCGGTATAGCTCCCTACCTTTTCTTTGTCACAAATATGAATATTTCACCTGTAAGTCTGTAACAACATTGGATAACTGCTGTTACCTTTTATATTTGACCGTTCGGTTGTCAACCTATAAAGCCCCTATACCTTTGAAAGACTGTGTGCTTATTCATGCTCTCTAGAAGAGGCTACAGAGAGGACGGTAGTCTGGTAGAGATTAAGTATTCCCAAATAGAAGAGAAGAAAAAGCAAACAGAGGAAATGAGCACTCACAAGCACTTTGAGAAAATTAAAGACTAATAATCACCACAGAAAAAATAGAATGGAGAATTAATAAATATAACAGAAGTAAACTTGTGATGTGAGTGTTGAAGGAATAGAACTTACATAAGAAAATACAATGACAATAAAAGTGAAAAAGGGTTAACAGGGTGACAAATGTAGAAGTGTACTTACATCATTGCCATGGAGATCTGTTTCAAATCATTTTCCATGTTCTTCATGTTTACGAGAGACTGAGCACAGAATATTATCGCCAGCCATGAGCAGAGCTTGTACTGAACAATGAAGAAGAAACAAAGAAGGTACAAACTATAAGAAAGGGGCATAAGCACATAATCATCAAGGTAAATTAAAAAAAATCTGCAAGTGAGAAGCTCAAAGACTTAGTATTGTACGAGACATGTGTTGATTAAATTTGACCTGGAATGAGGTTAAATTTAAACATGGAACAATTTTCACAGAATGTGGTAATAGCATTCAAATAAATACCTTCAGAATTTGCAAGCAAGCATTACAGTTCCACATCACTATAAAGCTTAAATATCCTTTGGCTTAAGGCGTTGGATCATTAAATGTATATACTCCTTAAATAAATTTTCCATATGATGCTCTAGCTACAGTATTTCAACATTTGAACCCATGTTCAAGCATATGTGTGGGCACCACATATGTTCTTATGAGTTTGAATGAGGTAATCACCACAAAGAATCATGGCTTTGGGCCCAATGTACTGGATTACTGAAAAATAAATACTTCAAAATATTCTCAATTTGTTAGTCTAAGCTAGAAGTTTCCACCAACATGTCAGCTATATATTACCAGCACCATAAATACGTCAAAATATGCATCAAGCCAGCAACCAGTGCAAGGGCCATCAATGGGGAGCAGGGGTGTGTACGAGTGTGGAGTCATACTTATCAGACACCATAAATACCAAAGATAATACCTCCTTCAGAGAAGTAGAGCAACATTTCTTATACTGACACAAAGCAATAAATTTTTTTGAAGGACGAAATGTTTGGAAACAAATTTTTTTTATAATAATATGAAGTGTGAGGCATTTATGGAAAACTGTATTAATATACCACTTTATAGTTTCTGAAGCTTTTCTCGAGCTTTATTCTTCTGAAGTTCTGATAAATTTACACGTCCAGTACTCGTGTCAAGAACTATTTTTTGGGTGTTCTAAATTTCAGTAAGTTGATGTATAATAACACTTTATGGAGACAGTATTTTGTATTTGAACATTTAGTGGGAACTGTATATGCAAAGTAAGGATGCTTTTCTAAACATTAAGGAAATTTATCAATGGACTGAGGACTCCCATGAAAAATGTTTTGCTACTTATGATATATGATACATATGTATATGTTAGATTTTGTTACTTTAAAAAACATTCTACACAATTTTATATATTTCAATTGCTATAAGATTATAGTCTCATTTGATTATATAATATAAAATAATTAACAAGAATATTATGCATGTTTAATAATTAATGTAACCACACAACTCTTATGTCAAATACAGACAAATATTTTAATGATAACTTTATAATAGAAAGGTTATACAATCTATTAAATATAATCAATATAATGTAAATTAAATATATTCATAAAAATTTCACATGCAAGCATGTCGCACATACATGTATGTTAAAAAAACTCATGCATTTCTATTAACTTTATTATAACAATTTCCTATTAGTATCATCACATATATGCAACTTCGTAATAAATATTCTATCTTACGAAGCTCTACCTCTTCTCTATTGTCAAAAAACATGCATTAACAGAAAGTGATATCCCTCTAAAGAGTGCAAGCGAGTTGAAAGGAATGACAAATAATTATTAGTCGATCGTACAGAATAAAGTAAAATGATGCGAAATGATGAAACATTTTAACAAAGGCCGAGCAGATTAATTCCCTCATGTTCAAAGAATAATTGAGATTGTATTACTGTCTTTGTTCAACCTTCATTAAAATCATTGTTTTAAAAAACAGTCTGGGCGCCTGCCTAGGTGGTCGCTTAAACCTAAGTTGTAACTAGGCCGCCCGTCTAAGTCTTGGGAGCACCTAGGGGAGAATGGTTGCATGCGTGGAAAATACAGTGTTAGAAAGAGGTATATTGCTCGCTTAAGCATAGTAATGGTGGAAGAGAGTTAGCTAGGTTAAAATATATCGAAGATCAAAACTCTATGTCCAAGTCTATCTCAAGTAAAACAGTGAGGATATGATTTGAATCTGCAAAAACAATCCATCCTCTCTCGATGTTAAAAACGTCTATAAGCCGTTTAAGCGTCCGCCTAGGCGCCTGGGGGCTCGGCACTAGGTCTAGCACCTAGAAACACCTAGCACTTTCTAAAACATTGATTAAAATTGAGGGCTTTAAAATTGCAATACATGAGTGATTTACTTTTTCTGTAAGTTTTCTCATCTTTACATCTCGCCCATTTTAGCAGACATAGGACCTGAATAGTAGTCATTCATTCATTCATTTTTCCAGCCCCCCCCCCCCCCCCAACCCCAAAACACACACACCAAAAAAATCAAAAAAAAAAAACTTTGTCTTAGAGGGTGTTATTGGAAGGGGTTTATGGTTTGGAGCTTATAAGCTATGCTTTGTTGGATTATGTTATGATGAAAACTTTGATAAAACATTTACGGGTAGAAAATTCAGTTGCTTGGTAAAACCAAGCTTATTTGGATGACCTTAAAAGCTCGTTTTTCAGAAGTTGGGAAACCCCAACTTTTAAAATAGGACTTGAAAGCTAAGCTTATTTGGAATATTACCAAACACGCAGATATGGAAAAGCTAACTTTGACCGAAAAATAAGCTTCCCAAACACCCTCTTTTAACCTTCAAATTTCTCATCTGAAGAAAAAGGTGCTCTTATCTGCTAAAATCATATCCCTTGTGTCCTTCTAATCTTCCAAAATAACTTTTTAAATGCTATGAGCAAATGATGCTGATTAGTGCCTCACACATCTTCTAAACACCAACAAACAAGATTTTATCCCAATAACGAGAATAAAATTAACAAAATTCGTGACTTTTCCATATAAACCTCAGCTCTGAACATTCAGTGACTAAAAAACTCTACCAGAAGTTGGGAGAGAGTTTCTCATCTTTATACCTAAGCTACTTTTGGTCGAATACGGCCCAGATCTTGGTCCTTATTCTTTCATTTTCTTGTTTTCAATCAAAGTTCAATAATCCCTAAAATTTTTGACCTAATACTATCAGGATAAACCTTAAAAAAATCATATTTTGAAGAATCAAGAGGCTCCTATATTCCAAATTCCTCTCTATTTCCCCCAGATATTTCCCAAATAATTTTCCAAATCATATTACCAAATAATTACCGCATCATCTACTTTAAACAACTAAGAGAGAAGAAAAAAAGAGAGAGATCGTACTCGGAACATGACACCAACGACTCCGAAGACGACGGCAAGGAATCCGGAGTAGTCGACGGGGAGATCATGCGGAGATACCGATGGAGGTTTGTACGGCCTCGCCGCCGACGGCTGCCGCGGATCGCTCGCCATTGAAGAGCTCGCCTCCTTCATATCTATCTCTCTCTCGATTACTCGTTGATATTCTCAGATTCAAGTATTCGTTTGGGATCGGGGATGAAGGGATTGGCTCTATGGGACCTCAACTGTGTCACGTGAAGGGCGGCGTTTCAGTCACGTGCAATCCACGTGCATAAATGAAGCCGAGGAGTTTTTTGGGTGGGTATTATGATAAAAATAGAACAACCACATTTATTGAGCACATATATGTTTGTAGGGCTGTCCAAACGGGCCGGCCCGGCCTAGAAAATCAGGTCTGGGCATGCCAAAATCAGGGCTCAGAATCAGACCCAGGTGGACTGGCCCGGGCCCGAGCCTGACCAGGCCAGGCACCGGGCCGGCTCGATTTTTTATTTTTTAATTTTTTCTTGAAAAATTAAGTTTTTTGTAAAAAAAAAATTTCGAGAGTAATTAAAAATAAAATATGCAAAAATTTTGATAAAAAATCAATCATACTAAGTGTTTACTAAGTAGTAGTTATATTCTTTTAGTATATAGTTATATTATATGTAAATTATACATTAATGATCATATCATACTATAATTATATATAGTTATACATTA
>JBAKGM010000139.1:23416051-23429555 GCA_037177215.1 Asparagus racemosus
CGGGCCGGGCGCCAACGAGCCGGCCCGTGCACAGGCCCGGAGCCTGGCCTGGCCCGGGATTTCCAGGCCATACTCGGGCCGGGCACCGGGCTCGGGCCGGGCACCGGGCACGGCCCGGGCCGGCGGGCTTTTTGGACAGCCCTACCTATAGTTGTGCATGATTTGTTTCTTATATTAGCTATGGTCATTAATTGCTATCTTCGATAATTCACCGCAAGGAGTGCTTCTTTATAATATTATCTCTATTTGGCAACATGCAGGAAGGCGGTAATATCTTTATCTTGCTGAGTTTAAAAGTGGCGACGAAAAGAAAGAAGCAGCTGATCAATCTTTGAAGTGCTACAAGGCACATCGAAAACTTAAGTCAGTTATTTTGTTTCCTCAATTATATCTTAACATCCTCTACTTTTGCTTTTCTAAGGAAGCACCTAACATAGCCAACAAAGACCTCCCCGCAACCCATCCAGTTTGCCTTGGCCTTGCTCTCAACTACTCGGCGTTTTATTATGAAATTATGAATGCACCCGAGATGTATGTTGCACTTTTATTACCCTCTAATTTCATTCTATGTATATTTTTCACACTTTGCTGACAACTAATGTTGAGTATAAAATTTCAGGGCATGTTGTTTGGCAAAGCAAGCTTTTGATGTGGCAATTGCAGAATTAGACAGTGTAGGCGAGGAGTCATGTAAGGACAACACTTTGATTATGCAGTTACTTAGAGACAACCTTACCCTTTAGACTTCTGATTTACCACCTGAAGGTAATAAGCTCTGAATTTCAAAGTTGCTTACGTTATTAGAGTGCTAGTAAGCCAGTAAATTATTTTGGCTAATTGAAGTATTTTTGTTTTTATTTGTCCGTTTTACTCTTTCTTAGTGACAAATTTGAAGTATATCCTAAATTTCTAATAATAGGTGATGTTGTGGTGGCGAAAAGGAAACAAATGTTGGGAAGCAAATAGTAAGAGTCCAAGCCAGAGATCAATGTTAGAGGTATGGACACAAATGCAGAATAAAAACAACACGAGAAAGACAACGAATATAACATGGCTCAGCCACCAGCTGACCCTACATCCAGAGACAACTTTTCACTATACGAACAAAGAAGGGAACACTGCACACCTGGAACTCAAAGCTTAGATCAAAATTGAGACTCCAACAATTGTGGGGGAAATGGAATATGAGATTTACTTTACTAGCTCTAATTTTACAATCCAGTTGAAGAATCGCCTTCCAACTAATAGTGTAACGACCCAAATGAAGGTATCTCCAAGATGATGCAGGATGTCAAACATATCAACCAAGATGAGCTTCACCAACACTTAGTATTCTTCCCCGTCTTCTCTTCTTCTTTCCCTTGGAGACCCCACATCTTGATGAGGGTGATATTAATCATTAAACCTCTTCATTATTTCAACAAAAGTCTTATATGACTTGAGTCCCGATCTAAACACATATATGGTTTGGACCAACTTGGCCTAGTATTGGTCTCAAGAATGCTCCTCAAATATTCCAGAAATGGATGAATAGCATTTTGGGCGCTTACTCTTTGCAGTTGTCTTTATAGACGATATTTTTGTGTTCTCTAAAACGAAAGAGGAACACAAAGAACATCTGACGGCAGTTGCCCAACTATTGCTCAATCATGGTATGATACCATTTTGACACTCGCTCTGATCTAATATTTTCTTTCTTACAAGCACTCTTTTCTGATGATCTCTCGAATCATCACATTGCTCTTATTTATAGACCCTTTTACACCTTCTCTTCCAACCGACACATTATCTTACATGATATGACACTTCATGACACTAATAGACATACTACTTTAATAAAGTTGGACACATTATCTTGCATAATGTGACACTTCATGATACTAATAGACAGCAAAAGTCTTATATGACTTGAGTCCCGATCTAAACACATATATGGTTTGGACCAACTTGGCCAAGTATCATACAACTTGATCACTCAAAATACAGAGGGCCATCAGTACAAAATCATACACAGAGGAAGGATAACATTATACATGGAGTAAGTAGACCATAAAAATGTGTGTTGAGGCGCATGTTCACATTCTTGTTACCCTATAGAGGGCATTCTGTAGGAATTTTTGTTTTCAAGTCTTTCCCTCTTTCCTGTTAGCTGAAGGGCAAATTTTAGGTAGCAAGCTGTTTAATTGCTTCTGTTGTGCATGTCCATTGTCCACTGTGATTGTATAGAGTTATGCTTAAGTTGATTTATAGCTATTTGATTTCCTTGGTTTTGTGAGTTTGTATAGTAGCAGACAATATACGGGTAAATTTCACAAATCCCTCTAAACTTTGATGGTGTTTACACCAAACTGAGCTAAAATTTATAAATATGGCTTAATATTAAAAAAAAACCCCTTAACTTTGAACAATTATCTGATAACCCCTATAATTTTGAAAATATCAAAAAACCGCACCCTTAACTATAGGAATTATCAAAAAAATCTCCTTTTAATTTTAATCAGAAAACCCCTCCAACTTTGAGATCTTATCAGGAAACCCCAATAAATTTGGGGTGGTTTTCTAATAAAATCTCAAAGTTATAGGGGTTTTTCTGATAACCTCTAAACTTAAGGGGATTTTTCAGATATTTTCAAAGTAATGGGGGGTTATCCAATAATTCTCCAAAGTGAAGGGGGTTTTTCTGATATTTAGCTTTTATAAATCATATACAAGTTTAGGAATGTTTTTTTTAATGATTTATAAATTGGAACGGGGTTTGTGAAATTTACCCTACAATATAATTTCGGCAACTTCCTAACGTAGCTATATATACTGTTCCTTAATATATTGACTCGCATTACTGCATATATCTGAACTCACTTGCAGTGTTGGCGGCAGGCCGTAACCCTGCAACTGAAAAGACATGAGAATTCATTTCGGCTGGATGGAAACACTCTCTAAAATTTGATTCCAGGCTTTTCTTCCAAAAATGTGTTTTCTTGTGTTTTGGGCTTCTCGTAGCGTTTGGCATGGTGTAGTTCATTAGGTCTTTTCGATATTATTTCATAGATTTGTTTCTCAGGCCAGAAAATTAAAGGTTGTAATTGTGGTGGTGATGCTCATGGTTTTTTTTTTTTTTTTTTTTTTTTGTTGTGATTGGTCAATTTATCCCTGAAATCTGACAATTTGCGCATTTGTTTGAGCTTAGTTTTCTCTCTCCATATTATGCTATGATCTATTCTCCATATATTCCCAAAATTGTTCTTTAGCGGGTGGGTTTATTGCAAAGTTGCAATATGCCTAACATACCCCAAGTAAGTTAACTATGCTATTAAACTTATATCTCGTTTAATTAACTCCTCTCCCTAGATCACAAGGTCACACAAATATTCGTTGCACGCATCAAAACAAACCCTTCGTTTCAGAAATGTCACCTTGATAACCCGATTTACTTTAAACCCCCGTCTAATTGCTATTTAAATTAGATCACATTTCGTCAGTTAAACATGTTTAAAAAAAATTCCATCAAGGTGGTTAATAAAGCTCTCCAAGAGCTCGGTACTCTTTTCAGATACGAAGAACATGCAAGCTTATCTCCATCCCAAAAAGTTCAGCAAAAGAAGGATATCTGAAGTCTACAATCACAAGCCAAATCAAATTACCATCACAGAGCAAATAGAAGGAGACATGATATACAGAGGGAATTTACAAGACATTTTTGGTAGTTTTATCAAAAAAGGGATCTCAACGAAAGGACCTTGTACTATTTGCATTGATCTAACATGTCCTCGCTAATGTATTGATATCCTGGAGAAAAAAACTTGGGTACTTTCTTCTTCCTGCACTAAGCAAACCTGCATTTATGCATGATGGAGTAAGGTTTGAGAAAAGATGAGCCTGAGAGTTTCGAGCACCGTTGTGTTTGTCCAGCCGTATCAAAAGCCATTGATGAGAGAACGTGTAAAAAGAGACTTACCTTGTGAGTACACATCATTGCTCTTCCTTGATGAAGAAGTGCCGCGGTAGTGAAAAATCTTCCTCTTGATTCAAAGCGTCAATCTCCTCGTCATCAGGCTTCTAAGAATGACAACGATAAATAATTAGCATCCTATATCATCATTCCAAGTACTTCGCTATCAACTTATATATAACGATAAAACTTTCATCTGACAGAATGTCTCGAGAACTAAGCAATTCTTTCAGAAAAAAGAGAAGGCCACATGCATTTCCTAGCAGCATGTAAGATCAATTTACGCTTACAATAATCCTTTTGGGCCCCTACCTAAGCTCCACCCTAGGGTTACGTTAGGTTGACCTTCAACCTAATCAACCTACAAGATGCACACTGGTACCGACATATCCAACTAAATATTAGTTCTCTCATTATATTTCCCGTGTTTGAACTCTAAAACGTTTAATGTCTTTATACATATGTACCATAAATGAAAGATAATCTTGGCTATAAAAATCCACGTAATTAAGAAGTTGAAAATCAAAAGGCTTGCAGTAGGGAGGTACGATCTTTTCAACGTCGTTACTGAGTCTTATAATGACCCTACAAATTAATATAGTAAGTTGATGTGCAAAACAACAATTTTTGCCTCTTATAAGAGAAAAACTAGAAACCTAGGGTCTAAAGTGTCATACACTAAAGAGATAGCACAGTTAAAACTTATCCGCGATATCTTATGACAACCCAGTGGCCTCAAAGGTAGTTGATGTCGAAAACGATTACTCACCCCTTCCTACTAGTATCGTCATAACCATTGCTAAAATATTTGAGTCCAAAGGCTCTACATGGTGATGCTTGAACCTTTTTTCTAATGCTAATTAAAAGTGACAGTAGACAGCTCCAAACGAAAATGATTGTTTTTCCCTTGCAGTTTTACAGCAAAAGGGATATGTTAAAAAGAAGAGTGAAGTCGACTTACACCATATTCACTAATGATAATATCTAATTTCACATTATCAATTTATTAATTCTTTGATATCTTCTAAAATTCATGGGCATCATCAATCAGTAAAGAACAAAAGGGATATGTTAAAAAGAAGGGAAAAAAACAAAAAAGGATATTAAATAGTTTTCATTTGGTTAACAGCAACTAAGAATCTATCGATAAGGAACAAAGGATATTAAATAGCTTTCATTTGGTTAACTTTATCAAATATGATCTGCATGATTTTGATTAATAAACTATAGCATATTAAATCACAAATATCAGAAGGAAATTCACATTTGATTTCAGGAGATTAGGATTGGGGTTTGAAGACACTTCCAGATGAATAAGTTTACAGACATCTTAGTATTAGATTTTATTTGATACTACTCTGGACCTTCTAGCAGCTCTGAAGTGAAAATTCAAATGGAAGTGACACTTCCGCTTGTTTGTAATCAGTGCTTTTGGACTTTAGTTTTATACTTTCAAAAAATGCTCAACTGCCTTTCGATGCCAACATTCCACTTCAGAGTCGAAATAAATTTATGAGACAAGCATATCCTCAGGTCATATACAATTGAATTCCAGTATCCAGTTTGACTTACCTCAGTGAAGTTCAGCACTTCAACCTAAACAAGCACATCAATCATTACATGAAAGCAATTGCCAAACCAATATTCTCTTACTTACAACAGTCATACTAGGAAGTGATTTTACCACATAGTTCAGAGGCTCTCTACTGTCCCTTGATAAAATACAATAGAATTTTAATAGGAAAATATATGAAGTTACACAAGATAATGCAACTAAATATAATTAGGTAGCCATATATCTCAAACTAACTATAACCATATGGGGCTTCTCAGTATAAACACAACTTAGGTTTGAATAGATATCCTTACCAGCATTTCCAAATTGAAGAAACGATCCAACAACTGTAAAATTTCATCGGCTGAGAAGTGTTTGTCGAAGCTGCAAGATTGCATTTCCCCATAAATATACTAGTATAATACATCTACCCTCATAAATTTAAACAAAAAGGTAATAAATCTACCTCCTCCGCAGAAATTCCATCATCCCATAAAGAACAAAATGCCGATGCACACCTATGAAGGACATTTCTTTACTATTAGAATACAGAAAGCGTAAGAGAAAACTACAGAAGAAACTTTACCAGTTAGAAGTGTTTACTATTTTGATATCGCATATACCAAATTGGACAGCGTTTAGGCTTAAAAGTAGCCAATTAGGTTTCTACACCAAAATGTCAAGAAAGGTATTAATTTAAAGGGCACGGACTCAAAATGGTGAACTAAATCATATTTACAAGCAAGAAAAATCATATAAAAACGCAATCTCGTGCAACACAGATTTCCACTATTCAATATACTATGATTGAGAAAGAGAACACTACAATTTCATGATTTAGGCCCCTAACATCGTGCAGTCTTAGGGTAACGAGCTGCTTATTCTCACTCATTCCTCTTTTGGGCAATTTCCAATTAAAGACTCTACTTCAAACTTTTAGTATTCCATAAGTGGAACCAGATCAGCCAGATTGACACGATAAATCCATGCCCAGCCGGAAATTGACTGGCAAGCTAATCAGCATATTACATTGCAATAAAAGATAGTGAAACTGAGTTTACTTGTATTTTAATAGTATAATTGTTAATTGACTAGTTTTTTTGCGAATTACATAACATGAATGTGGAACTTCATGCAACCCAACCCCTTGCCACTGACACGGCACCCTTCAACAAAAAACTTATACTATTTTGACCAATGTTTGTGCTTGGAACCGTTAAACTTTACTTGTCACATGTTATGAAAACTAATAATTACAAAAAAATAATATCAATAATTATACCATATTAAGGAACATGCACAACATCAATGTCAACAATATCGCATCATCCATATTACGCAAAAGAAAGGGCTGTAATTTCAGTTGTAAAGTTTTTGATACATAAAGCAACAAAAAGCATAGCTCCAAAATGCTATTTAATCAAAATTCATTTTTCAAAATAATAGCTTCAAGTGTCACAACATTACAATACTAGGTTTTTCTGCCAAAGAAAATTGCAGCCTTTTGCAAAATTATGTAATTCAAATTGCAAAAGTAACTCCTTACCGACGATGTCCCATAATTTTCATAATCACTAGTATTGATTTCTTAAAAAAAGGTACCTTTCAATTTGGCGGGAGGATAGATTTCGAGAGCTTCCAAAACCCTCAGTTCCAAATCGACTTGCGAGTACTCCTGTTCAATTAAAACAGAAAAATTTTATTTTTTTTACGAAAATAAACGAAAATATTAAGGATTAACTCGAGAAATTGAATAAATGAAGGGACTTTAGGCAAAGAGGATGCCGATGAATGGGGAGCTTTGGCTGGGGAATGAACGGAGAGGCCGTCTTGTTCTTCATCGCCTGCTGCCTTCATTATCTTGGATCCAGATCGATGATGATGATTCTAGGGTTTTATTTCTGCTAATGATTTTGGAGGAGGAAGGAGAAGAAAATAAAGTGGGTTTTAGATATCAGTCCCCTAAATCATAGGTATTGTCACTATTGTGGTAGCACTGCCCTAAATCTTGGCAAAACTTCAATATAAGTCCTAGTGTGATTTCGAAATTTTCTTTGCGTCCTCAACGTTTGAAAGTTATCAACAGAGATCCCCTAACGTTTTCTCCATCATCATATTAGGTCACTTTGATATTTTCTGTTATCTATTGCTAACATGGCAGCTAGCTGGACTGTCTTTTCTCTCTCTTTTTTTGCCACGTAACCCCTATAAGTTTTTTAAATTATAAAGAACACCTTGAAAGTTTTGAACTTACACATAGCCCTATAAAAATTTTCAAAAGTCACAAGTGGTCTACTAAATAATTTACATCCAACCTGCTGCTAAAAATTTTAAAAATTATAAATAGCACATTGAAAGTTATTTGTAATTTTTAGAACTCTTAGGGGTTGTTTGTAAAATTTTTGAGGGTCTATTTGTAAAATTTTAGGGGGTCCATTTATAGTTTTTAAAACTATTAGGGGCTATTTGTATATTTTATAAATAGGGGTCTCCTAAAAATTTTCTAAACAACCCCCTAAAATGTTTGAAAATTATAAATAACCCCTATTTTTTTTAAAAGCCTCCTGAAAAATATGCAAATAGCCGCAGAAGTTTTGAAAACTATAAGTAGACCCCTAAATTTTTACAAATAGACCCTAAAATTTTATAAACAACCCTTGAAAGTTCCAAAAATTATAAATAACTTTCATGGTGTTATTTGTAATTTTCAAAATTTTTACAGTGTTAGTTGTAAATTTTTTAGCGGACCACTAGTAGTTTTAGAATTTTTGGGGGAATATTTGTAATGTTTAAAACTTTTAGGTGTTATTTGTAATCTTTAAAACTTATACGGGGTTATGTGGCAAAAAGATGCAATCAACTATCATGTTAACATTAGATAACGAAAAAATCTCAAAAAATGACATAATTTGATGACGGAGAAAACGTTAGGGATCTCTTTAATGACTTTCAAACATTAAGGATTCAAATGAAATTTGGCTAATACATTAGGGACCTATAGTGCAGTTTTGCCTAAATCTTTATATTTTGATGTTAGTCCCTCAAATTATCTTAATGAGTTGAAATTAGTCATTTTGTTAAGTTTATCAGTCGAAACCATTATGTTAAGTTTATCATTTGAAACTTTAAACCACCGTTTGATTAACACTAATCATGGATGAGAATTCTCTTATTACCTCTCTTTCTTTCTCTAACACCTTTTCCATCACCTCTGCCTCCTCCTTCCACTGTCCTCGCCTCATTTAGTATTCTCATCTTCTCCTCCATTATTGCTGCCGTCAGCTCTACCTTTCTTTGTATTCTCAACGTCTCCTTCATCTCCTCCACCATCATCTCCTCCACCTTTGCCACTTCCTTCTCCTGTATTCTCGCTCCCTACCATCACCACCAACATCACCACCGTCATCACTAATACCGCCATTAACACCACATTAGAGTGAATCCAAGGGAGAAAAGAGAGGACGGAGTGGAGGAGGCGGTGGTGGTCAAAGAAAGAGAGGAGATTAAGGAGGATGGAGTGGAAGGATGGGAGGGAATATATCTTTTCCATTCAAGAAAAAGGTCAAATGTAACACCTCATATTGTCAAGACCGGAATTTTATTTTTGTAGTTGATTTTTCGACGTTGAGACATTAGATAGAATCTTTTCTTTATAAGTTTAGATGAATCTCTGCATTTTAGTTTTCTAAATAGAGGTTCTTAGAAAGCTTTATGTGTTAAAAAGCTTTATCGGGTTTTAAGTCAAAAGCGGTCAAACCTTTAGTCAACCTACTGAGTCAAATATCCTTATATGAGGCCTACAAAAACGTTGGTTGTGTTTGGAAAGTTCTCAAAATGGGGCCAGGGTTGGACTTGGTCCTATTTTAAGCAAATTTGTGTTTGGGTAAAACTTGGCCAACATTGGCCCAGTTCTACCAAAGCCTAATTTAGCCCTTAAAACTAGTTTTATTTTAGACTACCTCCCCTCTGGTCCAAAGCAAAACCAATTTAGTTGAAAACAGCGCCAAAACCACTCCTGACCCTATTATAGGGTGTATGCCAAACACACGCCTAGAGATCAGAAATTTACAGATTTTGACACCTACAAGGCTGACCAAGCTAGGGAGAGAGAGAGGGGAGTGTTCAGGCATACGTTCATCGGCTCGGAGATTGTCTTTTTGGTAGAAAAACATGAGGCAAGTACCATCTTTCTTCTATCTGCCTTTGATTACTAAATAAGTTTGAATTCCTCATGTTAAACGTATTTTATCCATCATGATTGTTCATTGTCTTCTCATTAATGCGTTTATTGAGTTTATACCGACATTTTCGGTTAAAAACATTCATGCCTGCGAATTTTTGACCTGGAGTCATAAATTTCTGATTAGAACCCGATCTATGCTTCATATGTTAGGTTTTGTTATTTTCTTGTTCTAATTTTCATACAACATGTGTATGATAAATTTTCAACATATTTCGGTAAGTTTTTATAAAACCCTAGATGAGCTTTTATCATATCTATGATCACGAGAATCGTTTCACATATGTTAGTTTCAAGATATCGTGATGAAAAAGTGTAGATAAGTATCCCTAAGATAGGCTCGAGAGAGATATGACGAACTCTAGAGTAAAAATCAGAAAAATCTAGTGAAAAACTAGATTTAGATGTCTGGTGTAGATTTTCAGATGTCTGATGTAGATTTGCAGATGTCTGGTCTGAGTTTCAGATGTCTGGCTAGAATTTCAAACGTCTCTAAATATCTTTTTCTCATTTTGAGTTTCTATCATCCACAAATCAGACGTCTGGTCTGATTTGTCAAACGTATGGTATGTCCTTCAGACATTTGGGAAGATATTTCAGATGCCTAAAAACATGGGCAACGGTTTTATTTTTGCCTTATGAGTCATTTTACTCTGTAACTTCTTCATTGTGCTTTCGATGTTTATGAAACTTTGTGAACATCTTTGTTTTCATGGTTTGGGCATGTTGAAACTTTTGTTTTTTGTTTCAAAGTTACGATTTGATAATTATCCAGTTGAACTAAAAAGTATGAAAATATGATTTCGCTGAATTTCAGTCTTGAGCACAAACTCTATATGGAGTCGTTTCTATTTCTAATATGAAAATGAGGTTATTTGCAACAATATGGACTATATAATATGCTCACTCTTGTTCAAATGGTTCAACTAGTGATGATAATAAATATATTCTTAAAGATTACTTATGCAAACCCACGAGAATTAGGAGTTTAGACATCAGACATTTGTCTCAATCAACATGTAAGCTTTTAGCTGAGATGGTGGTGGGCGCAACTTATTGCCTACGGAATTGTAGATGTGATACATTGAGATGAGATATTATCGTCGGATGGTTAAAACATGATTTTTTGAGCTCTTATAATTCACATATTACACGTTAAATATTGAGTGATGATGTGTAAAGTGTGAGTTTGGGGATTTGCAATCTCCATACCTTTGTATTAGATTTCTCACTTGATAATTAGTTGTGTAACATAAAAAAGCTGAGATTAGACAACATCACGTGTAAACGCCTTAAAATAAGTTGTTTGGAAAATATTGGGTTTAAATGGGGGAGAATAAATAATAATTTGACTTTTTTAAGGTTTGAGAGTTGTTTTGGTCATTTTAATGAGTTTGTTACCGAATCTCATTTTGGATTGCCAAGTTGAAATTTTGTTGTCCGCCTTAAGTCGACCAATATTATTATTTAATCTCAAAGAGCTTATAATTAATCTAAGTATGCTAGAATTTTGCAAATTTGTTTGCGCATGCATGTGTAATATATGTACATGTTTATGTGCACATGATAAATGATGAAGTATGTTTATGTTCAATACATCAGTGTTTTGAGTTTACTAATACCATGACCTAAGTAACAAGCTCTGATACAAGCGCAATCATGTCCATTTGAAAATTTGTTTAGAGACATAACAGCTAGGAATATTTCAACATGTTTTGAGAATTTGTTCAGAAATTCATATATGCTCAATCATGTCCATTTTCCTTTATTCCTATTCAGTCCTTGATAATGTCTCTATTTTTGAATCATTGATGAATATCTCTTTCAAGCTTTCCTTAATAATTTTTTCATGTAGTGCATTACAATTTTCACTATTCCATCCTTTGGATATTATCCTTTGGATATTATCCTTTGGTGATACATGCTATAATCCTCTCTGACAGATTTATTTTTGTTGTTTATTCTTTTTTATCTTTTTCTCAAGTGGTTGGTATATTCCGAAGTAGAAAGCTAGTTGAGTCAGTAACAATGGATTTTCTGGTATATATTAGTTTTTTTTATTTTGAAAATAATTTCATTTTTCAAATTTTTCTTAGAAGATAGTGATGTAAATGATATTATCCACAAATTCATATTTTGAAAAAAAAATAGCATGCAAATCAGAGGCTTAAGTATATCATTTGGATTTGATTGTCGTCCAAGTTGTGTGTTGTCGACCTAGTCACATATCATTTAGGTCTCAGGGTATGACAGAGTTTTAGTGGTACCAGAGCACAAGGTTTTCAAAATAAGTTAGAATTTGTTTTAAATAAGATAGAATTTGTTTCAAAATGTTTTGTGAGAAAAGATTTATTTTCGAGGAAATATGAAATTTTTTCAAAACCAAAGCTTGAAGTGAAGTTGTTTGAATTGAAATTTTCAAACCTTGTGGATATTTTGATGGAAGTTTTGAACAGAGAAAAGTTGGCATTGTTCTCACAACAACCAAGCTACTCCTACGGAATCATCAACCACCAAGCGCAAAATTGAGGTATCTTTAATTCTTTAAATATCTTGTTTGTTTTCAATTAGTGCCATTTATTCATGTTTATATATGTGCACATATGTATCTTGAGCTCACAATCACATCACTTCAATATCTTACGAGCGTATATGCATCTGGAATGAAAAGTACACATGACATAAAAGGAAATTAGACTCCTTCTTTACATCAATACTAGAGGAGAGCCGACTCGATAGCAAAACCAAAAGTAAGAAATCCTAAAAGTTGACTCAGAATGTGTTGATTCAAACTCATCCTCTGACAAACCGTGCGGTCTCCACAACGTCGAAGCTCCATGTGCACTGCTTAAGGCACCAGTAGCAGCAACCATATCCACGGCCATGTCAGTGGCTGCATCAGCAACAACACCCATAGTTGTAGTCGCATCGTGGACTGCCTAATGAGAGCCAATACAACCCTGTGAGTGATAAGGTGGATCGCCTCCATACAAGTACGGATGCACTGAGCCTAATGATCATTGTAGATCAACATCCATAAGAAGGTGTCTTGGATACAGCCAAGAAAGAAGTCATCACTCATAGGGGCCTTGGGAGTAACCAGAGGGGGCTCAACCTTAGGAACATGCCCTAGAGGAGAAGGTGGATTGACCACCTCGGTAGCTTGTCGACGACCGGCGTCCATAAGATTGATATAACTGTCGGTGAAGTTGAACTGACACTAACCCATAGCAATGACTTCAAAGGAGAAATGCTTCACTGTGAGTAGAGTCATGATCAAGTGGCCAAAGAGGAGTGACTACATAGATGAGTTTGTACCTCGACCCAAATCCTCGATGGAAATACAGAATCCCTATAGAACATCTGAGGCATGAACCATATGTCATTGATATTGTGGACGTTAATATGAATTGCCACAACGCCTCGAGATAAATCAACCTCTTCATCTTCACGAAGTTGAGCCATCCTTTGTGGGAGAACACACAATAAACCTCTACGTACTCACCAATAGTGTGAAATCCTTAGTACGATGTGATACTGGTGTTTCTATCACCAAATGATCATAGAGCTTTGAAGCCCTCTTGTCGACGAGCTAATCGTATGTGATCATAGGAGCCCTCTGAGAAGAGCCCTCACCCACTGATGAAGAAGTCCTAGGCCTCTTAGAAGACCGAGTTGACATCGGTTGAGAGAGAGAGAGAGAGAGAGAGAGAGAGAGAGAGAGAGAGAGAGAGAGAGAGAGAGAGAGAGAGAGAGAGAG
>JBAKGM010000139.1:23434065-23465201 GCA_037177215.1 Asparagus racemosus
ATATCTCTTCAGGATTCACACCTCAAGGCGGTATTTTAGTCCTTTTTGTGATGTTCTATTGACACAGGAAGCATTGCATCCGCAGCTTGGTCCACATTCAAACACGACAGATTTAGCTTCAATCAATCTGAAAACAAAACGTAAAGAACAAAAATATGATCAGCACTAAGAACTAGTATGTAAAAATGATGAAACTTTGAACAAGTTCGGCATTGCTGGAGCTTAAGATGCTTGTAGAAGAAACTTATATAAGTTGTTAAAAATAGCCATTTGAAAATCATATATCATAAGTTGCTTCCAAAATCAGTCAAGGTACTTGATAATAATGTACTTAAAGATTTATAAATGAAATTTCCAAAATAAATATAACTTTAGCTACCTATTTATGGGGACAGATAAGGTACTACTATCAAAAACTAAAGGGTACATATGGTATAAAAAGTACAAAAGCGGAAGCTGCTTCGGGTTGCTTCTAAAAGCAGCCCTTATCAATAAGCATATGAAAAGTTTTACCAAACACAATTATTGGCCAATTCTTTTTAAAAAATAAGTAGAAGCAGCCTAAAGAAAACAATACTAGCTGGCCCTTCGAATACTACAAAGTACAAACTAAATACACACAATACTCTCTTTATCCATGATAACTGGACCAAGGGTAGCAGGCACCAAGGTATCAGTATTCAGCAATTAAACACGGGCTTCCAAAAATCCACATTTAGTAGTAAATACTATCACGAAGAAGAAACTTAGATGAACAGTGCAGAGTCAGTTGATAATAAATGCAAGCAACATATAAAACCTTAAAATGGATAAGGTTACGTTTGCAGTATCCAGCAAAACTTTGCAACTTCACGTCATAATCAGGATAATTCTGCTAACTGTGACAAAACAATAAGCTTTAAACATAAGGCAACTCTTTTGGGTGAGAAGGGAATCAATTCTTAAAACCAAATTAAACCACATGGGAAGGTGTGATCCTAAGGACATTAACAACAATACATAAAAGCACTAGAAACTTCACTAATGCCAGTAAAAGTAGAACAGCCACAATTAGATAACAGTTACTTCTACACATTTAAAAATGTTTCTTATTCACGTTTTTCACAAGAGGTAATATATAAAAAGCAGATAATAATAAAAATAACAAAATTAGGAATAGAATGTACCTTCCACCATCCTTACGCACATAAGGAAAATCTCCACCGTTGAGCTTAGCACATGAACAAATTCTTGGGTCACCACATTCTCCTTTACACTTGCATCCAGCAGCATTTGTGGGAAGCTTTAAATTCTTTGCCAAACGAATAGCTTTACTGTACTCAAAATCTAAAAATGATAATCGAAATACCACAAGAAAAAACAGTTTCAGCCATAATAAAGAGACTTTTAAGATATAATCAAATAGCAAAGAAGCAAAATAACTCTCAGGATTAAAGCTGTCCCAACTCTCATGAATAATATCATATGTTTCAGAAATCAAAAGCAGTTGCTATATAAAGAAAGATGCATAAATACGACACCTCATGAATGCCTTAAGAACTGTGCATCATATAGCCCAATTAAAATATTTTAAGATTATACCATCCGTATACCCAAAAGCTTAACAATTATCTGAGCATGTTCAAAACAGCTAGATAACTTCAACACTTGGCAATATTAATGACTAATTTACTAAAGTGAACATATAAAGGATGTATGGCAAACTAGAATAATTTCACCTTACACTAGAAAATGAAAATAAAACCTGTTAAAATTATAAAAGCTATGACACTGATATGTATTGCAGTGGTATCTGCTATGACACTGATATGTAGAGAAAGGAGCCACACACGTTTCAAATGTCTAAAAGCTATGCAGATACTGAATAAAACAGGAACATGCCAAATTCACATGGATGTATCAGATTCATTGATACTTCTTTTGATGTGTTACCATTAAAGATCCATATGCAAAATCTGCACAATATTGAAAGGAAAAAAAATCAAACAATTCATTATATTATTCACATCATGTTATTTGCAATATGTCTTGATCATTAACAAATATGTAATTATTCTAAAAGTGGTAATTAAATAAAAAATAAAACTTGCAATTTTAAATATATATTTTAGTATATACGAACATACGCATAATTTAGCCATTTCTCTATGATAGCCCAATACCCAGTGGGAAAAAATTCACAATTTGCACTGTATATTTTGATAACATTTCACAAATCATCATTACCATAATATGTCATAGTTGACTGAAGGAATTCCTTTTGTGCCATAAGTTGTCTGAAAGACTAGCAAGAAATTGAGAACAAAAATTATGCAACAAGAAGATGGCCTTTATCCTAAACTTTTGGGGTGGGTTACATAAATCTTATTCTTCCATTCAGTTCTATTATAATTCATCTTCATTGAGTTAACTACTCGCATGTCCTTTCTTAATTTGTTCCAACCAAGTTCTTCTAGGTCTACCTATAGTACTCTTTTTTCCATTAATTATAATCTCATTACTTCTCCTAACTTGTGCATTTAGTGGCCTCTATTGTACAAGACCAAACAATCTCCACCAAGGCATCAACCCAACAAATATTGTGCATAATTATACAAGCAACGGAAAATTGATTCTTACACTACAACATTAATCTCCAGTGATCCAATAAGTTAACCATACATACCTGTGGGAGCAAAAGGTGGATCATCGACAACATTAGAAGCTGGAATTTGCATGTTTTCTTGACCACCACTAATATCTTCACATACCAACCTACAGTAAAAAAATGTTAAGCTCTATAGAGATAATATGAAAATAGTAGAAAAACTTGCTCAACTTACACCCATGAGGGCACAAGGAGCATATAACAACTAAGGGCAAGGTGCATGGTTCATACAGTGGAGCGATGAGATGATGCTATCATGTTGCTGAAGTTCCAAATACTTTTTCTTTTATAGCAATTTTAAAGAAAATATTATCCCACCGAAATATATATATGATGAATGCTAAGCGAAAAGGCAAAAGATACGTAGTAAATTTGTATATAGTAGAATGGCGTCGAACATAGCAACACATTAACAACTTATATTGCAAACAGATAATAAAAGATTGCCCAGTCATTAACGAAGAAAAAATATACTTAGTTGCTAAGCATATTACATCATTTCAAGCGATTGAAATCATTCATGTAATTTGACGACCTATACAAGGATGGTAGATGGAAACATTGAACAAGATGTAGGACCAATAATGTCCAATCCCTTGTAACAATCATTAAACAATAGCAACTATAGTCAGCTAGTTGTAGTCACCAACAAATGAAGAACTCATCACTACAATCAGGCGAAAAATCAACAGAGGGGATATAAGCACATTAGACCGACATAATGATTCAAAGACATTGCCTAAACACTGGTTAACAATACAAAATTTTTTGGAAACGCTAAAGGTAGAGAGTACTAATCAAGCTTATAATGAGATATTCACTCATTTCCCTATGATTTCAAAAGTTAACACTCATAAATTGAAGCTTCAAATACTTTTAGTCAGATAGTTTGTCTTATATTATACATTGCTTCGGTGTCCCCTAATTCCAACTAGAAATATAACAAGAAGAAAGCCTTTATCCGAAAATTTGAGGGGCAAATATATGAATATTTTTTCATTTCTACCAATGAATATCTCCTCTGTTAGGACACCCCTATAGTATCTTTCTTGATTCCCCCATCAAAGTTCTCTTTAAGCCTATGTCATATCCTCTTCCCTCCATTGATTATAGTCCTATCACTTACCCTAATTGGTGCATTTTGGGCCTTTATTGCTTGTGCCCACACCATGTAAGACGACCTTCCCTTGCATTATCCTCCACTTAAAGGCACTGCCACAACCTCAAGTATCCACTCATCCATAATTGCATTCTTATTTCTCTTAAACTTTTCTGGATATATTATTTCTCAACTTGCCAACATTCTAATTCATAAAGCATTTCCCCCATCTTAATTATGCTGCCTTAAAAACAGTAAATAAGCATTTCCAAAGTTCAGTATAAGAAACAAACATGACAGGCTCGCCCTGTGCTTCCACTTCGTATAAGCACTGAATACAGGCTTAAGTCCACAAATTAGCTTCTTCCATAAAAGGGCATGTTTTAAAGGATGTGCATTGATTGAAGAGTGTGATATAGTTTCTACGAAATTCATCATGTTCTTCATGATCATTGACTTAAGTAGTCGTAGTAGTATTAGAAGTAAACACAGTATAGTATGTGTTAACAGTAAGAAAACAAACAAATTATTTGCAGGATTGGGAAGTAAAACAAGTTCTATAAAGACCTAGCTCATGAACTGTAAACATAGAACTTAAGAAAGTAATTACGGAGATGGCTATTAAACGTCTTTCATTTTGCGGTGAACAATCAAAATATAGGATCCCCTCCTACATATTTTCCAAACTCTAACATAAATCAGATAAAAGCAAATCATTTATAGCAACCTTCATGTTAAACCAATTTGCAGTGAACAATCAAAATATAGGATCCCCTCCTACATATTTTCCAAACTCTTAACATAAATCAGATAAAAGCAAATTATTTATAGCAACCTTCATCTTAAACCAAAACGAAGCTAAAAGAAAGTTTCAACAAATCTTATAACATTCTTTAGTACACTTGGAGACAAAAAATCTAAACAAATTTTAACATCATAGTTGGAGTTGATTTTAGAGAGAGAAAATTAGAACTTAACAAAGTCCCTTACCCGCGCAATTCAGAAATCTTCTGAGGAGCTTGCTCCCTAGTAAATCTAACCTGCATTTAAAGAACAGCCAACATTAATACATAAATTTTAGAAATTATAACATTCTTATGTGCAAGAAATTAAATGTTTAGTTATTTAGGTATTTGGGTAATTGGGTAAATATCCATACCCACTTATGCGGCTGTCCTAATCTCTATATAAGAGAGATTAGGGTTAGGTGGAATAATGATTTTGCTTTTCTATTTCTCTACATGGTATCGAAGCCTACTTCTCGGCCTTAAAGAACTTCTCCCCTCTTTGGGGACGTTGAGAGGATTTTGTCACAAGCGTTGCCTTCGTGCTTCCCCTTGGCGGCTTTGATTCGGTCGATTTCATCTTCTTACAAAAAAACCCTAACCTCCAAAATCTTCTTCAAAAGCTCTAACTCGAAAAACCTTAACCGATGTTACTGTTCCCGCAACAATACCCGAGGTACTATTCATCACCTGAACGGTACCGGATTACTTGTCACCATGAACAGTACTATCTGCTCATCTTTTAGCATGGCTTCTTCTCAATCAATGACATGCTGAATCCTTTACTCAATGATTTTTGTCTCCGAAGCTCACTCGAAATCTACTAACCAACCCACCTAGGATTTCTTCTGATTGACCAGCCTCGAGTTTCAATTAGCTGACCCGCTTAGGATTTCTACTGACTAACCCATTTAGGATTTTTACTTTCTATTGGCTAACCCGCATAAGGTTTTTTTGGCCTCGATATGGGTTTATAAGACTTGATTCCTATGTCGAGAGACTCCTACTAATTGTCTGGCTGTCTACTACTACTTAGGTTGTCTACCGTTGTCATCACAAAAGCAATGATTTTCTTCTGGTCTCTGTATGACTTTATTATGTCTCGTTTTGTGTTCCAGTTATCTCTATTTAAGAATATACTTTCATGAATGTTATGTTTTTCTGACTACTTCATCAAAGCTCTTTCATCTAGTTATCTTGTTTTTATGTGTAACAAGCTAAAAGCATCTTTGAGATACATGCTCCAGCTTGAGGGGGACTGCCAAATATTAAATACTTAGTTATTTAGATTGGTCAATATCCATACATGCTTACGTAGCTCTCCTAATCTCTATTTAAGAGATTAGTTTTAGATAATATAATAACTTTGCCTTTTCTAGTTCTCTACATTATGATTGCAATTCTCATTATTTTTATCAACAGTTGACGGATTTCGACAAAAAGTGAAGAACTAAATCCTTTACTATTTGATAACAAAGCATTAAGATGGTAACCCCTGCAAATCGGTACAAAAATCATTATAGCTACGAATTGTGCCCATAACAAGTTTAGCAATGACCTTTCAAACAAAATTTTGAAATCTGTTACTTGCCTAGGAGATCATCCGGGTATATTATCACATTCAGAATGTAGTAAACTTGATTAATAAATTAGAGTTGGACTATTATGCTCTTAGGAGGAGAGGAGATCTTCTCCCAAATTTGTATCTGTTAGATTCAATTTTTGATGCCTACGATGCATTCAATCAAATCAAAGAAAACTTAGTAACAAAGGGCAATTTATAAAATCTGGACATATAGATAGTATTAACCTGTGTTTCCTCTTTCCTCTCTCAAGACTTCAATTCGGTTATGATATTTTATCATAACTTTGGTCTTAAGAATTATTTGTTTTAATTTGGAAATCAAAGACTGCTGGATTCCGTAAATATTCTTTCATGAATTGTCTTCTTCAACTTTGTTTCTATGAGAAGAATATAAATTGCTTCAATGGACACTCAGTAAAATGCCCATCTTTTCGATTTGCAACATGACATGCCGGTGAAATGCAACTTAAATGTGTTTAAAAAACCTTTAAATCATGGAAGCAACCAAAAGATAACTCACATGATTCTCATTGATCATTAGATTCCAAGGGTTTTGTCATTTGGGATAATGAAAACAAACTACCATAAAAAAATAATGATGGTTAGTCAAAGAGGTGGGGTAAAAAAGGAAAAAAGAAAAAAGCAACCCCCAACATATCCCAATTTTATGGAAATATTAGAATGGAATTGCCTTTGATTTGAGAGAGAAAAGGAGGAAACATATCTAGATATCAAGATTTTATGGATTATCAAGACGTAATCACCTTTTATTGCTAAATTTTCTTTGATCTTTTATAACACATCTTAGCTATTTGATGTTGAATCTAACGGCTACAAATGTGGGAGATTCCCTCACCTCCCAAAAGCATAATAGCTCCACTCTAATAAATTAACCTTCTGATCAAGGCAAAAGTTGATACTAGTCCTCAAAAGTCATATTTCTTCTCTTAAAAAATATCCCTATTTTCGCTATCTTGCAAACCCCTTACAGTAAATAGCCACAGACATTGATGCACATATAAACAAACAACAAAGAGAGTAGTCAACAAAGTATAATTTGATAATGACACATAGCCAGTGTAAAACATAGGATTGGGATTGGATCAATTATCATGTGATTAGAGATTAATCTCATGTTTACTTCATTCTAGGATTGGTACCAACCTAGGATTGGGATCTAGACTTGGTACCCTAAATGGGTACTAACCAGTCCCTAATCACCCCTTGGAATTGACGTATCCTATTCCCACCCGTAATCCTAACCCCTCTCGCCTTCGAACAAAACAATTTCTCTAAATCCTATCGAGCTCTTCGAACGAAACCTCTAATCTCCTTCTCTCTTCAAACGACCAGTCCTAAATCTCCTTCTTCTCTTTAAACAACAAGCCCTAACCCTATCTCGATCTCCATCTTATCTTTCATCATTGATCTAAATTGCTAATAAATTTAAGTGCATATGGCTTACACAAATGCATGTTTTGTGTTTCACAAACAAGGTGTTGAGAAGGTATTATAGCCTACAAATGAGCTAAGTATTGATCCTCCTTCTGAGGCCGACACGTGTACCGCTCCATGACTAATCAAACATGTTTAAGAGATAGACGACTCAAGCTACTTCTGCGGCCGACCGCATAGGCCGACAACTTGCGTAGCCGAGTATTGAGGCGGTAATTGCCAGTCTCCACACCAGATCGAGACCACGAGCATTCTGACTCAGCCTACTATGCCAGCTGACAACTTGCGTAGCCGACTAGAAAGGTGGTACTTGCCGACCTTCCACCAGAACCGAATTCGAGAGGCGGTAGTTTCCTTGAACCCCTCGTCGACAGCTGACTGCTCTCGCATTAACGAATCTGACACAGTCATCATTGATCTAGCCCCTATAGTCTCTATGACTCATCGGACCCAATCAGCTCCAAGTATCTGCTGTCACCCCCACATTAAACGACCAGATAACTCATCTTCTTTAGCGGCCAACACCTGTAAGGCATCTGCCAACTCAGTTGCCTGTCTGGACTCGACCAAAGTTACATGCCCGCCCCTCTGCTCCACTATAAAAGGAAGAGGCGCTGCTCAAGGTAAGGAGGGCTCTCTTTGGTCTCTCTGCACTCATAACTCTGAGTATATTTTCACTACTCGCTTTTCAAATTCCCACTCAAGTACAACTACTGACTTGATCGTCAGAGGAATAACTGGAGAGCCCAACTCCGACCTCTTATGAGCTCTTCATGTGCAGCGAAAAGCAGTGGGCTCCGAACTCAATCATCTGAAGGAGTTTGAGGACCCTAACTCTACCCTAATCCACCAATAAACCCCATGTTTGATATCTGACATCAACAGAAAACATAAAAAGTTCAAGCAGTTATGCCAGATTGTCATTCCTAAAATAGTCCTGAGGGTTCTACTACAGAAAATCTAATAAACTAGGGATAGAAATCTACCTTTCATGAAAAAAATGCATATGAAACTTTCAGCAATGCAACAAAAGCATTGTAAATGAACAAGAATAAAGTAAACAATATTTGTATTTCATAAGCATAAAAAGTATTTCAAAAACAAAGGAAACCTGGTTTGTAGTTAGACTCGGTTGGCCAGTGACGCGCTTTAACCTATACTTGTAAACAGTGAATCCTGCTGCACCTTTCTCCGCCCAAGTTTTAACCACCTATGCAATAAAGAAAAGAGTGCCACATATGGCAAATAAACGACATTATAGCTTTAACAAACATCTACTTACACTAAGCATACACTTAACAATAATAAATCTGAAATGAAAAAAAATATTGAGTGATTACATAGAAGCTAATAGCATACAACATCAGAGGAAAGAAATGAAATTTAGATTTAACATTTTCGTAAATGTTAACATTTTCAAGTCATGATATATACGTCTTAGGAAATACTTTTGAGAAAATAAGACTTAGCTCAAAATATTACTCACACATGAAGCAATCAGCTGAATGGAATTTATAACTATAACAACATAAGAAAATTTCTTCACTGCATAGATAACAACAAACTTGAGTAGTACATACACATTTCTGCACTTTAAATAAATGTTAAATACTAAAGACTGGGGAAAGCTACAAAAAAGAAGCAGTAGTAGTTATTTTGAACAATAAGGAGAATAAGAGGAAGAACACTGCAATAGTGGTAGTGGCAACAACTTTAGTCAGAGGAAGCATTCGGAAGAGAAAGGAATAGTGAAAGAAAGAATAGAATCAATAGATAGCAGAAAAAGAACAAAATTGTAATCTAATTCAAAAAGTTACGATACTAAACGGAATTACCTTTGTGCCACTTCCAAGACCTCGTTCGTGACAACCACCATAGAAGACAATCCAGGCAGCTATTGGTATGAAGATCAAACAATCAAAGGTAGGCGTCAAAGGGGGTTGTGCAAGGAGGCAACTCAATGATGCCAAAAGGGCTGATGGGTCAATCAATTAGGGTGTAAATGCCCTTGTTAATTGAATTGAACCGCTTGTTTAAGAGGGCTCAAACCAATTAACAGATACATGTTTAATATTGGTGGTCAATCGAGATGCTAATAAATAGAGCAGGCCGCCTTCACAACCAAAAACACCAAGGTTACACCAATGAAGCAGGCCAACCTCCTCAACATGAACCAAAAAACCCAGTCATCCCTAAGGCATAATTGGAGGCATTTAGGCAAAAGCAGCCTAGATCCGCTAAATAAATAGAACAGACCGTCTACAGAACCAAAATTTCTAAGGTTACTCTATTAAAACATAATGAAGAAGACAACCTCCTTAATGGGCCAGAAAAAGCCTAGACATACCCAATGCATAATTAGAGGCGCAAGGGTAACTTTAAGCAGTCTAGTGCTGCTTTCAGCTAGCAAACACTTAGGTAAAACTCCCATAATACTTTTTAAAACACCAATGTCTAGCTGTTTCAGTTGGTCGTATCGATTATCATGATTAAAAAGTTGCCTATCGATGCTTTCAGTAATTTTTCAAACCTATTATTCAGGATTGTGGCCGTTAACACTTTTAAGCTAGTTTTCAAACTTTTTCTTCAGAATTTTAGTGGTTTACACTTTTACACATACAAGTGAGGTAGCTTGGCTGCAGATAACCAAATATCAGTAATCAGTCCACGTTAATTCCCCTGGAAGAACAGTAATCAGAACAGAAAGGCTGTGTAGGCATATGACACGAAGCTTAAACAATATACAAAAATGAAAAAGTAGCCACAATGGGCGTGGCAGGAAATCTCAATATAAAGTAAAAGTCTAACCTTGTACAAGCCATCGTAGGTGTACACTTTCCCACAATAGCTGCTTCGTGATTCGTGACCACGAATAACTCTAACAGGAACACCGGTATCATGGTTATTCTAAAAACGAGATAAGAGGTGTCACCATTTAATGATACCACACTACAAATAACAAACTTGTTTCAATTTGTTGTATCTATATAAATACGAAAGCAACAATATATGCCATAAAAAATAACATTTCAGATGTGTAAAGTTTTAAACAAAGATGAGTTGGCGCTGATTATACAAAATTTATTTTTGTAAAAAGCACATTATTTTGGCCATAAAAGTAACAGTTTAATGTGAAAAGTTGTAAACAAAGATGAGCTGTGCTAATTGTTGGGTGTTGATCGATCCCAACACTAATCATCTAAACTTAATTTTGGAAACCAGCTCTCGAAGGAAGACCCCTATATATACACATATTTGTGCAAGGTTTCTTGCAGGTTTTACCATGTCAAATCTAACATAAAATAAAAGTTCAAAAATACAATAAACATGAAATAAATCATATTGATGCACCCTTTCCAACCAAGGTTAGAGAACACGCAAGGCGGCCTAAACATTGGACCAAATGCCTAAAGCCTAGGTGTCTAGGCGGTGCCTAGGCGTTTTTCTATTTTCTTAGTTTTTAATTATAATTACTGATAGCCAATGTTACAGAAAACTTAGGCGCTGGACTTGACACTTAGGCAGATTTCTTAAGTGGTGGTAGATGAAGTTTTGTTCAAGGTCGGGAGAGGTAGAGGTGTTCACAGTTGAAGTTTGAAGGAGGTTGGAGGATGTGGAGGTTATAATGGAGGAAATCATGATAAATGCCTAAAGGGTGCAGTCCATGTAGGAAGACCACGCTCCTCTAAGCGCTTCCAAAATATAGGTGGGCAACCTAAACGCCGCCTAGGCGCTAGACGCTAGGTATGTGGCCAAGGTACTGTGTAGGTCTAGGCGTACGCCTAGGCGGGCTGAACTGTCAATAGTTTTCCTTGATACAAAACATGGCACCAAGAAAGGGGGTCGATTTGCAGGCACTTACATCGTAAATCATAAATGATGCTCACAGTGAAGAAGATGAATAGAGCCATGATTCAATCAAATATTGTTAGTCATAAGTATCAGAACTAGAAAAAAAAGTAACAACCTTCCTAGTCTACATCAAATAGTGTTCCCGCTCTTAGCAGCATTATCAGCAACGGCATCAGTCAAAAGCTCAAAAGAAACCGTTTGGACAACAATAACCAATTTCAGCTTTCGTATGGTGTCAGACATGAAGAAGATAAGTCTCAGACATAACGACATGTAATAAGGGCTTAGACATAGAAACAGATAATACAAGACATGTAATAGAGTATCTAACATTAAAAGAGGTTCTTCTCAATGTAGAGAGATTGAAAGACATAAAAGTAGTAATTTCAATTGGTCTATTTTTAGGAGGATGACCTTACCGACGAGGTCGACGGAAAAGTACTACTGGACAAGATAAAGTAGCATGGCTGTAACGTTGACTAGCGCAAAGCAAAAGGAAAGAGGAATTCTCCGTAGGAAAAGACAAACAGGAAATCAAAGGATACATATGGGAAGTTCCAAGGATCCAAGTTGACAACATGTGAATGTGTCAGCAAGAAAGGCAAATTGATCACCAAAAAAGATAAGCAGGCGCTTAGAGCACCCATAGAAGGCTAAGCTAGGGTTATAAAGAATATGTTTGGTGGTCTATGTAGCTTAATGAGTCCATTTAAGATTTATCACATGATTCAGCGATCGTCCCAAATCCGGGATGAGTCGATCCATATAGCTTTTTAATATGTGGAGAAAAGCCAACGAATGTAATGTTTCGAATGGCACGTGATGAGAAAGGAAAAGTTCACTACAAAGCAATGATTCAAAATTGAATTTAGTTGAAGAAAGCAATCCTTCTGCAACATTGTATGACAGCAAAGGCAAACTTAGTGAGATAAGGGAAAGTTTCAGGAATACGAGACAATTCTACTAGATCAACTGAGAGGAGAGACTGGGAAGACGATGAAGCTACCAAGGTGAAGTGTAGAGATGGCACATGAGCTGGCAGCCCCCTCGACACCCTCAAGTTCAAAGCATAAGAAATGAAATTTTCAAAATAGCATTTTGATTTTCATAACATGTTATGTTGAAAAGCATCTTGATCCTAAAGAAGGATAATCAGGTCAGTTATAGTAGCAAATAAACTATAGTTACATAGTTTTCCAACGAGAAACTAAACAAGCTTCTCTAGCATTTATAATTTATTAAGTATTAACTATAGTAATACCTGCAAAGCCAAATTTCCTCGTTCCAATTTCTGATCCTTGACTTGACGCTTATTGCCAAGTAAATCATGTCCTCCCTGACCAGTATAGACAACATCTTCTGAATTGTCCTGGTCATCTTCGTACATACCTGACAAGACAATACACACTGCTAGCGGTAAAGTATAACCTCTGTATTGCTCCTGTCACATGAAAATATTCAATGAGAAAATAATGATACACAATGAGTAAAAAATACAACAAGTGTTAGGATGAACTTCTTGATCAAACACCCAGTCAGGGAGAATGCTTGATGCAAAGAAGACAAAATGATACAGCACATCAAATATTAAGTCTCTGAGAGCAATGATCAATAACAAAGTAAACTACCTCATTTCATTTTACAATGACATAAAATGCATATTGCACTTAAAGAGTTCTCAAAAACCAATAGGCGTGATAAGTTCTTATATTTTAAATGTGTTCTCTAGGTTGATACATTTTGATAAAGGAATGGATAAAATGATCATTTCCCCCCTTAAAGTATTGGTGAATTCTCAAGTTGCCCCCTAAAGTATCAATTTGCCTATTTTATCACTTAAACTATGTGTATGTGCCCAATGTGATCATTTTGTGAGCATACAATCAATATTTAACAAATTAATGATATGATAGTGGTTTTTTTGCAATTTACGTATTTTTTACGATCCAAAAAATGAGTTTCTAATTCATAAAAAGCATTTAAGGATAAAAAGTCTTGGGAGAAGGTAGTTAAAAAAATATTTTTTTTGTTTGGAGAAAAAGACAATAACTGATAAAAACGCATGAAAAAATAAAAAATACTGTTACATCATTAATATGTTAAATATTTGACTTAGACTCACAAAATCATCACATTGAAATCATAAACATAGTTTGAAAGGCAAAATAGCTAAATTAATACTTTAGGGGGTAACTTGAGTTACCAATACTTTAAGGGGGGAATAATTATTTATCCTAAAGGAATATATGTAAATAGAATAATAGACAAGACCAAGAATTTTAGTCATTTAGGAAAGTTTTAGAACCATGTCCTAGTGCATTCATCTACAGTTCAATGTTCTGAAACTTTTGGTGTGATAATCAATCTCGACATTTTTCAGCAAAAAAGCAAATTCTTGTCCATATTTGAGGACAGGAATTTACATACAATGTCAATGTTGTTTAGGAATTAAAGAATATCAGGACTCATAATTAATCCCCAAACCATATGACAATTTAGGATTGAAGTTCCATTCAGCTCTTTTTCATATATTAGTCCTCAAAGATGGACGCAATCTTGGTAAATATATTATATGTTGGTACCAGTACCACTGCTTCAAGATTCCTTATCATGCTTGGGAAATTCATAGGTTTTCTCATATAAGCATAAAAAACATGTCATAATATTGTAGGGAGCTACCTATCAACTGAGCTGATAGAGTATTTGTAGTATTTGCAACAGACCTCTTGCTGAGAGTTCCCCAAGCACCAAGAACCCACCACCGACTCAAAAAGCGACTTCAGACTTTATCCTAAAAAATTAACCTCTTTATGAAACTTCTTCAACTATCAGCCGCATTTTGTTGCTCATCCCAGTTAAATGGCAAAATAGTCTTGAGGATGATTGTGATGATATATTCACAAAATATACATCCTAGCTGAACTCAATCCAACCTGCCCTTAGGTTATACCTACGGTTAGCTTTCCTCAGTCCAACCTTGACCCAGATTCTAAAAGTTAATCCCAACCCATATAATGGGTAGGTGAAGATGCAACTTCTTCAACTATCAACTGCATTTTGTTGCTAATCCCATGGCAAAATAGTTTTGAGGATGATTGTAAGGATATATTCACGTAAGATACATCCTAGCTGAACTCAATATAACCTGCGTTTAGGATATACCTACGGTTAGCTTTCCTAAATCCAACCTTGACCCAGATTCTAAAAGCTTAATCCCAACGCATATAATGGGTAGGTGAAGATGCGACTTCTTCAACTATCAGTCGCATTTTATTGCTGTTAGATATTATTGGTATTTAGATTGAGGAGATATTATGAGATATTGTTGAGATATTATGAGACGTGATTGGATATGATTTTATCTCAAACCTATTCTGTAAAATCCCCCTAATCTCTATTTAAGAGATGTTAGGGTTAGATGAATAATATCTTTTGCCTTTTCTATTTTCTCTACATGGTATTAGAGCCTTCTTAATCCTAGAGAGACATCTTTCTTTTTCCTCGACCTCAGGGTCACCGAGTGGTTTATTGCCTTCATACTTCCCCTCGGCGGCTACGACAATACCTTCAACGGATTTGATGGCATTAACGGCTTCAACAACTACTTCAACATCATTATTTTCTAGAACTTATCAAACACCCTCCACAAAATAACATGTTTTTAAACAGCTTGGCTTCTACTGTTCAAATGATGAACAGTATCGAGGTTACTGTTCACGCAATGAACGGTACGGCTACTGTTGTTTATGTGATGAACATTATCGTTTTGCTATTCACTTTTCGCATCTTTGGTAGTTATACGCGACGACAACAGTCCTCTTTCGATGTTTTTACTAGCGTACCCGCCTAGGGTTTCTTTTTACTGGCTGACTCGCTTAGGATTTCTTTCTACTGACTGACTCACCTAGGATTTCTCTACTGGCTAACCCGCCTAGGGTTTCTACTAGCTGCCCCACCTAGGATTTCTCTACTGGTTGACCCGCCTAGGCTTTCTCTACTGGTTGACCCGCCTAGGCTTTCTACTGGCTGACCCACCTAGACTCTCTACTGGCTGACCCGCCTAGGATTTCTTTACTGGTTGACCCGCCTAGGGTTTCTACTTACTGACCCGCCTAGGGTTTCTACTTACTGACCCGCCGAGGGTTTCTCTCTACTGGCTGATCTGCCTAGGGTTTCTACTGATTGTTACTATATTTTTCTGATTGCAAATGTCTTCCAGTATTTTGAAAAAGATTGACATCGTCGAAGCTCTTGCAACTAGCTATTTTATTTCAATTTGTAACAAGCTGGAAGTAATATATGCTCTAGCTTGAGGGGGACTACTAGATATTAATGGTATTTAGATTGTTGAGATATTATGAGATATGATTGGATATGAGTTTATCTCATATCTATTCTGTAATATCCTCCTAATCTCTATTAAAGAGATGTTAGGGTTAGATGAATAATATCTTTTGCCTCTTCTATTTTTTCTCAAGTTGCCAATCCTAGTTAAATGGCAAAATAGTTTTAAGGATGATTGTGATGATATATTCACGAAAGATACATCCTATCTGAACTCAATCCAACCTGTGCCTAGGTTATACCTACGGTTAGCTTTCCTGATCCAACATTGACCCAGATTCTTAAAGCTTAATCCCAAACCATATACTAGGTAGGTGAAGATGGTATGTTCCAGATTTGAACCAAAAATAAACAAATAATGTTCAGCATTTGCATCCACATATGTGGCGGTTAATCTGTCAGGGATAAACTAATTGCAAACAATAATTTATCTTCCACCAAAGAGCATCATATATTTGATGGTTCACCTGGGGTAATAATGGTCTGAACTACATCCTGTCTTCTGTTTCCCTTTCTGTTAAAGGGTCTATCTTGGTTGACATCCGTGTTTGTCTTAAATCCCCTTCTCCTAAGATATTGATAGAAAGGGTTCATTTCTAAGCAAATCATGTGAGATCAAAATATATACAACTTCTATTTTTAATAAAGTATAAGGTTTAATCCTCTTCTTGACATCTGCTGACTCCATTAGTGTGTAATAAGAAGCTCAGAGTAGATAAGAATCGAGCTAGCATGATATTATCAGGAAACTACAAGGTAGCAAATTGGTATCTTAAAATTACTAGTTTCCGCATTGTCTTTATGAACAACTTGAAGAACGCAACCAGGATTTATTCAAAGGATTCTAACCGTTCAAGAAGCTTATATACTGATTTTTTAAATATTCTATACCATTTATCTAATGATAAACAGAAAGCTATACATAAAAAATTCATGCACTAGAAATATTTTCAAAACCCTCAAAGACTTGAAACGGAAAAAGAGTAACAATCATTGAGAAATATGAATTCTTCAGAACAATTGATTTTCGGGTATAACCATTTCAAGAAATGTTGATTATGTTTGGTGGTAGAGCTATTCAATCAAAAGTGTGTAATCTGCTTCCTATTAACAGGATTGAATCTCAAATCCAAATAGGCGTGGCCTAATCTTGTTTGTTTGATCAAGTTAATTTGGGCATGACAAACTAAAAACAACACATACTCAATGTTTTGACAAACCAATTGTTTTTCAATGAAACATTTGACAGGCTTTAAATCGAACCTAGACCAAGCCAAAGAAAAGAATCATCTACGGTTTTAGTTAGTCTAGACCATTGAGCTTACTCTAGTTGAGCTAAAAACTAGTTCTTTAGACCATCCATACTCCCTCTTCATCTAAAGTAGAACCCATCCCAATTTACAAGAACCAAAAGGATTGCTCTCCATTGACCAACAGTGTAGTAACATGGTGTCTTTTGAGGTTTAAAAGTACGTACATTCACAAGACTACCTTGGCTGGAAATTTACACTAAATAATAGTATGGGTACGAAATTGAAGGACAACATAGAATTCAAATTCTCTTTTAATCAACTCAAAGTTTTTTGTTGCGTATATGACCTTATTCTACAGAGAAAGATATGAAATTTTAATGACAATGACCATGTGCACTTGAAAGAAAAAGGCAAAGAGAGATCCTGGTTTTATCTTATTGGTTTAAGTCACGTAAAAACTACCGAGAAGTCTTATATAGGGACCCATGTTCAGAGGCAAAATTACAAAAATAACACAGCAGACGAGAAATAGACTTCAAATTCATTTAGAATGAAACTAAAAATAGTTAAGCTAAATATTCAATAAATTTACTAATAATTTGTATGACTATTGCAAACCTGCTGACTAATGGTGCGAAATAACTTCAAGAAATTACCATTTTGGAACATGATTTCCCAATGTAATCTATTCCGTTAAGCCAATGGCTATGTAGACCAAGTACAACCATTTCACAACGTGAAAGGAATTGGTCCCCAACAGAAATTCCTGTTAAAGACTAACAAGACCAATAAATAAGGCTAGAAATTGGCAACATAACGGAGAAATTGTTATGAATAGTTTTCCCTTCTGTGAAAAAACAAAAATTGTAAGAAAGGCTGTATTAAATGTATAGAAACTAACCAGGGAGATCACCAATCATTTTTTCTGGATATAGAACCTGATTGTTTTTTATCATCTGCAATGTAGTAATAGGCAAAGTTATGCTAAGTGTTTCAGTAGTAGTACTAGAAGTCCGAGTGCCTGCTAAGCATGATACTAAAAATGCAAGAGAATCAAAAAAATAACACTCTTTCTTTATTAATAATTAACTTTCACAAAATGCTAAACCACAACTGTGGGCCTTGGAGGCAGATTTAGTCGATGACGAAAGAGATGGGAACATTAATAAGTCCATCAACAAAAATAAAACGTAAAGTAAAAGAACTAACTGCATCAATTCATCTACATATATGGAGTACTATACAAGCATAGCAATTAAAATGGTAAAGACGCATGTGGTAGAAAGGGGACAATAGCGCCCAAACAAAGAGGAAGTGGCATCTTTATGCTCCGCTAAGGCCCAAAGCAGGCATATTAAGCAATTGGGTCGCATTTGTCTTGCATAGGTGCATTCAAAAGCGCTTTCGACACGTACGCAGGTGAAGCGGTCCAAGCACTGGTGTCAAGTGGTTGACCGCTTCCCTTGATATTCTATTCCCTTTTGCCTAAGAGGATTTCTTGTAGTTTCGAAGGAACCTGGAGAAATAAGTATGGTGATTCAACTTAATACCTATGTTTTCCTCCCAGTGATAGTTTATGTTGAACCATTAACTCATTGACTATTTTATGTACATAGTTCACTACATGGTAGTTTATCAGACTTAGGATCTCTATAAATCATCACATATGTATTTGTAGAATTTTTTTGCTTCCATTCTTTTGCTTGTTTTATAATTTCTCCCTTTTTTTCTCTCTCCTTTTTTTTTGAATTTTTTTAATCTTTCCCCTGTTTAGGAGAGTCCAAGGTCTCATCCAGACCATCCTCCTAAATCTAGAAATTTTGCATGTTCACCACAGACCATCTTTCTTAACCAAAAAGAGAATTTTCCACCAATAAATCTAATATATTAGGGTTTCCATGATTATTTTTTATAATGAATGTAGTCCAATAAATGTAGAGCTATGTACATATTTCTAGCAATCTCAATCATTTGGTTATGTGAGGGCACAAAACTCACTAGAAATATGTATAAAGCTCCACATTGGTTATTAAAACTTCTCAAAAAGTTAGAAGTTCCCGTGCACATACTGATCCTTATTAATAGTTTAAGTTTATAATCAAATTTTCAACGTCTGAAAGAGAAAATGTCAAAATTGAAACAATCAAAATTTCAAAACATTTGGAAGTGATGAAATAACATTTCATATTTCTTACTCATTTATTCGATATGACATATTTCTTAAGTTACATGTCAGTAGGGGTACACGCTATTTCATGAGTACCGGTAAGGGTGGGTGGGGTCACGTGAAACATTTATTAAATTGGTTGCATATGGGTTGGGCTTATGCAGGTTGGATCAATTTTGGGCTTAATGTAATGATACAACCGAATTGTCAAACACATCAGTGGCGCCTCCGACTGAGGCAGAAGCACCAAAGTTCTTTCTCCCTCTTTCTCTATCTTTATTATATTTTCCTCTTCTCCTTTAACATTGTTGTATTTAGTAGAATTGTAGGAAAACTGAAAATTAAAATGTGGAGAAACAAACTCCTAGGCAGCGCTTAGATGCCAGCCTAGAGGGTGTTCAGGGGCTTATATTTAACGAAAGGGGTTTTTTAACTGGATTTACCACATCTAATTGCTTGGTAGCATCCTAATAAGCTATTTTTAAGCCTCATTTAAAAAGGTTTGGACTCCTAACTTTAAAAAACTAGCTTATAAGCTCAATTAAGTAAGTTAGCTTTGACAAAGCAAATGTTCGCCCATGCTATTTTTATAAAGGATCTCTCTCGCTCAATTAAGTAAGCTAGGTTTGACAAAGCAAATGTCCACCCATGCTATTTTTATAAAGGATCTCTCTCGATCTCGAACCCTAGGCGTTGTCATTTTTGCAACAACAAGGCCAATGGCTACATCTTACCAAACATGTAACTGGCTTATTAGCTCAATTTTATCTAACAAGTAATGAAATTTTATCGTAGAAGCCAAAAGTGATATAAAGCTAACATAGCTTAAGAGGTTCTAAAAATAAGCCGTTGCAACACCCTTGTAGGCACATGGCCAATAGGTCTGGAACCTTACTGCTTTCTAAATCATTCATTATATAAATGGTACAACTTCCCATTCTTTTTCTAACCAAAATTGTTCGGTGCCATGTTTGAGGTGTGTTCTTGAATTTTTGTTGATCATCTTGAAACAAATGCATGTCCCACACAGGTATGTGATCAAACCAACCTTTAATTTGCAACCATCTCAACAAAATTAAGCGGTGGTCCAACGGTCTCACTCATTTAGGTCAATGTCATTTTTCTTTTCAGGAAACTCATCTAGCTCCATGTGTTTATCTTTTCCAGTGCACAGTATACTTCTAGTTCACATCAATTATTTTAATGGTTTTTATTCTACTAAAAAGTTTTGCCATTGTCATAATAACGTTTCTATTTGGGTTTTTCAAATATTAATAAAATAATATATAGCTTTTAAAAAAATAATGTTCGTGATGCCAAGTCATGTAAGAGGCCTCCTACACACCCACTTTATTTCAGAATAATTTTAGGATCAAAGCTTTAGAATAAAAACCCATCATACCTCATAATAACTTTCATCTCAGGATAGCATATCAATCCATGGAAAAGATGGTCGCCGCTAATAGAAAAGATAGTACCAAAATTTGAAGTATAGTGCAGAATGCAAAAGAATGTTCAATTATCAACAAATTATATTACAAAAAGAATAATTATTACAATGATAATAATACAACAATTTGCTCCAAAAGAGTTAAATGCAAAATACAATACGGTAGGATAAGACATGCACGAGAAAAATGAAACTAAATATGACATGCAAGAGAAAAAGGAAATCCACTACCTTGGAACTAGCCTTAAGGTCAGGTCGTTTTGATGCCCGCTTCATATCCCCTTCGGAATTTGAACCATTCTTCAGAAGGAATAAGACAAAAGCTTTGTACATGGTCAGTATATCAAATACTAATGAGCAGTGAATACCATAAATAAATAAAGAAATCACTGGAAACAAGGAATCAACCATTCTTCGGAAGGAATAAGACAAAAGTTTTGTACATGATCAGTATACCAAATACTATTGAATAGCGAGTACCATAAATAAATAAAGAAATCACTGGAAACAAGAAATCAACCATTCTTCAGAAGGAATAGGACAAAAGCCTTGTACATGATCAGTATATCAAATATTATTGGATAGTGAATATCATAAATAAATAAAGAAATCACTGGAATCCAGAAATCAACATTGACAATCTATACAAACTATAGTATATATGTATTGGTGGCAATATCCGCTCGGAACAGTGGGTTTGTCGGGTTGTCATGTGTGGGTCAGGAATGAACAGGTTTGGATTGTAGTCGGATCAAGCCATTTAACCTTGCCTAATAAATGAGTTGGGTACATGTTAAGGGACATTCCCTAGTAAAGATATGACCAAATTAAAAATAATAATAATATAGTATGTGCAAGTAATAAAAATTTGAAATAAAGCGCAGTACTCAATCACAAAATACTATTTAAACCACACATGACAATATTGAACTATTTAAACCAAGTGCTAACTCTATAGGTGGCTATAAGTTAATTTTATTCCATTATATTTTTTTCTTAAAAACCTTTATATGTGATCAAATGATCCGAAAATCGGATTATAAGAGCGATATATGGTAACTTGATTATTAAATGGGTCTGATATGGGTCATGGTCCATAACCCGTTAAATAAACAGGTCTGATATATTTGAGATTTTGAGGATACACCCAACCCTGCTCATATCTGCTCTATACGACCTGATTGTCAACCTCAACTATATTTACGGGGAAAGTATTCCTAAGGCAACTCTATACCGAATTACCTAGGTAGGCACCTAAACAGTAAAGCCAAAACTCTCATTGTCGAGTGTTCGTAAACCAGATGAACATCATTCGCCGTGATCTGCATGTTCTAAAATACTTGCACATAGACAGGGAATCAATTGGAAGATCTAAGGGCAGGTAGTGAAGATTGCCCTTTGTATAGCTCTATAAGCAAGTGCATCCACGCATAAAAACAAATACTTTGTGATGCTTAAAATCAAGCTATGACAACTAATTAAAACACAAGACCATAATGGGAATATTTACCTATCCAACCAAAATGGAACTGAAAATTAAAAGCAACCTATAGAACATAGAAACTATAACTTCAATGGTCAATTTAGTGCATGTAGCAACACCAAATGCCTAAATAACATATCATTGAAGTCAAATAGACCCCGTTATCAACTGCTAATTTGACGTGATTGTGCACAAATGAAAAGGTAGAATATGCTAAAGTTGTAGCCTCCTATTCCCCCAACCACGAAAGCCACTAGTGTTCCTGAATGACAAGTATACCTAATATCAAACATGGAAAATAACAAAAACTGGACAAACGCAATTCAATAAAGAATTCAAGACGTATAGGATTAGCTATAAATATCCCAAACTTGAATCTACACAACTGAGTAACAATTAGCTTAATCTCACCTTGTTCTTTGAACATTCCGAAAGTTTTTGCCCCACTTCTTTCACTCTTTTCTCTTCCTCCTAAAGAAAGTTAACAGAAAATTAATATCACTTTTCTTAACTGAAAATTGAAAGACGTACACACTATTGGTAAGCAATGCTACTAAAATCTGAGACAGTACAATAGTACAGAAAAGGTAATGTGTTCATACTCTGGTACTATCATAAACTTTCAACAATTGTTTAACCATAAACATCCAACCGTGTAGCTTGATATCAGCATGCATCATAGAATCACAAAACAAACCTCTATTAGCATTTAGCACTTTAAATGGTAAAAATGAACGATAGCAAAGTGATTTTTCGTGTTCATATTCTTAATTATAGATCTGCTCTACTTAACAGCGCCCTCCATTAGCATTGATTCTTACCATGAAGATTGTTTGGCTCAAATGGCAAAAGCCAGCAAGTGGACCCAAAATCTGAATGGGCTCTGGGAGTGAAGTCCTGGCATAAACTGAGCCCTACCTGGCAAATGTCTTTCCTTCCGGTGAGGGCCATGGTAGGACAGATGCTCTAAGACCTCATAAGGTTCAACCCTAATGGGAATCTTAATTAATAGCAAAAATAGGTAAATAGAACAAGCATGCACCGGGAACTTGTTTGATTGCTATTCTTCATAAGCAGCAAGGAAACAACTTTCCTTCCACGATACAACAACAACAACAAAATGTTTATCCTAAAATTTTGCAGTCAGCTAAATGAATCTTAATCATAATGTACGAGCTTTAGTTTTATATGATTGGAAATTTACTAGAACCCTATACAAATTTTCTATTGTGTTTCTGTGACCCTCACATGCCGTGTGTTCCAACCTCGTGGAGGCAAACAGTAGCTCAGTGTATAACTCATAGGACAGGAAAGTAGCATGCACACAAAAGTACTTAGCAACTAGCACTTTTTCAATGGATGCGAAGGACCGTTAAGGCACTATAAGGGACTGAAAATGTCTAAATGTTGTAGAATCAGTGATCAGGGACTAGCTTTTGAAGTGTGAAGCTAAGCCGAAGATGGTCTATTTCAGCATCTCAAATTGTGGGATGGTTATATTTAAAGTCGAGATGCTGTAAACCTACAAAACAGGTATGTCGCATACCCTTGTTGTGCATAGTTTACGGTGATTCGAGAATCCCTAATATTGAGCTTCAAAATGAGCGTGTTAAATTAGGACAAAATAGGAAACCCAATAAAAGCAAGTTACAATTTACTGACTCATCCTGTGAATGAGGTGGAATTAAGAGGGGTGACAAAAGTGCTATCCTTATTCCTAGATTGGCAACACATATATATGTTACTGCTAGAAGGTGTTCAAGCTATGATGGTACAAAAACTTTATTAAAGACAGTCCACCTTCTTGAATTAGCCACAATAAAGACTTTCAGAAGATAAACCAAATGCAATGTATTGCATCTGATTTCTTAAAAATAATCATGCATACTAGTTTAAGACTTTCACTCTGCAAAAAAAAAAAAAAACCTAACACATATTTGACGAGTCTAATTACCTGGACGAACTGAAGGTAGTAAGTGTTAAACATCCTGAGAGTCTCTTTCACTCGTTGTTTAGCACTCTTCGTGGGTGCTTGACCATGAACCCCATTGTTCAATTGCTCATAAGCGGCAGAGACTTTGCTCTCATTTGCATTAAACCAGCCATTGCTCGATATTCCATTCTCCTCAACCTCGCTCAATACGCCATTCTCCCTAACCTCGCTCGATACGCCATTCTCCCTAGCCTCACTCAATATTCCATTCTCCATAACCTCCTCCTTTCCACTAACACCAGAGGCATCATTTTGCATCATGAACCCATTAGTCTTAGAAGGACCTTTTTGTTCTCTCTTAACCGGCTTTGGTTTAGGCCTCTTCTGAGGACTCTCCTCATTCTCGAACTTCTTGTTCGAAGCATAACATGGCCTCTCCTTCCCCAGACATCTAGCACTGCGCCTCCTGCCAGCTAAGGCCTCTCCTTCTACAACCATGGCCTCCACTGATGCCATACCTTCAGCTGTTCCATATACAACGAAATAGTAAACTCTTAAAATGCAATAGATTACATTGGCTTATGCTCTTAACATAAATTTTCTTATGCAGTGCTTCTACAGATATAACACGAACTGAACAAGGTAAAAAAAACCCAGGAAATCATCCATCAAAAGCACAAACTGATAAAACCAGACTATGGCATAGAAAATGATGAAAGCATATCCAAAATCTCAAATGTCGGTATCAACAAAAAATACCCAAAAACAGCAAAATCAAATACTACAGAGAAATCAACCCACTTCAAAATGGCGCACAGATTGCAGAAAATACACAAAACCACAAAATCAAACACTAAAAATAAAAGAACCGGCACCAAAATGGCGCATAGAAAAAATCCAAGAAGGATGCATCTCCCATAGGGCAAATGTAGCAAAATCCCTCGCACGCTAAAGCTCAAAAGAGCTAAAAAATGAAAAAGAGATCAGATAAGAAAATCTACAGCACCTCGAGCACGATTCGAGCAAATCGATCACGCAAACTTCACATCTAAACCATCAAAACCCTAAAATACTCGTAATCGACTCGGAAAAAAAAAAGAAAAAATCAGAAAAAATCGAAATAAGAGGAAGATCCAGGTGAGAAGCAAGAACTAGGGTTTTAGTTGGAAATGAGAAAGGATCGGAGCTCACCGAAGCCGATCTTGAGACGATCGGAAGAGGAAACGAAGCTAGGGTTTTCAAAGGGGAGATGGAGGGAGGAGAGAGAAGAAATACCCTTTTCGCCTTCGAAATTTTGGTTGGGTTTTCTCTCTCCACTTTTTTTGTCCGAAAAAATGGGGGATGAGAGAGAAGCGGGAAACGAGAGAGTGGGGCCACTCTGGTGACGATACGAGATGAGATGTTTTCAGGCCATTTATTTACGAATCTGCCATTTTCGTCGAACAACGGGCACGGTGACGTCGGTGAGATGTCTCGACTTTTGAAATACTAGTGAAGGGGCACGTGTGATTCACGTGCGGGAAAAAGCCTGCAGAAAAATCGGACAAATTTTCAAAACCAAACTTTTTTAAAATTTAATTAGAATTTTCGACCCGTTTATCTTTTAATTAGCAATTTCAATCCAGTTTCAGCCGAAAATACTAAATAAGTTTTTAAAAACTTCGCGGGATTGGGAATCTCATGAAATTTAGCACAAAACTAAGCCACACTAGATAAAGGTTATAATCAATACAATCTTCACGGGATTGCCAATCCCGTGAAGTTTTCTTTGGTTGCAAACTTTATGGGATTGGCAATCCCGTTAAGCTGCACCGCACCACTCATTGAACTCACCACCCTGTAAACTTCACAGCTGAACTCTCTGTCGAGCCTACCTCGCAGCTTCACGGGATTCAAAATCTCGTTAAGTTGTAGCACGTGCACAATCATGCACGCACAGCGACTTTTCCTCCTCATTCACAGCCTGTTATATATATAGAATTTACAACAAAATACACAAAAATCTAACCACATACATGAAATTTCAACCACATGTATATACGAAATTCCAACCATATATATACACGGAAATCTATTCACATAGGCAACAATTTTTAACAATCCAACCACAATCTAACCATATATATTCACGAGATTCAGAACCACAAAATAAACATCACATACATCCTAAAAGTCCTTCGATGCAAGGACCAAATTCCCAAAATACCCCCGTGAATCGTCTATCTCCACCGTCAAGGAGTTCTGATGATACTTCGTACATTGTTCCCACTTTGAGTGCTTCAAGATAATGTGATAATATCTCATAAGATTTCTCTCAATCTCTGAATATTTTTAGGATGTATGTGACGTTTATCTTGTGATTCTGAATCTCATTAGTATATATGGTTAGATTGTGGTTGGATTGTTCAAAATTGTTGCCTGTGTGGATAGATTTTCGTGTATATATATGGTTGGAATTTCGTATATATGAGGTTGAAATTTCATGTATGTGATTGGAATTTCATGTATATTGTTGTAAAATTTTTTATATATAATAGGTCGTGAATGAGGAGGAAAAGTCATTGTGTGTGCATGATTGTGCATGTGCTGCAACTTCACAGGATTCTGAAACCCGTAAAGCTGTAGGGTAAGCTCGAAAGAGAGATCTCTCTATGAGTTTATGAGTTTACTCTGCAGCTTCACGGGGATTCAGAATCTCGTGAAGTCTGCAGAGTGGTGAGTTCAACGAGTAGTGAGATGTAGCTTCACGGGATTGCCAATCCCGTGAAGTTTGCAACCAGTGCAAACTTCACAGGATTGGCAATCCCCTGAAGATTGTATTGATTATAACCTTTGTTTAGTGTAGCTTAATGTTGTGCTAAACTTCATGAGATTCCCAATCCCGTGAAGTTTTTTTAAACTTATTTAGTATTTTCGACCCAATTTCAGCCAGGTGAGTGAAACTGGATCGAAAATGCTAATTAAAAGTTAAACATGTCAAAAATTCTAATTATATTTCAAAAATAGTTGTTTTTAAAAATTTGTCCGCAAAAAATTATAGAGACGTGTGTTGCATAAAGATGAACAAATATGTGTAAAAAAAGGGTGTGTGTGTGTGTAGTTTATACACTAAGAGAGAGAGATATATAATTAAACTGCATACATAGGTGGAGAGTTCACATGAAAATATATACATAATGGTTATATATATTCAAACTGCATGTATAGGTGGAGAGTTTACATGGAAATATATACATAATGTAGTTTGTTCCAGCATGGAGCATAACATTTCAGAACCTCTCTCACACACAGACAGTATATATACCATTAGTTAGCAACCCAAAAGTGTCAATATTGCTTTGCAAAAGTCAAAGATTCCAAAAGTATCATAACCTATGCAATAGGGAGACTATGTTGCGTTGTTCTTTTTTAGCTTCATTGCCTGCAGGTTCTTGTAGGACTTTGGTCACCATGTATTGCTCAGCCTTTGTATCTAGTGTTCCGCAAAAATCCTTCATTGGCTGAATGTACTACTCTTTTTATGTCAATTGGTCTCCAAAACAAGCAGGATCAATAACTCCTTCCTAATATAAAGGTCATAGATATGAGCGTAAATAAAACAAGGTATTCTAGCAATGTGAGGTAAATAATAATTACCTCATTAGTGTTTTGCATGAGTTGTATAGCCAGTGATCGAGAATAGGTTTTTTCGCATTCCTCCCGAAGACAGTAGCAGATATGAAGCCAGTGATATCATGGAGCTCTATGTTAAAATGGCACCTGGAATAGTTATTTAAATGTAAGCTACTTGTTGGAATTACAAATTGAGTGTTGCACAGGCTGACACTTGCATAAACTGTAATTTTAGCCTATTCAGAGAGTGAATAAAGTTGTACACGAAGTTCTATAAAATGTGGTAAAAGTCAATATTTCACAAGCGCTATTTATAAAATTAAGTAACTGTTGTATTCTTGTACTCAACAGATTCTATATGTTTTCAAGTAAATGTATTTCTCGCCAAATATGCATAGGTGCAATTCTTGCAGTGAACAATAAATTAAGATCAAGAGTGAGTATGATGCCAAATATCTACAGCTATAATTCATGCAATTGACATTAAATTAAGACCACGGGTGTATGTATCACCCATGCAAAAATTCTATACTATAAATTCTCACATACAAAGATCTGCATTTGTTTATTAGCATATTTGCATGAAGATACATGTAAGTGCCAAAAAGCATGGTGTATATGGTGATTCTACGCAAAGTCGTGTGCCAGACAAATGTCATATCGTCAATGCCTTTTGGGAATCGAGAAACTCCTGCGAATTGCTGGCGGCGCGAGTGCCGCTAGCACTCCTCATTTATAAGATTAGATACATATTCTTGTGCACTGAAACTTACGAGCCAAACATGCGTAGTTCAGAAACACATTTTACTTAAAAACTGTGAATAAATTCTGAATAAGACAAGTCTGATTTTACCTAAAAATTTCATTCATTATGAAGCTTATTTTTGCTCTGTCAACCTGTGGATCTAAATCTGGACCAGTATGTGAATATTTGTTTCATGACGGCAAAAGAATGTTGATAATTAGTAGCACCTCGGTTCTGCGATGCATTCGTGACGGTTACAGTTTCTACAGTTGAATTTCATGCCATGCTCTGCGTGTGTAGTTTTCTAGCAGTGGTTGCAACTCATGTACCAAAACTTTTGGTGCAAGTTTGATATTGTTGCAAATGCTTCGATAAGAAATGTTGTATTCTATATGGAGTGTGAAGATGCAGAAAAAATAGTTTAGGGGAGTTATTTGGGAAAAAAAAACCCCAAAGGTCAAGGGATTTTAGAGAAATTAACACCTAATTTAGTAATTGGTTTGAAGAAAACAAGGACCAAAAAAAAAAAAAAAAAAAAGAACAAAGAAAATTTCATTTCACTTATAGCTTGACTGATTTGAAGAAAAGGAACAGAAAAAAGAACAAAGAGACAAGACTTCACGACATGTAATTAAGTTCAACAGGAAACAAGGAGGAACTTGTAGACAACATCATAAGCCTTTTATTTAGACTCTGCCTCATTCTATGAAATTTCAAATATAAATATATCATATTTACTAAGATGGGTTTGGTCAGAAAGTTGTTCTTTTGAAACACTAAGCAGACAGCTCCCTCAGACCTCGCTGAAGCAGGCAGCTCTGGCGAAAAAAGCAGGCTGCTCGGAGGAAGCCCCCAGGGTTTTTTTTATATAGGGACTGTTTGTTTCGCCAAGCACAATAGAAGGAAATTGAAAACTACCATGGAAATCTTCATTTCTACTATTTCTATAGATTTCCTCAATGTTGTAGTTTTTTGTTTGTTTCGCATGGAAATCATTGATGTAGAAATATAAATCTTACATTTCCTCTATTTCCTATGTTTGGTTGGGAAGTTGATACTTGGAAAAGAAAACAATAAAAGTACAATTTCCACCATTTCCATTGTTTGGTTGGGAATGAAACATGATGGACATCTAGAGTTTGCTCACCATGGTAAGTTCACCCCCTAAAAAATGATGAATAACATGAATAAACTCCAACAATCATAAGGATATAATTGTGCCCAAACAGCCTTGAAAGCTATTAACTGCCACAAAATCACCAAATAACTTACTATTAACGGCCACAAAATAATATGATAAAGACCAGCTCGAGGCAACAAAATCACCAATTTTGCACTATTAACCGCCACAAATAGGATATAATTGTGCCCAAACAGCCTTGAAAGCTGATGGAATGAAGTGAAATTGCATCACCAACCAACAGGTACACAATACCCATCAGCTCGAGGCCAAAAAACAGCCCAAACATACATATATTCAAGTTATTCCAGCCCAAAAAACCTGATGATGTTTGAAGATACCAATAACCTGGTTAACCACCATGTACACGATACCAACATCCAAGCACCAACCTCAACAGGGTAGTATATTCAAGCCGAAAGTACCCATGGAGAATATTTGAAGATTTGAGCAATTATATGAAAATATATTTAATATTGAAATTATAAGCTCAGATTTGGTCATTATCAGCATGTATGCCTCGCCAAATTTTGTTGTTGATAACATTGTAGGCTGCATTGCTGCCATGCCTATACAACGAATCAACAACTCATGACTGCATGTATCGGCGTATGACAATCATCATCGCAATATAGAATATCATTTCAAATCGAAAGTTGGCCATAATTGGTCAAAAAACCCATATTTAAAGCAACGAATGGCTACAGAATCAGCTTGACGCTAACAGCCCCAAAACTGGGCATTGTTTAGCACAAAACCAACAACAAACTCACAATTTGCATGTATACGAACACCATGCCAAATAACATCAGCTCGTGGCCAAAAAAACAGCGGCGAAATAGATTCAAACTCCTCAAAAACCCAAATTTGTAGCAACAGATGGCTAAAACATAGCTAAAACCCAACAACAAACATGTAGATAACATGACTTAAGCTTAAAAACATGATTAAGCTGATGCTAACAGCCCCAAAACTGGGCATTGTTTAGCTCAAAAACCAACAACAAACCCACAATTTGCATGTATATGAACACCATGCTAAATAACATCAGGTCGTGGCCAAAAAATCACCCAAAACTGATGCTAACAGCCCCAAAACTGGGCATTGTTTTGCTCAAAAACCAACAACAAACTCAGAATTTGCATGTATACGAGCACCATGCCAAATAACATCAGCTCGTGGCCAAAAAACACCCAAAAACTGATGCTAACAGCCCCAAAACTGGGCATTGTTTAGCTCAAAAACCAACAACAAACTCAGAATTTGCATGTATACGAATGAACTAGTGGCTTTCACATGTCGGGATCGAAGTCCTGTTGATGTTCTTTCATGAAAGCATCAATCAGAGCCCTCTGTCCATAATCACTCTTGCAATTAAAGTGTCTGGCATCACTTTCACTCTGAAAGAGCTGATCAAAGAATAGCTCCAAAATAGCAATAGGATACTGATCTTTATATGCAAAGACAGATTTAGATAGTTTCTCTGTCCAATGCATATTAATTGTTTTCATAGAAGCTGAGAACCCTTTCACCTCTTCAACCATTT
>JBAKGM010000139.1:23465301-23482927 GCA_037177215.1 Asparagus racemosus
TAAGCATTGATGCACGAGTTGAATTCTTCCATCGCCAATGGTTGCAAGAGAGCTCCCCCAACTCTTTTATCAAGGTACCTGATAGTGTTAAAATCCCCCCCCCCCATATCCAATCCCTCCGGCCTGATGCTGATATTAGACGAAGATGGTGCCACAGCTCTCTTCTTCTTTGCATTGTGTGCTTGCCATACAGTGCAGATATGGCAAGGTGACAGCCTGCAAATGCCACCAAAACAGTAATACACTGTATAGATTTGTGGAGGAGAGAAATGGAGACTCCTTCTCACGATAGCACCCAGATCTTGCCGCCTATATCCTCATTCGAGATCCAATTTTTATCCTTACAAAAGAAGTGGAATTTCCTGATATACTTTGCTGTCATAATAGGTTCCGAAATGATGAACATTGAGGGCCTATGAGCAGCGATGATTTACCTACAATAACCAAGAGTGTTAGGATTGCCAACACCTCGTGCATTCCAAAAGATAATATTTACATTTAAGTGTTTATTTGACATAATATTTAGGGGGAGGGGGAGGAAACTTTCCTTGCTCGAAGTTGAATGTTCTAAGGCAAATTGGGGTGCCTCTTGCTCTTTCTTGAATGAGGAGATGATATTGAGGGCATATTCAGCTGTTTGATTAGAGGGGGAAAGTGTTCGTCTGCTGAATGATGGCTCATATTTATGAGTTCCACTTGACCCTCATCAACGTCTGAGTCACATGACGCTATGGTCACTGACCTATCATCATCATCATCTTGCCCATCTTGAAGTGCCGCGAAAGAGTTCGTTGAGTCATCATTGTTTGAGTCACATGAGGCTATGCTCGTCGACTAGGGGACAGGGGTGACTCAGCTCCAGAGGAGTCATCATTGTCCTCATGGATGGATTTTCTTAGGTCTTGAATGAGAGTTTGTTCTATTGCCGTAGCCTGGTTGTGAGCCAAAGGACCAAAATTGGTTATCATGGACGGAAGTTCCCTTTGGGGGAGGAGCTTTTGCCTTCTTGTGTTTAGATGGTTGAATTGACTTCAATTGCCTTCTGGAGCTAGTGTGGGGATGGGGGGTGCTTTATCATGATTAACTGATTGAATGAGAGCCTCCAAATGTCTCGTGAAGCTACCTTTTTCTAGTGTGACATTGTCTCAAGCACTTAGTGGGCATGCTGCGTGAACTGATGACGGCAGCACCGTGGGTGTGGGAGGAGGTTGCTGATTCAAGGAATCAGTCCTACAAACATCCAAACCAACCAATTGAGGCGGAAAAGATTCTGACTTCTCAGTTTAGGCGCATCGATGAGTGGACTGGTTGGGCAGGTAGTCCTAGGGTGTTAGGGACTTGGGTAGTATGGGATGCCAAAAGTCCCACATCGAGTAATATGGGATGCTTGATGGGGGTACTTAAGTGGCTTGGTTCTTCCCCCTTAACAGCTAGCTTTTAAGGGTGGGTTCCCCAAGTAGCTTAGGTACCTAACATAGGGCTCCACACAACTTGAGTGCTGGTCCGCTGAAGGGTTGGCTACTTGAGCCGCGGCCTGCGGCGAAGGAGGGGAGTAATGGTCGTAATTATCATAGCACCCTCAGTCCCAGATGGAATGGCCGCAAAATCATTGTTGGGACGGATGGGCATGGCGTTAGCATTGCCATTGTGAACCAATGGGTCATACACCCCATGATTAATGGGGTTCGATTTATCATTTGGGACTCGTTTGCATTCCTCCACCAAGTGGCCTTGCATTTTGCAAAAGTTGCAGAATTTTGGAAGCTTTTCATAAGTAATTGGTTGACAGAATTTCACGTGAACTCCAATCCAAACATGAGATGGAGGCTTCTTCCTCAAGTCCATCGCTATACACACCCTTGCTGCACTAGCTCTCGTCAACAAAGTAGTTGAGCGATCAAAACACAGCACCTTTCCTATGCTTTTAGCAATCCCTCGCAGCATTGAAGGGACATAGAATGGGATGGGGAGGTGGGGGAAGGAGACCCAGACTGGGGCGAATGCCGCATTCTCCTTGACGTTGTATAAACAATTCCACCTATAAGCTCTGTAGGGAATCCATTGATGTATGCAGATTCACGAGCCAACAGTGCCAGCATATCAGAGTAATCACTGAACCTTAGAAGGATTGATTGAGAGTCCAGAGGACCCATAACAAATTCTTGTTTGAGACCCCATGAGTTGACTGTGGAGTGGCAATCCTCCCAGGTGGGGCGACCTGCTAGGAATTTAATTACCACCACATCCTTGAAAATATCTTCAGTTGCTTGCAGTTCCTCAGGGGAAAAGTGAACTGCTGGTTCACCCCCAATCACCGAGATCCAAGGCTCCACCACAACGTCAGGGATAGCCCCAAAGCCCAGAACCGCTTTGGAATGGGCTCTGATGAAGCTAGGCCCTGATGGGTCTCGGACAATATTGGCATAAGAAACCTTCTCTCCACCAGCAGCAGAGATAGGACCCCTAGAGGGGAGGATGGAGCTCCTACAGCTCCTGGGGCGGCGAGGGAGGCGGGGAAAGGGTTTGTGGGTTTGGATTTGGGGTGGGGATGGGATTTGCCATGGTGGGCTCTCGAGCAAATTGGGAGGGGATTAGGAGGGGAAATATGGGGGTCTGCCATGCCATGAGGTCGCCGGAGAGGAGCTCCGACAGCCCTAGTTGATGTGATCTCAAAAGAGCAATATCAGTAATCAAGATTTCATCTACCTACTTTGTAACGAATTTAGTCCCTTCTTCCCTTGTTACTGATTTTGCTAGCTTTCGGTTTGACTTATTCTTTACTTACATCTTAAACATTGCAGTTATTCGTTGATTTTATTTTACATGGAGGCTTCATCTTGATATAATCAAGAATAAGAGCTTTGATAGACTGGCTAAGAGTTTCAAGTAGACTCGAAGATCCTTGATTAGAGGTGCCAGGCAAATGTAGACAAATCATTTACTTTTTTTGCAATTTTTGCTGTCGTATTGATTCTGGTACTTTGAACGTGGGCCCCTCCTCTAGCTCCCAAATAAAACATCTCTTTGAAAGGGACCAAGGTGTATCCCAACTTTTTGCACGTGCCATAGGCTCTTTTCAACAAATAAGGAAGGCACCAATATATTAGAATAATGACCTATATATATCCTCTGGGGGTTTGGGGTTTCCTAATTTGGGTTGGCCTAATTTGTGCAGCGCATCTGGCTTCGTGAAGTGGTGATCTCATAACCTGACATCATGACTTTGGGCCTGCGCTTTTTTTTTTTTAGTACCATGTGACTAGACTTGTTCAACTCATGCATAAATTAGTTGATGTTGGCATGCATCGCTCACGTTCCTAAAAAAACAGTTTGTCCGTAGAAACTCCATACAGCAAGTCCCAGCACGTTCGCTCGTTTATCTTTGTCTTAGCTTGTGTAATGTCCTTCCCGTTAACACAGTGATACAGTGACTCAAAAATGGTGAAAAACGTCCTCAAAAATTCAAAATTTACAGAAAACGCTCTGAACATGTCAAAATTTACAAACAAGTATTTTTTTTATAAATTTCAATTTTTACGGTGTTTTTAAAAAAATTCAAAACTTTTAGGGTGTTTTTATATTTTCTAAACTGTCAGGTTGTTTAGTGCAAATTTATAAATTTTCAATTTAATGTTTGTATCTTTGAAATTTTCAAGGTGTTTTCTAAATTTTTAAAAAATTTTTTGATAGTGTTTATTGCAGCTTTTGAAACTTTTGGACCGTTTTTTGCAAAGTCCAATTTTTAAGGGTTGTTTGTAATCCTATATTATCAGTATATTGTTCATAAGTTTGATTTTTCTGAGTTGTTTTTGGTAAATTTTAAAGTGTGAGGGTGTTTTTTATAATTTTCAAAACTTTCAGAGTGTCTTCAATGTCTATTTATAATTCCTATATTTTCAGTGGACAATTTGTAGGATTGAAATTCTTTAGATGTTTTTTGTAAAATTTGAAATTTGATTGTGTTTTTCATAATTTATAAAACTTTTCGGTGTTTTCTATAAATCCTTTTTTTAGGAGGCTGCTTGGAGTTCCTAGAATTTCAATATATTTTTTGTGAGTTTAAAAAATTTTCAAGTTTTTCTAAATTTTAAGGTGTTTTTAAAAACTTTTATCGTGTTTTTTTTCCAAATTTTAAGTTTGGTCGGGACTATTTGTATGTTTTGAGATTTTTAGTAGTTTTTTAATTTTGGAATTTTTTAGAAAATTTTGTGATTTTTATTGAGTTTTACAGTATTGTGTTTTCGTATAATTGCTTTGGGGTTGTTTACAATTTTTTACTTTACAACTAATATTTATCAATTTTCAGGTTTTGAAGGGCTTATTGTAAGTTTTAGAATTTTTTAGGGGTTTTCATAATTCCACATGCTTTAAATTAACCAAGCCTTGATTTTTCACTCATTTTTCTCCTGCCCCCTAACCTTAATTAAAAGTTTACTCTCATAGGGGATTAAACTTTATCATTAATGAGAGCATCCAATGCCTCCGATCAAAATTGGGAAGGCTCTTATATCATCAAAAAGGTCTTTGATGGGAGAGCTTGTCAACTAATTGACCATCATGGAGAGCGTCCAGTGCCTCTGATCAACGAACACTTCCTAAAAAAAATATTATGCATAAATTGCATCCACATTTACTTCTTGGGGGCACAAGTGTAAACTACATCCACATTTACTTTCTGGAGGCACGAGTCTAAACTGCATCCACCTATTCTCCTTGCTGGCACGAGTTTAAACTGCATCCACATTTTACTCCTTGGAAGCATGAGCCTAAACTGCATCTACACCTTACTCATTTGATACACGAGTATAAACTGCAACCTGAACAAGTTCACTCATTGTAAAAAAATAAAAGAAGAAAAAAGATGATGGAGGACGTGATTTTATCAAAAAGAATCACGGGCAAAAGATGAGCCATTGACGGACCTGGTGAAAACCCAAAAGGGCCCAAGGGTAAAATTGTCAAAAAAAACCTGGTTGTGGTATACCCCCACAGGCAAAAATGAGAACTCCTCACTATAGGAAAATCTAAAAAGACCTATAGGAAAAACCACATAGGGGAACTAAACATGGTGAAAACCTCAAAAAAAAAAAAGAGGCACCTAGTTAGAAAAAACACCAATACACACCCCGAGTCCAATGATGAGTCGCTATCGATAATGTTTCTTTTAATACTTTGGATTGGTGAAAGGCTGAGGACTCAACCGCAAAATTTCCTTTTTCTTTTTATTCTTTTTTTCCTTTCTTTCTTCTTTTCATTTATTTATTTCTTCTCTCTTTCTTTCTTCTTTTTCTTTGTCCTATAAAGGGTTTGCTCATGGTATCACGCAAATGATATTTCGGCGCCACGACAACTGAGAGATAAACAAAAATTCCAAAAAAGGGGAGATCTAAAGCTTCGTACTGATTCTAATAATCACGTGACACTATATTCAAGGCAACAATAATTAAGAAGATATACAATCACAACAAACAAGATGGGGATGCCGATGAATACCAAATGAGCTTGCAAAGAATATGTGTAATAGGCTTTGATGGTGTCAAGTATCACATGAGTTGAATCCTAAATCATGTGACAACTTTACAGAAAGATGTCAACTCAAATTAAATAATTGAGTTCAAAATGAGACCTAGATGATTGCCACATTAATCCAACAGTCTAAGAAAAGAATGGTTCGAAGATTATCTACAAAAACCAAATATAATGAAAGGATGACATTTTGTAAAGCATGCACATCTTAGGGACTTTTCTGCACTTATGGACAGAAACAGGGTCATTTCTATAATTCTGGACAGAAAAAGGGTCTTTTCTGATGTTCCGGACTTTTAGGGTCTTTTCCGTAATTTCTTTGATGGGAATCGAAGTTGTTGATGCTCCGATCACACAGTCACTAAGCTATGTTGGATTGAAGTTTAGGAGAGTGGGGTCCGCTTCTTGTCCTAATGCTTGGTGGTTGTGCACGTTGGTGGTTTCTTTTGCTCTGACTAGGGAACCTATGGAAAAGGGGCGGAGTTGGGATCTCCGGTGGTCCCTCCAACGATCAAGGCAGTATGGATATTTTAAGAAAATTGATCTACTAGCATAGCAGGAGCTTTTTTATTTAGGGTTGCTTACCTTGGTTACTGTTCGGTTCTCTATTTGTATGGGAGTCAGAGGGTAGTTAGGCCATTCTAGCTGGTGCTGAGCTAAGGCGTGGGTCAGCCCTATTCTTACGTGTGCTGAGGTTGCACCGGATAGCCTTGACAGGTGTGATTGGACGTTGGCGCGGGAGTTAGCACTGTTTCCTCGGCAATAATGGGGATGGGATTAGTTTTACACGCAGCCAGAGGGGTTCGAGGTGTCTTAATTATCGTGTGAGATGGGAGAATCAAGGCACTGGTAGCTCAATTAATGTGATGCCGACGTGCTGTCGGGCCCAAACTTCATACAACCGTCGCCTGGGGACGAGAACTTGAGCCCACTTAGCGGAGAATGTTATGCCGTCGAAGGGACCAGCTAACACCGCCTTTCGCGTCGTCTACGAGGGTATCCGACGGAGGGGACGACTAGTTTCGCCTCTCGTGTCGCTCTGCGAGGATTGATCATTTGAAGAGTCGAGGAGGACGGCTAGTACCGCCATTTGCGTCGTCCACAAGGGTAGTCGACCGAGGGAACAACTAGTTTCGCCTCTCGAGTCACTTTGCAAGGATTGGTCGACTAAAGAGTCGAGGACGGCTAGTACCGCTATTCGCATCGTCCATGAGGGTAGTCGACCGAGGGGACGACTAGTTTCGCCTCTCGAGTCGCTCTGCGAGGATTGGTCGACTGAAGAGTCGAGAAGGACGGCTAGTACCGACATTCGCGTCGTCCATGAAGATGGTCGACTAAGTCGAGGGCCGGCCTCGTTGTCTGAGTCGCCCCATGAAGGTAGATGACTGGGGGGACGATAAAAGTCGATGTTCAGGTCGTCCGGGGGTCCTTGCTAGTGCAGCCTGAGCGCAATCTCTTATCTCTGGCGTGGAATTTCCTCCCAAAATTCAGAGGTTAATGATGAAAAATGTCCAGGACCATAACAGGAGCCATACATAGGAAGACCTGTGAAAGGGAACCTTTGCAGGAGAATTATATCAACAGCAGCAAACCTTTTTTAGTATTATAACCAATCAATATAGAGCTGCGACATGCATGCGAAGCATTGGTTATCTAATACGTCTACTATAACTTTATTCAAAGTTCGCAATGATAAGCAAAAGAAGCAAAATGTTCACACAAAAAAAACAGAGAGAGAGAGAGAGAGAGAGAGAGAGAGAGAGAGAGAGAGTTTCTCAATAATAATCTGTTGAAAAAAAAAGAAGAGCAAATAAACTAAGATCTAAGAAGAAGTTCAGGGAGTATCAATTGATTGAATCTTGTCCGTGATTGTGTCTTCTAGACGTGCTTGATCTTGTGTCAGTTTTGCTTCTTCCTCTGAAACCCGGTCCAGTGCAGCTTTTGCCTCCTCCCTAGTCCTTTGAAAACTCTCTTGTTGACGAAGTAATTCTCTGACAGTCTCTTGCGTCTTGCTAAGTTCACCCTTGACGGGGGATAATAACTCAGTTTCATATATATGCTTTTGTCTCTCAGCTTTCAACTCCTCCTCCAGTTCACAAGTTTTCTTCATGGTTTCTCCACTATTATGCGCCAATTTTTCGACTTCAGCTACCATGTTTTCCACCTCCTGTTGGGACTTATCTAGCACTGGCGCATATTGAAAGTGCAATGAGGTACGCATATTACTAAAAAAAAGTGTTAACAAAAGGGATAGAAACTTACCAATCGAAAGAGTATGTTGATGCTCATGATGATTCCCTCGTGCTTGCTCAATGGGTCTGTCAATAAATGACTCCCTATCCCACATATCGATTGGATCCGCGTGAGAGTTATCTCCTGCACCTTCATTTTGTTGCATGCTCGGCTGAGGAACTTGAGTCGAAGCAATTGATTTTGATATTGATTTTTTTCGAAGGAGAACGGTATCCGATCTTCAACTTCTTCCTGTCTGTCTTCTCAGAGTTATCGAGAATCCTCGACTTCCTCTTATCTTATTGATCAAAATGACCGGAACCTAGTTGACCTCGCATAAATTACCTGTTGGCCGTGTAGGCAGTGTGAACACTCAACGCATACTTTTCTGAGATGTAAAAATCATCTGTATCACCTGGCATCACGAAATAAGACTCAGTGCCTCTTCTCAAAATGATCTCGCAAGAAAATGTGGGGTAAATTCAATTTGAGAACCATCAAGAAAGGAAAGTGGAGTGTCTTGCGAAAGACCAAACTGGTTTGCAACACGATGAGGGTTGTACGCTTCTAAAATGAAAGTGGAATTACTCCTGTATGGAGGCCAACTTGTGCGGATACTAACCAAAAACTCCATCTTAAGATTCTGCTCAGATAAGGAAGGACGATTCATTCAAATCCACAGTTAAATTGTTTGATTTTGCCGTAATGTCTCGAAATTCATCAAAAACCCTCCTAAGCGACTTAGGCCACTTATAAACTTCACACTCCTTTTCAGTAGGCGCCTTCATGCCGAACAATTCAGAATCAAAAGGAACATACTCATCATACCAATCTGCATTATATCGGCAAACCAGAAACTGCTCGTAAATCCCACAATGTGATTGTCCACTCACGATCCTGTAAGATGCATGCGTTCGTCTTATAGTTCTAGTTTTCAATAAAGCCCTTGTGAAACTTCGTAGGAACCACTTCATAGCTGAACATGGAATATACACGGCCCCATAAACCCCAGTTTCAATTAAAGTGCTCCTTGCTTTGATTAGCAAGTTGATTGAATTGTTGCATGGTTGCAGCACCCGGATCTCTGAATTTCTAGTTCCCTTATTACCTCTGCTTCGAACAACGATGCAGTAGCCCGTTGAACTAAAGGAGTCCAATTCTCAACATTGCCAACAATAGGCGTGGTCCCGTGATCTTCAAGCTCATGAGGTAGTGGATTACCGCGAACAAAAAGCCTATTACATTTATCCCGGCCATCAAGCATGGTGTTGAGCCATTCCCATCGGTCGAGCTTAAAACGGCCATCACGATCAGCGTCTCTTACATAACGGTTGATCTCTTCATCAGGAGGCTCATACAAAGGAATCCGGATGATCGAGTCCAATTGAAGCCCTTGACCTGCAAAAAAAAAGAAAAAGAAAAAAAAAAGAAAACAAAGAAGACACATAGATAAGTTATTGCAAGCTCCATTAACAACGACAATAGCAAAAGTATGTAACAATTGGATTCTCATGTGCAATTACACCTAAGAACCCCACTGGGGGGCACTTTTTTAAGCCAATTTTAGATTATATCATGATGAGGCCAAGGCATGAATAATGCCCAATGACTAAATTTTTTTTTCTCGCTGCATTTGAATGATGATTCTAATCTAACGTATTGGTTTGGCCTATTAAATGCAGCAAATCAAACAGTTAAATGATAGTGAATAATTAAAAGGTCATATGATTAGCTTGTTTAAAATTTCTACACAAATTAAATTTCCCACTAGTAGAACAAAAACAATCAAACCAAATATGAATTGGGCCTAAACGAAAGATCAAGGCCCTATATCGTTGCTGCTTAATAATCATTAAGCAAAGGTAATTAAGAAAAAGATTGACATCACCCTCATCATGAAACACGTGAGATGGAATGTTGTCAAGGAGATGAGGATAAGAGAATTAAGAGAATAAATCAACTTTGAAATTGGATATTATCTCTTTGCTCTTAACAAATATAGTCCAGTTAAGATATATGGTTGTGCTAGTTAAGATAAAAGATCTTATCCCCAACACCTCATATGCTATATAAGGTCCGAATAATCATCAGCAAAATGAGGCGCGGAGGTCGAATTTGAAATTTATTCCAATTTAATGATGTAGATGTCAAATTTGGAAATTATTCCAATTTAATGATGTAGAGGTCGAATTTGGAATTTTTGTCAAGTTTAATGACGTAGAGGTCGAATTTGGAATTTTTGTCCATTTTAACGACGTAGAGGTCGAATTTGAAATTTTTGTCTAGCTAGTTTAACGATGTAAAGGTCAAATTTGGAATTTTTGTCCATTTTCGAATTTGGAATTTTTGTCCATTTTCACGACGTAGAGGTCGAATTAGAAACTTTTGTCTAGCTTAATAATGTAGAGGTTGAATTTGGAATTTTTGTCCATTTTAACGACGTAGAGGTCGAATTTGAAATTTTTGTCTAGTTTAACGACGTAGAGGTCAAATTTAGAATTTTTGTCCATTTTAATGATGTAGAGGTCGAATTTGAATTTTTTGTCTAGTTTAATGACGCAGAGGTCGAATTTGAAATTTGTTGTCTAGTTTAACGATGTAGAGGTCGAATTTGAAATTTGATCCAGTTTTACGACGTAGTGGTCGAATTTGATATTTCCCAGTTTAGATGACGTGGAGGTCAAATTTGGAGTTTTGTTTGGTTTAATGACGTAGAGGTCAAATTTGATATTTTGCTTTAGTTTAATGACGTAGTGGTTGGATTTAGAATTTTACCCAGTTTAGTGACGTAGAGGTCGAATTTTAGTATTTTACCTAGTTTAATGATGTAGTGGTTGAATTTTAGAATTTTATCCAGTTTTGCGACCTAGTGATCAAATTTGGAATTTACCCAGTTTAACGATGTAGAGATCAAATTTGGAATTTCTGTATGTTCCTGAATTTGTCTTTGTATTCTCAACATTTTCAAGGATCAATCCACAGTTCATGGAATTTTACGGACAAACGTGCAATCTTTGCAATTTTTAAATTTTTCAGTGGGACCAAACTGTAATTTTGGACTGAACTGCAATTTTACCAGGGTGCAAACTGCAATTATGCACTTTTTTGCAGTTTCTAGATTTTTCAGGGACTGAACTGCAATTTTACCAGGGGTGCAAACTGCAGTAATGGACCGTTTTGCAGTTTCTAGATTTTCAGGGACTGAACTGCAATTTCTGCAGTTTTACCAGGGTGCAAACTGCAATCATGGACTGTTTTGCATTTTGTAGATTATTCAGGAACTGAACTGCAATTTCTATTGTCTTTCCAGGGTGCAAACTGCAATTATGAACTGTTTTGCAATTTCTAGATATTCAGGGATTGAACTGCAAGTTTTGCAGTTTTACCAACCACAGCGTAATTTTTATTATAAATATCTAAGGAAATGAGTTGTAACTTTTTCTTTTCTTTTCAAGAGCTATTTACTTCTAATGCCACTACCCCTTGAAATTCATATCTACTAATTACTTCTAATGCTACTACCCATTGAAATAAATTCATATCTTCTATTTACTTCTATATATACTGTCCATTGAAATTCATACGTATCCACTGTGGCTATTTCTTGTGCTACTGTAGTTCACAAGAGTTTTGAGGCATAGTTTTATCAGAACTCATGTGAGATTCATATAAATACACCAATAAAAAAAAGGTGCAAAGGCGACAGCAAATTGCAATTCAAGGGTGCAAAAATCTAGTTTTGCTTATCTGCCTTATATACAATCTAATAGTCTAATTTAAAAAAAAAAGTCATCTAGACATAAGTTCTTTGTTCGCATCGCATTCAAATAAAAATTATGAAAAGGCATACATCGATCTTGGGTCAGGACGGTGCCTCGGAGTTGAGCACGGTTGCTTGGGTTGAGGACTGTGCCTCGAGGGCTAAGCACGAGTTCAATTATCTTTTCAATAATTTGAGGACTTCGGCATGTGATCCCTACTTTAGCTGAGAGAATTCCATCATTTTCTTAGTTTTCTTTGAGATGACCATGTTCCATAATGGCACTAAATCACTCGGTAAAATGATTTTATCCCCCACACAAACTTCTATCATGTTTGCTTGTTCTTCGGAAGAGTCAACTAATGCAGAGTTGGAAAGAGAAATCTCTCCTGCCTTGAACTGTTTTTCTATCCAATCTTTGAAAACAAAACAATCTTCTATTGGGTAGCTTACTAATTTGTGGTAAGGACAATAATTTGGATCTTCAACTTTATCGATTTCGTGAGGTTTTTTGGTTTAGATAGTTGTAACCCATTCTTTACTGCATCTTTGAAGATTTTCCTCACTTTATCCCTTCTGAATGAATATTGTTTCTTTTTTCTTTCTTCAAAAGTGGAACTCTTATGTTCCCTCCCTTCTCCGAAAATAGATTTATTTTGATATTGATCTATGGACGAAGAGGTCGACGCCACCATGTTATTATTTTTCTTGGTCAACATTGTGGCACCCTTGGGTTGTCCATTCTTCCTCCCTCCATCCTTTTTAAACTTTTCAAGTACAATGTTGGCGACTACCGAAGGATTCATTCTTTCTAGTCTTGCTACATGCATGATCAAATCTTGAAATGTGTCCACCCCAGCTATAGCTAAAAATGGAACCATCCAGTTATCGACGTTTCCTATAAGCAAGCCCACAGCTTGCATTTACTCTAAATTTTATTCACATTTTGATGCTTAAATTGCGCCACCTGGTGGCATAGTCCAAGACACTTTCATCGTTCTTACGTTTGGTCGATGATTTTGACGCCGCGGTGCCTTTATAAGCTTTGTAAATAGCCACTACTGGTCACTGAACCATCTTTCAGTAAAACCAAGGTCCTTTAAGTCATCGTGTTTCTCAATTTGGAAACATTATCACAAATAGGAAATAGTTAGGATGTGATCTGATGGAAAACGTCATAGGTCCTTACGTAAAATTACATAGTTCACTCTTTCTCCAACATAAGCATGGAGATATAAACATTTGGGAGAGAATGAGAGATCAATATAAAATCATGGACGAGTCCAGGAACCATTGGAGGGGGGCTAATATAGAGCCTCTAATATAATTCTCAATGGTTCTAGTATTAATTTAAAAGCTAGGGAGTTAATAAAACTCGGTTCACATATCCTAACAACGATAATATGACATTAATCGGAAGATAATATCCAAACATCATGTGAAACTTTACGTATGTGTTAAAATGGAGGCAATATTATATAACCCTCTTAATCAAAGATGGTTATAATCTAAGATGTAGTTAACATTATATAAAATCCCACAGCTTAGTTTTATACTTCTTTTTTACTCAAATAAAGAAAATCATTGCCGGAGGACAACTACTAACTAGAATAAGGTTAACAATAGATGAGATTCACACAACTGGGATGTTTTGGCTGCTACTCCAATAGACTTTTGACAACAAACATTTAACTTGAAGAACGTCAACAAAAAACGTTCATGATAAAGCCTACAACTGAAAGCACAAGCATCTAGCAACTGAACACTACATCAATCGCTGCTCACAAGGTCCACAATAAGACTCGGAAAAAAAAATATACATCAGCGACATTCTTCAGCATTCTATGGGAAGTAAACTGGCCAGTTGAAGTAGTAGGAGTCGCGCACCGGCTTACTCATCTGGTTCCACTGTGATAGAGACAGAGAAAAAAACACCCTCTGAGTTGAGATATAGTAAGACTATAGATTGCAAAAACATGAATCTGCTCATTGAAAAGAATCGCCAAAAGCCATATGTGCACATTGAGCTATTGAAATCTGCCTTGTGCTTAGAATCTAGATGAATTGCAGATACACCCTAAACTATTGGTAGTGTAGCCTAACCCTGAAATCTTTTTATTAGCACTTACACCGCCGGAACCTCAGACTGTGTTACTTTTTACCCTCAATGTAAAGGGCAAGTTAGTTTTTTCCTATTAAACTGAGGACAATATGCAAATTTACCGTCACGTGATTCCCACTGACACCTCAGGGGTGTAGATGCTAATAAAATAGATTAGTTAAAGTGGAAACACGCTCAAAGTAGAGCGGTAAATCTGCAATTTACCCTAAGATTTAAATACAATCAATGGTTTAACGAATCTTATTCAGGAATATAGTTATGATTCAAAGATGCCACTATTGGTTTGCTTGTAGCTTTGTGAGTGACTTCGGATGAAAAGTAAAACACTGCTTCTTTATAGGTTAATTTCAAATTTCATACTCCTATTTCTCAATTAGTGGCGGTTACCTGGTGGTTCCTTGAAAGTTATGCTACAATTTGCACAGAAGTATCCAACAGAGCCAGACTAGTGCAGAACATGATTAACATGTGAAAATGAATGGTAAAGAGGATCTTGAGTTCACCTTGAACTGGTAGGGCTCCTTCTTCTCCACGGCTTTCTTCCAATGGTAATGCTCGAACATCATGGCCTTATCATGCCAGCTGGTGATATTATTCAAGAACATGATGTAAAATAAGGAGATGGAAAAAAGCAATAATAAGATGTTCGTGTGCTGACAAGCAGTTAATAATTACAGATTTTTGAATGGTTCCTATGGTGGGGATTCACAAGAAATTACAAAACATAATTGAGGGATAACCGAAAAAAAGATGCAGAGAAAATAAATTTAAAAAAAAGCACCAAACTCCCTGCATAATTCATAACACGACATAGGCTTTAGTAGATAACTCATCACAGGCAACATCGGCAAGTGATGATGGGGTACCAATCTTCTTCGTGCCTTGTGCAGTTTGCAACATAAAATGGCTGTCAATTATCCTTGCAGATTCCGCATCCCTCCAGGTAACATTCTCAGTTGCCAGCTACCGATAGTTTTATATGGAAGGAATGCAACAACATATTTGGTTTGCTTGAAACTCTATTCAACCACTTCCCACCACCGGCTATCTTCTAGCCAAAAACTATCCTCTAACTAGACCTAAACCCCCTCACCACTTACCAATAACAAAGATTGTTTTAAACGGCAGAGTAATGTAAACCTTTTCATATCCTTCAGAAAGTATTTAATCAACAAGGGAAAAGTAAATATGGACATCTTAATTGTTCCGAACAAAGTAAGTACAATAGTTTTAGGTGTAAACATTTCTTAATTCTTATTTGCCATAATATTTATGCAGCATCCACAAACGTAACCAAACTAAAGAACTCTAGGGAGACATAAGCATTTTAACACGTGAAGAACATTTAGCTACATATTTGGGCGTTTAAGGTATGAGTTCCTCAAGACATAAAAAATTGGAAATAGGATCCCATAGCACGTTATTTTGAAAATTCCCCAAAATCCTTTGATGACACCAAATAGGTCCAAATTAGTTTTGGATGTTAAAATCTAACGTGGGTTTGGCTAACTGTCCACTAAAGTTAACTCAACCCACCCCTCGCTCCCTCCACAGCAGGAGGAGCAGCAGTTGAAGCTGGCAGCCCTTCAGTGGATGTCGGCTGGATGTGGTAGTCCAGTGGCGGTGGTCCAATAGGGGTCACCGACGGTGGTTGGCTGGCGATTACGGCCGCGACAGGCTACAACCAGCTTCATCTTAGGGTGTGACGGGAATAACAAGCAACCACTAGCTAATTATGGATTAAAATCACAATTTTTAACCAGCGGGAGATATTTGGTGGAATGTAGGACCTTTTTCAAAATAACAATCCTTTGAGGGACCTATTTTCCTATTACCTAAGTTTAGAGGGGCCAATTCCTTAAAAACCCTAAAATATTTCCATAAGCTTTTACTTAAAAAGATGTCTGCACTATTTGAAAAATAAGCAAGCACTGGAAAGAACCCGGAAAAACAACTGTGTTCTAAATTATTTCATCAATTAGTGAATTAATCAAATTCTGATCGCTGTTTATCATTTTATATAAGCAAATAAAAGTTTCATGAACTATTTAACTTTTTTAACTAATCTAATTCTTCCATATTTCTGCTGCTTCAGAATACTGCTAAGTGCTAACTGCTTACATATTCATTTCTTATACAAAAAAGAAAAAAAAAGCTTTAGAGCAATTGATTTAAATGTAAAAAATGTGACAGAGATATGAACTTTTTCACAATAAATACAACAGGTTTCATAAAAATATAATACTTTTGGTTGCAAAGGAAACAACTTAAAGGAAAACATAAATTGTCTGTATGCATATAGACACAGTTTGGAAGAACTAGCAGAAAATTTAAGTTTTCTATCTCCAAGCTGAGAATGGAGTATTTTCACCACAGGGACATGCTGCATTCAAATCTCTAAAGCACTCGTTACAGTTCTTAGAGATGATTTTAAGAAATCAGCAAAAGTTAAAGTATTTCTGAAAGTCATGATACATAGAAAATTAGAAATCAAACCAAAACTAGAAGTTCAGAATGGATGTAAGGAGTTAGCTCTTCAGTTGAAACGTCTACAAACAAATTGTAGGAAATAGAAAAGATAAAAATAAAAATACAAAATGCATATTTACGTGAAGACAGTTTTGAGAGGTTAAAAGTGAAGAAACCAGAGAAGTTATTTGAAAAAAAATGGACACTTTAGTGTAGTATAAAGAAGAGTAATACACATCATTCTGTAAAATTCAAGTAATAAAAGGCAAAAGGAAAAATGATAGGTTGACGCATAAATAAGTGAAAAGCAACAAAAAAGTACCACTCAACAAGTATCTCCTTGTCCTAAGAATAACGATCATATAGGGTCAACATCCTGAATTGCATAAATTGGATAAAGGGGTTATTTTTTGGTATCTTAAGCTTATATGAAAACAAGAATGGAAAAACAACAACTTAGTTGCAGGAAAAAGGTTCTTTGATCAACAAAAAGAGCATTAACTGTAAAACACGAACCCATCTCTTCCATTGAGCACACCCATGATACTCACATCTCAACAGTCCTGCACCATTACACTTCCTAGCATCAATCGTATAATCTGTTTATTGGGTCCTCTTTCGACATCTATCTATACTCAAAACCAGACCACAGAAAACTTATGTCTCTTCAAGTCTGTGTAGTCAGTACTCCAACTTTATCAATAGATCTTTCTGCACAAATTGCTAAACCATCCGCAACCATCTTTTGTTCCCATACATGAGTTTTTACCAATCTAGTAAAGCATTTCCATATCATGAAAAATCTACCTTACAAGGTTAGAATTTAATAGCTGGTACTTGATTCTATGATCTAGATAACCTCTATTTTCATTAGTAGCGTACCACCTTGAGATTGTCGTTTATGCTTAGTTCCTGCACCAGAAGGTAAGGAAAGGGATGGAAAAAAAGGTCGAGGCCGAACATTGCCCTTCGTGAATCTGGTAGTGTGGCTGAATGAGGCTCATTTTCTTGCCCCCCCCCCCCTGGATTAAAATGGGTTGGCTGACCCACATAGATTACACATAAAAAGGGGTGTTCATACACTAGTCCTTTATAACTTTCTTATTTAAAAAATAGTCCCTCAAATTACTGCTATAAGGCACCACAATTTTTAAGCTATTTCAAAATTAGTCCAAAAATCATTGAAATTGCTATTACCTCTTAATTCCCTAAAAACTATCCGTCCAATTGCTACTTCTTCTCTTTGCAGACTAATTTGAAACGAGTCATGGCAGTTGGTGAACCTAATAGAAGTTAAATGATTTAAGGGACTAAATTTTGAATTAACTTAGGGGGACCTAATAGCAATTTAAATAATATGAGGGGGAAAAATCAGGAGGGCTATGTGCAATAACTCCTAAAGTTTAGGGGATCTTGTGTAATAGAAAAATTTGAGGGGGGTTCACTGCAGCACCCTAATGTTTCAGGAGTTTTCTCCCCATTTAAATTTTGTAGGAATATATATATATATAGATATA
>JBAKGM010000139.1:23483027-23495515 GCA_037177215.1 Asparagus racemosus
TATATATATATATATAATGTTCTATTTTCTCTATCTAGTTCTTTTAGAAGGATTTCCGTGAGATTGTTTCTATAAAAACACAAAATACCAACAATGCTTGTACCTACCTTTTCCCCAAAAAACAACACTTGTACCGGATCTACATATTGTCCTCTTTACAAATTAATTTAAAATTAAGATTATTTACAAAATCTATGAATTGAAGTGCACTATTGTATAATATAAATTAATTGTTTTGTCTATATCTTTTTTTCTCTTTTCCTTTTTTTTTTTTTTGGGAACCATCAAACAAGAGAGACTGGCTGTTCATCATTTTCCTTCAAATTCTTCCTCTAATTTTCATCCTAACCAAACATGTAAAAGTATTTCATTTATCATTCCTTTTTTTTCCTTTTCCTTTTCTTTTCTTACATTTTCCTTCAGTCCAAACACAGCCTAACTGAAAATATGTCATCTGGGAAGCACATAATAGGATCCATATTTCCAGTTGTTACAAGATCCATATTTCCAGTTGTTACAAGATCATTACACATTTTAATTAGCTACACACCATAGAGTAAATCCTAGTAGTTCAAGCATGCACTTAGAACAGTGAGGATTAAACTCATATAACAGATGATCACTCCCCAAAGATGCACCACAATACAAAGAATTAACTCATGTGCTTCTCGCCATACCTGTCTCTCTTTACACAAAGAATGCCCTTTAAATTGTTGCTTTGAACATCACGACTCCAAGAAGAATGCAAACCTTATAGCAAGTACATCATCTCCTACTATTTTTCTACTCTCTTGGATAATATCGAAGAACATAGAGGCTGCTCCCTCAATAGTATGAGCTAACCTGACTACGAACTTAGGTAATCTCATACCCAATATCTAGTTTACAAAGTTATGTTGTCATTCTCATCACCCCAAGTTGATAGCAGATCCTAAATTCCCGGGTTTTCTAAATAAATCCGCGCTCTGTAGTTAAACCCATTTTGACGGAGAACTGTATAGTTTTCTTTTGCATTTTCTATATGAATCGTGCATAATTTTCAAAGATCACCTCCTCCAAAAAGATGAATCTGAGGCCAATGCGTCGACATCCCTCGAATCAACAATTGACAGAATATAAAACTACGGCACTCACCACAACCGGTTGGGTCGTTTGACATCAATAATAACATGATAATAAAACAAAAATTAAAAGACATTTTTTTCCCACAAACCCTAACAGGGACTGTGAAGTAATATTATTGAGAAGAGACGCTAGGGATTACAGTTTCCAATACGAACTCATAAAGATACTGAGAACAAGTATTGGCAATAGGTTTAAGTAACATCCATAAACCCTAATTATATTGATAATTGATGATTAGATGATGATGATGATGGTGATTAAAAAAAACCCTAATTGAGAAGAGATGGCGAGGGTTTAGGGTTTAATACTTGAACTGGTTGGAGAGCTGCCACATGTAAGGATTGTTCCAGGTGAGGGCGGAGAAGACGAAGGATCCGATCCAAATGTTCACGAATCGTTCCGGATCCGTGTGCGGCACGCCCGGATCGCCCCGATACGCGTTCCCGAAATATTTCTCCATTTCTCTCCTTCCCTTTGCTCTTACCGCCGCTGCCGCCTTATCCTCTTCTACTCTGTCCTCTGATGATGGGTTTATTTCATTGGGTTTTTTAGATATTAGACCCTTGCATTGAACGTAATTTGTTATTAGCCCTTTAAATCTCAATATTTTGATATTTGCCCCTCAAGCTGCTATGATGTGTCAATATGACGGGCTCATATCAACACGTCATGGCAATTTGAGGAACTAATATCAATATATGAACCTAAACATAGGGGCTTCTATTAACATATCATAGATATTTGGGGATATCAAAATATGATGATTTAAGGGGGTAATACAAATTATTTATGACGTAAGGGGCTAATACTAAAAAAACCCTATTTCATTTTAGGATTTTTTTTTGATATGAGTCTCATTTACTTTTATATTTTTGAGATTAGCCCATCAAATTTTAGATTGTTGTTAGGTCCCTCGATTCTTAAGTTTGTGTCTCGAATAACTGATATTACTATTAGGTGACCTTCTATTCCTAAGTCATTTTGAGATTAGTCCCTCCAATCGAGAGTTTATTGGAGGGATTACCAAGTCAAATCTATTCTTTTGGATTGTCGGGTCTTTAGATTTTCATAATTTGTTCCAAATTGATACGTCCTATTGTTATATCTACTCTTGATTGGAGTGATTAATTTCAAAATAATTGAAATTTGGTAGGACCTAATAATATTTTTAATGATTTGAGAGAGTAATGACCTAATAGCCACTTCAATTATTTGAGGGACTGTATAACATGAATGATATAAGGGACTAGCATAAAAACATCCCCTATTTCATACATGTTTTTGCCAAGGTGAATAGAAGAGATGAGAAAAGAGGTGAGAAACTCATTTCAGAGTTTCTTTGGGAGGATAATGGAGGGGTAATGAGTTGCATGGATTGAGAACTCATCATCATTAACCTCGTATACATGTGATTTGACTCCTGTCTAATTGATGTGAAATAGAAGTGGGAGTTATTAAAGCTATTATGATTTGAATCCAACGACCGGTATTAATCCGAACACATGGTAAAATAAATTCCTTTTCATTTCTTTTATTAAAATCAAAAATATAATTTTCCCCCTTCCTGTTTCTCCTCTTTCTCTCTTCTATTTTTATTTCTCCTCTTTCCCTTTTCATTAGTGAATACCCAAACAAAGTGTCAAGGACTTTAAGGTTATTTGAGGTAACACTTTAAAATTCTCGTTTTCGTTAAGTTTCATTTAGACAATTTACTGCTTTAGAATGTAAGAAGGGTTTACATTATTTTATTTTTTATTTTTTATTTTTTTTATTTTTGATGAAAAGAAAGGTTTACATTAGTTTCTTTAAAATCATAAACTTTAACTGCGTGGATGAAAACCAAACTTTTTGGTCGACTATAGAGTTTAGAAATAATGAAAAACAAAAGTAGTGCTTTGGGAGTTAATTTGTCAAATTAATGTAAATTGGAAAACTTTGGAGTATAAAACTGTTAGAATAGGACTCATATCAAAGTTTTAAAAATGTGTTATGCTGCATACCTCTCTCCCAACTTGGATGTGATCCTCTTATGTTTCGGATCTCTGATGAGTTTTTATTTCTTTTAGTTTTTGGTAGAGAGAACACGGGATTTGTGGTGCGTCATGACGTGCTCCTACGAGGACATTAAGAGTGTGTGGGTAGTCGCTACATCGATGAGCGTGGTGTTTGTTGATGGTTGAGCTAGGGGCATCACTCAAGCATACGCTTGATGCCCCCACTAATTGTCTCACAAAGGAGAACTGATAGAGTTTAAGATAATTTAAATGACATGTCTTGAAAGTCAAATGTGACATTGATTAGTTAATTTTGATAGTAGATTGAGTCAGACCACATGTTGCACTCAATGGATCATAGGTTCACATCGAGTCAATAGACATGTGGGACCATGGCGGTAAAAAATGCAGGATACCTATAGTAATTATTCCGCTACTTTTCAGCGTCGCATGCACAATTGCATTCTCTAATTAGCTATTGCCTCCATCTTTGCAAGTATATGCTATGTAAATTTATTTGCTTGAACGAACACCGCAAAAAATCATGTTGAAGTTCTAATATACCCTTTCAAGAGGAGAGAAAAAATATAAAACCTTTGCGAAGGCATTCTTAGACGATATTAAAATGCCATTGTTTTTCCCCCCTAAAGTGCAAGAGTATTTATGTAATTTTTTTTAAGTGGGAAGACATTTCCAGGATTCTAAAAATATAACTCACTTCTATCCCAAAAAAAAAAAAAGAGTAACTCACAAGCTATGGGAACGTTCCTAAGTATATAGTATATTAATTGTCGTGTGGTTGGGGAAAAATATTGTTAGCAAATACTTTAAATTTCAGTTACAATATGAAATTTAGTAGATCGGGTTAATAGGTCAAGATCCAAAAAGCCTAGGACGGATCCGTTACGAGATCCGACCCAAAGTTTGAGCGATGACCCTCACAAACAACAAAGGCATGACATGTGGCATGAACATACGGGAATCATCGGGTAAAGAATCTCGGGTCCACGTGGCACGCGTCTCGTGAAACGCCTAGTTGCCTTCAGTTCAGTCCCGCCGAAAACGGAGCACCCGAAGCCGTCTTACGATACTCCGCTGGATCACTTTAATTGCCTACACCTTTGTCCCTCTTTCAAACCTAGAAGCCAATGATTATAAGCCACCTGTGATAATCCAGGGCACGAGGGCGCACCGCATCCTTACATCACGTTTTTAAAGAACGTTTGCACTTTAGGCCCTAGCATTTGCAAGTTTTAGGTCTTGAAGCGAAATTAAATCCGTTACAAGGCTGGTTTTAATTTCCAATTTCTCATAGGAGCGTTTTCTGATTTTGTTAACTAGCTTTCACCGGTGCGATGCATGTAACTTAGTATTACGATATTGCTATATTTATAACAAAAATATCATATGAATGATTAATCAATGAAGTTGAAAGAATATATAAGGGAAAATGAAAATAATAATTAATTGCCAAAAGAAGAAAAGTTGCATCTCTAACTATATCCAATGTTACAAATTCACAACTGTTAGTGTTTTATTAATAAATATGGATTTAATATGGCTAGCATTGGGATGGCGCTTAGAAGAGTACTAGTATATAAATACAATCTGTCAGGGGCTTATTTGAAAAGTGATAATTTTCGGGGTAAAATGAGGGGGAAAAGGGGAAAAAAGACGAGCCCCGATCCCTGCCCGAACCCATTTCATCTATATATACGCCATCAATCCCCCTTCTTTCTTCACTCTCTCCCTATCTCTCTCTCTAGGGTTTTACCAGGGTTTCGTTGTTTTTTTTTCCCTCCCCTCTTCAAATCGCCCTCCAAAAACCCTAATTATCCTCATTCAAAACCCTAGAATTGCACTATTCCCTTCAAATTTGTCCCTAGTTCTCGTTTGGATCTCTTCAGATCCATGGCGGATCCTTCAGGATCCTCGATAACGAATCAGTAAGTCCTCAATCTTGGGAAGTTTCCCTCTATTATCCACAATTGCTATTCTAGGGTTTTCTTTGGGGGCATTTGGAAAGGCCACAACTTTAACAATGTCGAATTTGCCAATCGAAACCCTAAGTCCCAAATAAGATGATATGATCAGCTGATCATGAGCGACGGCGGCAAGGAGAGTGGAAGGGACAACTCTAACAGCAAGAAGAAGGTTAGCCCCTCGGGATTCGACGATTTCGGCCGCCAGATCTCCAGGATCGCAGTGGCTCAGATCTGTGAGGACGCCGGGTTCCACAGCGCCCATAGGTCTGCTCTTGATACTCTCGCTGATATTGCGATTCGCTTTATTTGTGAGCTGGGCAAGACTTCTCATTTCTACGCGAATTTGTCGGGTAGAACTTCTTGCAACGAGTTTGATATCGTTCAAGGGTTGGAGGACTTGGGCACGTCGCACGGTTTTTCCTCTGCGTCGGATGCTCACCATTGCCTTGTGGGCTCTGGTGTTGTGAGGGAGATCACTCAATTTGTTAGCTTGCAGGAAGAGGTCCCGTTTGCTCGATCGATTCCGAGTTTTCCGGTTGTTCGTCAATCCCTTGGTCAACCACCTAGCTTTGTGCAAATTGGGGAGGAGCCGCCCAAGAAACACATACCTGAGTGGCTTCCGGCGTTTCCTGATCCACATACTTATGTGTACACTCCAGTTTGGAATGAGAGAGCCGCAGATGGTAGGGCAGATAAGATTGAGCAAGCTAGGCAACGGAGGAAGGCGGAAAGGTCTTTGTTAAGCTTGCAGAAGAGACTTTCTGGCAATGACACATCTGGCTTTGTTCAGACAGTTGAAAGCAACAACCTTGATAAGGGGAAACAGGTGGTCATTCACAATCCTTTTCTCGCCCCGCCATTGGAAGCTGGCGAGAAAGATGTACCCGAGGTTGTTATCCCCGATGAAGTTGGTGATCAGAAGAGGATATCAGTGCTTGAAACCTTTGAGCCGGTTATTGAGGCAGCAAAGACTGGATCCTTTGAGGCTGAGGCCGAGGAAAAAAGGGTACTTCCAAAGAGCAGGCCTACAGTGCATTTTAAATTTGGAATTGAAAGGAAGTCTGTACCGTTGCCACTGTCTTCAAAGGCTTCTGGTGTCAAGAATGAATCCTGGTTTTTGAGGGATGACGAGAAGGACGACAAGAAGCGGAGGGCAGAGATGATACTCAAAGAAGCTATGGAGAACCCACACGAACTTACACAGCTGTAGATTACATTAGTCTAGGAACTTGTGATAGTAGATCTGCTATGCGAGGTTCCACATGGGTTCTTCGGTTGGGTACTTTGAGGTATGCGGGATGTTCCCATCAAGTAGTAGCTTTCTAGAGTCATTTTTTGTCTCCCTTTTTTTTCTTTAATCAAAAATTATCTTTTCCCTCATTCTTCTATTGCATGATTGACATAAATGACCCCATAACCCAGTCCTGGATCTTTCATTAATTAACATTTGATTGTAGTCTGTTAGGTGAGATTTTCTGTGCCCTATTTAACTTTTCAGAGAATGGGCAATGCCTTGCACAATGCTTTGTACAATATTGTATCCTTGGAATCAAATTTGCTGGTTGGAATCACATGAACAACTTTTTTATGCGTAAAAAGATTTCAATTTTCTTATGAGCATATGCCTTTACATTTTCTGATATGTGTGGTCTTCTCCAAGTTTGGCGTAGTTCTAGTTGCAGATTAGAAAGCTTTTCTTTTCTAGATGTTTCATAACTTTCTTGCAATTTTGTAGTGGGATGAGAAAGATTTGGTAAGTGTTTGTATATTTGTTCTAGATCGCAAGACATGGCAATTCTTTGAGCAAATCATATATCATTGGTTTTTCCAATTTACTCGCACATATTGGTAAGCAATGAGGACAATTTGCTGTCCTATTTCTAATAAAGTATTGTTTAGTTAGATACTTAGATATCAAAAGTTTGTTAATAACAACTCAATGCTCTGTTATTTTATTTGTTTATCTAAGGAATGATAGTCTCTGACATCATAATACATTACACTGAAAATTGTGGTTAAGCTTGTAACTTTGTAGTGTTTAGGAGTTGAGATGAAATCCAAATGGATTTATTTTCCTCACCACCAATGTCCATCTATTATTCTGTAGAGTCTTAGTTATTGTTTGTAAATTCTGACAAACCTAAATGAAAGGAGGATTAAATCTTTTATATAAAAAATCTCAGTAATCAGTAATTGTGCTTGAATTGATGGATATATCTTTGTCTAGTTTGATTTGAGTGGATTCATAACTATCCGAATGTGTAGTGTCCAATCGTAGATATCGGTAACCGGTTCAAGGCAATTTGATTGTAATTCAAATTCATGTTGTGACGATCATAATTACAAAGTTCATATTCCTAATCATTGATAAACAATTTGTTGGACAATACGCATTATAGAAGTGTACAGGTCCAAAGTCGATGTATTTCTTCTTTTTAAATACCTCTTTTAGGTCTCCAATCAACAATAGGTGGACCAATGTGACATAGATGAACGCAGTTCAGAAGAATTTATATATCAAATTCAAAGAGGGTTCTGACCATAGAAATGCTTTGTTGTGGTTATTCTGATGCGTATTTTTTGTATATGAACTTTTATTTTCAATATTCTTAAAGTGAAATTATTTATTGACTCATAATTTGGATAAATTTTTGGTTATTCATGTGTCCATACGGGCATATGTTTATGTGAAACTCTTTAAATTGTTAGTCATGGGTATTACCTGTGGGTTGCCTTATTTTTGAGACAAGTTACTGAGTATTAAGGATTTTGTCTCGGCGATATATGTCATTCAACCTGCTTTGCACTCAGTATTCAACACTGTATATCACAGTCTGTGTATAAAATAATATTAGTGCAACAATATTCTGTATATTAACCTAGTTGAAGAACACATGGGCATGTGATAGGGATATCTCATTACATAGTTCCTGCCATAGGTATGACAAGACGAGGAATAAAATATGCCTTCCACTAGAGGTGCTTGCATTGCAAAGGCTCCCTATTTTCATTGCACTATACAGTGCCATGCTAATTTGAAGAATGGCACAGAAAAAGGAAAATATGAAAACTTAATACCTACATTATTTGTAACTCATTGTATCTGGTCGATTACTGCTTGTGAAAATTGGACTATCCTTCATGATGTAGTAAGTTCAATACTAGGTTTAATATACAACTTAGGTAACACATATTATTGACTTGTGAAATTCATTCCTCACTTATTGGCCTTCTGCACTGCAAAGACTCCTTAGTTTCATTGCACTATAAAGTCCCATGTTAGTTTGAAGAATGGAGTGGAAAAAGAAAATACGACAACACAACACGTAAATTTATTTGTAACTCATTATATGTGGTCTATTACTGGGTGTGAAAATTGGACTATCCTTCATGACGTAGTAAGATCTATACCTGGTTTTATATACAACTTAGCTAACACATTATGGATTTGTAAATTTCCTTCCTCATTATCCACCTTCTGCCTACTCTCCTTATTAAGATCCTTAAGCAGAAGACAGATGCCAAATTTTATGTGCTTATTGAGTCACAGGTTACTGTGATGTGTATCATGAGCCAATACTTTCTGTCTTGGAGATGTCAACCTTCAGAGGATGCCTCTTTAGCCATGTGAGTTTTTGTGTCTTATTGTTGTACGTACCTGTGAATGACCATGTCTGACACTCTTTACCAAGTTAAGTTGTTCTCCATTAAACTTAGAACCTCCTACACCATTTCATTATTATCAATTAGAGGGCACATAAGATTATATGTTTATAAAATTATTTGTTCCTAAAAAATTATTTTTTTTTTCACTGTCTGATTTGGAGGTCACGAGTTCGAGTTGTGGAGACAACCTCTTGGTAAAAAAATGCGAGGTAAGGCTGCGTACTAGAGACTAAACAGTGGTCTGCAAGCGGAGGCTTTGTTCACTGGGATACTCTTTTTATAAAAATTATTTTGTTTCTTAATATATTGTTATGTTCCGTTAATAATGAGTACATTTCTTAATGACAATGAGTAGATATCTTAAATAACAGTCTTGTATACACGTGTGTGTTGAGAGAGTGAGTGAGGGATCTTTAGGACATCAGATCCCAAATTGTTCCATTTATGCTTACTTAGTAGCTGGAAAGAGCTGAGATGAAGTTAAGATGCACATGTTGTTGTATTTTCTTCAAATATAAGGTGGTAAAAGTTAGGATTGTTTTGTCCTTTACAAACAAGATTAACCCTAGGCTTCTTAAGGCTGTTTTAATTAAATCTGATATCTCTAAAGAAACCCACCTTTTAAGCTGTAACATTTGTCTTGTGACTGAAAGCGTTTAAATGCCTTTCTTGAGGGTTTACTCATCCTTGCCTCTTTATTCCTGTTCTTTCCTCTCCACCCTGCTTCTTTTTTAAATTTCCGCATGTATTTTTCTGCCTTCTTCTGAAATATGTGCATTTCTGTAGAATTCAGGCATTATTGCCTTTGGACTTCCCCAGTGTCCATTTTGACATACTTAATGGAAATAATCTATCATGTCGGCCCTCAACAACTTTCCATATATTCATTTCAGTGGACTTATTTTTAGCTTCAACTCTCATTTTCATTCACTTAACCATCTAATCGTCACACTTAGCCTAAATGTACTTCCTCGACATGGTTACACAGATTGTCTATGTATTAGCATTGGAAAAAATCTGTTAAACCATTAACTCAGATTTTGGTTTAGTTGTTTCTCAGGACAACAAGCACAAAGCTCCATGAAGCTACCTTTCGTATGCTTTGAATCTAAAACCCTTATCTTTTTTACTTAAAACCTAGTTTCTATCTTTTGGCTTCTCCATTTGTTATTGGTAGAAGTACCAAGTTTACCTTTTCATGATTAAAGATATCTCTCTTGTGCCACTCCAGCTTTCACTTGACGCCATTCATCTGAACGTCACTTAAGAGGGGCCCATCAGAATATTTCCATTCATTGAATGGAATGATCTGGCGTTGGCCGTCTGTCTTGCAGAGAGGGGACATTGAAACAGGCCCGAGTCTTCATTTATAGGACTTTCAAGGATGGGCGAGGCAGCGAATCAATTGAATCCTGCACACAACGCTATGGTCACCTTTTGCCATTCTGATCTGCGTCCTCTATTTGTAGCACTTGTGTTGCTTGTATGTGATTCGTATCGATCAGATACCGACTCTCTCGTCTGCTACCTTTCCCAGATATGATGGCTTCTTTTGGTCAAAGGTCCAGTCCTACAGTAGGTAACAGCAAGAACAAGCACTTGACCGTGGGGGACTAGCGCTTCTACCCCTCCACCTAGGAGCCTTCGCAGGGAGACGCAAGGGATGTCGTGAGCGGTGGGATAATATGAAATAGGTTCTATCGTCATTGCTATCCTCAGAGCATCTGTTGGAGACATTTAGAATCCTTATTTGCGAGATGGACCTATAGCTTCTTTTTAACACTGGTTGTTATTTTTCATTACATGGGAACCAAGTCACTGACATAAAACCTTCAATTATGACAACTTACGTCTTATCCTCTTGTTCTTTTAATCTCCCCCCTTCTGTTCTCCTCCCATTCCTTTTTCCCATTAAGTTAATTTGGGGTGTATTAGGTTGCATGAACTTGTATTCATGTATATTTATAATTGTTGGAATAGGTTTAGTTTTTGTCGTTACGTTGAAATATTATGTTTCATGATATTTATTTTTCTTCTTTCATTTATCATTTCTTAATAGAGAAGTGCTAGGAATTGAAGTTTCTAAATTGGACACCAACCAATTGATAGTTAACAGTGGATATTGGCTAGACCAGGAATGTAAACTCTAATTAACCAAATTGGCTCACTTCAAATGAAAGTTCTGAATGGTTATTTTCTCTCTCTCTCTCTCATTGTCTTTCACTTTATTTTTTTCTTTGCATAAGTTCCTTTTTTATTAATTCCTTTTGTAACTTCAGCTTCTGAAATTTACGGATTCCTATATGATTTAAGTTCTGTTCCCTTGTATAGTTAATGTATTTGATACTACATTTTTTCTTGTGAACCATGTCTGCAAATTCAACATTAGATTCTAATTTAAATTTTAAGTCAGAACTCTTAGCATGCTGTTCCATTACCATAGCTAGCCAATAATCCTTGCTTAGATGAAATTGTTAATTTTATAAGTTTTTATCATAATGTAATGTAAATCTAGTTTAATTGATTCTTCAGAAACTTCTTGTTGGTTTAGTATTGTGTTCCACGGCAATTCCATTTCTATCACTTAATCATTCGGTGTGATTATACATTGTGTGGCAAACGTGCTTTGATTTGTCCAAAACAAACTTGCACACTATTGAATTCTTGGAAAAAAATTAAATTTATTATTTTTTTCAGTATGGCATTCCCCATTTTATTTCAGTTGTGCTTTTGATTCTTGGCAGTTTCCTTCTCTCCTTTCCTCTCTTATCCCGTGCGCCTATTTAGGTTGGTTTTCAGGTCTGCCTTGAATTTATTGCTTCAAAACATGGCAGAGGAACAGAATTCTACAGGGGTGTCAATTTGTTGTCAACGTCTTCCTTGGTATATTACTAATCAATTCTGACCAATAGTTAATCGCTTAGATTAAATTCTATTCCAAACTTAAAGAAATGCAATATGTCTAATATTTGACACGGATCTTTCTTAGGTGTTTATTTTACAATTTCTGTTTTGTTACTAAAGACAAGGTGCTCAGCTGAAAAGAATATAGCTCAGCTATGCATGTTAATATATTTTCTCTTCCATATGCCTAATGGAAGAGAAGTTTGCTGTTGTCAAAATATGCGTTTAATATCCTATAATTTGCAGATGGATTAGAAAACATGTTTATGATATGTTCTCTTCATGTGGTACCAGAGACATGTTAAATCCAGAACAGTTTTTTTTGCCCTTTTCTTGCTCATGTTGGTTGATAAGCCTCATATCACATTCCTTCATTAGAATTGCTGAAATGTGAATGCTATAATTTTGGAAGCACTTCATTTCAATCATCAAATTGGTTCTTTACCAGTTAATTGTGTTCCTGCTTTTGAAAGGGTGCGAATTGGATTCTGCAAGAATTTGTTGCTGTGATAGCTTAGAGATGTGATATTCTCTTTAAATGAAGAAACTGTGAAGAGTGGGGCCAGGTGATGATGGTCCCTAATTGTGCATTGGCAGTTTATATGTTTATGAATTCCAGGTTGAACTGGGATGCAGCAGGATTTTGAGGGTTTTTTTTAATAGAGATGAACGCCTACTGGTGTGTGTGGTCATAAAGGTGCCCAGTTTGTGATCTTGACTGTGTTTTCTTATGGGCGCGTGGGTGTGTTTGGGGGGGGGGGGGGGGGGGGGGGGGGGGGGGGGGGGGGGGGGGGGGGGGGGGGGGGGGGGGGGG
>JBAKGM010000139.1:23495525-23514605 GCA_037177215.1 Asparagus racemosus
CCCCCCCCCCCCCAAAAAAAAAAAAAAAACCCTTGTGAATAGCTTGATCGTTTCTTCAAATATTAAAGGAGCCCTAGTTGCTGAAAGTTGCCAGTACTGTCTCTATCTTTTACATGTCAAGACCTTCACGAGAGCTTTCTATTCAGCTATTCACCATGGGATTATAATGAAATGCACTTTGCTCTCGGCAAACCGTCAAAAAGCCTACTTATATCTTTGCCTTTGGGGCATCGGGAGTTTGACGCAGACACCAGAGGTAAACTTTCTTGCACTCTTTTGAATAATGATAATCTCCATCATTATGTTGATTTGCTTTATGTTATTTCCTTTTCTTGTAAACCTTCATTCCACCTTCATCAATTGGCTCATGTCGGTTGGCAGCAGTAAGATATGTTTAAAGCTCTAGCAACAAGATTATGAGAATCTGGAGCTGAATTGGGTGAGCATGTTTACTACAATGTAGGCTCTTCGTGATACAGCTGAGTGAAATTGAAGTGAGTTTTGTTTCAAAGTTCTTGACTTCTAATATGCAATTAGAATATCATCTATTTATCACAGACCCAAGTTTGTCGTGGCTTCAACTTACGAGGGCCGTTGAACTTGAGGATAAAAGGATGCACTTGTTCAAAAGTATTTCTCAGAGTATTTTATCTGGAATCTGACTGCACATGATTTCAAAGTAATAGTTCAATATTCTGATACGGCTTCAAAGTCCTCGTGTTTAACACTTTGATTCTTTCTTTTATTCTGTTACTATAAATTTTTACTGGATGACCTTAGTTTCTTTCTGTACAATTTTTCACTACTGTAACGGTAAACTTTTCCAGTACTGGAGCTATTTGCATAGATGTATTTGCTGTGACTTCTTTCTCCTTTTTCGAAGGATTATATTTAGATTCACCTCTTTTAACTCAGTATAACTTTATTTAGATTCACCTCTTTAACTCAGTATAACTTTATTTAGATTCACCTCTTTAACTCAGTATAACTTGAAAAGATAAGTTGGGAGTACGGTTTAACTACGTAAATCTCAAAATTCTAAATTATACCCTTTAAGCCAAAGAGTTGAAAAATGATCTTTGTAGAGTATACGTGCTTTAGTCAGTCATCTTTAAGACTGTTTTGTGACCTAAGACAAGCAATTAATCATAGTAAGGACTGACTTCAATGTTATGTTCTCAACTATCTTGTATGGATATTTCTATCATGAAGCCGTACCCATACCCATACCCAACAGTTCTTGGACATTCCTCTACTATATGCATACATTTATTCAGACGTGTACTTGGTTATACAATACATGTCTTAATTCAAAACACTTGCCATACACTTCCTGGACATACATCCTACACATCTACTTTTGAAACCTGTTTGATAAGGTTCGGGTTCTTTTCAGCCCACGTTCAGTTAAAAATGACGATTTCATAGGCTCATTTGCGTATCTAGCTCAGAATTATGATTTCAGTCTAGCGTTTCAGCCGTGTCCTTGTACCCTATTTTTTACAAGTTGTCATGTCCCGTACCCGCACCCATACATGTCCTTGTACCCTACTTTTTACAAATTGTCATGTCCCGCACTCGCACCCGTACCTGCACCCATGTAGCGTAGGTTCTCAATGTCATGCTCAGTTTATATTTGTTGCCAATGTGCTTCTAGGTTAACTAGTATGTCATAAGTGCAACATGCATGATACAGTTATAGATTAACATATGTTATTAAATTAGTTTTTAATATTAAATTTATAATTTAAACAATAAGTTTTAGAGAGTTATCTCAAAATAACAATACTTTAAGGATCCACTCTAATATAGTATCAACATAGGTTTCCTATAAAGAAAATGACTACCAAAAAATATCATTTTGGTCCAGACTCTACAGTTTTTACATAGTGGTTCACTTTAGATTATAAATTTAAGAATATTTGAACATTATTTAATTTCTTATATTGTTAAATTGAGCATACATCATTTTTATTTAACCCTCAATATCTTGTAATTAAACTTCCCTATTGACTCTTCATCTCTTCAAATAATTTGATTATCAATCCTTGTATATTTTTTTCTAGAAGTTAACTCTTTAATGCTCATTCTCTCCTTTCATAGGAGTCCAAATCAAAATAGTTAGCTATTACATTAGCACACTGCATAATTTGTACAATATTAGGCATAGTTCTATGGTATAATATGGTATAACTACAAGCAAGTTATCTATTCTTCTAAACAAAGAATATGAAGAAATTATTGGTCAAACATTTCTCATATTTAACGTAGTCAATACGAAAATTGTGCCTTTCTGCATGCATAAGGAGGTCTTTGCATAATATAATCTTTGTTATTTGCTCTAAAACATTATCCTTCATCATATTATTGCATATGTATACCTACACTTTCGAGATGAATAGTAATTATGTTAAAGCAAAATTAAGAATAAGTGTCTAACCCAAAATATAATCCATGAGAATCCAAAAGTCCTCACAAGATAACTAACATGATAATTAGTGGTTAACCAAAAATATAATTTCAAGGGAACCCAATAGTCATTAGAACCACACAAACTTTAATACCTATAGGAATTATTAAAATTGAGAGGGTATAAAAGGAAATCAAAAGTTTTAACATAGCAATCCTCTTTTATAGTAGTATAGATAATTGAGATGCTTAAAGAAAAATTTAGGCCAAGGAACTAAATTTAGTTATAGATAAAGATGGTCTAGAACTTACAATGCGCGGAGGTAGTGCAAGATCAGCTGCCCTCCCTTTCTTGGTACGCCTCAACACAATGCTTTTAAGTACTTTACCTTTCAGTAAAATCATAGCTCTTTTGCGATCATCAAGTACCCCACATTGTATTGGTTTATTGATATACTGGTATGAACCCGAAACATGTCAGAGAATTTAAACATATGGATGAACTTCAATTCAGTAACTACTCGTAGAAGTATAACAACAAGATAGTGGTCTCTACGACTCACTCGATTCCACCAGCAAAAATGCCTTGTTATACTATGAGGACAGTTAAGACAGCTCCGAGAACCAGAAGCACTGCAAAATCAACAAAAAATACATAATGTGCCAATTGGATGACTAATCAGTCTGCATAAGTTAACAACTATCAAGGACATCCACAATAGTATAATTTGCAGGGAAAAAATTCAAGTGAAAGTCATGTCACATATCTTATAAGACTCCAGAATATTTGACTATGGGACATTATGATATGACCAAATGACAACACGCTTGAAAAGATACATGAACTAACATGTTCTAGAAATGTAAGGTTTCATAATAACACTTGAGGATCCAATAATATCAAACAAGTACAAAACCCCTCAACATATCCTGCATATAAAATATCCTTCAGAGATTCTAAATGTGAGTGTGCATATGCTGAGATATCCTGTTTAGAATATTCAACCCGTTCTACTAGAGGTGGTAAAATAAACTTCAGTCAGTATTACAGTTCTAGAAAACTTACTTATGATCAAATATATTACAGTCACAACTTTTGCAGAAGTAATTGGCGTAAGGATAGACCTGAAGGAAGCGAACCTGTATAGAACATATTATTATATGAGCCCTGCAGTTTTAAAAAAGAAAGAAATAAAGAAGAAAAACCTTAGACAAGAGAAATTTAGAGTAAACCAGCGAGTAAAGTTCTCCAACTCGATTCTGCAGAGGAGTTCCACTCAAAGCCCACTTATACACAGAATCCAAGGCAAAAACGGCCCTTGCTGTATTGCTATTTCTATCTTTTATGAAGTGTGCCTGCATCAATAGTTTATAGGATGTCACTCCCTCATTATAATACAAAGTATTAAACAGGGACTTTCTCATCTCGTAAGCTCCAGAAATGCTATCTCGTCACAAGAGAAACAATGTGATACTGATAATGGGAAGTGAGAACATCTCCATATCTATGAGTTTAACATCCGTCCTAACCAATCTAAGGGGCAAATGTGGAAAAAAATAAAACATAAAAAGAAATGGAGACGATTGTTATATGCTAATGTCTATCTTCTTTGCTACAAGGATTTAAATAAATATTTTACTTTTTTTTCTTTTTCTTTTTTTTGGTTGTACACTTGTTCATTGACGATTTGTTTCTTTTTTTATACTCATGTTTGCAGTTTGTTGAAGACTAACTAGCACTTCAACATTTTATACTTTTACGTACTTTGCACTCATATTTTTGTGACATCCACGCATCGCGTGCACCGGAGCGCTAGTAAGAATGGTAAAAGGTTTTCAACAAATTTCTAGTTCCTTCTACACGTCAGCTACCCACATTATCAGATTAGACATTTAATCCAATAAAAATGAAACACCAAGAGGAATTGGAAAAGGAAAATTGAGGCGCCACAAGGAATCAAGAGCTTGCAGGATGCCCCTATTGAGGGCAAGATGAGAGAGAATGGTTTCGTCACATGAACAACGGCGACCTCTTAATGCACTAGTTCGGAGAAGTGATAAAATTATAACTAATAGGCAACTGAGGCCTCTTATTGCAACGGCTAGGAGAAGTGATGAGATTATAAATAATGAATAATGGAGCAAAGAGGTCTAGACGTAGACCTACAAGAACTTGATGGAAGCAATTAAGGAGTATATAATGCTCACTTAACTAAGATGATACAAAATAGAACTGAATGGAAGAATAGGATTCATGTAGGCAACCCCCAAACTTTGGGACAAAGGATTGTCGTTTTTTTTTGGTGGTTGTTGTTGCTAGGAATCAAAGAGCAAAGGCAACATAACTCAGGTCAATTTTAGTATAGAAAGCTTCAGCAGAAGTCTACATAACCTAACAGGAAAACCGCGGCTTGCAAAAGCTCATAATAAGTAAAAGTGATTCTTCAAATAGGCACAATCATAAACCATAGAATTTAAAGACATAAATCAATCACCAATCCTCAAGTATTACTTATGTTGCAGTTAAACAACATTTTTTTAATTGAGACGAGACTTCAATTATAACCAAAATTCTCTTCTACCAACTTTTATAACTTAATAAGACAATGCTAAATACACAAACCAAACTACCATCAGTCTAAGAAAGATTTTACCTCATCCAGAATGATCCTCTCCCATTTAACAGAATGCAGCAAGGACACTCTCTTGGGACCATTCCAGGGTTTATCACCATTATCGTCAACATTCTTCTTCTTCTTCTTCTTCTTCTCTTGCTTATTTTTCCCTTTCTTCAACTTACCATTCTCAAAATCATCCTTCCTCTTCTTCTTCTGCTTCGCCTGCTTCTCCGTCTTCCTCGCATTCGGCCCGCAATGATATAATAAATGAACCCTCATGCTCTTCACACTGTACTTCTTTCCGCAATACCGGCACTCCTTCCCCTCCGGCATCACATTCTTCCTATAATCCCACTCGATCGTCTGATACGTCGTGATCACAAAATCATACTTTGAGAAATCATAATCCCCTTTCACCCTATTCGGCCCGTGATAGACCAAAACCCTAACACTCCCCTTCTCCGTGTACCTCTCAATCTCCCCAACCCACTGAATCACCGCAACGACAGGACAAATCACCAAAGTAGCCCCGTTTCTCGACGAAGATGAGGCCTCTAGGTTACCCACATTAGATTTCTGACCGCGAGAAGTGAGAACTAAAGAAATCGCTTGAATTGTTTTCCCCATTCCCATCTCGTCGGCGAGAATGCCCCCTCTGACCTCTGATTGCTCCTGCTTCAGCGCCCAAGCGAGGAACTCCTTCTGGAATCGGAGCAACGGGAGGACGATCGCCGGAGAGGGGTTCGCCGTCTCGAGAAGCGGCCGATCATCCTCTTCGGTGTTTTGTTCTTGATTGTCGATCCATTCCTCGTTCTCATGCTCCAATTTCATCCACTTGAGGTTGAGAGAAGGGTCTTCGCCTTTCTTCTTTGAGCGAATCCGCTTCTTTTTCGGGCGGCGGGGGATGTACGCCTCTTCCTCGTCGGGGTAGACGTTGTCGGCGTCGTAGATGTTGTCGGGGTCGAAGCCGTCGCTGCCGTCGTCGTCGCTGCTGACGGTTTCGAGGATGAAATCGGAGTCGGAGGTGCCATCGTCGTCGCCTCGCTGGCGCCTCCGATTTCTAGGGTTTGAGTTTCCCATTGAGAGAGAGGGAGAGAGAAAATTTATGGTTTATTTGATGAGGAAAGGAAAGGGGAGGAGACGGCGGGAACTTCCTGGGGAAGACTGATTACTCCATCTCTTCTTTATTAACTGCTCACACAGTAACACTGAGGCGGTGTGATGTTGAAATTACTTTGGGACCGGCTTTTCATTTGCACCAAAGTGTGTCCTTTAGTAATGGTGGGTCCGCGGAGAGATCTTCTGTGGGACCCGTCTATTACTGATTGGGTGTCGATGGCTCTTTGGAGGGAGTGGGCCAGTGGGGGAGGGAACATGAGAAGTATTGTGTATCGACATTGCTCATAGTGATCCACAAGATTAACCACTAACAAGGTCGAAGAAAATATAGGGATCATTGATTGATTCCTCGCACCTTCTTAATTTACTATTTACTGATAATAATTAAAATGTCCTTTCTACCTCCCATCTACATTTATATCTATATCTATCTATACTTACTACATATAAAAGATCGATTGCCTTGTTAAAACTTTTGATTTTTATTTTTACCCTTTTAAGTTTAATATTTCTCAAATATGTCATTAGTTGTAATTAATCATTCACTAATTATATATAACCTCTTATTAATTATGTATTTCCTCACTTTTTTAAAACCTTTGGTCACACTATTATTTTATTATCTAATTATGTTATGTAATGAAAATTTTGAAATTTATCCCTAATATCCTCATATATTATTTAGAAAAATTAAAAATAATAAAAACTCATTACGCTTATGCCTTGCACCTTTGGGTTTCACCTCTTATGAAGGACTTCATGTTACGTTGCATCTTATTAGCCTTTTAAAAGTATGATAATAGTATGAAAAATAATTTGTATTTACCGTAATTGTGATAGTATTGATAGTATTATGATTTTGATGGTGTTTTTAAATTAATAAAGTGCATTGTAATTTAATAATTATACAATTTGGTAAATTATTTACTAATAGTGTAATAAAATTATTATTAAATTAAAATGTAGCTACTAATATTATTTGTTATGGTTATAACCACTAATAAGTGATCAAAGAAGAAAACAGAGTGTTAACTTAAATGAACACTTCCGCCTGCCAACCGAGGGCAGCGTAAGCCACCCTGACCGGCCTGTAAAACGACCTACGCTCACCACCCACATTGCAACGCTCCATGGACGACGCGAAATGCAGTGATGGTCACCCGTTCGGCCAACCATTCGCCATAGCGATCCATGGACGACGTGAAAGGCGGTGATGGTCGTCCATTCGGCCAACCATTCACCCTAGCGGTCCATAGACGACGCGAAAGGTGGTGATGGTCGTCCATTCGACTAACCATTCGCCCTAGCGATCCATGGATGATACGAAAGGCGGTGATGGTCGTCCATTCGGCCAACCATTCACCCTTGCTATCCATGGACGACGTGAAAGGCAGTAATGGTCGTCCACTCTATCAAATTACTCTCAGCGACTCGAGAGGAACAATTCAAGTCAGCCACTCGGTCTCAACTCCCCCCTCTCGTCACCTGTGACCCTCCACCTAGACGGCGGCTATCTAAGGTCTACACCCGACAATCCATCACTATCGCATTAAATGTGCTAACAACCCCCTTCACTCTTCCATCCCTCACGGTATTTAAGGTACCTCGGACCCATGCCACTACAGACGTCGCCAATCTCATCCCATTAATGGTGAATAGACAGCGCCAATTCTCGGTCCGCTCACAGTTTGACACCTGTCAATGCATACTACTGTGACAGGGATATGCTACTGTGGCCGGTGCATACTGGAGCTAGCCCAATAGTCTCCCAACACGTGAAGGAGAGGGTTGACTCAGCTGCTATCTATTGAAAGACAAGAATGCCCTCCGAACCCAGGTATAAATGGCAGTAAGAATAACAAACCAATTAAGTGATTTTATCTCAGCGAATTCCCCTACACATTTTCTTCTTCTTTCATTACTGACTTGACCGTCGGAGAGACCACCGGAGATCTCAACTCCAACCCTTCCACAGGTACTCCTTTGTAGGTGAACCCCTCGACTGGAACAACGTCGCCGGACATTAGGAGAGAAGGCAAGTCTTGCTCTCTCAAAGACTAAACTCACACCGAGATTAGTGACTGTTCGATTACATACATCAACAGTTTAGCCCCCACCGTGGGGCTACCTTTCCTCTTCTTGCAAATATGTCCGGCAGTGATGACTATAGGTTGGAGAACCTACCATTAGGCTACGTCACTCAAGCCCAACTCCAGGAATCCACTGAGAAGATCACCTGAACCGTGGAAGCCCAGCTCAAGGCCTTCGCTGACGAGTTTTTTACCGCTTCCTCGCGGCAGCAGCCCAACCAAACACCTCTGCCAGAGCCCAACCCTCAGCTAATCGCCACTCCAATACCCATGGAGGCCGGCCAGGGACCATGCAGCAAGTCTCGCTTCTAGAGACTCCTCATCCCAATAGATCGAGGAGAGACTATGGGCACGCTACACAACCACTGCAAACGCAGCCAACCCAGCGTGCCGACCTCGGACGTCGTACCATCTTCTTTGACGACGTGACTGACGAAAGCCCAGCTCCCAGCTGAGGTCCCGACAAACCAGTGGCTACGGCCTCGAGGCGCCACGTCACGCCGGTCACCCCGGTCAAGACGACTCCTAACCCTCAGGGCGACTACAACTAAGTGTACTAACCAATTGCCGACACTATTGGAGGGAACACTTCTTTCACTGACGCCATCATGATGGTGCCAACAGAGAAGTTTAAAATACTGACCATGGAGAAATATGGTAGCGACAAAGACCCAGCGGAGCACATCCAGGACTACCACAACACCATGATCATGATGCAGGCGCCGGAAGCAACCATCTGTCGTTGTTTTCTAGTCACCTTAACAGGGAGCGCCAAACTCTGGTGGAACTCCCTAGAGAAGAAGTCCATCGAGAGCTTTGAGGAGCTCAGCAGGAAGTTCATCCACTATTTCTTAGCCAACGCCAAGCGCAAGCTACCGTCCAGTGTACTCATCCAGACCAAGCAGGAGCCGGGCAAGAGTCTTCGTGCCTACATCAAGAGATTCCAAGCAAAAAGACTGGAGGTGGACGACCAGAGGAATGAAGTCGCTATGGCGGCTTTGATGGCCGAGCTACAACTAGGGGATCTATCCAAATCCCTCAATAAAAAGCTAAGCAATTGATGTCAAAAGCTCATGCTTATATGAACATGGAGGAAGCTGAAGCTTATAAGGTTGCGGAGGTAGGGTCCAGCAAGCTGACTACCCTGGCCGCCCCCACCGCTCATCAAGCTCCCCAACTGACTTCACATGCAACCCCTCCAGCTCTGCTGCCACACCCGCCACATCGGCTCAAGTCCCATTGCGGCGGGAAGAACCTAGGAATGCTCCAAGGGACCCTCCTAGGAATAACCGCAACGGGCGATTCGATAAGAGGGAGGACAGAAGAGAAGAAGCCCCCCAGTCTTCCCGGTCCTCAACACTTCCCTCTTTGGGGCTCTTGACAAGGCCCAAAGAGACGGACTCCTCACCAGGCCGCCACCGCCGATGAGGACCGACAGGAACAAGAGGAACCCCCGACAGTACTGCCGGTATCACAGGGATCACGGCCATGACACCTCAAACTGCTGTGTTCTCTAGAGAGATGTCGAGGACCTCATTCAACAGGGTTTCTTGAAGAATTTGATCCGTAGGGACCAACACCCCAGGAGAGATGACTGGAAACCTCGGTCTCGCTCCCCTCGACCTCGACCCAACCCAGAACATAGAGAAGTAGGGCAAGGGAGTCGAGGGGTCATCAACACCATCAGCGGCAGCCCTACAATAGGAGGGGAGTCAAACAACGCTCGGAAGTGGTATGCCAAGCACGCCCTACAGGTGAGCAGTTGTAACAAGAAGCCAAAGGTCGAGATGTCCATTTCCTTCAGCGAGGCCGACTTGGCTGGCGTTGAGATGCCTCACAATGACCCCATTGTCATCACGACCGACATCGACGGCTTCGAAGTCAAGATGATTATGGTCGACACTGGGAGTTCTGTCAACATCCTATTCTTAGATGCATTCAATCGCATGAAGATCAACAGGTCGAAGCTCCAGCCCTCAATGGGTCCCCTGATCAGATTCACAGGGCACTCTCAGTTGCCGGAGGGACTAATCACCCTCCCTTTGACCGTGGGATGACCTCCCTGCCAGTCAACTGTCAATTTCCAGTTTGTGGTGATGGACATCAAGTCGGCTCACAATGTGATTCTCGGCCAAACCTCCCTTCATCGTCTGCGGGCTATTCCCTCCACCTACCACCAGATGATCAAGTTTCCCACCTCGAAGAGAGTCAGGATGGTCAGGAGTGACCAAAAGGAGGCCAGAGCCTGTTATGCACTCTCCACCAAGGGGAAAGGAGTCGCGACCGCCATGCCCATCGACAAAATAGCCCTCCAGCTCGAGAAAAAGATGGAGCGAGAGTGAACAACCCTTGTGGAAGATCTTCACGAGGTCCCGGTCGACCGTGAAGCGAAGAAGATGCTCAAGATTGGATCCAGCCTTTCCGAGCCATTAAAAGGTGCGCTCGTTTCATTTCTTTTAACTAATCTTGACGTGTTTGCTTAGGGCCCAGAGGACATGCCAGGCATCTCACCCGACGTCATCTGCCACAAGCTCTCTGTTGACCGACACAGCAAGCCGGTCTAGCAAAAGAAGAGGCACTTGGGACCAGAGCGACAGAAGGCGGCAGCAGAAGAAGTCGAGCGGCTCTTGAAGGTCAGCTTCATTCAGGAAGTCCAATATCCCGAGTGGCTGACCAATGTCGTCCTGGTAAAGAAGTCTAATGGCGCGTGGAGGACGTGCATCGACTTCACTGACCTCAACAAAGCTTGCCCCAAGGACAGCTATCCTCTCCCCCGCATCGATCAACTGGTAGATGACAGTGCGGGCCATGAACTACTGAGCTTCTTGGACGCATTCTCGAGCTACAATCAGATCCGCATGGTCGAGTATGACCAGGAGAAGACATCCTTCATCACCGACCAAGGTACCTTTTGCTACAAGGTCATGCCCTTTGGTCTCAAAAACGCTGAGGCGACCTACCAGAGGCTGGTCAACAAGATCTTCAAACCTCAGCTTGGCCGCAACGTGGAAGCCTACGTGGACGATATTTTGGTGAAGTCGAGGCTACCATCTGCCCACATTGTCGACCTCGAAGAGACCTTTTCCACCCTCCAGCGTTACCGCATGAAGCTTAACCCGACAAAATGTGCTTTTAGAGTACAGTCGGGAAAGTTTTTGGGGTTCATGATCACACAGTGGGGCATTGAGATCAACCCTGAGAAGATAGAGGCCATCGAGTGACTCCCGGAGCTGCGCACCATGAAGGACATCCAGAAGCTTAATGGCAAGATAGCCGCCTTGGGACCCTTCCTCTCAAAGTCGGCCGAGAGAAGTCTCCCCTTTTTCAAGATCCTCAAGGGGACCAAAGACCCCAAGAAGAAATTAGAGTGGACCGAAGAGTGCTGCACTGCTTTCAGATAACTCAAAGCTTACCTAAGCACCAAGCCACTCCTGAGCCAACCCCTGGAGGGGGAGACCTTGTATCTATATTTAGCCGTCTTCCCCGAAGCTGTAAGCTCGGTGCTAGTTCAGGAGGAAGACCACATCCAGAAGCCGGTCTACTATGTTAGCTGGATTTTGAGGGGAGGAGAACTGAACTACCCCCCTGGTCGAAAAGGCATCTTTCGCCCTCATCTCCACGGCTCGTAGGCTCCGTCCGTACTTTCAGGCGCACCCTATTGTGGTGCGGACGAGCCTACCTATGAAGAAATCTTTAGGGAGCCCGACCACTTCTGGAAGGATGGTCACATGGTCAGTTGAACTAAGCGAGTACGATGTGCAGTTCGAGCCCAGGACCACCATCAAAGCACAAGCATTGGCCGACTTCCTTGTGGAAACCACCTCACCCAACAAAGAGCCGACTGATCCTGTTGACCCAAGCTAACTACCAACCCCAAAACAGGCAGAGAAGCGGACGACAGTGCCTTCCTCACACCCAGACCCTAGGGGCGACTCTCCTAAAGTCGCCTCCTGGTGGGAGTTAAAGGTGGACGGGTCATCCAGTGAAGGTGGTAGCGGGGCCGGCCTTGTCTTGCGCAGCCCCGAGGGGATGATCATCGAGCAGTCGATCGCCTTCCAGTTCTCCACTTCAAACAACGAAGTGGAGTATGAAACCCTCATCACCGGCCTGCGGGTCGCCCTGGCAGCCAAAGTCGAAAGCTTGAGTGCACTGACCGACTCTCAATTGGTCGTCCACCAAGTCAATGGCAAATATACCACCAAAGATGAGAGAATGGCCCGTTACCTAGAGGTCGTGAAGAGCTTGCTGACTCACTTCGCCAACTTCAAGATCACCCAGGTCACTCGTGCTCACAACGCCCGAGCGGACGCCTTGTCGAAGCTTGCATCAACCAGCACCTTCAGCAGCTCTGAGCCCATCTACACCGACACTCTGCAAGTACCTAGCACTGCGAGAACTTCGTTAGGAGTCTTGCAAGCCAACATTCCCTAGGAGGCCTGCTTGATGGACCTAATTATCTAGTTCCTAACCAATGGTGACCTCCCCACAGACACCACCAAAGCGAAGAGCCTGCAGAGGACTGCCCGTAGCTACCTCTTGATAGACGACCAGCTCTATCGGTCGTCCTACCAAAGCAGCGGAGTAGGACCATATCTTCGATGTCTTCGGCCGGCCAAAGCTGAGTACGTCCTGAAGGAGATCCATGAGGGTGTCTGTGGCAACCACTCAGGGGTGAGAACCCTCACCCAGAAGGCCATCCGACAAGGATACTATTGGCCGACCATCATTGCTGGCTCGAAGAAGCTCGTCTCCAGACGCCGGAAGTGCCAGCTCTTTGCCGAAATCCCTAGGGCCGCTGCCACAGAGTTGACACCCGTCTTCAGCCCTATTCCATTTGCTCAGTGGGGCCTAGACATACTGGGGCTGCTCCCTCTTGCCTCGGGTCAGCGCAAATTCCTCATAGTCGCTATAGACTACTTCACTAAGTGGATTGAAGTTGAGCCCTTGGCAAAAATTAGAGAGGTCAACGTTACTAGCTTTGCATGGAAGTCTATTATTTATCGGTTCGGCGTTCCTCGCTCCTTCATTACCGACAACAGCACTCAGTTCAGCAGCGGAGGTTTCCAAAACTTCTGTGAAGAATGGAGGATCAAGCTCAAGTTTGCGTCAGTAGCACATCTCTAATGCAATGGACTAGCAGAACCCGCCAACAAATGCATCCTCCAAGCTTTAAAGAAGAAGATCAACAAAGAGGTCGGCAATTGGGTCGAGGAGTTGCCAAGCATTCTATGGTCGTACCGGACGACCCACAAGAACTCTACGAGAGAAACTCCCTTCATGTTGGCCTATGGAGCAGAAGCGGTGACCCCCATGGAGATTGGCATGCCCACCATCCGACTCCAGCACTTTGACGAAGAAGTGAATTTCAAGGCACTTCGGGTGCAACTAGACCTAGTGGATGAAGTTCAAGCAACTGCCCTGCGCAAGCAAGTTGTTAACCATCAGCAGATCACCCGGTACTATAACAGCAAAGTCCAACCAAGGAGATTCCGAGTCGGCGACCTGGTGCTAAGGAAGGCGGCGTTCGACAAGGACACTAGGCATGGCAAACTAGCCCCCAATTGGGAAGGGCCCTACACTGTCCTAGAGGAGCTGCGCCCCGAAACATACCATCTCAGAAGCCCAGATGGGAGGATCTTGCAGCACCCCTGGAACATTGAGCACCTCAAGAAGTTTTGTCAATGAGTTTGCATTGTACATTTTTGTCCTATGTTTCAATACAACTAGATATTCTACTTCTAATTGTCGCTTAACTATGAATTGTGCAAGGGGCAACAAACCGCCAGCCAAATCTAACGGCAATCAATTCCTTGGGGCGGCGTCGCGCGGCCCCAAACTTAATGAGTCGAGGTAGCCCGACCGCTTTAGCCGAATCGAGGTAATTCCCTAATCGAAGTCGAGCCAAGCAAACCCTGTTCACTAAGTAGTGAAGAACCCCTTCTCGTTATACCGAGCCACGGAACTCTTCTCGCTAAACTGAGTCAAGGAACCCTTCTCGTCAAACCAAGTCAAGGAACCCTTCTCGTTTAGCCGAGTCAAGAAAACCCCCTCGTTTGGCCGAGTCAAGGAACCCTTCTCACTTAGTTGCGACAAAGGAACTTGCTCACTAGATGAAAGGAACGAAACCTGCTCGTTGAGTGCAAGTCGAGCTATCCGACCTCGTTAAGTTGGCCTGCCTACGCTTGCACGCCAACCCCTAGCGAAACCGTCACAACCACCACAAATCATCAATGCTGAAAAAGACCTAGGCACAACGTAAGCCCTAGGCACTCGACCCACGAGGTCATCCTCCGCGGAGTCGCCGCTCCCACGAGAGCCGACTCAGGCTTGCTCTTTGCCTCAAAATAGAGATCGGCAATACCGAAGTAGGTGCCAGGTATGTCGTGAGTCCGGGACTTCCGGCCTATAAGTCGACAGACCAAGGCACTCGACCCATGAGGTCGTCCTCTGCGGAGTCGCCGCTCCCACGAGAGTCGACTCAGGCTTGCTTTTTGCCTCAAAACAGAGATCGGCAATGTCGAAGCAGGCGCTAGGTATGGCGCGAGTTCGGGACTTTTGGCCTATAAGTCGACAGACCTAGGCACTCAACCCACGAGGTCGTCCTCCGCGGAGTCGCCGCTCCCACGGGAGCCGACTCAGGCTTGCTCTTTGCCTCAAAACAGAGATCGGCAATGCCAAAGCAGACACCAGGTATGTCACGAGTCTGGGACTTTCGGCCTATAAGTCGACAGACCTAGGCTCTCGACCCACGAGGTCGTCCTCCGCGGAGTCGCCGCTCCCACGGGAGCCACTCAGGCTTGCTCTTTGCCTCAAAATAGAGATCGGCAATGCCGAAGTAGACGCCAGGTATGTCACGAGTCTGGGACTTCACGCCTATAAGTCGACAGACCTAGGCACCCGACCCATAAGGTCATCCTCTACAAGATCGCCACTCCCTCACGAGCCGACACAAGTACTCGGGTATGTCGCGAGTTCAGGACATACAGCCTGTAAGTCGACAGCCTCAAAGTTGCCGACCCCCTCCGAAGATCAAATCCGTCAATTCCAAACCCAGTTCGAGCTCTGCCGACCTTAGCGGTGACTCAAGGAATCGAGACTCCCAAAACCCAACTCACTCACAATCATTCTAACTGTAAGCCCCACGAGGGCCTAGAACGTCTCGTTTAACTAAATACGCTACATGCCTCACAGAGGCCTGGTCGTCCATTCGGCCAACCATTCGCTTTAGTGATCCATGGACGACGCGAAAGGCGGTGATGGTCGTCCATTTGGCCAACCATTCGCTCTTGCTATCCATGGACGACGCGAAAGGCGGTGATGGTCGTCTGCTCTATCAAATTACTCTCAGCGACTCGAGAGGAACAATTCAAGTCGGCCACTCGGTCTCGACTCCCCGCTCTCATCGCCTGTGGCCCTCCACCTAGACGGCGGCTATCTGAGGTCTACACCCGACAATCTATGACTATCGCATTAAATGTGCTGACAACCCCTTCACTCCTCCATCCCTCACGGTATTTAAGGTACCTCGGACCTATGCTACTATAGACGCCGCTAATCTCATCCCATTAATAGCGAATAGACAACGTCAATTCTTGGTCTGCTCACAGTTTGACACCTGTCAATGCATACTACTATGACAGGGACATGCTACTGTGGCCGGCGCATACTAGAGCTAGCCCAATAGTCTCCCGACACGTGGAGGAGAGGGCTGACTCAGCTGCTGTCTATTGAAATACAAGAATGCCCTCTGAACCCTAGGTATAAATGGCTGTAAGAACAACAAACTAAGTAAGTGATTTTATCTCAGCGAATTCCCCTACACATTTTCTTCTTCTTTCATTACTGACTTGACCGTCGGAGGGACCACCGGAGATCCCAACTACAACCCTTCCACAGGTACTCCTTTGTAGGCGAACCCCTCAATCGGAGTAGTGTCACTGGGCATTAGGAGAGAAAGTGAGCCCTGCTCTTAAAAACTAAACTCACACCGAGGTTAGTGACTGTTCGATTACATACATCAATAGTTTGGTGCCCACCGTCGGGCTACCTTTCTTCTTCTTGCAAATATGTCTGGCATTGATGATTATTCGAGGTTGGGGAACCTACCATCGGGCTACGTCACTCAAGCCCAGCTCTAGGAATCCACAGAGAAGATCACCCGGACCATGGAAGCTCAGGTGAAAGCCTTCGCTGACGAGCTTTTTAGCCACTTCCTCATGGCAGCAGCCCAACCAAACACCTTTGCTGGGGGCCAACCCTTAGCTAGTCGCCACTCCACTACCCGTGGAGGCTGGCCTGGGACCATGCAGTAGGTCTCGCTCCCAGAGACTCCTCATCCTAATAGATCGAGGAGAGACTATGGGCACGCTACACAATCGCTGTAGATACAGCCAACCTAGTGTGTCGGTCTTGGATGTCGTGCGCTCTTCTTTGACGACATGACTAACGAAAGCCCAGCTTCTAGCTGAGCCCCTGAGGAACTAGCGGGTGCGGCCTTGAGGCCCCACGTCACGCCAGCCACCCTGGCCAAGATGACTCCTAACCCTCCAGGCGGCTACAATCAGGTGTACCAACCAATCGCCGACGTCATTGGAGGGAACACTCCTTTCACTAACGCCATCATGATGGCGCCAATAGAGAAGTTCAAAATGCCGACCATGGAGAAATATGGTGGCGACAAGGACTCGGCGGAGCACATCCAGGACTACCACAACACCATGATAATGATGCAGGCGCCGGAAGTAACCATCTATCGCTGTTTTCCAATTACCTTGACAGGGAGCGCCAAACTTTGGTGGAACTCCCTGGAGAAGAGGTCCATCGGGAGCTTTGAGGAGCTCAGCAGAAAGTTCGTCCACCATTTCTTAGCCAACGCCAAGCCTTAGCTGCCGTCTAGTGTACTCATCCAGACCAAGCAGGAGCCGGGCGAGAGTCTTCGTGCCTACATCAAGAGATTCCAGGCAAAAAGACTGGAGGTGGAAGACTAGAGAAATGAAGTCGCTATGGTAGCTTTGATGGTCGGGCTACAAACAGGGGATGTGTCCAAATCCCTCAATAAAAAGCTAGTCAAAAGTTATGAGCAGCTGATGTCAAAAGCTCATGCTTACATGAACATGGAGGAATTTACAAGGTTGCGGAGGCAGGGTCCAGCAAGCTGACTACCCTGGCCTCCCCAGCCGCTCATCAAGCTCCCCAACTGACTTCACATGCAACCCCTCCAGCTCCTGCTGCCACACCCGCCAAATCGGCTCAAGCAGTCTCGGCGGGAAGAACCCAGGAATGCTCCAAGGGACCCTCCCAAGAACAACCGCAATGGGCGGTTTGACAGGAGGGAGGATAGAAGAGCAGAAGCCGCCCCCCAATCTACACAGTTCTCAATACTTTCCTCTCTGGGGCCCTTGACAAGGCCCAAAAAGACAGACTCCTCACCAGGCTGCCACCGCCGATGAGGACCGACCCGAGCAAGAGGAATCCCCGACAGTACTGCCGGTATCACAGAGATCACGGCCATGACATATCAGACTGCTGTGTCCTCTAGAGAGATGTCGAGGATCTCATTCAACTGGGCTTCTTGTAAAATTTGGTCCGCAGGGATCAACACCCTAGGAGAGACGATTGGAAACCTCGGTCTTGCTCCCCTCGACCTCGACCCGACCCAGAGCATAGAGAAGTAGGGCAAGGGAGTCGAGGGGCATCAACACCATCAACGACGGCCCTACTCTAGGAGGGGAGTCAAAAAATGCTCGGAAGCAGCATGCCAAGCACGCCCTACAAGTGAGCAGTTGTGACAAGAAGCCAAAGGTCGAGATGTCCATTTCCTTCAGAGAGGCCGACCTGGCTGGCATTGAGACGCCTCATGATGACCCCATTGTAATCACGGCCGACATCGACGGCGTCGAAGTCAAGAGGATTATGGTCGACACTGGGAGTTCTGTCGACATCCTGTTCTTAGATGCATTCAATCGCATGAAGATCGACAGGTCGAAGCTCCAGCCCTCAATGGGTCCCTTGATCAGATTCACATGGCACTCTCAATTGCCAGAGGGACTGATCACCCTCCCTTTGACTGTGGGGTAACCTCCCTACCAGTCAACTGTCGATATCCAGTTTGTGCTGATGGACATCAAGTCGGCTCATAATGTGATTCTCGGCTGAACCTCCCTTCATCGTCTGTAGGCTATTCCCTCCACCTACCACCAGATGATCAAATTTCCCACCTCGAAAGGAGTCGAGATGGTCAGGAGTGACCAAAAGGAGGTCAGAGCTTGCTATGCACTCTCCACCAAGGGGAAAGGAGTCGCGACCGCCATGTCCATCGACAAAATAGCCCTCCAACTCGAGAAGAAGATGGAGCGAGAGCGAACGACCCTCGTGGAAGATCTTCACGAGGTCCCGGTTGACCGTGAAGGGAAGAAGACGCTCAAGATTGGGTCCAGCCTTTCCGAGCCATTGAAAGGTGCACTCGTTTCATCTCTTTTGACTAATCTTGATGTGTTTGCTTGGGGCCCAGAGGACATGCCAGGCATCTCGCCCGACGTTATCTGCTACAAGCTATCTGTCGATCGACACAGCAAGCTGGTCCGGCAAAAGACGAGGAACTTGGGACCAGAGCGACACAAGGCGGCAGCAGAAGAAGTCGAGTGACTCTTGAAGGTCGGCTTCATTCGGGAAGTCTAATATCCCGAGTGGCTGTCCAATGTCATCCTGGTAAAGAAGTCTAATGGCACATAGAAGACGTGCGTCGACTTCACTGACCTCAACAAGGCGTGCCCCAAGGACAGCTATCCTCTCCCCCGCATCGATCAACTGGTGGATGAGAGTGCGGGCCATGAACTGCTGAGCTT
>JBAKGM010000139.1:23514705-23524984 GCA_037177215.1 Asparagus racemosus
AATTATTAAAATTGAGAGGGTATAAAAGGAAATCAAAAGTTTTAACATAGCAATCCTCTTTTATAGTAGTATAGATAGATGATATTATTGCGTCTTCTGCGAGCTTTAAAGGATGACTTTTATGTGATAAGCAGTAGAATTTTTTTTCATAATAGCATCATCTCTGTAAAAATTTCATCACTTCTCTGTTCATATACGGTACCCAGAAGATTATTGAATCATGATGCCAGACGCTAAACATGTTAGTTGTCATTTGTTTTCATGATGCTATTTGTGTAAAAATATACTCAAATTTGGTCTTCTTGGCATGCGAGTCATTAATTGTGATTTTGTTTTCATGATAAGATTTGGGTACTGACCTTGTTTTTGTCGTCATTGTTATATGCTGCTAGTCCATGAGCTGCTTCTGAGTTTTGCATTCTTTGAGATTATCTTGCTAATGTATCTTCTAGTCCTTAATGTTCTTACATGAATATTGATTTCCCGGCGCTGGCATTTAAAATTAGAACATTTGGAGAAAGTGAATGATGCTTCTTTTTGAATGATCAAAACAAAGTCATCTTTTTTATTTGGTTTTAGGTGAGCCTATCAGTATATCTTTAAGCAGTTCCAATTTTCCATAGAAATTCCACAATATCAAACACATATGGAGGGTAAGCTTCACACAAGAAGGGGAATCACCAAATTTTGATTCTGTCAGTACTTCCCTTTTAGCTATATCCACCTTTCACATTTCTATTTCCTGACCTTTTGCAATTGCCACTATTAATGCATTCCTGCTTCCAAATCTGTATCATCTGAATGAAGGAATTAGCTATGAAAAGAGGCAAATAATTTTACATTGCTGATATCTCTGGTATGAAAATAATTGTGCAGGCAGGCAGGGGCGGACCCAGGGGGGTGCCGAGGGGGCCTTGGCCCCACCTTGGCCCGTAAACAAATAAAGAGAGGGTATTAGTATCTTAGATCATCAGCTAAATGAGCACACTGAAAACCAGCACAAAATTCATCTCATCGATTGTGGACCTCACGTTTGTGAAAATAATTTTTTAATTTAGTTGAACCTTAGGCTCATTTATTGGGTGTTAATTAGTAGTTCATTTTTTCTTGATTACTTAGATGAACTTTTAATTTATATGAAGATCTGGATCCCTCGTTTTCATAATAGCATTGTTCTTGATTAGATGAACTTTTATACATGTATATATATGTGACGACATATATTTTTGGACGGTATCAATTGTATTATAATAATATTGTACAACATTAGTTCTCATGTTTCTTTTATAATTTGAATTGAAGGCGAAAAATGAGAAAATGAGGAAGCTGAAGAAATTATACTAACATTATTTTTCTTTATAAAGAATAATCTTTCTTATGTCATTTTTTTTCTTTTCTCCTGAAATAATACCCCTTGTAGCTTTTATTTGGTGATAATTTTGTCCTAGGGTTGCAGTATTTGTATAGACAAAATTATTGTGTTTATCTATTAAATTTTTTGGCCTGCCTTCCCAAGATTCCTCGGTCCGCCACTGCAGGTAGGAGTGGTAAGCCTATGTACAATCACAACCTCATCCACTGGAACAAGAGAAAAACTGACGGACTTGTTCCATGCGAGTATAGAGCTGCAGCTGGGTGGGTCTCATTCAAGCTAAGCAATTGCTCATTGCTCCCGTGCCTCGTGGAATCTCTATCAGATTGAGCTGAAGCGTTTTGCAGCTAGTTGATCGGTTATGTTCCGTCTGATTCTTCAAACTATTCACGGAGCTGTATTTGGAAGCTCATTCAATTTTGATTGTTACTTATTGGACGATTTGACCTGTGAATTGGGGATGATGCTCAATCTGTTGTGATAAAATGCTTGAAGCTATGAGCGGTGGTAGTGCCCAATCACCAACTTTTTTGGTAAACGTTTTGTGCCTCAGTGTCTTGCACCAATAGAATCAATCAGTGAATAATGCATCTTGTATTTCCGAAAGCTTTTCAGATTAATTGGCATGTGCAGGAGACAGTGATTATTAGTGAATGATGTCGGCCCTGAAGTCGTGCAGGGACAAACATGCTCACACTGGCTAACTAGAACAGTGGTGCATCAATAGTTGTAGCTGGACTTTGGTAGTCAAAAGCAAAACAAGGCTTTATTAGAGAAGTGCACTTTAAGTTTTGCTTTCTTTCTTGCTTTATTTTGATTATCCATTGATGTTTTCTGATGAGAAACTTCTAACAGGATATGTGAAGGCTGCATGATCGCGTTTTTTTCGCAAGCATATGTAAAGCTGCAAACTAAACACCAGAGAGATTTATTCATTATCAAAACTCAATCTTCTGATAATATCACTGCTGCTCTCACGCGGGAGGCTGAATCTGTAGACAAATTTGAGATGTTGCAACAATTTGCATCTCGAGATTCAGCTGAAAGAGCATCTGCTGTGTAGGAGAGTCGGACAGTGCTTTGCTCCATCATCACAATGCTGGCCTGGAAAGTGGGAGGAATTTGTCAAAATCGTTGGATGTGTTCTGAAGACGCAATAACCGGAATAATCTGAGATTTTGTTTGTAAATCGGTTGCTTATAAGTTTCCTAGAGATCTCTTTCACAGTAGGAAGCAAATTCATTTTCTGGAAGCAAAATTATACTCTAGACACCATCGATCATCCTATAAGGATATATGTATGTTTCGGGCAAGGAACAAAATGTTAAACGCACTGCTTTTAGGTGGCAGATCTTCTAATTTTCCACATGGATGCTTATTGTTTCCATTACTGTTCAGCGCCCTAAATTATTTGTTTGGTAACGATATGCTAATATAGAATTACCTTTGTAGAAGTCTTTATGCGCATACCAAACATCACTGTACTATTTCGCCTAGAAGATTTTGGGTTAGAAGTTAGATGTGAAAGTGACTTTAGTTATTAGATAACCAAACAAGTTTTGCCAGTAAAAAATGCAACTACTGTACTGCTGCAACCAACAAATGGAGTTGCGAGTGCAGTTGGTAAAATGTCTTCATTTGCAGCCAACTTTTTATGGGGTTGTCAAGTGCTCCGAGGTCTAACGTGACAAGATTCAGGCAACTAACTTGCATGGTTTAAGTTAATAGTGTGCATTACGTAGAGGTTGATGCAGGAGATGAGATGCTTTTGGAGGAGGGATCGGCTTAGCTCCTCCTTAAGATCTGAGGCTCTGACCTGCGCTCATACGCAAATCCGTCGGTGGATGGAGACCGAGTACTAACCAAGGCTCCACTGGTGCTCAGTTCAGCGATTTACTGTGAAGAGTAAATTGAGTTTTGCATGGTTGAATCAAGGCATTGTAACTTCAACGGGATGCGATAGCACTTATCGCAACTAAAGTTACATGCAAGTGTTACTTGCACTTTAATTCCAATTGCAGCGAGCTAAATAGCCACGGTATGTTTGGTAAACTACAATTGTAGTTGCAATGCAACCGTCACTTGAATGTAACTGAAATGTTGCAACTACTCTTGCATGCCGCTGCAATTATAGTTGTTTGGTTTAATTTTAAAATTTCCAATTTGTAGTTGCAATTGTTTGTAACTTTTCGTAAGCAACTTGTTTTTTTAATTGAAACAATTATTAGTTAATTTTATATGCTTATAATATCCATTTAAAAAAAATAACGTTACTCAAACTTTTCTGAAATATTTTTATTAACAAATATAGTTTTTAAAAATAAAAAATTTTTAGTAAATTCATATTTTTTTAATAAATAATAAATTTTTTGATATAAAATTACTTTTTTGGGTAAAAATAATATTTATTTTTTAAAAAAGTATTAAATACAGTATACTTATTTTTAATATAAAAAGTATTTTTTATAAAATTATTTTAAACCTATGATAAAGTTCTTAGATTTTTTGAAATTTTAGAAATGATTATGAGATTTTAAATTTTTTTAATTAATTTGGGTTAGTTACAACAAGGTTGCAAGTGTGACTCAACACTCAAAATTGCATAAGCCAGAAGCTACAACTAGAGGGCCATTTACAATTGCAGTTGTAAGTGTAATATCCGGTTGCAATGAAATAAATATAAATACTTACAACCATCCTAAAATGATCCCAGTTGCAACCCCGCATGTTGCAACCTACCAAGCACCCCTAAGAGCTGCTACTGCTTTTTATCTGCATTGATCTTTTATTAGAATCCAATTCCAATTCAGGATTCAAAGTGAATCTTGAAGCATAACTGCGGGCGGTAAATAGGACAGCCTGGAATAACACAGTACAAAAATGCCACCAATGAATCCAGTCATCAAGGCATAGACCAAGATCCAGAAGGAGATGCAAGCCTCTGACATCAGCATCAGCCTCCCAGTAACTTTCTTCAGAAGTTGGGTCGTCTTTTATTTTTATATCACATGATTCCTCCTCATAATGATTGATTAATTTTTTTAAAATGAGGTATTAGCCTCAGCCCAATATCACTTTCACTATCAAAGAAAGGCCCCAATCATTCCCATGTGGACTCGGTACCCTCAAGCTCTTCTCATCCTCATCTTCTGCTTCTTCTGATTAGCTCCCGGGACTCTTCTCCTGGGATCTGAGCTTGGGGTAGCAGCAATTGAGGTCAGTTTCATCTCTTTTTTCTGTGGGTAATTTAAACATATTACTGAGAACTCAATTTTGTTTTCTTTCCCTTCAAAAACAAGCAAACTGTTATGGGAGATGAGTCGTGGATTCTTTGCCGTCTTGTGAAGTAATTTTATGATGAAGTATTTTTGTTGGAGCTTGAAGCAGCGCTTGAAAGACAACTCAGAGCTTGTCATCTTTTTTAATGATAGTTTTCACTTTTTTCATTCATTCGTTCTTTTCTCTTTTTTTATGATTGTGGAAGCAAGTGTGTTAGAAAACTTTGTATGATTATTAATAAATAAAAAAAAGACTTTGTATGATCAGTTGTGGACTTCTCTACGTCAAAGATCATCTGCCTGAGATCAGTCTAGTTCCATCCAATTCCATCACAAAGACATAAAAGAAGAAAAAATAAACAAAAGGAAATAATCTGTATGAGAAAAGCCAGGTTATGTGAAATTTAGGGGTTGTTAATAATTCTGATTCTTTTACATCTTTTGGGCTCTTTTAGTCTCAGGAAATTTACATGCCAAAAAAAAAAAAAAAAACTTTAATAGAAAGAACCAAAAGGTCAAAAGTTTCTTATTACTTTCGACGTCTTACAATATTTACAGATTTTGCCTTGTCTTATGAACATTCTGATTTTAGCATATTAACAATTAAACAGATATAGGCAGGGAAAAAAAGGAGAAATAAAAGACATTCATCCTGCCAGTATCATTTTTTTTAATTCATTTCAGCATAGATAATATACGTATTATCTGTGAATAGAAGGAACCAAAATGGCAAAAAATTGTTATTACTGTTCCTCTTCCAAGTTGTGGCTAATAAGCAACTTCACTAATATATTGAAATTTCTCCCATTCTTCATTATCTGTCAATGAAAAAAAACCAATATTTCTTATAACTTTGCCTTGTTCTAATTACAGCTAATATGACACTTCATCCTTTCCTAAGAAATTTGTCCTGCTCTTCTGAAAATTCCGATTCATTTACATCTATTTCGGGCTTTTCTTTCAAGAAATTTATATGCAATGTCAGATACAAGTTTTGATGATGGTATTTATTTTATCTGTCAATAGAAAGAAAACATGGCGAAAATTCTTATTTCCTCATTTAATCTTAATCATAGCTAATATGCCGCTTTATAAATATGTAGATACTTATATGCAATGTAAGATACAAGTTTATTGTCATCATAGACTATATGTACATCATTTGTCAATAGAAAGAACCAAAATGAAGAAATCTCTTAATATTTTTACTCGTCTTATTTATTACTAACATGCCAGTTTATAAGAATATACAGAACCCACCCACCCCACACGCGCGCGCGCACACAAAAGAAACAAAAAACACCCACCCACCCTTATGAACCTTCTAATTTGACTACATTGACACTGAAACAGATACACAGAAAAAACAAAGAAGAAGACAAATGAAAGGCATTCATCCTATAAATCCAAAACCAGCAACTTTCCAGGGTCTTAATGCATCACAACTGAAGAAAAGAGGTCATACTAGTCGCTCATGGATACATATTGAAAAATCCGGGAAATCCCAAATTATAGAACTAGACAAGGCCACTATAATGAGGCGCTCAGGTTTACCCGCCAGAGATCTTCGTCTTCTGGATCCTCTCTTTGTTTATCCTTCAACTATTCTCGGTAGGGAGAAAGCCATTGTTGTCAGCCTTGAACAAATTAGGTGCATAATTATGGCTGATGAAGTTTTTGTCATGAATTCATTGGATAACTGTGTGTTGAGGTATGAATCAGAGTTATGTCAGAGGCTTGCGATGACACAAAATCAAAATCAGAACGGTACGGATGTTGGACATCATTTTCATTTCATCGAGGATTTCTCTTCCTTTTGACATGTGTTGAGGTGTGTAATTGTGTTGCTTTTAGATAATTTGCCTTTTGAATTCAAAGCGCTTGAACTTGCTCTGGAGTTATCTTCAACGTCGCTTGATGCTCAGGTATGTGCAATCTTATATGGCATTTTTGGTAAGAAATATTAGCTTTTCTTGACTCATAGGACTAGAAATTCATTCATAAACGTTCTTTTCTTCGAAGAAATATACGTCGGTTTATGTAATATTCAGAACGTCCAACTTTGTTACATCTGAATGTTGATATAGGTTCTACTACAAATTTGAAGTAGCTTATCAGATGTGGGGAACTAAATATGTAATCTTCAAAACTAAGGGAATAATTAAAAGCTGTTTTGAACTTACTACCCTTTAGTTTTATTTTTGCATATGGACTACCTAAGTGAATTTTTTGACTTGTTCACCCTCAAGAAAGGAAAATTTGTTTTTTTGACAAATAGACCCCCGCGGATAAAAGATCTCCTATAGTTTCAGAAGTCTTCAAAATATCAAAACTTCACTACTTCTACAAAACATTGATATTGGTTCAACTAGAAATGTACATTAGTTCTTATACAAGTCTATAGTAAGGAACATGGAGTGATCATTACCTTTGATTTTGCTAGGTCACAGAGCTTGAAATCGAGATATATCCCTTGCTCGATGAATTAGTCTCCTCCATTAGCACCATCAATCTAGAGCACGTTCGAAGGCTAAAAAGCCACCTTCTTGCCTTAACTCACAAAGTTCAAAAGGTGAGTAATTATCTTTCAGAAAATTATATAGTTTTTCTCATATCGGAACCTAGATAATATTTTCACAGGCTAAAATGATATCTTTGTCCCTATACTAAGGCTTCATACTCAAATTGGTCCCCGTACTTAATTTTTTTTTCTGAACTTAGTCCTTGTATCAACTCTTTGTTCTAAACCAAGTCCTTTTTTAATATCAGTTAAAATTTGAGTGTTAAATTTTTGTTTATGACCATGTTACCCTCATTGGTATGGCAGTAAAAGTCACTATTTTCAAATATTACCATTAGAGCCTTCTGCAGTGGACTGTATATATATGAGATTATGTTGTAAACTACTATGATTTGCATCAAATATAAACGCCTATAAACAATTTTTTTAACTTCTCTTTCGCTCAATAGAACTTCAAACAGGATTCCAACACCCTATCAAAACATTATTATATATGATACCTAAGCTAAGTATTGAAAGTTAAGTTCATGGATAACAAATGTAAGAATAATAAAGAAGCAAATTGTTTCTGATAAAAAAGAAATGCAAACAGACCATATCATCAGTACTTAAACTGGCACAACGAAATATTTATAAAGATAAGGCTAAATTTCAGAAAGGCCCTTTAACTTTGGACATTATCAGATACCGCCCATAACGTTCAATATTTGAAACCAGCCCTTAAGCTTAGGGGTAATCTGAATGCTCCCTTTAAGATTTTTCAGAAAATCCCCTGCACAGCGTACTCACAATTCTCACACATGGGTTGGTAAAATAACACGAGGGAATATTTTACCAGTGAAAATCGTGATTTATGCTTTTAGGGGGTTTTTCTAAAAAGTTTTAAATTTATAAGGGGCTTTCTAATGACCCCTGATCTTAATGGGTGCTTTTTGATATTTTGAAAATTAAGAACAGTTATCTGATAATCGTCTAAAGGTAGGGGGTTTTCTGAAATTTAGCCTTAGGCAAATATATAAAACATTTATTGTCTTCAGGCCTAATCATAGTGAACTTACCATAGCTCATCATTTTCATTATTTAATAAGTTGGCTTGCCTGGTGCTTTTTAATTCCAGCTTCGATAATATTTCTTTGTTAACGGACGAAAGAAAGAAAAAGGAAAAAAAAAAAAAAACTAAAAATGATGAAAATAATGATACCTCCACAACATAATTAAACAAAAAGATAAAAAGAAGCATTGAACGGAATATCTCTTCTCCTTTGTTAGGGTAGTATTGTCCTTTCAAGTTATATTTTAATGGAATATTTAACACAGCATTAAAAAGGACTAAATTTACATTTAACAAAGGATATGAGCATCGAGTTGAGCAAAACATAAGTACAAAAATGACCAATTTGAGCATGCAGCCCTCGTATAGGGACCAAAATGGCCTTTTAGCCATTTTCATATTACGGCTCCATGTCTTCATATTTTGTTCGAAATAGGGGTGTTACTTAAACAATTTAACAATTTTACCTGTGCGTATTACAAATATAGGGTGTCTTTATAAAACCTTGATTGATTTGAGGGTAAATTACAAACATGAAGATTTGGGTAGAATATAATAATAGGAAAGAAATTAGGGTGGTCTCATATTAAAAAAAAAAAAACCAAAAGTTTTGTCATACCTCTGGTTATAATTGATCAATGCGCCAGGTCCGAGATGAAATTGAGCAGCTAATGGACGACGATGAGGACATGGCGGAGATGTACCTAACAGAAAAGAAAGAGAGAATGGAAGCTTGTTTATCGACAGATCGAGAATTTAGCAGCGTTTCATCGATCAATGTGGTGTCTAAATCTGCTCCGGTGTCCCCTACATTTTCCAATGATGGCCTTCGACAAGAAAAGCCATGGGCAAATGCAGCCATGAGCTCGAGCAAGTATGAGAGCTCGAGAGGTTCTTATAATACTGGGAGACAAATTGAAGAACTTGAGATGTTACTCGAAGCTTATTTTGTTGTGGTGGACAGTACATTGAACAAATTGTTATCGGTAAGAGATTTAAAATCATTGAAAAATTACATGAAACCACCTTTCATCTACAGTGATTCCATTTGTTTGTGTCGTAGCTTAAAGAGTACATCGACGACACTGAAGACTTCATCAATATCAAACTGGTAAAAAAAATTTCAGAAAGCAGAACCAACTTTTATTACAGAAATTTCTCAAAAACTTATCAGTATCGTTTTGTGCATGACAGGATAATGTTAGGAACCAGCTGATCCAATTCGAGTTGCTGCTGACTGCTGCAACATTTGTGGTTACAATCTTTGCAGTAGTTACTGGTGTTTTTGGGATGAACTTTGCTGACTCAGTTTTTGATCGACCTTCGAATTTCAACTTGGTTCTGATTATAGCAAGTGTATCGTGTGTAGCTATATACTTCTGCTTCCTGTTATACGTCAAGCACAAGAGGTTGCTGGCATCATAAGATAGTTTTTTTTCCCGCCCCCTCCCGATACTTCATCTGTTACTGGTGATTCTTTAGAGAATTTAAGGTCTCTGCAATAAAACATTTGTGCAACAGTTGCGTATGAATTTTTTTTTTTCCCGTTGGGACTCTTTTAAAGAAATATTGTGCGTTATATTAGCCAGATGAAATTGATAATGTCAAGTTTTGCTCCTGCTAAGAATGATGTAGCCGAATGTGCTTGATGCTATCATATACCTAACTCATGATATCATGCATGCTTTGAGAACTTCTTTGGTAAGTGTTAACTAAGATAGTAACCACAAAGCACTCAAACAATTTTGCCATAGCAAGCTGCCGCAATTACTAAATTAACGAGTTTAGAATACATAATGCAATTCATAGAAGTATCAAATTCATCAAGAACCTGTATATGCATTTTGACAATACACTAAAATATCAGTAAATTTCTCCGCAATACATTTTGACGTGCCGTGATGCCCACCTGAATGTTACAGATAACACGAACACTTTGTTATCAGAGCAGTGACATGAACTTTTATGGTTGGTATTGTTGGATTTGATATTCTCAAGTCTTAGTTTTGATGATAACAATATGTGTGTATTGTGTATTCTAACTTGTTGTTGCAGAT
>JBAKGM010000139.1:23525084-23535800 GCA_037177215.1 Asparagus racemosus
TTGGACCCCCCCCCCCCCCCCCCCCCCAACCCCAAAAAAAAAACACCTCTTAATGGTATACTCTTGACATAAGAACATGTAAAACATAGTTTCAGTTTTATGGTCATTGTAGCAGTTTCGGCAAACAGCCTATAATGCAATCACAAAGTTCACAACCATAATTAACATCTAGTGAAACTACAGTTAAGTGGTGTTTCATCATAAAAATCTAATCAATTGCAAGTATGATGATAATATCCTTGAGAATATTTGAGGCAATAATGATGATATGCTTGAGAAGTTTTGAGATGATGGACATTATTGATGGGAATGTCGGTGATAATATCACTTTAGATAGTCAACCATCACATTTTGCAAGATTTGAACATAAACTCATCGACAAATACAAATAATTACATAACTGAAAGAGAATGCCCTGAGCCAGTACGTGCTCGCATTAGTTGTATGTGATAGCTGATGAAATGCCCCGAGGCTCAAACAACTGAATGACAACTCATTGACAGTCAAACAGAAATTTAACTTCACCATATCGAACGAATAGGGCTTGCCAGATTATAGATAATGGCAATATCCAGGTCCATAAAGTCAAAGCAAGAAAACCAGTGCATATGGAACCAATTATGTTAAGTCGACAAGAGCAACACCGAAGGATACAATCAAGAGAACTGTCTACAGGAATTATAAGGGAAAAAAGGGAGAAAAAAAACACATTACAATTACTCTTGCTCACTTCAGCGGCAGCAACCGAATTAGATAGCTTGGGTTTCATCCATCAGGTTCCACTTGAGATGATCAGTGCAGGAAAATCTCATTTAGCAAGTCCAGAGATTATCAGGTCTAGTGCCCTCGTAGATAGAACGGAGGTCTAATGCTGACTTCCTCAGCCAAGTTTCCATCAATTTTCCACGAACCAGTACGTAGATTCACAAATCCGCCGGAGATATTCCAAACTAACAGAAAATGTTCTTAAGGTTTCCAAAGAATACAATTCCTCCTCAACTAACTTCCTATAAGAAATTAAGACCAAATGCTCCTGTGATAAATTTCAAACACAACACCTCTATTCCAAAAAGTTAAATTTCACCCATCATTACATTAATTCGTTACCTCTCATCTCTCACACTTTCCTTCTCTTTCTCTAGCTTCCATGTTTTAGAATTTTTGTTTCCAGGAATCATAATTCAAACTTTTTATGCTATACAAATTATGAATGTAAATTTTAGGGAAGACGTCAGGAAAAGAATTCATGAATTAAGATAACAAGTATAAGGATCTCAAAAAAAAGAAAAAAAAGGAAGTCTAAGGGCTGTGTTAGGCAACTCCCCACTAACCTGATTAAGGCCTTAACCTGGCTATTTCTGATCGGGTAGAGTAGATCAATCCTAACCTGGTTAAGGGCCCAAAAACTAACCAACAAAACAAATGTTTGGATCTGGACCAGTTCTAGCCAAACAAAAATTAAACTTTTAACCATGTTTGTTTCACTAGGGGAGGAGTCAAACACCCCTTAAAAAGGTTAAAATTTATCAAAGACATTTTAGACTTATACCTGCGTATTCCTCCCCCGCACCCAAGCCCCCCCCCCCCCCCCCTCTTTTCTGGGTGGTGTGGGCCTACATTTAGCACCTTGGAGAAAAATCCTATCAATTTGAGATGCCTCAATGGGTTTGGGTTTTTTGGTGAACTAACCCAATCCAACTGATAAAGAAAAGGTAGGTAGGCTTGATCATTTACCTATAAATTAGCTTCATTGTGGTGAATAGTTATCATTTTGCCCCCTTCAGCAACTGCTAACTCCCTAATGAAAATATGCACGATGGTGTATAGACCAGGGAAGTTGTAAGTTGTACAAAGAGCACTATACTCGATCGAGAGCAAACATGACCAATCACATTAGCTGACAAGTCTCAAATTTTGCTATTTATGCCAAAAAATCATACTCAGTGATATCAAACAAAGCCTGAAAAATATTATGGACAGACAAATCACAATAATCAACCTTATCACTGACATATAGATCTTGAGGTCTGTTAAATTCACAGTGAACATAAGTACAATAGAGCCAATTTAAACTAAAGTTTAATATATCCATTCAATTGAAACAAGAGAGATAAGGTCCTTTAATTTTCCTTTTCTATTTATTTCCCATCTCTCTTTCTTAGCTAAAAATATCATCTTGTTGATGGTTCGAACCAAAAACCAACCATAACTCTCCTATCTCAACAGAATTACTAGAAAAAAAAATTCGAAAGACTTCTCCTAACCATTAACAACATCATCATGTTTCATAAAACTGAAATACATTGCAGGAAAATGAAAAGAATACAATAAAGAGCAACTGAAAGTATATGTATGTTCTTAAAGGAAAGAGGAAGGAAACATGTGTAGTTCCCTGAGGTAGCATCTAAGTATCTGCAAATTAAATAAAGGAAACTAAAGAGTGAAGTCATGTAGAGATTTCAAGGAAACGCAGATCTATCAATTTTAGAATCTTTATTTCAAGCATCTAAGATATCAAATACAACAAACAATATACGAAACAACAATAGGCTTAACTTTTCCTAACCTAAACATAAGCCATGCTAGAACATCAAAAAGTTAGTTGACAATGAGACTACAAACACTTCTAGTAAGGTCCTAGTCAACAAATAAAACAGAACACCAAGCATAATAGACACAGGAAGAGCTGGCAGAGCTTTATGATAGAATGCTAAAAGTAAAAGAGTGATACCGAGCCCCGCTATAATAGCAAGATAGCATGCATACACCGTCATGTAATCATATAGTGCTGCTCTCCCCACCAAGACACTGTAAAAGATGAAATCTCCCAAGCCCAACTTGATCGCACCTGACGACCCTAACCCAATCCCTTCAAAACCATCCTCTTCTCCCCGTTCTAATTCTCTTCCTAATAATGCAGCTTCTAACTCAGACCCTTCATCATCAATAACCAACCTTGTCTCAGGCAGCAACTCCCCAGGTGTTGAATCATTCGAATTAGAACTTTGATTTTCTCCAATCTCTCTCCTTTCCGTCAAAGAATCAGAATTGGGAACTGAATCAGTCCCGATATTGCTAGTCCCATTCAAACTATCAGAGTTCCTCCTCCCTCTCCAAACGCTCCTCCTAGAGTTGGCCGGAGCCTCAACCGGCCTAGCCTCATAAACCAAAGCCGGCAACTCCTCATCTCTCGAAATTGCCAGCTCCACCAAAAGCCTCAACGGCCCGACTGGCAACAAAACAGCCCCCAAGTCATACAACGCCATCGAAACCAGCAAAGCCCAAGTAGTCCACTCGGGCAACATCGTAAAGCAATAAGCAACCAGAACCCCAATTGCCACCAAGTACCCTTGCGTCACCAAAATCGGCATTTTTATCAAAAACACCGACATTACTCCAACTACCGAGAAATTGAACATCACAATGGAGAAGCTAACAGCATCGATAGCAAATCCAAAGTGGCTGATGAGAAGCAAGCAAACCTCGCCGCCGAGGAACGAGAGGACGACGAAGGAGGAGAAAGCCATGTAGGATTTGAGGAAGCCGGTGAAGCGGAAGTAGAAGAGGAGGAAGAGGACGAAGGTGAGGGCGGTGATGACGGCGACGAAGACGGCGGAGTAAAAGGCGGCGCCTTTGAGCTTGTCCCAGAGAGAGTCCGAGGGGGACTCGGAGTAGGCGATGCCGGCGATGGAGGAGGTTAGGGTTAGGGTTTGGGGGGAGGAGGAGGAGGAGAGGGCGGTGACGAGGAGGACGACGATGAGCATGCAGGTGGAGACTGGGACGATGATGCGGATGATCTCCTCGCCTAGGGTTGAGAGGATTGATGGCGGAGGTTGATTGGGATCCGCCATTGGAGGAGGCCTTGGGGCTCAGGGTTTGTTGATTTGGGGAGTAGAAAGTGAGGGTTTTTTATTTATTTTGTTTTAAGAAATTGTGCTAAAATAATCACGAAGATGTTGTCTTTATCTTATGTGCATATGGTAGGAACATATTTATTCAGACAAAATTTTATGTTGTTAAGTTAACTTAAAATTATTCCAAGTTGCATAGAATCTAATGTTGCTAGTTGTTTCCCACCCAAAAAAAATAAAAATAAAAATAAATAAATAAATAATAAATAATAAAATAAAATGATAAAAAATAAAAGGAAAAGAAATTGTGTTAAGGTTTCGAAAATGAGAACTACATGTGGTACAGTCCCATGCATTAATTCTCATATAGTCCAGCCCCTAAAATCATAAAAAAAAAGCCCAACCCCTAAAGCTCAATATACTTCTCTCCCTAATGTACCCCTTTACTGCCATTATCCCTAATTTACCATTCTCTTTCCTACCATTATACCCCCCCACCTTCTAAACCTATAGCCGCCCTTCCAATAGCCTCGGCATCAAACTCTTACCGCCATCTCTTCGTTGAACTCCCTCCTTTCGTCGCCACCGATTTCACTGCTGACTAAACCTATCTCATTAGGACCCCAAATCCACTCCTCTCACATTTCCCACAAATCCCCATCACCAATTTCTCTTCCACATTAAGCCCCCCCCCCCCACATGCCTCTAAACCCTAACCCTAATTCTCCTGAGCCACCATGACCGCCATCATTCATCCTTCCTCCTCCCCCGTCACCACACCACCACCAAAGAAATCATCATTACCTCGCCTCCTCCTCTCGCCATCATCCCCAAAGTACCACGTCCCATTGTCGCCATTCATTCTCCATTCCGTCTACCGCTCTCCACCATCCACCCTCTCCACCACCCTACACTCTCTCCGCTGCTATCCACTCCCTCCATTGTTCTCTGCTCTCCACTCTCTCCATTAGCTCGTTGTTTGTATGTCAAGCTATTTTTAGGTTTAGATGCTTAGGTGTCAAGCTCTTTGATGAAAATGTACATTGAGATTGGACATTAATTGGGGTGATACTAAAAGAGTGGTATTGTTGGAATTGAGGAGGTGAATGTGGTTTCTTGGAACACTATATTTGAAAAGTTGTGAAAATATAGGATATTAGAGAATGCTAAGAAGTTGTTTGATGAAATGCCGAAGAAAAATGATTTCTTGGACTAGTATGATTGTATTGAAGGTTAGTCATTTGCTGAAGCTGTTGATCTTTTCAAGAGGATGTTGCATCGTGGATAAGTTGAGAATACGATAATTTTATAAGGGCATCCTATTTGGTTTTTATTCTTACGAAACGAAGATTGGATATTAATATTAAAGCTAAAATTTTAAGATTATTAGTTGTATGTTAAAGATATCTATTTTTTTGTAATGATATCAATGATGGATATTCTATCTCCTAAGAGATTAAGTATCTCACAAAGCAAAATTGGCATCATGAATATTATGGTGTACCTGTTAATATTATTACATACCTGTTAAGTGTTAGGTCATACCTGTTAAAATTATGGTGTACCTATTAAGGTTATGTTGTACATGTTAAGGTTAAGTCATACATGTTAAGGTTATGGTGTACTGTTTAAGTTATAGTGTACTTGAAAAATTATGGTGTAGCTGTTAAGGTTATGTCGTACATGTTAAGATTATAGTGAATTTTAATAGACAGATGTTTATGATACTAATTAGTTGTTTTGTTTATTAGAATTAAAAAATTAAACAAACAAAGTCAAATTTTAATAATTTACGAGTTTAAGCAACACTTGTCCAGTGAAATTGATAACTAAGACTAAAATTTAACAATAGCCTATTAGATCTAACATATAATATATGAATTTAATAGTTATACCCTAAAGTTAACAACCGATAGGTATACTTTACACTCAACATTTAAAACTAACATTTATTGTATAAACATAACAATTATGCTATAAGCTTAATGTCCAACGAGTAAAGTTTAACATTAGCTACGTAAGTTTCTTAGCTAATCCTTCATAGTTTATTATCAAATATCTTCTTTAAAATTTATAAATAGCCCCCTAAAATTAACAGTTGAACTTTAAACTTAACCAGTGTGTAAGCTCAACATCCAGTGTTCCAAATTAACATGTTTTGTATAAATTTAATAGTTGTGCTATAAACTTAAAAATTGCTAAGATTCATACCTTAAAATCTTAGAGTTAAATAAGGTTTTTTGATAAACCCTAAACTTGAAGGGGAAGGGAGGTGGGGGGCCCTGGGATTATGGTATTTAGAAAGTTGTGGGATGTTATTTGATAATCATCCAAAGTTGAGGTTTTTTTTAATGATGGCTAGATATAAAAATGAAATAGTGAGTTAAAAACCATTAATTTTAACAAAAAAATAGTTAATAATAGTTAAAATACTCTAAAAATTATCACTTTTAATAGTTATAGTATAACCTTAATAGGTACACCATAACCTTAATAGGAATACCATAACCTTAATAGATATGACATAACGTATGGCCTCATATTAGCAGAGATATTAGAATCTTAACAGGTACATCATGACCTTAACATGTATGCCAGAGCATCAACTGCATGGTGGGATCTCCATGATATTTCCCTCTTTTTGATAACAATCAATGCGTAAATTTAATAGCCAATGGGTAAACTTAACCACCAACATTCAAAATTAACATTCAATGTATAAACTTAACAGTTGTCTTATGAACTTATAATGGAGTAAAGTTAACATCAAATAGGTAAGATTCACAATTAACTCTTCACAGTTCACAATCAACTCATATAGTTATAAGTTTGTGTAATTTTTATATTTACATACACACAACTACACGGTGAGATCTCCATGACATTTTCTTTGTACATGACTTGTTATTATCATAGTCCAAGAAACCACATTTCTCCTTAGTATTTCATCAAATACTTTATAAGCAATCTCTAAACTGCCATATATCATATACCTATTTAATATATTACTCTAAGAAACCAAATCTTACTCATCCATTTCAATTAAAAATAAACTAAGCAAGCTCTAATCTACCACGAAGAAGTAAAATCACATAATCCAATCTAAGATTTGTTTGAGAGAAATGGTGGAGTGCGAGGAGAGAAGGTCGTAGGCGGTTTTGAGGAGGTGAGTTTGCTCGGTGCTGAGATCAACGGCTGAGTTGGCAACAGTGAGGGGATGGAGAGGGAGATCGACAAAGAAGATGACGGTCTCGGTTATCATGTGGGAGAGTTTAGAGGAGGAGAGTGAGTGGTCAAGGGAGGAGAAGATGGTAGTGAACTCATAGGAGGAGATCTTTGTCGTTGCCATTGGAATCCAACTTGTTGAGGATTCTCTTGTGGTTGGTGGTGGCAAAGGAGGAGGAGGAGGCGATGGAAGGAGAGGATTGAAGAGAGGACGAAACCCTAGAGATGTTAAGTTGGGAGAAGCGAGTTGAGCGAGGACGAGAGAGGAAGATAGTTGAGTTGGGAGGGGGAAGAGAGAGGAGAGATCTAGCCGTGGCTGTGGACTCCTATGTGAGAGAGAGAGAGAGAGAGAGAGAGAGAGAGAGAGAGAGAGAGATTGCAGTTATGAGGGGTAAAGTGGGATTATTTTGGGTTTTCTCTCTCTCTCTTCTTAGTTGGCGTAGTATTAGGGGCTAATACACAATTTAAAATCGATTTAAAATCGTGTACTTAAGTATTCCTAAGCTTTGAAAACTTTTATTTAAACACCGAAAATTTTAAAATATTGCTCGTTGATGCCTTTCGTTAGTTAGCGTTTAGAATATTAGTGGAATATTAATTCCTATGTGATTTGTCATATGCTAGTATAACCCAAAGTAGATATAATTTACAATTAAACCATCTCATTGCTATATAGCCTTATTCTTATAATTTTCACTCATCTCCCTCACTCTAACTTCTAACCTTCAAATATCTATAGGAAAACTAAAAGCAGCCTCAATATCCTCAAGCTCCTCAACAAACATTGGGCTTCTTGATAAGAAGGAAACTAGGTTTCTACTATGCTTCCATATCCACTCTTGAAACAAATTGGACAAAAGATTGAATCACCAAGTTTTACAATTCAACTTGAGTCCAGATTAAATCCTAACTTCCCCTTCTTCAAGCTCCAAATTTCACAATTCAACCCTATTTTATATTGAATTCCCAACTTATGCCCTACTTTCTTCTCTTGGGATCCGTGAATTTGGGAGAGGTAAAAACCTAAGTTCAGTAAATGTAACATACAAAACTTATTTGGGAATATAGTAAATAGAACCAAGATGAACTTATTTCACATGGTTTAGGAAGTTCAATGAAATGAAAGGAATGTAAGAGAAAATGTATAAATTTATGTAAATAACCTTACATGTTTTTTCACCCATTTGGATCTCATCTCGATAGAAGGGTAAAATTGTCTAGGTGTAATATTCTTTTTTTTAAGAGTTCTCTTCCCCTCCATTACACTCAATTGTGTCTGGGGGTTGTTTGCAATATGTCCAAATAAACGCATGCGTTAAATGAAATAATATTGGGTAATAAAAGTTTGTTAATGGAGAATTAATATGCCCTCGATGAGATTTAATTGGGACTATTAATGGCTCTTAATTGAATTTAATTAGAGGCTGATTTTTGAGGTGGAGGTGGGTAAAAAGCCTCTATAAATTGAATCATTCTCATTTCTCTGTGAATAGATACACAACAAAAGAGAAAGAACACTCTTTCACTGGAGCCCTAAAATAATTCTCTATCTTCTCTTCCACAAAATAAATAGGCAAGATGGGACAAAATCTCAAGTTTTCCCCCTCAATTAACTTAACCCCCCCCCCCCCCCAACCCACACACACAATGCACAACACATGCACAAAAATAAAAATAATAATATCTACTTTACATTAATTTCCCAACAAGTTTAATGTGTCATCTATCTTTCCTTACTTCATATTAACCCCAATTTAAATAGGCACATAGTTTTTTGTTGATGTATATGACCATTTTGGTTAATTTACCCCCAATGGGTTTCGAATTCGGAACCCCATTATTCTCTTAAAATAGAGTATGTAGCAAACACCATCTTCAAAATGATAAACAAATAGATATAACTTAAACTTTCAAGGGAGAACTGAAAAAACTGTAACTACACAGATATTTTCTAATCATATTAAATAACGAAACTAATAAGAATAGATTTTTCTTATTTTAACCACTTGATGAATTAAAGTTCTTTTTATCTTGAAAATACTTTTCTTTCAACTAGTATGCTATACGTGTGTTGTATGTGATGTATGATACATTTATTTATTAACATATATTATTGAATTAGTTTTTAACGTAAAATTTCTAATTTAAACGTTAAGTTTTAGAGGGTTATCTCAAAATGAGTAAAACTTTAAGGGGTCCACTCTAATGTAATATCATATAGGAACTGTTTAGTTCTTTTCTTGGAAACTAAAGAAAAGAAAATAAGGGGAGGAAACCATCAAACATAGTTTCTTTCTATTTTTTCAAAAAAAATCTATGAAATGGGCTTTCTAGAATTGGAGTCACATCAATCAATAAGAGTCTGACACATCATCCTATTTTTGTGTTTCAAGAAATAAACCAAACAAAGAAAATTAAACTATCATACAAAAAGGTGATATGGACACCACATTTTTGAGGACTCCAATCTTTTTTTATTATAAAAAATGGAATATTGCCAAACATCCCCATAAAAAGCAATGACTATCAAAAGGTTGAATATCTTTACGGTCCAAACTCTGTAGTTTTTACATAGTGGTTCACTTTTTATTGTAACTCAAAGATATTTTAACTTTATCTAATTTCTTATATTGTTAAATTAAGTATATTATCATTCTTATTTAACCCTCAATATCTTGTAATTAAACCTTCCAAATAACTCATTATCTTTTCAAATAATTTGATCATCTATCTTCCTATATTTTAGTGTAAGTTGCTCTTTAGCGCGTATTTTCTCCTTTCGTGGGAGCCTAAAATAAAATTGTTCACTACTGCATTAGCACACTTTTCAGAACTTATACAACATTAGGCCCAGTTCTATGGTATAACTATAAGCAAGTTCATCATTCTTCTAAATAGAGACCATGAAAAAATTATCGGTGAAGCATCTCTCATATTTAACTTAGTCAAGACAAAGATTGTGTATTTCTATATGCATGAAGAGGTATATGCATAATATCATCTTGGTTAGTTGCTCTAAAATATTGTACTTCATCATATCATTGCATGCACATGACTATAATTTTTTAGCCGAATGCTAATTATGTAGAACAAAACTAATAATAAGTGCTAAGCCAAAAATACAATTTCATAGGAGCCCAACAGTCCTCATAAGCTAACTAACATGATAATTAGTTTTTTACCAAAAATATAATTTCATGGAAACCTAATAATCATTAGAATTACACAAACCTTAATACTTATAGTTATTTGGAATTGTTGAAATTGAGAGGGTAAAAAAGAACATCAAAAGTTTTAACATAAATATCCTCTTTTTATAGTAGTATAGTTAAATAGAAAGATATAGATAGAAAATAATAGGTAGATAAGATAGAGGCTCATTTTGCTAAATGAGCTACCAAGGGATAGGCATGTGATGAGACTCACCTTGCTAGTTATATCAAAAAGTGTCGGCCTCACTTCTATGTCTTTTAATAGCTCATTTTGCTAAATAAGATCATTCCATTAATATAGATATAGATAGATATATCAGTATAGATATATATACAGATTGAACACAAGAACAATCTGTCCGTCATCTCTAGTAGTGGGGGGGGGGGGGGGGGGGGGGGGGGGGGGGGGGGGGGGGGGGGGGGGGGGG
>JBAKGM010000139.1:23537771-23554225 GCA_037177215.1 Asparagus racemosus
TATAAAATTAAAAAACCAGGCCGAGCACCGAGCCGGGCCCGGACTTTGGGCCCAATTAGCCAGCCCCGTGTGTATCTAATTAGAAAAAATGATTATATGGTAACTTTATATGGATAAATAACACAAATAATGATATTGTTTCATCCAAGATTCATCTTATGATTAAACTAATAAAAAAAGTACAGATTCAATCATAAAAACCCATGAGAGATAAAATAACAAGGCATATTTTTCACTTTGGTGTCCCAAACTTTACCCTTTTTCTATTTTGATACCCCAGGTGTTTTTAAAAACCCATGAGAGATAAAATTATAAGGCATATTTTTCCCTTTGGTGTCCCAAAATTTACCCCTTTTTTACTTTGATACCCCCAGGTGTTTTTTAACACTATGATACTTCAAATTTCAATCATAATTTATGTTAATATTCCGGTCCAAAATTTTCAGATTTTTCTATTAAATATGTATCTCGTGCATAACATGTGATGTCCTCACTACTACTATACCAAGAAACTAGGTAAAATGGACAGAAATGTATACAAATTTAATAGAAAATCTAAAGAAATTTGAATAGAGATATTTAGGTGAAATGTGATTGAAACTTTGGGTATCAAGGTGTAAAGAAAATGCTCTGGGATATCATTCATATAAAAGTGAAAAGTTTAAACTTAAGAGTACCAAAATGAAAATAAGCCAGTTAACCATTATAGAAGTTGGTGCAATAATATCGTGAAAGATTGTAGAATTTAACGTAACAAATATAGACAAAAGGTACAAATAGAGCAAATGCGGTTTGTACATCAACAAAGAAATGCTCTTTTTTCAATCACTCTGAAGAGGCAGTGGATCATCTATTTTCTGAATGTGATACTATCAGCAAAGGATCTGGAGTAAGTGTTGTTAGTAAAAATAAAGAAGGAGTTAGAATTTCTGAGGTGTGAAAATACTTTTCTTAAAGAAATATTTGTCTCACTTGATAATTCAAGTTTGCTTCAGGTTAATGCAAATATTCTTCCCAGAATATAATGGAAGATTGAAAATCCCAGAAAGCAAATCTGAAACATTCCACCAATTTTCTATGAAACAAGCTTATAGGATTGCGGATTTTAAGAGAAAATTTTGAGAAAGAATTGAGTTCTGATGTCTGAAATCATAGACTATTTATAGGTTTGAAAAAGTATCTCTAACAGTCATAAATTTTCAAAACACCCCTTGAAAAAAAAAGTCAATTTCCAACAGTAAAATAACATCCATTTTCGAACAATCTACTTCTAACAGTCATTTATTTGTTGATATTTTAATAGTTTTGAAAAATTAAAATAACAATAACACTAATAAATAAAATAATATATTCAAAAATATATAGTAAGAAGTTAGAATATATGAGCGACAGCAAGTGCTAAGTATGAGCGACAGCAAGTGCTAAGTGCATCTAATAATCTCGTCAAAATATATAGTAAGAAGTTAGAATAATTTGTTTCAGACTGTAGGCATAAATATTTAATTTTATGTTAAAACCATAATAATCAGAATCAATTTGTTGAAATAAAAAAAAAGATGAAATACCTAAATGTTGTTCTTCTTCTTTCTAGTGTTTATTTCTTGTTTGGGCTAATATCAAATAAACTATGAATTTTACTGTGATTTGCAAAAAGAAGGAGAAGTTTATTAGGGTTTATTTGCTTTTATAAATTAGAAAAAAGTTTTACACAGTGAGAGGATTCGATTGAGTTTCTGATTCCATTCTGCCGTCGCCATCGAGTTAAGGGTTTTGATGGATGACGCCTCCTCACCATCGAGAAGCACGATGAAAATGATCTCTCATTGGTTTTCGATTTAAATATTTCATATTAGAAATTAATCCCTCAATCATGAAATTGTTATTACGTGCCCCTAATTGTTAACTTATTTTAAACATAGTCCCTCAAGTCATTGAACCTGCTGCTAGGTCCCCCAGTTCACAAATTATTTTGAAATTGTTCTCAATGTACTCTCTGTGTGTATATATCTCCTTCTAAATCTTCTTTAATTTAGTTCCATATATGGCTGATTAGTTTTTGCAATTATCCCTTTGAAAGATCATTATGAATTGCTAAGACTACACGATAGATAACACAAACAAAGGTATATTTCATCCAAGATTTCATCTTTTTATTAAAATAATAAAACAAAATACACATTCAAGCATAAAAACTAAGAGGTGCACAAAGATATTCGTATCCTACAAATATCTGGAGTCCTATCCAAAATATTTGAATATATATTGGTGATACAATTGCAATAGTTTTAATTCTTAGATTAATGTATTTGAGGTTAATTTTGATAATTAAGATATCCAATCTTAGCGTTTCAGATATTAATGAACATATTTATGATATTAATGAACATATTTATGAACTCTCTTGTAGCACGTGAACTATATTTTTTTTAGTATTATCTAGTTTTCTCATATTCGTTTTGTATCCACATACATATCTGCTCATATATCCGCATATATATCCATATCCGTATCTGATTTTAGCGAATATGGATATTATCGAGGTATATTTGTATCCATATCCATGATGGATAAGCGGAAATGGATATGATAAGTATCATATCTGAGCTGTGTATCCAGAGAATGCACCCCTAATAAAAACCCATTAGAGATCAATTAACAATGCTTATGTCACTTTGGTAACTCAAACTTTACTCATTATTTTTTCACTTCAATACCCCAAAGTGTTTCTTAACACTTTGACACTTCAGAGTTTCAACACATTTCACTCTAGGGCTTTTTGTTTCCTTGTATTTTGCAACTTTGCATTGAAAAAATGGGACCTACAAGACCAATATCTTTAATTTTTACTAAAGACATTGTTTGGTTAGCATTTTTTATCATAAATTTGAAGTTGCCACATTGGATTAATGCATCAATTCAAATTCATGTTCAACCAAACAAGAATTTTTTGCTTAGATTTGTCATTCATCAAATCCTCTTCAATATGCATGCAAACAAACAAGATTATGGATGTGGATTTTTATAGATCAGCAACATACATTAAATTAATCCATGAACCAACCAGCCCCTCTGATACTTCCATCCAAATTATGTCAGATTTTTCTGTTAAATCGCTATCATGTGCATAGCATGTGATACCCTGGTTGTTTCTTGAAACATCTGGTTACTTAGATCCCTAGTAAAATGAACCTAAATGTGTATAGAAAATCAAATAGAATATGAGCAGAGATATAAAAGTAAAATAGGATAGAAACTCTAGGCATCAAATTATTAAAATAAATACTTTGTGAGGTATTAAAGTGAAAAATTGGTAAACGTTGGAGCAAGAATATTAATGTATACTAAATTTAAGAATGTATAAGTTAATAACCAAAAATTTTAATTTAAAAAAAGCACAATATTGACCTTTATGCCCAAAATTGATAACTCAGTTGCCTGGCCTGGACATTTTAGTCTAACTTCTCTTTTTTTTTTTTTAACGCATCAAATAAAAATCTTTGTCAAAAGTGAAAAAAAATTATGCCTCAATTTACCATAAAAGAGAGCACAAACTTGCATGTTAAACTAAACAGGGTTACAATATTATCTAAACAAAGGCAATCGTAATAGAAATTAATCATGAAACACTTAAGTTTACCCAACAATCTCTCGTGTAAATTCTTTTAATGTACATAGAGAACAGACCATAGGCTAAGAGGCTAATCTCCAAAGAGCAAAACAAACTTCAAATACAAAAAGTGACCAACCAAGCACAGAAATTGTCCCCGATCTCTTGCACATAAAGCCAAGAAGATGGATGTTAGGACTTCCAAAACTAACAATGAACAATAATTCAGCAAATAAATGACTCGACTCCTTCCCTATATATGAACTCAAAAACTTCTTATAAATGACAGGAAACTCTTAAAGCTGAGCAATTCTATGGGCACGAACAAGAAATTCAATATACAATGCAAAAGTTGCAAGTTAGACAATGTTTTAAAGCTGAGCAATTCTATACAAGATCGGTAAATATGTTCCATTCCTCTGGTGCTTTACGTCTACATGATGACAAACACTTCAAATACATTGAATGCGTGACGCACCTCCATTCTATTTTATACATTGTTGAGATACCTTGACAACTTCTTTGGCGAAATGAGGCTTTCCCTGTAGAAGGCAAGATACCCATGCTCTCCTCCCACAAAGAGTTCGCGCAGCGCTCCACTACAAGGATTATAAGAAATGACATGCCATTTTCCGTCTTTACAGAATGTAAAGTGGATCTCACCGTCTACAATGTCCGTAACGTTATAACCCATGAGGAATCTTGGAATGTTGCTACTAGGGAACGTATACTCTTTCACCCATGTATCATCCAAATAATCTTTCCTAGTCCATATCTCATAGTAAAGTTCGATTGAGTTATAGAATACAAGCCAGAGCTTCCCACCACACTCCTTCAAACAATACAAATGCATACAGAACGAGGGATTATGGGTCGATATCATTGATCCAAACTTCTCGTCTTTGATATCGAACCTGAAAACACCCGGTTGTTGTTGATTACAGCCTCTTGTTACTCCAAGCCAGTATATGGCTCCATTAAAGAAAACTGGATCAGAATGGTAGCGAATTTTAAAAGGAGCTTCACCAAGGCACCTCCATCGTGTAGTGCCCACACTGTATATCTCGCAGTAAAAACGGTGACTTGCAGGATGAGAAACCAATCTAACTACCTTGTATCTTCCCGTGGCCATGTCGATACCAAGACCGAAACTTTCCTCTAGAATGCCTTTTTGACGACCACTCTTCTTTGGAAGCTTCTGAAGCTCCCGAGTCATAGGATTCAACAGGTACACACTGGATTTACTAGTAGCCGCATAAGCACAGGTCAAGCCATCAACAAAATTCGATAACATATAATACTTCCTCCCGAGATTTAATTTGCATGTGCTCATTGTAGGCTTTTTCACATCAGCATTACTGAAATCACACAAGTTGATGTTTCCACCGACAACATACTTATTGATGATTATGTAGCTCGAAGATCTCTCGCGCAGTGATTTCAAGAAACAGGGATCATGAGTTAGAGAGAGCCATTCCTTGCACACGCAGCGGAATTTCGCAACAGATTTTGCAGGTAGTCTTGATAGTATGACAGCCACAACGTCAATTGGAAGTGGCTTTGGACGCAAATATTTAATTTTTATGTCAAGCTATAGTAATCAGAATCAATTTATTGAAATTAAAAAATTTATATAAATCAAAATACCTGAATGCTGTTCCTCTTCTTTCTAGTGCTTCCTTGTTTCTCGTCTGGGTCTCCTTCTTCATGTGATGGGTTAGGGCTCTTGCTCACCATGTCTGCAATTTCCGTGATTTGATGGATTAATTTCAAATTCGGTCCGCAATTTCGAGGATTTAAGGGATTAATTTCAAAAGCGGAGACATTTAAGGACTAACATCGAATAAACCCTAGCCACGAAATTACCGTGATTTGCAAAAAGAAGAAGAAGGGTATATTTTTTTTCCCCCTTAATAAATTAGAAGAACATTTTACCTAGAGAGGGTTTGACTGAGATTCCGATTGGATTCTGCCGCCCCCACCGAGCTAGGGTTTGAGGGGTTGACGCCCCTTCACCGTCGAGGCCCGGCTCAGACGAGCGATCAGAATGAAAATGCCCTCTCCTGGGCTTTTCCAACGTTTGAGTAGCTCTTTACATCTTTAGTATTTTGAAATTAGTCCATCAAATGATTGAAGTTACTCTTATGCCCCTCAACTCTTAAATTTATTTCCAACTACTCCCTTACATATAGGGCTCTCAAAAAGCGCGAAATCCAGACCTGCCTAGGGCCCGGCCCGGCCTAGGACGAGGTGTTTTTTGCAATTCAGCTAGGTAATAATAGTAATTAACAATATTTGAAAGAATGATAAAAAAATTATAACTCTACATGGTTGGTTTAGTGGATTGTAGTCGGTCATAAGTGGTTTTTTAAGGTCATGGGTTCAAATCCACCGAGTCATTTTATTTTTATTTATCCTTAAAACAGTTATAATTAGAAATCATTGTCATGTCATGTTAAGGATTAGACATATTGAGCATATTATCTTTTAAAAATTCCTAAAAGCTTAGATCTTTGATGATATAATAGTTTTTTAGTAGTATGATGGATGGTTTCCTTGAGATTATGTTGAAATCGAGGAAAATGTAAATTAGTGGGATATAATACTTTCATTAAATAGATGATTTTTAATATTAAACTTTTAGAGCTTATTAAATACATTCATTCAATGTTCTATATTTTGAAAAATATTTTACTAAATCATTATTATTGAAATATCAAAAAATTGAAGTGATTTTTTTGGATTTTTTGCCAAAAAAATACATCTTTTTGCAAAAAAGAAAAGAGTAAAAATAGCTGAGCATGCCCGACGCCCGGCCCGCAATTGCCCGGACCCGGACCCCGGACCCTGCCCGATACATTTAGGCTCGAATCTCGGCAGGGTATTTTGCCGGGACTAGCCGGATTTGCAGGCCGAGTCAGCCCGGCTCGCTTGCACACCCTAATATATCAAGAAACAAATTAGTCTTTTTCAACGAAATCCATACGTAACCCATGAGAGATAAATTAACAAGGGTTACTTTTACTCTGATACCCCCAACGTTGCCTACTTTTTCACTTTGAGAACTTAAAAGTGTTTTGCGAGTTGCAAAATCACATTTCAGTTTGATATTCCCATTCATTTTTAAAGATTTTTTTTTTCCCTCCTATAAATGTAGCTCGTGCATTACGTGTAATATTCCTACTGCTACTGGAAAGATTCGGTTGTCTAAATCTTCAGAAAGTGGATGTAGTGAAATAAATATATACAAATTTAACAAGATTTGGACAGAGATATCCAATTGACATAGGATTGGAACTTTATGTATCAAAGTGAACAAAACACTCGAAGATGTCAAAGTGAAAATATTGGGTACAAAAGTTAAAAAAAAAAAAAAGAGAACTAACAATTACAAAAGTTGTACAATAATATTGTGTAAAATTGTGGACTTCAACATTACAAATCTAGACAAAAGGTATGCAAATATAACAAGGACGAGAGTCTAATATCTCCGAAGAGGGAGAAGTATCAAAATAATGAAACAGAAGAAAGTAAAATCAACTATAGAAAGTGCTGAGCATAAAAATAAGTTTTGGTTACAGAAAACCCTCATGAACTTTTGGGGATTTGTAATAAATCCCCATCAACATTTTTTAGATTAAACCCCTTTGAACTTTAAGAGTTTCAAACTAAACTCCCTTGAACTTTGGGAGTTGTTGCACATAAACTATTTTATTTCACTAAATTTCTCATTAAAGTTTCTCATTTAATCTCCAAATTAACACCATTCATTCTAACTTCTCTTTTTGGCAAGCATGTGTCAAGAAAAGATAAAAATTATTTACTTAGCCCCAAAAGTTTACCTATTTTTCCTTGTTATTAAAGGATATCAAAAGAATTTTAATAAAAAGGTATTAAAATAATTCCTTAGCATCCTCGCCCTCTTTTCTTTTTTTTTTTTTTCAATTTTCTTTTTGGTCATGTACTTACTAGTAACATGTTGGAGTTGGTTGTGTACTTTTTAAGCGAGGTTTTGTGAAATAAAACAATTCATGGTGGGTATGTGCGACAACGCCTTAAGTTTGGGATGGGGGTGGGGGTGGGGCTGGGGGGAGGCTACTCTATTAATAAAAAAAAGTTTATAAGGATTTATTGCAACTCCCAAAATGTTCATGGAGGTTTTCTCTAATTAACTTTAAAAATAAATATATATCTTAGATGAAAAATATCCACATCTAGTCTAGAAAGAAATTAAATGACCGTAAAGTAAATTTGATAAACTCGTTTGCCTGCACATTTTAGTCTAACTTTTTTCTTAAAAGATTTCATCAAAAGAAAAACTTTGTTGACAAGAAAGAAAGATTAAATATTGTCTCTGTTACGAATGCAACACACAACATGTCCATAAAAAAAAAATTTAAGCTAGTGTATAATCATTAAAAAATGCTAAATATAAGAAACCCCATTAACTTTGGACGATATCAGATAACCCCAAAAAACTTTCAAAATATCAGAAAACCCTCTTAATTAAGTTTAAGGGCATCAGAAATCACATTTGAGATTTTTTAGAAATCCCTAAAACTTACAAATTATAATTTTCATTGGCAAAAATATCCCTTGCTTAATCTTATCCATCCTCGAGAGAATTGTGATTAACACTGTTAGAATGGATTTTTGATAAATATCTTAAATTTAGAGGTTTTCTTATAACCTTTAAGCTTAAAGGAGGTTTTCTCATATACTGAGAATTATGGGGTTGGCGGTGTCCATTTGAGGAGGAAAGAACACAGGAAGTCCAAAAGAAAGAAGGAAAAATATCTGCTGAGAAACACAGAAACAAGGAGACAACATTTTTTAATGTTGCAGGACTATTTACCAAAAAGTAAAAAAAAAAAAAAAAAAAAGAAAGAATGCAACCTAACTTTTTGGGAGTAAACTGTAAGATATAATGTACTATTTTTTTGAACCTCGTAATTTTAATTTTCTATTGTAAACTTGAATTAAACTATCTTTTAAATCATGGTATTTTGCAGAATGATGTGTAAGTGGCTAAATGAGGAATTATTAGCCATTAGAGAGGATAATAATGTGGACATATTTGCTCTTTATTGTAAACGAAGCAACTGAGAGGGGGAAAAAATGGAGGAATTTCATTTTGTATGTTTCAAGTAGTATAATCAGTTTGAGTAGTAGTAGGGCTGGGGGTCTGGAGCCCACATTATAGATTTCACGGTGAACACAAAGGCTTGCATAACAAGAAATAACCTAACTGCCTTGTATTTTCCTGTAGTCATGTCGATACCAAGACCAAAACTTTCCTCTAAAAAGCTTTTTAGGCTACCATTGTCCTTTCGAAGTTTCTGAAGCACGCGAGTCATAGGGTTTAATAAGTATATATCGGACTGACTAGTAGTTGCATAAGCACAAGTCAAGCCATACAAAATTTGATAACATATATACAATACTTTCTCTCAAGCTTAGGTCCGTGGGTTACACTTTGTGGGTTTTCCTCCATCCTGGCTATTGAATTCATACAAGTCGATGTTTCTGTTGGAATTGTGTCTTTGATTCTTTGTATAGCTTCATGAGAATTAGAATAGAGTTAGAGATCTATCATGATTGGGAAATTAGGTCTCATCATGATTAGGAGTTTGTATCCTATTCTAATTAGGAAGTTTAGCTAAGGGTAGGGTTTTGGTTTCCCTATACATATTCTTCCATTATTAGGGGCTGTTTGGTTGGTCTAAATATCGCAGAAAATACCCCCTAGAAAACTGACATGGTGGATTTTTTACATTTTCCTTTACAATCGGGTGTTTAGTTTGCAAAACACAAAAAGGAAAGTGAAGGGGCCAACTTGTCATTTTTCACAGAAAATTTTCCTCCCTTTCGAAGCAGATTACGGGATAAAATGTTTGCACTTATTTCCTCTCTAAAGTGGAGATAAACTTCACAAGCAAATATACCAGTCAATCATTATCAAATTGTTTGCAATTATTTCCTCAAATCCTTTAAAATTTTGAAATTTACTTCATCAAACTTAATATTTGTCTATCAAATCTTTAGAGCTTTAGAATTACCCTCCTAAATGTCCATATTAGTTGTAACTATTCACTGAAATCTCTATTGCAAATTACTACCTTATATTTAAATTTAGTCCCTCAATTCATTAAACATTTTTAAATTCCTACCTCAATGATTCTTTTTTCAGGATTTTAGACCCTCAAATAGTGGGTATTCTCACCCCACTTATATTTCACAAATATTTTGTCTTATTTGAGTGGTAAGCACACCATGGTGATCACAACTATGGTTTCTTTAATTTTTTAGTTTGAACCAAACACTAGAAAATGAGGGAATCAAGTCACACATTAACTATTTTCTTGTCTTTTCAATTTGAACCAAACTAAGGAAAGTGATAGAAAGTTATTATACCATATGTTTCTTTACGAAATAAACACAAAAATATTTTTCCAAGAAAGTGAGGGAAACGCCAAAAAACGAAGGAAAGTATGTTTTGGAAAGTGAAGGAAAGTAACCAAATAGCCCCTTAGAGAAAAAACAAATGAAAGGAGAAGGAGAGAAAGCCAATATTCCTGTAATCTAGGTAAGAAGAGGGCGTAGTCTGATTCAAAAATATTGTGCGAGTGGCAAGGATTTCGTAGTCTTTATCCGTGTAAAAGATTACAATATTGGGAGAGGGTTTCGCAGTCTTTATCCGTACAAAAGATTGTAAAGAGTAGATTTTGGAGAGAATATGAGAGTTGATTATGTATATGAGGTTGAGAGATTGAGAGACGAGAGTTGAGTGGTTCCTCTTGTAGTTCTTCCTGATACATACTGAATTTCTCATATTGTTGCCCCATAGATGTAAGTCGAAGTTGGTCGACCAAACTACGTAAATCTCGCTGTTCTTTCTTCTTGATAGTGAGTACTTTTATCTTGTGGATTGTTGATTGACTTCCGAGTTGCACATATCGTAGTACACAGGCGACTAAAAAATCCCCAACACGTAGTATCAGAGCCATGATGATGGATCCAGAAGCGAGTTCATAAGATAGACATCGTACAAAAGTGAAGATCAGCGGCATTACAAGAATCAAGATGAAAAGAAAGAAGGTACTGTAGCAGCGGGAAACTGTAGCCACTGGAACACTGTTCATGTGGGTGAGAGTTTGGTTAGAAGTTATTAAATCAAATCATATAGTGCAGATTAATTTGTCTTCTAATCGAGGGTTTGGAGGCAGATTTTGGTGATCCAAGAGTCGTTTTTAGAGTTTTTCGATGTCTTGAGTTCCTTTTTTACATCGGTTTTATCAAGTTCAATCTCTACAGTGACTGATTTGAATTTTGATCATGGTTAGAGGATGATCACTTCTTCGAGCCTGAAGTTCGATATTCTGCTATTCAGCGGTAAAATAAATTTTGCAGTATGGCAATGCATGGTTGAAGATATTCTTGTGCAGCAGGATGTTGATCAAGCATTGGAGGAGAAGAAACGCAATGGAAGGGTTTGATTTTTCAGATTATGCTCAAATTAGTCAGAAGATGGAGAAAAGTTCTGATGGTGGTGACGAGTGACAGATCTGATGATGGTGGTGACGAGTGATAGATCTGATGGCAGATAAGGTGAGCGAGTATGCGATGGATGAGACTAGTTTAAAGAATTAGACGTGGTTCTAGCAGTAAAGTTGTCAGCATGCAATTATTTAGGATCATCGCAAGAGTAGGAGTTGGTTGGTGTGTAGCCTCGTGGAGGATAGTGCCAGACTAGGTGGAGCTCGCAAGTAAGCACAACCAAGTGACACAGAAAGATGGAGATAGTGATATTGGACTTGTAGGGAGTTGTAAGAGAATGAATGGTCATAAGCAATCCAAGCCGAGTGATGAAGGAGATAGAGGCATTCGGCTCATAGTATGGAGTAGGAGAGATGCATCGATATAGTTTTGAGACGAGCGATGTAGGTGGAGTACGAGGACAACAAGCGGGGGGAGGCTATTGTCGGGGTCAAGTTGGGAAGACAAGCATGGTTGATTTGCTTCTAATGTTAGAGGTGGCGAAGATCTCGATCTCTTGGTGCGCAAAAGAGAGGTGAAGGCGCCACTGAGAGGCAGATGAAGGTGAGGGTCATAGGGACATTCAGGTTGGAGTACGGGTGTTCCAATTAGGAGTGCAAATACTTCAGATTGAAGTACAATAGAGACATGAGACTTTAGCAGGAGAGACAAAAACAAGACAACAATGGTAGATTTTCTAGGGGGCTTGGGAATCAACTCCAAGGTGGAGATTGTTGGGATTGTGTCTTTGATTCTCTGCATAATTTCATGAGAATTAGAATATGGTTAGAGATTTATCATGATTAGAAGATTGAGTCTCATTATGATTAGGAGTTTTATCTTATTCTAATTAGGAAGTTTAGTTAGGGGTAGGGTTTTAGTTTCTCTATATATATTATTCTATTGTTAGATGAAAAACCAAGGAAAGGAGAAGGAGAGAGAGCCAATATTCATGTAATCTAGGTTAGCAGAGGGTGTAGTCTGATTCAAGAATATTGTGCGAGTGGCGAGGGTTTCGTAGTCTTTGTCTGTGTAAAAGATTACAATATTAAGAGAGGGTTTCGCAGTTTTTGTCCATTCAAAAGATTGTAAAGAGTGAGTTTTGGAGAGAATATGAGAGTTGATTATGTATGTGAGGTTGAGAAATTAAGAGACGGGAGTTGAATGGTTTCTCTTGTAGTTCTCCCTGATACATAGTGAATTTTTCTCATTGTTACCCCGTGGATGTAGGTCGAAGTCGGTCAACCGAACTACATAAATATTGGTACTCTTTCTTCTTTATTGTGAGTACTTTTATCTTGTGGATTGTTAATTGACTTCTGAGTTGCGCAGATCGTAGTATACGGAGACTAAAATCCCCAACCGTTTCCACCAACAACATATTTATCGATAATTGTACAGGTTGAGGATATCTCATGATGCGACTTCAAGAAACGGAAATGATTAGTTAAAGAAAGCCATTGCTCGTAGACACAATGGAATCGCGCCAAGGGATTTGCAGATAGTCTTGATAGTTTGATGGCCACAATGTCAATTGGAAGTATATGGCATGAGCCGGGGCACGTATCAGTGTTCGATTCAGACCGTACAAAAAACTATTTTAATTTGAAACCATTATGAGTAGCAATTCATTGAAAGAAAGAAGATAAATATTTGAGTGCTTCTTTGTTTCTTCTTATGGCCATCTTCTTCTTGTGAAGGGTTGAGGCGATCTTCTTGTTCACCATGTAGTTTATACTTCTTAGCTCCAAATTTAATCCAGAGGGACCTGCAATTTCAATTGTTTGAGGGGCTAATTTCAAAATATGAAAGATTTAAAGGACTAATATTAAAAAACCCTATAAAGAAGTTTTAAAAAGATGATTTTTTTCTCAATTTTATTAGCAAACCCTATAAAGAAGTTTTAAAAAGATGATTTTTTTTCAATTTTATTAGCGAAAACGAATAATTTTTTAATTTAATTAGCAAAATCGATCACTTTTTGGCCACGTCATCATGATTAGCTAAAAAGAGGTTGATTTTCTAAAATAGTCTTTAAAACCCTTCGGTGCCATTTGTGAACGGGTTTAATAAGGGTTTAAGGAGATTTAACCCCTTCTTAACCCGCCAAATACAAAAAATCTATACAATGGTTAAAGTGAGTTAACCCTCCATAATTTGCTAAAAGCAAAAAATTGCATAAGGTTTAAACTAACCCCTCTAGATGAATTAAAATGAGTTAAGCCTTCATAATGAGGGGTTTACTAATACTCCTCTCTAGAAGGATTAAGAGTTAAACTCTCTATTTATAAAGAAAATAATCAAAATTCTCATTATTCGCAAACCCTAAAATTGATCACACTGGCTAAAATAAAACTTATTTATTGGATTAATAATTTAGTCATTCGAGTTATTGAACACACCAACTACATTAATTATTCTCCTTAATCATTCTTCTGTAACCCTTTGCCAAACGGGGCCTTAGATTCTACATATAACCCATTCACTTCTTCTACTCTACTAAAACCCTTGGATATTTTAAATTTCTTCAAGTTTCATACGTCAGTGAGTGAGCATATGATTAAATAAATAAATAAAAGAAATAATAAAACGAACAAAAGCTGATTTTTTTTTAGGTATCAAAATGGATCAGACTGAAACGTTGAGTGTTAAAGTGTTAAAAACTGCTTTGGAATTTTGAGGTAATAAATGGATAAACTCCGGTTGAACAAAAAAAAAAAAAAAAAAAGGCCAAATAACATTAACAATTTTAAAGTATACATGTATTTAGTATTTATTAGACAAGGCATCTACCTACCTCCTAAATAATTCAATTTACCCCTTCACATCACCTGAAAAATTATAGCGTCGTCTTATCTTTTAAACTATTTAAATTCACTCATATTTACCTTCTAAACTATTTTTAGCTCCACTTTATTAGTTTCTGAACTATTAATTTCAGTACCTAATTATTGTTTTTCCTTTGTTATTTTGTGGATTTTTGAATTGGATCAAGTGACAATTTAGAACACTAGGTGGAATTGAAGTGATAACTCCTGGGTTAAGTGAGATAAAAATCAATCCTACCTACACCACCAAATAAATAATAAAAATAATTAAAAAGGGGAAAAAGAGGAAAACTAAAAATTGACCTTATACCCAAAATCTGAATAGAGCTTAAATGCGGCGACATCGCTTCGTAACCCACACCCCGACCGGCCAACATCCAACGGCACATAAACTCTCTTGTCAAACAATACAGATTGGACGGTCAAGATTCGATCCAAAAGCATATAAAAGACCCATTTCTCCCCCGCCTCCCCTAAACCCTCACCGTACCTAAAACCCTCGCAAGGGTTTCTTCAGTCTCATCTCAAATACGAGAGGTACTTCTCCTCACTCTAAAAACCCTAAAGTTAGTTTCTTTTTTATTTTGAGGTATGAGATATCTATGATTTCCTTTGTTATGTTTCGTTTTGGATCAGTTTGAAACGAGTTAGACCCTGTAAAATTGTTTGATCTGATTCAATTTCTGCGTTTGTGATATGAGATCGTTTGTTCTGATTAAAGACGCGTAATTTTGATCCGTATATTGCAGAAAATGGCTGAACTTTTTATGTGTTTGCTGCAAAATGTATAGAAAAGACCTAGTATTTGTATTGAAATCATGATAAAACTAAGAAATGGTCTTTAAAATTGACAAGAACAAATCTTTTGTTTTGGAGTTTAATCATTTATGAGGGTGTTGTCTTGTAAAAACCAGATCGAATGAGTTGAAAGTCCTCAGTTTGATGGTCATTTTTTCATGTTTGCAAAAGATTTTAGTGTATTATTTTTATTTATAAATCTTTCAGCGCCTAGTGAGTAAATGATTGAAACGATCTACATTAATTTGGGAATCCTTTAAGTGCTGGTTCCATCATTTTGATTGAGATTTTTTAAAGCTGAGAAAGTAATCCATAAGCTTCGTGTCATGACTAGCTAAATTTATGTACCATGATATTCCAATATGTGTGTCAAATATGTTTGGTTTACCTTGAAAATGTGTGTATATTTTAGGGTTTAGCGATAAGGGATGCCTTTGGATTCTTAGGGACTTTTTCACCTCATTTTGTTATATTCTTATACATAATTTTCCTTTCCAAGACAAGAGAATTGTTATTAATTTTTTTGTACTTTTTGTTGTCTCTTGATAGAATTTCCTTGTCAGTTCGTTTTATATTGGTTTCAGATTCTGACAATGGCTTTTGCTAACAAGCTTGGAAGTCTCTTCAAAGCAGCAGTTAATGCCTCCAACCCGTCAGTATTCCAAGCTATACGATGCATGTCATCTTCCAGACTTTTTGTTGGAGGTTTTTTGACTTATTTCCCATAAATTTTTCTGCCTTGAATGTGCAGTTAATGTTTAAAATGCTTAATATCTTTCATTTTATGGTTTTATTTCTCTTAGGACTTTCATATGGTACAGATGATTCATCATTGCGAGAAGCATTCGCTTCCTTTGGTGAAGTGACCGAAGGTATGCATTTTTTTAAACTAAAATATCTGTATGGTCATGGCACTCAGTTCTGCTGATGGTTCTGAAATAAACTACTCTCTATCCTTTTGCAGCGAGGGTTATTTTTGACAGGGAATCTAATAGGTCAAGAGGATTCGGTTTTGTAAGTTTTACATCCACTGAAGAGGCCTCTAATGCTATCAGCGGTCTTGACGGGAAGGTACTCACTGTTGGCAGATTTGAAAAACTTTATCATAATCTCAATACTATTGACTCCTATCCATATAGACGGCTCTTTCACCCATAAAGAGAACTACTAAAACCATACTCATGAATTTTCATTCTCTTGGACTGTTGTATATTCATTGTTTTTACTTTTTAAAAGTTTATGAGACCATGATCACTTATTTACACACTCCAAATCATGAAATTTAATTGGAAAGAATGTTCATTATTTACTCACTTGAAATTTAAGGGGATAAAATGTTCATTATTAACTTTTTCTTTCATGTAATGAACCTAACTCAGTCACATCTCTCATGCTTCTGTTTCAGCAGTTTCGTCATCAAAATTTTGCAACTGAGAAGAAATGGTTTTTATTTGAGCAGCATTTTTGGACGTCTTCCTGAAAGATAACAAGCTTTCAAAGAGAAATGCGAATACCATCTTTCTCATTGGTCTTGGATATCTTTGGTTGCCATACAATATGCTCTTTTCAGAGCAATGACAACAAATACTTAAAAAACTTTGGAGAGCCAAATTTCCTGCAATGCATAATAAAGACTATCACTTTGTTTTCCCAGATTCTCTTACCATTTGGACATTATATATATA
>JBAKGM010000139.1:23554325-23572800 GCA_037177215.1 Asparagus racemosus
TTGAATGTTAAGTCTAATCGAAAGATTGTCAAGTCTAATCTGTTGAATGTTAAGTCTCGTTTGTTAACTCAAATTGGTTCGATGTTAAGTCTTGTTTAGTTTTTTTATTTGTTTAGTTTTTATTATTTGTTATTGATTTTATGTTTTGATTGTTTTCTAAACATTTGTAGCATTGCCCCCACTTTGAACTCAAAAAATAAAGATTGTGGTCCTCCGAATGTGCTCGAGTTCAGTAGTCTTGTAAGCAATACATCAAATATCTACTGGGCATCAAATACACTACTCAACTCAAGATCCATACATTATTTAGGGTCCCTTATGGCCTTCTTCTTGGCGGTGATCTCAGAGAAGGAGATCTTGTCATAGACATTGGAGGCAAACTTGTTGAGGAAGTGCTCGAGGTCAGTAGTGGCGGAGAGGGAGGCAGGAGAGGGAGATTGCAAGGATGGAGGGTGCGTTCGAGGTTGGTGGTGGCGGAGGGTGAGACCGAAGAAGGAGACAACATGGCCGGAGTATGCACCCAAGGTTAGTGGTTGTGGAGGGGGATGTTGGTGTTTGAGGGAAAAAGAAGGAAGAGGGATAGAGGAGGAAGGTTAGTGTTAGGAGACAGGAGGAGAGGAGAGGAGAGGAGGAAGGAGGAGCGATGTAGATTAAGAACTGGAGAGAAGAGAGAGGAGGAAATAAGGGCATTTTGGGATTTTTATTTTTTATTTTTTTCTCTCTCTCTGTGCTTAGTTTGCAGGGAATAAGGGTTGTATCACTTTTTTTTGGATTTTGGGGGCTTTTACACATGAAAAAAAGGTTGAAGGGGTTGGTCACATGGGGTTCTTAAAATTGGGGCATTGACACAATTTTCGCAAATTTTTTAAGTAACATAACCAGCTATGTTAAAAAATTTATATGCTATAGAGTTTAATTATTTTTGGATCCCTCTTGCCTAGATTCTTGGCTCCACTTTTGATGACCGGGAGTGAGGCAAAATTTCATAATATGAGAAGATAAAGCTGAATATTTAGATAAAACTAAATATTTGTTGTTTTTAAGATGACACTCTAATATAGATGTGATCTAAAGCATTGAATGTGTAAAACCTTTTCTAACTGTGATTAGAGATATCATAAATTAGATCGATCAAAAGAATTTCTTTTTGCAAGATTATTGTAAAGTATTCTCAATTTGTCTTAATAAATTGTATTGGTGGAACTTACTTTTAAATCTAAAATAGTATATTTAACTCCATCAGTGTTGTGCTTTCATGTTTATATTTTTACAATTTTCTCAAGCTAGGATAAAGGGAGAGGTTTGATATAAGTAGGTGACAGCCAACTAAAAACACAGTCAAATGTACATTAATTTAAATAGTAAAGAGTGTCTGTGTTTGGTTATATTTTGGTATAATTTAAGATAATTAGAAGTTAGAACACATCTTTATTCTTGACTCTCGACCATATTAGTCAAAGAAAAAGCATTCAGAGAAAATAAGTGTAACATTGCAAAAGATATCTATCATTAGGTTTGAGCAAGTCTATTTCTTTTCAGGTATAATTTCATCTTTCACATCTCACTTGACACTATTGTTTTTTTACAGTAACTTCACAAGACTAAATATGTAATAGAAAAGGTAGGATATGTAATATTCATATGACATAAGGATGTATATGCTAAAACACCTAAACCGTATTATTTGATGTGATGACTTTATACCATTACATCATGGACATAATCATGCTCATGAATGTTGGGGGAAGCTGCCTCCATCTCTATTCTTGAGCTGTGAAGGCCGACCAAAAAGTACTTTAAAATTTCAAACCTCATAGAGAGACAATTCTGTTATAAGTATTTTTAAGTGAAATATGAATCAACCCATGCTCCTTTCTTTTTCTCACTGGCGTACGCAATGTAGCACAGGTGTTTGATGAAATGTCAAAGAGAGGTGAGTTTTGTTGTTTGGTCTCTACTTGTCGTGGGTATTGTCATGGTCTCAATGTATTCGTATGCGTTTGTACATTATATCAATCCTGATGTAGTTTAGACCTATGAGTTCTCATGGCACATTTACTTAAGTGATGAACTATGAATAAGAGATGAGTTTGGCTATCAAACCTTATTTTGATGCGTTGGGCAATAGAAAACCTACACTGTTGTGCAATATAAGCCCATGCAAACCAAAGATTATCTCCCTCTCTCTCTCTAAATGACATGTAATATGACTTTATTCATGCATCTATGTGAATATGCATTCTGAATACATCGAAATTTTTAAACATATCATCGAGCCAAACCAGCCTTCACAGATTTTCATGTTTTTGCCAAGTTTCAATGGGTTTAACTGATATTAGCTATTGCTTCTCTTATTCAAATCCTTTTACGATCATATCCAGTGTGCTTTTCTCATAAGCAGTCTCAGGCTTTTCTAATGTCAACGTTATGTTTTTTTTTGCAGGTTAACGGTGATCAAATTTAAAGCATATGAAATCTTTAAATCTGAAGACTGCAGAATGTGGATTTAGGCATATGTTGAAAAACTCTTCGAACATTAATTGATGCTTTCTGCTTCTGGTAATGTATGTCAATTTGCAGAAGAAGTCTCCTAATCTTAGAAAAATGCAGAAACATGAAGCAACTGCTTCAAGCCCATGCTCAGATTATCACCGGGGGCCTGAGCAATGACAATTTTGCACTCAGCCGTATATTGGCTTTCTGTTCAAATCCATCACATGGAAGCCTAAGCCATGCTCAACTTCTATTCGAAACTATCAAAAACCCTACTCTCTGCATTCAAAACACTATGATCAAAGCTTACTTACTCAAAGGAGAATACATCAAATCCATTGAAATTTATTGTAGAATGCTACATGATGGTGTGTACCCTGATAACTATACCCTTCCTTATATCTTGAAGGCTTGTATAAACCTTAGTGATGCAAAAGTTGGATCAATGGTCCATACCCATATCCTAAAACTTGGATTTTTATCCGATACTTACGTTGGTAACACTTTGGTCCTTACGTACATGGCTTTTGGAGAAACCAATTTTTCAAGGGAAATCTTTGATAGGATTCCTCAACGAAATGCATCAACATGGACTTTAATGATTAATGGGTATTCAAAATTGGGAGAAATCGAGAATGCAAGATTGATATTTGATGAAGCGCCGATGAAAGATAGGGGAATTTGGGGTTGTATGATTTCTGGATATGTCCAAAATAATTGCTTTAAGGAAGCATTATCAATGTTTAGACTAATGCAAATAGAAGGGTCAGAACCTGATGAAGGTGCATTTGTGAGTGTTCTTTGTGCATGCGCTCAACTTGGAGCTATAGATATTGGTACATGGATCCACCATTACTTGAATCGAGTAGGTTTCAAGCTAAGTATCCAATTAGCTACTTCTCTGATAGACATGTATGTGAAATGTGGTAACTTAGCTTTGGCTCGAAAAATCTTCAATATGATTCCTCAAAAGGACACCATATGTTATAATGTGATGATTTTTGGAGTAGCTATGCATGGAGATGGCCGTGGAGCTCTTGATCTCTTTGCTACATTGCAAAAAGAAGGATTTAAACCTGATGAAATGACGTTTCTTGCAATTTTAACTGCTTGTAGCCATTCTGGCTTAGTTCAAGAAGGGCTCACTCTATTCACCAACATGAGGACATTATACAATATTGAGCCTAAAGGCGAGCATTATGGATGCATAGTTGATTTCCTAGCTCGAGCTAAGATGTTCGAAGAGGCCAAGAAAACAATTGAACAGATACCAAGATCAGCACGTTCATCAGAGAAAGCAATCGCATGGAGAGCATTGTTGAGTGCTTGCTGGAACCACGGAGAGTTTCGGTTAGCTGAAATTGCTGCACATAACCTTATGGAGCTTGAAGCTCAAAGTGGAGTGTATGTTTTGATTTCAAATGTTTACGAGAATTCTGGGAGGTATGAAGATTCAAAGAGGATGAGGAAGAATATGAAGGGTAGAGGGGTGATGAAAGTGCCTGGATGTAGCTCTATAGAGATTTGCGGGCGTGTTCATGAGTTTGTTGCAGGAGAGAAGTTGCATCATTGTATTGGAGAGATATGTGAAGTTTTGGATGTTTTGACTGATCAATTGGCTGGACCAAATGGTTGAATGTGTCTTTAAGGATCTAATTTAGCTTAGAATCCTCGAATGTGTCTTTAAGGATCTAATTTAGCTTTATTTTATTTTTTTTAGGACTGATATATCAAAAGTATATTTGCAGCACTCAATATTGGAACTGGAAATTGCATCAATTGATAATTTTTACATGTTTCAGCAAATTCCTCTTTACTCGCCAACCATCTGATCCATCTTCAACAATCGATAGTTGAAGAAAAATTGTCTAATTCAACTAAAGAGAATTTCCGAAAAACAAAAAAATGATATTACTAATTTGAATCGGAGTAAAATGTAAACTTCTAGATTAACTAGTCATATAAGTAGTAGTTTAGAGTATCCTCTTCTTATGAGAGAATAACTTGCTCAGTGGATTGGAAGAGGTCAGACAAGCTTTCAACAGATCCAGAACCTGCATAACAAGGAATATAATAGCAAAAACTTAGTTAGCAAGAATTTCTTAAGACTTAATTTTCATACCTAAAACCTATAAAAGGATAAGAAAACGTCACCTCTGCTTCGCCAAGTTTAACCTCCTTCTCAACTAAGCTGCTAATGGGAGCTCTGATATCTTTGATCACACCAATTACAGATATAGAGGACACTGGTGTGATAGCCATCTCATCAGTGACATTGAATGTAACCGAATTTTTCACATATCCTCCTCCACTTTCTGTAGCCGAGTCTGGCAACTTTGGATTTATTTCATTTAATGTCACCTTACCTACATTATGCTTGCACCTGATCCCCACATTCCAGCAAGTTTTGCAGTCTCGGACAGTGTATGGCTTTGACAGTTTCGCTTCAACTTTCAGAATTTGGTTGTTGCAGTTAAAATGTGGGTAGAGTTTGGGAGCCAATAACATTTTCTTGCACTCCTCGGATTTGATGCAATCTCCAGTGGCTGCCAAAAGCTCCACGCTGTTGTACAAGTTGTCGACACAACCAATAGAAGACTGGTTATTAAGGAGCTTGACTATGGATCCAAGTGGAAAGGTAAGGAAGGAGAGGAGGACATCTACGAAATCATTCCCCGCTTCAGCATAAAAAACCTTCTCTGTCATCTTGTTCTCAAGGAACTTCAAGCTTATAGGTTTGGCTTCGTCAACTTCATTCTTAACTTCCGATTTGATTTCAGCTACAATCTCATTTTCTTCTTCATGAATGTTCACTGATTCTTTCTTGCGCAAGAAAACGTCTGTAAATGGTGTCTTTAGCGATAGTAGGCTCTTTAGTAAACTTAAAACCTGGGCAAGCATCAACAAACAAATCAGAAGTATAACACGTAACTGGATTTACTTTTGGTCACAGGGATTGGAGGAACTACATGCAGTTTTAACTGCAGCAAACCAAAATGTAGCTGGGTTGCGCTTGGAGTCGCAGCTAAGACCTTTGCATTCAGGAATTTTTTTTTTTTTTTTTTTTTTTGGCTTATTGGCACTTAAATACCTCAAAGTTGCAATACTTAGTCATGTGCATTGCATGAGTGAGAACTAGTAATCAGTGAAAGTGATGCTGCCGTTAGAACTTCCCTTAGAAAAATGAATAAATTATAGAAAATTTCGAAAGAGGAAAGGCCTTAAAGGCCTGCTATGAGCACATGTCTCTAGCCTGTAAAGGGTGCTGTTTAAACTAGTCAAAATAACAGTAAGAATACACAAAATTGCCAAAAGATAGTTTTGAGCGAAAGTTTGTACCCATACCTCATTTCTGCTCACATCCACAATCCTTTCCTCAAGGGCCTCTGCATCTTTGATCCCTAGCTTCTGAAGCAAAGAAATAGTAGCCAAGACAGTAGCAGGTGCTACATGCAAGTCGTCGCTAATTATATATGTTGCTGCTCCTTTCAGAAACACACCGTCCCCTGCATCTTTCTCCTCCCTTGTCCGGTAAAAGAGTCTATTCATTGCCTTTCCACAGCGACAACGAGCACCACGAACTGAACTATAAAACGGGTTAGTCGTGGGAAAGCAACCAAATGTCAGGCAACTGTAGATTCGTCGGGGCTCTAAACCATCGACACTGACCCGTAAATCTTCACATAGTCTTTCCGCTTCGCTTCTGGGCTGGAGCAACATCATCTTACAAGCTTCAGTCTCGAGATACCTAGTCCTGAGATCCTCTACACTCTCGTACAGTTTGTCCATGCATCCAACTGACGATTGCTTATTGAGGAGCCTGATAATGGTCCCCATTGGCAGCGTCAAGAAGCTGAAAAGAATATCTACAAACGCGATGTCTGATTCAGCAAACACCACCCTGTTCTGTTTTGCGTCCACGAGGAGCTTCAAGCTGACAGTGGCCATGGTTGCTCAAGGATTTGGTTTACAGGCTCCGTGCTAAATTAGTTCAGAATGGAACTGAAAATGTTGATGGTATATTTAAGACCCACTGCGATGTAATCAGAGACGTCCGTACAAATCCTCTACTTGTAAAGGAGGAGGCTAATTGCTACTTTAATTTCCACGCAGAGCCCGAAAGGGCTCTGTGTGTCCGTTCATGAATGACTGCGTATTACGAAGGGAATATGAACAGGGTTCTTCTGGAACATTAACGTTTGTTTTAATCAGTATATTCGTGACGTAATTACCCTATTTATTTTATTTTATGGGTAAATTAGAATATTAGATATTAGTATCTCAAAGCTTCGATAATATCATATTAGTCCCTCAAATCTTTAAATTTGCCCATTAGTTCCTCAAATCCTAAGGAGTTTTGGGGTTTCGCCCCCCAGTGACCAAAATTCCCTTTCGATTATTATTTCTCTCTTAAAACCCATATTGTTCAAAAAAGGAGTTTTCTGCACTTTATTACCCTAAAATGTACCCTTTCTTAAATTTCATGCCCCAAACTCTTTTTGGACACTTTAATGCCCTAAAGTTACACATTTTTTAACTTTTATACTTAAAAAGTTTTTTCTGACACTTTCGTTACGACGAAGTTTATATCATTTTAGCTTGGACACCAAACTTTCATCTTAGACACTTTGATACTCCAAAAGTTAAAATTTTTGAAATTTTTGAGTTATCAAAGTAAAAAATGTGTAAATTTTGTGGTATGAAATTTTAAAAATGGGTAACGTACACTGAACCCCCATGAACTTTTAGTCTTTGCACTAAACCCTTACAAACTTTCAAAATCACACCAAACTCCCAATAACTTTTGCACAAAACTCCCGAACTTAACATCATTACATCTGACATGGCACGTGCATCTCACATGACTTAGAAAGACCAAAATACCCCTTAACTCATTAAAAACTCCATTTATGACTTTTTTGTTAATAATTTCCGCCCTTAAACAAAATTCTATTGTTTTTTCATTCGCTCTCCTCTAATCTACGCTCACACCCAGTTGGGTTTCAAATCCTTTTTTTTTTCTTTTTACCTGAAAATTTCATGCAAAACATAAGATTTATGCCGCTTATGTTGTTTTTTCGTTCTAATATTAGAAAAGTTGTTTTCTTTCACATTTTTTTGGGAGACGGGTTCTTCCTTAAGCATGTTTGGCAACCGAAAAGTAAATTGAAAGTAGAAGAGAAAGTGCCTTCTTAAGAAAATACTTTTTTTTACTTTCTGATTGTAAATTTTGTTTGGATGATAGAAAGTGAAAAAATGGAAAGTTGACATGACAATTAACGTGGTATCCACTATATATATAATTTAAAAGGAAATTATAAATACAAAGTTATTTAGTTGTTTATATACTCAATTTAAAATTTGGATAATTTTCTATTGACCATGACATATTCCACCGGTATTTTAGTGCAATCTATTCCTAAGTAGTTTGTATAAGGATAATCAAGTTCTTAATTATCAAGTTATTAATTATATATAGTTAAACAGTTTTATTATTCATCAATTTTATCAAATTATATAATCCTAAGTTTGTATAAGGATTATCACATTCATAATTTTATATAGTTAAAAGAAGTTTATTATTCATCAATATTATCAAATTATTATAAGCATGGACGTATTACTTACAAAATGGATGGAAGAAGGCTCAAGCCGTGATTGACTAGAAAATATTATAAAAATTGATTTGAAAGCGAATTAGTTGTAGAAAATAATAATTAACAATTATTTTCTCTATCTTCTAAATCCACTTCCCATCCACTTTTTTTAGTTTTTGGAGAAAGTAAAAAAGGCTAAAAAGCTGACGTGGCAGCCACTTTGCATTTACTTTCTATTTCACCTTCCATGTGCGAAACACGAAAAAATAGAAAGTGGAATTACTTTCCATTTTTTTTGCACCACTTTCTATTCACTTTCCAGTTGCCAAACACACCCTAAAACTCATGGAAGTTAGGAGATGCTTTTGCGGTTTGAGAGCCATCACACATGTATCTAATACTATTATCGAGTAATTAATTATGATTAAAAGATATTTAAACCTTTATCTCCAAGTTAGCAACAATAAACACGCAAGCCACGTGAAACCCCATGTTCAACATCTTAAAATTCTCTTTGGTTGGTGAAAAATATTCAAAAACCCTAACTTTTAAGTACAAAACTTGCCCCACGTTGCACCCATAAATTCTCTTAAAATCATGGAAAAGAAATAAGATTTTTTAAATTCTTTCAACAAGGGGTTTAGTGGGCTTTACCCCACTTCAGTAGAAAGAATATGAACCCCCTCCTTTCAACACCAACCTACTCAGCAATTCAATAATTCTACATTAGTCCCCCAAATCTAAGAAATTGCTCATTAGTCCCTCAAATCCTAGGGTTATTACAATTTGGTTCCTCAATGGCCCAAATACCCTGAATTAATGTTTTTCTACAGAAAAGCAGATAGGTGTGACCTAGGTATCCACATTAGTTAGCAATTATGCATTTAGGTACCAGAACCTACTTAACAGTTTTAACTCTATATTGCATATGACAGTTTATTGAAATATGTCACATTCTACCGCTTAAAGTACACATTGTAGACGATGCATTCAAAATGGTTGCAAGAAGAGTTAAATTATTTCCTTTTACAAATGAAGGTAGAAAATTTTTATATTTTTTAAATATGAATAACCAAGTCTAGTTTTCGTGCATCATATCTATCCGCATCTCATCCAAGTACGCTTGTGGCCTCACATATCTGAGTAATCAGAAATGGGTAGACGAGCTGGATCCCCTGCTTGCATCTCTGTGTCAGATAATCTCATGCATGATGGCTGGGGTGCTCATCCATGTGTACATAACCTCTACAACATCAAATTGCTATCCCGTAGCAAACCAGTATATTAGGAGAACGTCAGGGGAGCTAATGATTGAATATGAGGAACTCGGGTACAGGTCAAACTTAAGGAAGAGATTGAGAAGGATAAACTCATCCTTAAGTGTACTTGAGTTCCGAGTCCTTCCAGTGTGGGCAAGCATTCAAAGATACTCGACCATCCGATTGTAATCATCGGAGGCTATAGTTAGGTCAGTAGCAACTCTCCTAAAGTTTGGGCAATCCCGAGGGGGTTTTGGTAGCCCTAAGATATGCCAGACGATCCTGGGTGTAATTGTGACAAGCACTCCCATAACGGTCGAATACGACTTGAACTCATCATCATCCGATTGGGTTCAATTGCCAAAGAATTCCTTAACAATAGTGGAGTTGGCCAATTCGAGTTTTCTAGCCATCATACTATTTAGGTCCTCTTCATTTTCAATGGTAAAGGTGAAGTTGTTCCGTTAGATTTGAATTCCAATGACAGAGAATCAAACGGGATTTTTAATTTCTCTAACACTTCAAACTTTAGGCTCATTAATTGGGTTGAGGATTTAACATGTAGGAATATCCCCTCAGCAGATGATGTGTTGGTACAAAGTATAAAACTTTTTGACATTATGAAGGATGGGTAGGAGGAGAGGACGAAATAAAGAGGAGTTATGATCATGAAGAGAAATTAGATAGAAGACTTGAATGAGGTAGAAGAAGATAAATCCATGTCTCTTGACAAGGTAGTAAGATTTAAGGAGGGAAAGAGAGGATTTTTTCCCTCCAAAACACAAATCTAATCAGCATTAAATGCATACCATTATTCCGGAGGAAGAGAAAGAGAAATTCAGCCTTTTTTTTCTTGCATTTCTCGTGATCAGATAGAGGGGTAATTTCGGGTTTTACAGAAAATACAGTATGTAATGAGTATATGAGTAGGCCATTAGGGCTTAAGAATAAATGGTGGGTCAATTTGGGCTAAGAATAAATGGCAATTTGGGCACTACGTACATGACAAATTTGACTTGGGACTTAGTTACATTCCATATCTCAATTCAGGGTCTCATCGCATTTTTTTCCCTAGATAAAATCTAACAAATTATTGTTTAACTGCATAAAAACTTTATTGAGGATATCTAATTCGAAAATAAAATAAAATAAAAGGACTCGTCTCAAATTATATAATTTTTGGGGATGGTGTTTGATGACATTGAAAAACATGACAAACCCAAATTTCTAATATGAAAAGTACAGAAACAGGTAGTGTATTTGATAAAATTAGAGAAATTTGAACTTATGACCCATTTCTCATTGCAAAGTCACAAAAATCACTTCCAAATTCATTGGGGCAAGCGATCCTTATGATATTCACCATTAATTGGGGGTTCCATGCAAAATACCCCCCAAAAGGCCTATTTTTATGGACAAAATTTTGAATTAGAACCTTTAAAAAAATAATCACCATAATCGACTTATTCTCAAAATATTTATTAAAATAAACCTAATTTCTGCAAGTTAGCTGAAATTAGATCGATTTTGATAAATATTTCGGGAACTAGGTCAATTTAAAAAAAAAAATCCGTAGAGTCTATGAGATTGATTATTCCGTAGAGTTTAATATACAATTTAGCTTTACAAGATTACCAATCTTGTGGAGTTCAGAATTTTTAAAAAAAAAATCGACTAAGTTTTGTTGCTGTGGCTGAAATTGTGTAGATTCTAATAAATATTTTGCAAATAGGTCGAAATTGATAAATTTTTTAAAAAAGGTCTGCTTCATAATTTGTCTTTTTTCCCCTTTGCAAGCCCTCATCTCTCTCTCTCTCTCTCATCAATGGCGACCGCAGGCTCAGCCCCATCAAAACCCGAAATCCTCTCACTCCTTCGCTCTCTCCTCCGAACAGCCGCCAAATTCTCCGACTACAACATTAGAGAGTACGCCAAGCGAAGGTCCATCGCCGCCTTTCGAGACAACCGGAATCTCTCCGACCCTTCCTCGATCGCCGCCGCCTTCGCCGACGGAAGATCTCAGCTGGAGGTCGCCAAGAGGCAGGCGACGGTCTACTCTCTCTACGCTTCCAAGGTCAAGAGCATCATGGAGATGACGACAACTGGGTAAAGATGTCTTCTTTTTATCAATTTGATGAATGATGTTAATGTTGGTTATGAAATACCCATGTGGAGAAATGCGAGTGTTTTGGGTGAGATTAGAGTTATTCTCTTCGCACGCTTAGTGTTTGGTAATATTACCCAGTGAATCATCGAACATCGTGCGCTTGAGATTGTTATGAAATGGTTGTGTCCTTAGTTTATTGTTTTTGCGTACTCTCTGTTTGTTAGTATCAGTACTACCCAGTGACTTATCAGTTATTATAAAAATGACTTATCAGTTATTATAAAAAAACTTTACTTGGGTGGCAGTTTTCTATCTTTGTGCTATCAAGGTGAAGAACATGACTATAATCATGAATTTGGTAGTTTTGATGTGCCCGTGTGGAAAAATTGTGAAATTTCTGGTCTTTGATTGATGGATCTTTCAATTTGGTTAGTTGATAGTGTAATTTTATTAGGTTCATTCATTTTGGTGATGTCGACTAGATTATCCTCTTTAGCACACTTTGTGTTTGTTAATGTTAACCAAAGTAAAGAGCATCATAGAGATAATGAAAACTAGGCAAAAGAAAATCATTTCCCCCCTCAATAATCTGCTGATTTATATGGATTTGGTGATTTGGTGTTGGTTATAAAATACCCATGTGGAGAATTGTCAAATGTTTGGGGATTTTTGTTGGTGCGTTTGTTGGTTATGCTTAGATTTGTTAATCGTGTAGAAAAATTGCAAAATTTCTGATCTTTGATTGGCGTATCTTTCAAATCTGTCATGAACTTAGATGATTTTTACTAGTGAAATGGATTAGATTTAGGTTATTATCATTTGCACTTATCTGTTTGCTAGTATTACCCAGTGAATTATGGATTGTCTTTTTATTACAACAACGCGACGCATATTTTTAATAAAGTTTTAGCAATGAAATGGTTCTGTCCTTAGTTTGTTCCCATTATACACACTTCGTTTGACAGTAATGCTCAGGGACATTTGGGTTATCTTTTTGTTGTAGTCAACCTCTTAGATGGTAGCATACTGTTTTTGTGTTCTCTAGGTGAAGAGCACCATTGGAATTATGTGCAAATGGTTATTTATAGACTAAAGAGAATGAACAGAGGATTTTCTTTTTCCAGTGCGTTTGCATTGGTGTATTGTCTGATAATGGTTTCCTTGGTGGATTTCTAATTTGATAAGCATGCTAGTGTTGCTGCTAGGGGAATGATGCAGCATCTTTACCATTTTAATTAAGTAAATTACTTGAAGGATTGCTTTCTAATTTCTGTATGGTTTTCGTTAGTAGTAGTCAACAAAATAATGGAGCAATTCTGGCAAAATATTATGTCTCAGCTATTATGCTTATGAACAATATTTGCAGCATGATTGAATCTTGCAATATTGTAAACTCGTGTTAAGTATTGATTACCTTAAAGTTATTATAGGGTATTATGCGCGTTTATGGGGATAAGCTTTTTTTAGTATTAACTCCCAACCATAGTTGCATGGAACCCGATTCGTTCCGGTTCACGGGACGGGTACGGGGGCGTGGTACACCACTCATTAGGAATTGGGTATGAGGGGTATGCTTATATGGTACGCTAGGGAACGTGGTATGTTACGTATTAGGTTCAGTTCTTAAATGTAGGAATCAGAGCTTTTGCAATAGTCAAATTTAGGAATTATGTTGCAATTAAAGCATGCAAATTTATTTGCATAATTTTTCATGTTTTTTGTTGTTAATTCTATTGAAAAAGAGTTGTTGTTTGTCAAAATTTTACTTTGTTTGAATTCTAAACTGGGTCACTAGAGTTGGTAAATCGGGTTGCATTCCACTGTGAATACGGGACGATTGAACCTGGGTCGCAGTTCGCTATAGCATCCCATGTTCTCGACTTCTATGCTTCCGACTACACCAATACACTCGAAGTTTTGGTGAGTTAATGGTTATAATTTAATATTCAAATTTGTACCTGGTTTGCTCTCATACCATATTATTCCCTTCCACCGCACCAAAGCTCATCGAAAATTGTAGTGAGGTCACAGTTATAATTTTGTATTCTAACACGTGGGAGTTTATAAGTAGCTTCAACAAATGATACATGAGGGAGGATCTAGATGATTTAGACACTAACACACCAATCTCAAATGGGTATTGGGTTGTAAGAACCTTTAAAGTCAGAAAAATGCAATTCCTTAAGGTACATTAAGGAAAACGTTTCTATTACATAAATAAAGTTTTTGTATTGGATGAGTGTACTCATTAAATATATGATATGCTTGTCCTTGTTGCGTCCAATTTCTTTCGAGTAGTAGTGAAACTACCTTGTTCAACTAAGAGGGTTTTGCCTTTTTGACTAATCACGCCTAGTTTTTATGCACAAGCCTAGTTTAGTTTACTTTTGTACCTTCGTTTTGCTGTTTAGCCTTTTGTTAGCAAGTCTTAGACCATTGGCCATTGTTAAGTATCGAATTTGATCATAGTGAAAAATTAACTTGAGTGCACATAAGCTTATGACTATTTGCATTATTGTGATCAGACTCTTAAGCTCATCAATTAGGTTCTTTTTTTATGCAGTTGGACGAAATAATGAACCTCCTATCAATGGAGGAAAGATAGAAGGGATATAAAATGAAGGATCCCTTCATAGTCAATACCAAATATTAGGTAGTTATGAAATGGTCTCCTATTGACATGTCAAATGTGCCCCATTTTTAGCTAGGTGAACCAATGGAATTAGATTACAACTACAAAGATTTAATTGCAATGCTAAAAGTTCATTTCTCTTCAAGTGTAATAGAATCCACAAACGTATCAACTAGACAAGTTGTTTCTGATGCATGCATCAAAAGCAACCTTAATTCTACAGGAATAAACAAAATATTGCCTCATCTTTCTTAACGATAGAACCTTATCTGTCCATAGTTAATATCAAATAGTAGGCTTTGGTCTGCTATTGACATGTCAAATGTGCCTCATTTTTGCCAGGTGAACCAATAGAATTTGGCTGTAACCATCAAGATTTAATTGCAATGCTAAAATCATCTCTTGAAGTGTACTAGTATCCACAAACAAATAAACTAAACAGGTTCCGATCCATGCATAAAAAACAAACTGAATTTTACAGGAAAAAAAAAGGAAAAATAGAAAGAAAAAACTAATGCTCATTTATCTAAAGAAGAAATAGATGATGTCCTTAAATATTTTTTTTTTAATGGAGCCTTCTATTTGAATCTGTTGTTGATTTGTGAAACTTTATCGACTACTGCAAGCATCTGGGGACAATTTTTACAAAGAAACATTTATTGAAATCGTTAAACCTCAGCTCTCAGAGTTAAGTTTATTCTGCAGAAAACTTTAAAGTAGAAATAATGTAAGAAGGCAATGATGTAAAACTCACCGATGGATGCATTCATATGATTTTCTTAGTGCTTTCATGTTGGATAAAAATTATTCTTGCAGCGATAAAGAATGAGAAGACCTCAAAACAACATGAAGGAAAATAATCTGAAATGGGTTTAGACCATCAAAGCTAACACTTGCATAGGAGATTTTACAGGAATAATTGCATATGATGAACTTCTAAGCCCGCAATATGATTTACATTCGAGTTAAGTCTCTTAACAATGGCTTTCCCCTTGTTACTATAGGATTTACAAGGAATCTTCATGTATTTGACATAGGATATGTAACGATATGCTGCATTCTTCAATTATATGCATCCAGCATCTCTATAACTTATGTTAAAATTTTAACATTATTGGTTCTTGCTGATGCTCATGCAAAGGAACTGGATATTTGGTGATTTCTCATGAAGTTTTTTCATGTTGACATAATTAAAAAGGGCGATATTATGTGTATATATAGTGAGCCTAATCAAAGAAGAGCTAGTTGTATATTACAATAAAGAAAATTTATCTCCATTCACAACAATACATGCATAAATATATATATGATAGTATAATTAATAATTCAAGTCTCAATAATATACATTTATCTTGCAAAGTTGGAATCACTGTTTATCTCGAAGGAAAAATAACTAGTGGAAACTGCCCACCTGTCATGGGTACCCTAAGGAAGGGGAACTCTTAGATTACTGTTACCCCAAGGAAGGGGAGCTCTTAGATTAATGCTAAACATGAGGGGTTTATGAATTAGTGTATCGATCCAAGAATCCTTCTCCTTTTGTACCATCATGTGATAGATGAACCATGTCCATCAGACATGCCAGATTTTATCAGATGTATCATAGTCATACTCATATCTTGCTACTACCTAATTACTGTTAAATAATGCCCATTTGAGCACACTTTCATGAATATCTGCCTTCTGATTGTTATCTAGCCATAGAAGCACAAGTTTAGGAGATGGTTATGGACTATTTGACGAAAGAGATAAAGTATGGATGTAAGTCACACCTCCCGTGCTTGCCCCCGGAGACCCACCACCGCGTCTTGTCTGCACACATATCCCCCTATCCCCATTATCCCCACACCCTCCTCTGTCAAAAACAAAATCCTTAATCTCTTCTCTTTTGGTATCCTCTCCCTCGGGATGGGGTTGCCCTCTATCATAGAGATCAAGGAATGCTCGAATATCACTTCAACATCAAAGCTTGGACCTTTCAGATCCTCAGAGCAGAAGAGCACAAGTTCCTCATCGAATTTCCTTCCCAGGAGCTCAGAGACCAAGTTGTCCTCATGGGCTTCATTGACATGAGATCTTTCGGTGGGACTTTTGGCAGATGGACATAAACAAAAGGTCTCCAAGCCTTCCCCAAGCCCGAACTCCTTTGGATTAAGCTATCAGGCCTCCCACTCCATTTGTGGGATGGAGACTTTATCAAAGAGCTGCTTAAGGACCGGGGTGAGGTCTTTGCTTGCTCTCGTAGTATAATGCATGTGGAAGAGATAGATGCCTGCAAAGTCCTCCTCAAAGCCAAGAGTTGCAAGGACATCCCCAAAGCCATCCCCTTCCGATACATTTCCCCAGTAAAAGCGGCTGGCTACTGGAGGGCAAGGCGCTCATTGATTTTCATGGGCAACCCATTTCAAAAGAGAATCTGAACTCCAATAGAGGAGCTGAATACCTATTGCGTGAAGGAGATTCCACCACCCATTTCTCATGGAAGGACATCAAGGGATTGACACTGGACTGGGACTCCGAAGTTCGGCGACCTCTATCTTCAGACATCCCTCCAGAAGACCACCTACCACCAAAGAGCCGGCGCCATCTGATGCGAAGGGCAAAAATGTAATTGAACATCATTCAAAATTGGAGGGAAATGAGTTCCTTGTGATGGAATCTGCCCTCCCAGCTCAACCATAGGATCAGGCAAAAAGATACCCCATTTACAACTACCCTGATTTGGTAGAAGTAATAGTGGAGGGAAAAAGTGTTTTTTTTACCCAGGGTAAATTCAAACTCATTTTACACCCAACTCAGGCAGGGACCACAAGTAGGTCCAAGCAAAGGCCCTAGCCTCTTGGACCCCTCCTCCTCTCAGAAGAGCCTCAAATCCATCCTAGACCTCTCAACAAGGATGTCGACCGATGCTATCTCCTCTTCAGCACAACCTCTAGGATTTGAAAGACCCCCTCGCTTGAGAAGGCATCACAGAGCTCCTCTCTCCCTCATCCATAAGCCATATAGGAGGTTGGCTGGATCTGGAAGGGCTTCCCTCTCCTAGCTCAAAAACAGTCGGTCCACATCGTCCTCTACCCCTCTCTTGCCTATTAATGCTTTATCTATAGAATCTATCTCATCTATTGTTGCTAACTGTGGTGTACAAGAACCTCTACCCTTAGAGGCCATTAGTGACATTAAGGCTTTGGAAGCAGAGAGGGCCAATGTGATCTCCTAAACTTTTTAGGATGATCCTTTGTTGCAGTCCTCGTGTTGATCAATTTGTTCCTTCCCCTATGAAGATTGGCTCTTGGAATGTTAGAATGCTTAATAGCCCTACTAAGAAAAGATTACTCAAAGACTGCATTCTCATTTCAGGAGTAGATATAGTAAGTATACAAGAATCTAAACTTAACTCTGTGAAAACTAGAACCTTTCTCCTATATTGATGCTGATGCTGATGAGTGGTAATAGGATTTACTGTAGGCGATAAAAAGTGCTCGCCTCGCCCAGAAGGCTCGCCTGCACTAGACTTCTCGCCTGGGAGTCGAGCTCGCCTAAGCACCAGCTCGAAACTCGCCAGTGCGTAGGAGCTCGCCTTGAAATAGGCTCGCCTGCATGGAGCTCCCGAGTAGCTCGCATGCACAAGTTTGGTCAAACTCGAGCTCGCCTGCATGAGGCTTCTCGCCTGAGTCGAGCTCGCCCCCAAGATCAAGCTCGCCTGGAGGCCCGCCAGTTGACCCCGCCGTCTCGCCCAAAGCTCGCCCAAAGGCTGAGCTCGCCCAAGGCTGAGCTCGCCTAAAGGCTGAGCTCGCCAAAGCTCGCCTGAAAAGGGTGAGCTCGCCAAAGCTCGCCTAAAGGCTGAGCTCGCCCAAAGGCCGAGCTCGCCTAGTCACTGGCTGACCTCGCCTGAGCAGAGCAAGCGGCCGCCGCCTTTAGGAAGTGAGCCTACCCACTTCCCACGTCCTATACAATGATGAAGCATGGCTCTCATCACCCCTAAGTGGTCACATCCCACAGAGGTGGTATGGCTCCAGGCATGGCCAGATCCCATGGATCCAGGAGTCAACCATACTTCTCATGGCCTATTTATACACCACCACTTCCCCAGGGGAAGGGGTTCGGTCAGTTCACTAGATTGGGTTCATTTAGCTCTATTTGGCTACTTGGCATCCCAGTGTCAATCTGAACTCTCAGATTTGAACACTTCTCTGGCTCCTTTGCAGACTCTTGCATAGTAACAGCGCTCAAGTGAGCTCATCCGGGGAAGAGTCGAACTCAAGGCCATCGGAGCTTATACTGAGTACTGAAGCTCTCCAACCGCGACATCCGTCGGATCGTCCAAGGGAAGCGGACTCGATTCGAGCATCGAGGAAAGCGTCCTACCGCTACCAACGAACCCACGTTA
>JBAKGM010000139.1:23584964-23594985 GCA_037177215.1 Asparagus racemosus
TGTCAGCTGTTTCTCGGTCGCGTCGGTCGATGATTCGTCGGTTACAAACCAACCTTCACGAGTCAGGCTCGGGGACTAATAAGTGATTTTTTCAACGCCTACACCATGTTCGCCTTGGCCTTTGATTTTTCTCTTTTCGCTTTGGGGGCCAATGACTTATTCTTCGGGTTGTCTTCTGATTGCTCTTCTCTCTCCTTCAATCTTACCTCATGTGTGATAAGATTTTCTACAAGATTATCAAGGGGGAGTTTAGATAAATTATGATATTCCTCGGTAGCGGTTACTTTAGCATCCCATTCAGATGAAAGTGATCGAAGGACTTTGGGAATGATTTCCTCTTGGCTGTACTCCTTTTCCATTTCTTTTGCCTTGTTCTCAATATCTGTAAAATGTGTAAACATTTTGTGTATGCTCTCTGAGGCTTTCATCTTGAAATTCTCATACTTGCTCATGAGCATTGGGAGCTCGGCCTCCTTGACTTGTGAAGTACCCTCATATGTGACCTTCAAAATATTTCAACTTTTCTGCACAGTAGGACACGCAGATATACGATAAAATTATTCAATGGTAAGAGAGCAATAAAGTGCATTCATAATTTTAGCATTAAGAGTGTATAATTTCTTATGTGTTGCAGTTCACTTATCCTTAGATTTGACAATGATAGTTTCATTTACGATCTCTGTGGGCTCATGATATCTTGACTCTACCATGTTCCAAACCTCAAAGTCAATGGACAAAAGAAATACTCTCATATGAGCTTTCCAATATGAAAAGTTCATGCCATCAAAAAGTGGGGGTCGATTAACTACATGGTCTTCAGGGAAAGCAATTGACGATCTTAAACTTGAAATCTATCCTAGGTTGTGAAACCTAATATATGAATATTTTTCTCTGATACCCCTTGTTAGATCTGAGATGCAAGCCTACGGGTTAAATAGGGTTGCCTATTACTGATCTGAAATGAAACTTAGCACTTGTTTTCTTATTGATTCCTAGGGCTAGCCGTTCACAGAATTAGTCTATGCGAACCGAAGATGCACTTCTCAGATTAGTGATGGCCTCTCCAGTGGAGCTGGGCGCCGAGTTTTCACATAAACACATAATATGCAGCTGAAAAGAAAGAATACAATGATAAACAACCAATAAGAAATAATACAAATAAAAAAATAACTAACCAAAGTCACACGAGATTTTTATAGTGATTCAAAAAAAATCCTACATCCACTCTTCCTTCTCGTGAAGGGGATTTCTCACTATGACGGAGTTCTCTTGAATCACAAACCTGATTCAATAGTCTTACAAGACGAAAACCCTAGTTTACCCAAAACTAGTCGTCTAACCTAATTCGCAAAGTAAGTAACTCTACTCCTAGCTAGTAACCAAAACCTCAATCGGCTCTGACTTGAGTATGTCGTCACAAATCAATCACAAAATTGTAATACAAGAGTTTAGAAACAAAAAGAATATTGTTAATCCCCAAACAAAGCAATCGTACAGCTCTTTTAACTTTGCAAACTATTCTCCTTGAAGATATAAGTGAAGCTCTGGAAGAAGAGTGATCATAATGACGTCCAAGGGTAGCACTCCTCAAAGATTGATGATACGATGATGAAGCACAATGTGAAGGGTGAAAATTGAGAAGTCTGAGCAGGGATAATAACCAATGTTGAAACTTGGATCTCCCCATTGATGAACGAGTGGATCATCGATGAGCATAGCTCTAGTCCCTTTGATGAGCTCCTACCCTCATTGATAAGTTTGTAACTGTAATTAAATTTTCTCTCAGCCTTGATCTTATCGATGCATATGAAGACTACCAATGAATATGCTCCTATGCTCATTAATGAGTTTAAATACATATTGATGAGTATTATGCTAATTTGCTAATTTTGACTTGTTTCTCACTCTTGTCACATTTGAACTTGATTCTAACTTCTTGTAACATATATACAACATTTCAAACACACATTAGATCAATATGAAGGTTATTTATTCATCAAACTAAGTTAATTATACGGACACGTACGAAAACGGTCCTAATGCCCTTAAGATTTGAGGGACTAATACGGAACTTTTGAAGATATAAGGGACTAATATTTAAATAGCCCTAAAAATAAATAGAGGTAAAAACTTAAGGTTTATAGACATAAACCCTTTCTGGAAGCATCTGGGTTTAAAAGTTTTTCTTCTCCACTCAAGCTTAACACTAACTTGACCGTCGAAGAAATCATCAGAGATCGTAACTCCGAACTTCTCACATGTTGTGCATGTGCTGGATGGAATTCACTGCTTAGAAACCAGTTGTATAAAGAAGATTGAGGATTCTAATACCCTACCAATTCTCATACTTAACCCTTTGTTAGATAACTGACATCAACAAAAAGTAAATGGCGTCAAACTTTGTATTTATAGAAAAAACACATAGTGTGAAAAATAGAAAATAGAAAATAGAAAAAAAAATGGTTTAAATAGTTAGTTTTAAAATTTATTGTATATCTAACAATTTAGTCAGCAAGTTATAACAAAAAATGCAACTCATAATATACATAATAAACTGCTAGAATACAGACTGGATTAAAATAGTTTGCTAAGTATTTTTGGTATAGGAGTGACTTCAGAAGCGAGCTAGGTTAAAAAATAAATGGGAGTACAAATGTAGGTTTGTAGGGAAGAACGTTTTCTGAAAATAGATAGGTTTAAAGAAATGGAGTAAAATGTTAGGTGAAATATTTTGGGTCTGATCATTATATTTCATTACACTTTTATACCCTCATTATCTATTTTATTAAAGAAATGTACTTGTTAAATTCATGTGTTTTATGAATTTGCAAGAAATAAAGAAAAATATCAAATAAAAGATCAAAGAAGTCCAAAATACCTTTCCTTGAAGTCTAAATGAAGCCTAAATGAAGCCCAAAAAAGTCAACAATCTAAGAGGAGACGAGTAAACTGGTAAACCAAAGGATACAAATTCTATTACAAACTAATTGATGAGCTAATTGATTAACTAATCGATGTGCTAATCGATTACCTAATTAATTAGCTAATCGATGTGATAATCGATTAGTTTCCAACATGCAATGAATGTCTTATTCTAATTTCTTGGAGCCCAAGTTCAATCTAAGAGCTGATATTAACTGATATGCTATAAATAGTGGTAGAGAGTGAATGTGAGGGATGTAACAAAAATTTTATAAATCATTTTTTGGGAATAGAAGGGTTACTCTTTGAGAAAGCCTTTCTAATATTATAAAATTTTAATTTTACAATAAAAATAATAATTATTTTTCCTCTTCAAATTTCTTCTTCTTCTCTTGTATTCATGAAAGATTTGCTTCAAAAGGGGCCAGCCCCTTACAATGTGAGTTTTATTATCTTTTTTTTTTACTTGTTTAGAAATACATATTTAGGGTTTAATTTCTTGCTTTTAATTTATGCTTGTTTTATGCTTTGGAATTTAGGATTTTCTTACTTTTTATTCTTGCTTTCTAGGAGTAATATGAATAACTAATTTCTTTAGGATATCTAGGATTAGATGAATATAGTATAATTTCTATTTGATTTTTTTAATTGCTCTTTTTTATGCTTAACAGATCATGCTTAGAATAATCAACTAGAATAATAATTAGTAGAAAAAATTTAATAGGCTATACTTATCTTAAATGGTTTGATAGTTTATACATTTTCAATTCTAGAATTACTATCTATTTATTTCTTTCTATTCATGAATGGTGATATTGATTGGATATGAATTTGATAGGTTATGCGTGGTTTAAAGAACTTAATAATTTATGCTTAAGAAATCTACTGATATGAGAATTAAAAGAGAGTAATTTTAAAATCTAAATAGGAATTAACTAGTGGATTCAATCATGGATTCCTAGTTTCATAACTAGATTTTCTTTAATTCATTTCTTTGCTTTCCTCTCTTGGTTTTACTCTCCTTCTTGTTTTAGCCCTTTTTATTTGCATCAAATCAACACCCAAACCAATATTTATTCTCTCTTTTCTTCCACAATCCAAGAACCACTCTAGGGTTCTTCTTAGAGCACATCTTTTCTCATGGGATCGACACTTGCATGATACGCATGCATAAGTTGTGGACTTGCAACATTTATAATTAGAACACATTAGGGTCTAAAAGTGATTTTGGAAGTACACAGATTTAAAAATAAATAAGAGTGAGACCTTGAGTTTACAAGAAAAAATAAGGACAAATTGAAATATAAATGCCTGTAAAATTTTGGGTTTATAAGCAAAAAAAAACTTTTCTTTTATATAGTTTAGAAATTGTGTTATACGCAAAACATCCATTATTTATTGTCTATAAACATATGTGGTCAACACAGGTTTTGTAAAAAAAATATGATCGAGGCTAGATTTGAACATGAAACACTATTTTTAAAACTAAATACTCTTAGCAAGTGCGCTACGTACCTTTTGAAAGTAGTTCGCAAATGAAAATACTAATAATAAAGTGTATTGTAGCTATGAAATGACATTCTAAAGAGGTAAGTCCCTTAACTTTAGAGTGCATGTTTGGTTTGTTTCCTAAAATATTAGGAAACACCAATTCTGTATGGAATAGGTATTTCTAGGGTTTTCAATAGATTCTCTTTTCTTTGCTTGGTTCACGCAAAATAGGCTAGATAGAAAAATGAAATCACTTATTTCTCATTCAGCTGCTTGGAGCCAATGGAGAAAGCCGTAAATCATAACTTAAATATTTAGGAGTATCCTCACAAATCCCATTGTAAAAGGAAAAGAAAAAGGTACCCACAATTTACTTAAATTATTATTGTTCGATTTCACCCTATTCCACTCAAAACACTTAGAATTGGGTTTTCCTATTCTTAGCAACATTTCAGCAAAATTCCACCTCAACCCAAAAGTGACGACCAAACATAGCTTAGAAAACTAAATGCACAATTTCCTAACAAACTCCTCTTGTGTCAGAGCCTATTCTTGAGCTTTTCACCCTAACCAAGTATATATATAAATTGCAGCAACACCAACAACAACTTATTGGTTCACTTTTCCTTTTCTAGTAACCATGTTGCCAACTATACATGAAAAATATAAGTTTAGCTTCAATGTTTACTTCTCTATCTCTATTTCCTCTTAACCAGACCAAACCTGTAAATGTCGGTTATTCATTCATGACTGGAATCGCGTCAATATTTTAATTTTGTATCTATTCTAGTATGATCAGTTAATATCATGTAATATATGTTTAAGATGTTGAAAACGATACAAAATCTTTTTGGTCATATCCATATTTTCTACAAATTTAAAAAAGAGTCATGACCGCAATCGTGATAAGCTCAAATGTCATGTGGAAAGGAAAGATTAACAAGACTGAGTCTCTCTTCACATAAAAAAAATACTTTTTCAGGATGATCTTACTTTTGACATAATTAAAAGGGCAAATGATTCTACTAACGTGATGGCTTATTTATTGTTCTCCTTAGCAATGATGTGACTTCTAAATTCTTTCATACTTTTCTTCATCATCATTACATTTGTCAAGTGGAAACATAGGAACTTGTTAGAACACACAATATATATCTACTCAAATTATCAGGACTTTTTGCAATGTCTTACATGCTCTTGGAGAGGTTTGTGCTATGTAATTAATTATTAAGAAATCTACCAAAAAGCCCCAGTAATATAGTTTTATTTTATTTTTACTTTTTTTGGAGCAATGCCAAATGTTGTTTTAAATTTTACCCGATCAATATAGTTATGCAATTAGTTCTCATGGTGTATTTATGTTAACTCATTACAATAAATTCTCTGGATTAAAATGCAGTTAGAAAATACATTATTAGTAAAAGCTCATTAAAAACCACTGCAGGTGATCTGGATAGTTGGGAGGTTACAATGTGGCTCCACAGTTCTAGGTTAGATTCTGGACTGGATTATCATGGAAAAAAGAAGTAAAAGCTTGTTAAACTTGAACTCATGTGTAGTGTTCTGACTTATTTCAGTGATTAAAAGTTTCTTTAGCCAACATTAACATCACTTTTAAAGATTGTTTATATTTGAACACTTAAATGTAGAACTTATGCGTTTACCCTTCAAATATTTGATATTTCAAAATTTATTCTGTAATTCTCACGATTTATAAATTTTCCTTCCACATTATATAGATCCTTGATCTACGCTTCTCCCTTATTCTCAAATAATATCTCAGTTCTCCCCTCTCCCACAATCATATTGGAGTATATCTAGTTTTCAAATAATAATAATAATAATATTATTATTATTAATATTAATAATATTGGAGAATATCTAGATTTGGACTACATGTGGTCCACTGGGTCTAAATTTCCAGCCCAAATCTGACTAAAAATGCTAGCCTTTTGGAACTGGGCCGAGATTACCGTAATTTCGAGAACTATATTGATGCGCCCTCTAGTTGCTATTCCAATATAACTTGGAAAAAAATATGGATGCAAAGAGTTTGACATCATATCTATGTGTCCAAGAACTTGTACCCCTGACTAAAAGGAATTAAATGATGATTATTTGAATTAGATCTCTAGAGAACTGAAATTAAAATCTTATATAGACACTGCACTGACACCAAGGAAAAATTATCCAAGGATTGGTCAAATAGCGAAGTCATTGCTTTTCTAAGTGAAAAATATGTACATCTTAAGTTCGATTGAATATTAACAATGAGGACACTTATAGAGAATTTACTCTGATAATTGAACAATGTACCATGAAGAAAAACCCGTACAATACATGAGCACAGAAGTATGATACGATGTGCAAACACGGGATGTATCGTCCCAGAACAATTGTATTAGCTTTTTAATTAAAAAAAACCAATATTGCTTTATTTATATATTGGTTACGTAGTCATCAAAAAAGTAGAAAAATAACTTAAGGATATAAATAATTTATCCTCTAATTATTTACCGTTTTCAACACTTTTGAGAATAGGATATGATATGAATGACAGAGAAAGTGTATAAATAGAGCATTCCATGCCTAATGATTTATGAAAGAAAGAGGTATAGAAAAGAAGCAGCAAAGCCTGCAGCACTATTCCCAACGTGCTCACATAATGGCCAGTGCAATCCATTATTGACTCATTTAATTATGTTTTGGGTAAACGGGAGCATAGATGAGTTTATTTATGAGAAAGGATTGGATACTTGTTCCCCATGTGCAACCCTTTTTTTTATTTTTTTAATGTGCATCCCCTCTCTATTCTCAAAGAGAGGCCAGCCAACTAATTATGCGTACAAGTTGGCGTTCCCTTTTAATGATGTTGTTGGTTATTTTGCTAGCATAAAACAAACCCCAAGGGAGATCTTAAAGAAAGGGTTGTTGTGAGTGTACCCTCTACAGTATGAACTAATTGTGAAAAGACACTCTGCTGTTCTAATTAGCCTAGATGCAAGTACGCTCCTAATATAAAAAATTTGCAATTCTCGATTTATCCTCGCGAATAGAACTATACGGGATCTATCCATCTCTTTATTAAACTTTTTTAACAGTTTTAAGAGCTAAAAAATATCACTCAGGAGGTCTATTCGTAATTAAACTACAGATGTACATTGAATCAGGATCCCAACTCAAGAGTCTTACACTTCCTCCGTAGTCCGTATACAAAAAAATTTATAATAAATAATAGGCTAAATATCATATAACTCCCGTACCTTTCAAAAAAAATCATAACACAGCCTTAAGTTTTGGAGTTATGAAAAAACCCTTGTTAACTTTTAGAATTTATCTGAAACCACCAAATGGTGCTATCCATAATTTTCACATGGATCAGTTAAATTATTCGTGGGACATTTTGGCCAGTGAAGAATGTGCTTCGCGCGTTTAGAGGGTTTTTTGAAGGAAAAAAAAATCTTAAAGTTAAAGGGGATTCTCTGATAATCTTTAAACCTAAGGTGAGGTTGTTGATATTTTAAAAACGATTGGGGATTATCGGATAATCGTCCAAAGTTGAGAGGGTTTTCTGATGTTTAACCTAAATAAAATATGAAGACATTTTATCAGATTGACATAGATACGATCTTCGTCATGGTGCATACGTACAGCTTTCTTTGTTTTAAGTTGAACTAACTATATTGTGTCTTCGTAATCCACACGGTTATGCTTGAGAAACAATACCAATGATGGGGATAGAAAGAGATATGGAACAATTTAGGAGTCAAAGTTTGTGAAACAACGAAAATAAATAGTTTGCCTCTCAAGCAAAATTATTCGTTAACTATGTCATGTCAAAAGTAAGACATCTTGAAAAGTAATATCTATATTTATTAGAAAAATAATATCTGTATTTATTAATTTATGAAGGACAACTCAAACTCTAGGAGAGAGAAAAAGAAGAAGAAGAAGAGAAATTAGTGGGTGTTGGTAAGAAATAAAGTCATATTTTAATGATTGATGAAAGAGGACTTAGACGAGAATATAAAGGGTGTGTTTGGCAACTTCACACTAATCTGATTAAGATCTTAACCAGGCTAGGATTGAATCAAGATAGAGGCAGTCCAAAGATAACCTAGATAAAAGCCAATTTTTTTAACAAAAAAGAATTAGTTCACTCTTGTATAAATTTTTGCCAAACACATTACAAATCTGAATAATTCCTTTTATACCTAAAGCTTGGGAACGGTCTACTTATGCGGAATGTTTCTTTCTAATCTTCTTTGGCTTCTTCTTTCTCATTGTGATCATCTCTATATCTTTGCTGATGAAAAGAGAAGATTATGTTACAAATAATTTTTTACATGCTTAGAACCGTAGATACCATATTAAAACCATATCTAGGCCAAAAATGTTTTCTTTTAAATTTATAATTGAAGCTATGATCAAGAGGAATGGGTTTAACTATAATCCTTAATAGTCAACTGAGAACGTCGACAAAGGAAACATCGTCATTGTATCGCGGATGATGGAAGAAGATAGGCCGGTGATCAAAGATGGCAAAAAGTCATTGAAGGAGGAGACGAGGCTCATCGCCCCGAAGGAGGAGATGATGTTCATCGGCCGCAAAATCTGCTTTGATAATAGGTAACTCTTTTTTTAGCGGGAGAAATAATGACAAAAATACCCCTAAGCTGTTATTAATAAGCATTAATTGTAATTGACATGCTGATATGCCATGTCAGCTGTCACTTCAAGCTGTCCCATTTTCGGGTCTTTGTAGCAACATTCTATAAATCCTTATTCAAGTTAATGCTTTTATTCAAGTTAATGGAGGAGTTGCCGAACAAGCCCAAAATTTGATGGTCAACCTCAATTTAATATTTTATTAATAAGCCTTAATTTCGAATTATGCCAAATCTATGCATGGACTTTGAATGTGATGGTAGCCAAGCTTGCTTCAACATGAATCCTGCTGGCCTCTGCTTTTGTCAACCTTTAAACAATCACTAATGCATTCCACAAACTCTCGCGTTCAATTTAATCTCTCAAAAAATTGACTCTGGAATTAAGGATCATGCATATACCTTTTTTTTAAATTAAAATGGTTGATATCCATTTTCTATTCACTTGTTACAGGGATGATTTTCTTAGATGATTTTCTAGAATTTGAATGGATCTCTTGAAGATTTTACTTGAAAACTTTGATTTCCTTTCAAATTTCTTCTTGAAAATCATATTTGATTTGAATTTTTCTAGTCTCAACCATTTGATGCTGGATCAACTATCAATTTTTGAAACAAACGTTATTTCGTTTATAATCATAATCAATGCTGTGGGAAATTGGGGCTAACCTGAATGTTAACGGACCTAAAAAAATAGATCAGTTGAGAACCAAAATAATTAATTTAAAATTTCAATCATATCATTAACTATACCAACGTTGAGCTTCTTTCACGCATTTAAGCATGTCTTTGTTTTTATATTGAAAAGATATAAATATCGAATAGGTCTCATATTTTAATTGAACTCGGACTTTGATTGATATTTAATTAACACTTAATTAGTGACGACGTTCCTTATATTTTGACTTTTTCTTTGTCTTGATGAAAGGCAAATATTATAT
>JBAKGM010000139.1:23596943-23607838 GCA_037177215.1 Asparagus racemosus
AGAGTTCGCCGATTAAAGGATGAACCCTCAATCTCCTCCCACTATGGTTGATTCTATATAGGATCTGCCGATTCAAATCTAAGTCTCACGGAATTGGGTGGACAGTTCGACGACAACTCACCGACACGGGTCAACAATAAGTGAGCTCAATCAGCTACAGTTCAAGATTCCGACAACAGTCAGACAATAAATGCAGCACCGTCATGCTTTCAGATATCCTATAAAGAACTGGAGAACCTGAAAGGATTGGAGGAATCGAGCATTGAGGCTAATTTCGAGAAAAAATTTTATTCATCGACTTCAGGTCAAGATCTCATCAGCGGTCAGATAATAAATGCAGCACCGTGGTGCCTTGAGCAATCTTACAAAGAACTGAAAAGCCTGAAAGGATCCGAGAGATCGAACGCCGAAGTTGTCCACAGGTCCCGTCACACCGACTGAAGGTTGGGGCCTATCATATCCAAAGTATCCCAGGCTTGTCCACAAATCGAGATCGAGACACTTTAGAAGGGGTATCTGTAGGCGTTGAAAATCACTTATCAGTACCTGAACGAGACTCGTGAAGGTGGGTTCACAACCGACGAGCTATCAACCGACGCGACCAAGAACCGCTGACGCCACAGAACGCATAAAGTGGGTCGACGAAGACATGAAGTGAGTCGACGAGGCGTGCAAATCGACGGAGTGACGGATCACAGAATAAATCTAACAGTGAAACTCCAGGACAGCGAGATTCAACGAATCAAGTCAACCGGATTCGAGTGACAACACTGTGCCAATCTAATTCCGGAATCAACGGAATAATCAGCTGTGTTCGAAAATACCAGAAAACAGGTCAGAACGGACAAAAAGACGGAAAAAACGCCGAAAAGGACGGATCTGTGCAAAAGCTTTGGCCACATGGCCGAAGCACTTCGTCCAAGCCGAGGTGCTTCGGCCATGGACCGAAGTGCTCGGCCAAATGGCCGAGCAATCACTCCCCCCCCTCAAATGCTATAAACAGGAGGGGGGTGCACAGTTCTGAGGGTTGGAAAATTTTTGCTGCAAGGTTGGAAATTTTTTCGGGCTAGCTGAGGAATTGCTGCTTGGATTTAGAGAGAACTGTGCTGCCAGTGAAGATCAAGTAGTCCTCCGCAAATCTACAACGTTCTAGTTCATATCTACGCCGTCCAAGTTCGATCCAGGTCAGGTTTGTGTTGATCTACACTCAAGTCTAAGTTGCGTCTTAGGCTCAGGGCAAGCATGTGATTTCTCCTAGTAGATCTCACCCGCTCCGGCGATCATCTCCTTCGTGAGATCGATCCCCGTCAGACATTTATTTCCTTCGTGAAATAAACCCCTTAGATTCGCAAACCCAACATCTGGATCCTTAATTAAGATCGGGATTGCGCGGTGGTCCACGGACAGAACAAGTCCCCGTCACAGGCTAAGATACCCACGCAAGCGAGGGTCCGATAAATGGGCCCCGTGTTTGTTCAAGATTGGAATTAAAAGTTGTATTTTTGTAATCTGATTTTTCATTGTAAAAGACTTATAAAAAGGCGAGCTCTTCTTTGAATTTCATTGTAAAAAATAAATTTGTAACGAGTTCAATTGTAGATTCAATGGAAGTCAAAGCAACTTTTTTCCGTGCGAACACTAGCGTAACTTCAATTTTTCCCATGGCGCTTTGGCTGTACTCCTCGACAATTGTTGACCAACACCGTTCCATGACGACTGACTAGTAGACAGAAGACTCCAAGTACGCCACTTTATTCTCTGCTAAGCTCAAGGCCTTTTCCAATTAGGCACACCTCTCTTGAAGCTTCCGCTTGCCAACCAGCTCTTCCTCAAGTTGGGTCTTGGCATGTTGTGCAACTTGCTTCTCGATAACAACTTGCGTCATTGCCAAGTCCCGTTCTTTCAACGCCTCATCGATCGAGCTAGCAGAGCTAACCCCCTGGTCGCCAAGCTGAAGCTTTCGCCTGAGCTGCTAGATCTCGGCTGACTTCCTAGAGTCGGAAGCTTTGAGTTCTGCAATCAGCCGTTCCTTCACTTTCATCTCCTTGCACCAGTCATCGAGTTTAGCTTGCTTCGCCAAGAGATTTGCAATGACATGATCAAACTTCGCATCCTCGACGACACTGTGCCCTCCACCCGCCTTTCAGAGTCTCTCGTAAGCATCATGACCCCGAGCCAGGAGGCTGTATATCTCATACTCCACGAGGCACCCGCGCATCAGATAACTCTGAAGGATCACGTGAAGGCCCATGTCTGGAACATCCTTCAGAAGTTCCCCGTCAGTAGGAAGGCTGAACTGCTCCACAGCCTTCGCCTGCATATAGCGAGACTTGAGCACAGAGGAGCGAGTGTCCATATGACTGGCGCGGTTGAACGGATGCTCGCTATTGGGCTCCTCCTCAAAGGACCTGCTAGGGGGAAGTTTCCCAATCAGCAAGTTCCTCGCCTTGGTCTAAGCCCCCACTTCGGACTCGGCCAAGTAATAGGGAGAAGGCCACCCCGCCGATGCGAAGCCCTCGCTCTGGCCCCTAGCTGGCTCCTTGCCTGGTCTGTGAGCCTCCTCTGCTCGAGAATCCAGGGCGGCTACCCCAGTCTGGGTATCAACAATCCAACACAGAGTCGCTTCTTCAGCAACCCCTTATTTAGCCTCGATGGCTGAGAGGTAGGCACGTCCCCCGAGTCAGACGATTCCATCTACATCGGGGCGTCCTGGGTCTCCCCTAGTTATCTAGCCCCCCTCAGGCCACGAGAGATCTTCTTCTGCTACTTCCTACAGAAGCACTGAGGGACACTGAAAACAGCACCCCTAGTCGTCTCATCCCGCCTTGAGGTAGACATGACTCCCCCGGGGTCTGTTCTTGTTCGGAGCCGCTTAGCCGGCATAGGTGCCGACTCTCCCTGAGACTCTTTGGAGGACCCTTCAGAGGGAGCTTGCTCGGTTGCAATCACTAGGCCCACAGGCCCCCCGAAGGTCAGGTTGTGAGCCCTGCTCCAGTCCCTCTCGGTAGGGGGGACTGACGAGATCCCATGCAGCCGTTGGACTGACTTGTCGAGAAGAGCCCCCCATTGTGTGCGTCCCAGTGTAGGACACGATCTGCTCTAACTCCTGCCTCTCGACAGCCGATAGAGGCTTTGGGACCAAAGCCCCTTTCCAAATCTCGGGCCAACTCGAACAGTTGAGGTTGGAGTCGTCCCCCTCTACCCAGATGGACTTCTCCTTCCATCCCTTGTTCGAGGTAAAAGCATCAAGAACCACCTTGAACTCCCCAGACGTCTGGAGGTAGTAGTGGGCAGCTTTCTGAACTGTCACCCTCACCAAGTGACTCAGCATGTTTATTGGTGGGTTGATCCCCAGCCACGACCAAATAACAACGAAGCCTACCAGCACTGTTACAGAGCTGGGCTTCATCTGCATCGGGGACACCCCCAAAGCCTTGAACACTTTTCAAAGGAATGGATGCAGCGACAACTGTAAACCACACTCCAAGTGCTTGATGTCTAAGGGGGCTTTCCCCTCACGGTGATGGTATACCGCCACCGACCTCGCTGGCGTTATCAGCTTAAACTCCCTCGGGATATCGAACTAGGAGGGCAACGCCCGCATCTGTGCTGCAGTCACTTTCGAGCAGTAGGCGTCCAACTGACTCAAGCGTTCGGAGTCCATGAGAATCTGCCTCGGAAGGTGTTGGAGAATCGTCGAAGATATGATTCTACAAAATGTCAAGTGAACTTGTTCCTCTTTGATTCTCGCCCTTATGTAGAGGACCACGAGGAATGAACTTCCTCCTCATCCTCCATCCATTTCCAGTTCAACGGTCGAGATCACTTCTCTCGGGAAGCGGAGCCTTGGGCGCAAAGAACGAAGCATCAACAGCATAAAGCCGCTTGCTGACATCAACCGCGTCCCATCGTAGGAACCTTCACGACCTCCCTTCTGGACATGTTCTTCTTAGCCAGGACCTAAGACTCTGTTTTTGCTCAGACCCGTCTCAAAGCCAACTCCAAGCGAAAGGAGCCAACTGTTATGGTCCTGAACATTTTTCACTAATTACCCTTTATATTCAGAGGGGAATACCAATGTTTAAGGTAAGAAAGCGAGCTTAGGCCGCTCTGAGTCGTATCCCCTAGACGGCTCAGAAGCAGAGACCAGTCGTCCCCCTAGTCGACTGCGCTTGTGGACCACGCGAATGGCGGTACTTGCCGTCCTCCTTGACCCTTCAGTCAACCAATCCTTACAAGTCGACTCGGGAGACGAAACCAGCCATCCCTCCCAGTCGACTGCGATTGTGGACGACGCGAATGGCAGTACTTGCCATCCTCCTTGACCTTTCAGTCGACCAACCCTTGCAAGTCGACTCGAGAGACGAAACCAGCTGTCCTCCCAATCGACTACCCTTGTGGACGACGTGAAGGGCGGTGTTAGCTAGCCTCTTCGATGGCACAACATTCTCCCCTCGGCCGGCTCAAGCCCTTGCCCCCAGGCGACAGTTATATGAAGTTTGGACCCAACAACATGTCAACATCGTATTAATTGGACCACCAGTGCCTTGATCTTCCCATCTCACATGATAATTAAAGCACCTCGAACCTCTTTGGCTGCGTGCGTAACTAATCCTATCCCCATTAATGATGAGGGAACAGTGCTAACTCCCGCGCCAACTCCTAATCGACACCTGTCAAGGCTGTCCGATGCAACCTCCACAATTCGTTTATGTCCCATCATTGGGTCAGCATATGTAGGAATAGGGCTGACCTGCATCTCAGCTCAGCACCAGCCAGAATGACCAAAGTACCCTCTGACTCCCATACAAATAGAGAACCAAACAGTGACCAAGGTAAGCAAGCCCTAGCTTAGGCACACTCTCCACAGATTATAATTTCATTTTTCTTCCTTCTCATACTTACTTGATCGTCGGAGGGACCACCGGAGATCCCAACTCCGCCCCTTTTTCCACAGATACTCCCTCAGAGCAGGAGAGCCCTCCGATGCACGCAACCGCCAGGCATTAGGAGAGAAAACGGACCCCACTCTCCTAAACTCTAATCCAACAGGGGTTAGTGACTGTGTGATCCGAGCATCAACAGTTATAATCAACCACTTGTGTGCACTTTTTAGTTAAGTTTTTTCGGTAACTGACGCCACCTAACCTCAATTGAGGATCATCTCTCTAATATACTTGGGCTATGTTTACCTTAGGTTTTATTTTGTGTTTATAAGCTTTTATCCTTTAAAATGGAATAATGGAGTTTTGGTTCAAAAATTTTTTTTGGGTTGGGGGGAGGGCGCGGAGGGGGGGATTAGGTTTGACTAATTAATCCTTTAAAATGAAATAGTATAGAGATTTCGGGCTAAATAAATGAGGGGGAGGGATATTGTTATAGTCCTAGAACTATTTTCCTATTGAGACACATTGTCCTTTAACTTTCCTAAACATCACCAATGGCTACCCTCTCCAATTATTGGGTAAATGTCACCTAAACTCCAAACTTACAAAAATAATGATTTTTGCCCTAGCAGAAAAAGCTAAAAACTACAAAGAGCCTCCTAAAGAAATAAAAAATTACAAAGAGCCCTAGAAAATCTAAAACTTATGAAAACCCCCCACTTAAATTTAGAAATTACAAAAAATCTGCTAAAAATTTGAAAATTATAAACAATCCCCTAAAAATAAAAAATTATAAACAACCCCTTAAAAATCCAAAAAGTATGAATAACCCCCTAAAAGTAGATAAATTACAAACAACCCTTGCAAAATAAAATTACAAACAATTCATTGTAAATTTTTTAGTCTTTTTACGGGAGAGTTTTGTCATTCTCAGGGTTTTCAGAAGGGTTATTTGTAATTATCAAATTTTTTTAGGGGCATATTTATAATTTTCATATTTTTAGGGGTTGTTTGTAATTTTCTAATTTAAGGGTTGCTTGCAAATGTTTTTATGAGTTTGTTTGCATTTTAGTGTGCTATTTGTAATTGTTTATTTTTCACAAGTTATTTGTAATATTTAGTTTTTTTGTTAGGGCAAAAATTCATAGTTCTCAATGGGAATTATCATATATCAATATTTGTGTGGTTAATCTACAAATGTGGATGATTTGGAGGGTATATATGACAAGCATACATAATGGTACTATGGACATTTGCTACTATGTATGAATCCTATGTCACCTTATAATGACAAGTTCCCAAAAATAGGTGTTAGAAGTGTTAATAACAAACTGAACTAAAGGGTGTGTTTGGTAATCAAGGCAATTTTGTGTTGTGTTTTTGTAGAAAAACACCATGCCGTGGTGTTTTTTTTTTCTTAAAGTATTTTGAAAACACCATTTTTAAAAGTTATTGGTTAAAATCAGCAAAAAGGGGGAAAATACAATCTTTAACGAGTGAATCTAAGCAGAGGAACCTTGAAAGAGGATTCCGCAGTAGATCCAAGGCGAGTGGAGAGGAAGGAGAAAGCATGTTAGAAGATACCTTGATCAAAGACGGAGCGGCGGCTGCTAGGAGGCGGCAGCGGCAACTCAGAGACTAGGAGGTGGCGACGAGGCAAAGGTGTCGGTGACGCGGCAACGGCGACTCGAAGGCCCTAGCGACGCGGAGGCGCTGGCGACTCGTGCTGGTGATGCGGTGGCACCATCAACGTGGAGGCGCTGGCGACGCGGAGGCGGCAGCGGCGATTAGGGTTTTAAGGTTTGAGGGGGGGCAGGGGATCAGGTTGGGAGAGAAAAGACTCACGGTAACTCAAAACACCTTTTTGGTGTTTTGAGAAAACCGTTTATATTTTGGGCTTTTTGATGGGTCAGCCCAAAAAAACACCACATTTACCAAACGCGTTTCAATTTTTTTTTAAAAAAATGAAAACGTCAAAAGCACTCCGATTGCCAAACACTCCCTTAACTAACTATAGTTTGTTGTGTTATTATATTCCAGAACTATAATAAGTTAAATTAGTCTTTGTATAACACAAGTCCCCAATCTAAACGTAGCCTTGGTATTTGACAACTGAACATCACAACAAAATTGAAAAAAACTTAACATGAAAGTGAGTTCTGATGGTTGATTATAAGAAAAAACCGTTAAAAATGTGATTTTTGTACAAGTTGACGGTCGAAGTTAACTTATATGGAAATGCCACATTTTAGAGGTGGCTTTTAAGGCCTGTTTGGTTGTGATGTTTTGTGTGAAATGCACTGTAGCTATCAGACTACAGTGCATTTCACATGTTTACTTTGTTTGGTTGCGCAGTTAAGCGGCTGACATGACAGTGCAAAAACCTAGGTGGCAGCACTTGACCAATTCTCATCAAAATGAAGTGTTTTGCACTGATTTTATTGTAGCTGTTGAGCTCAACTGGATGAAACATTTTCAAGTTACAGTGCATTTCACGCGTTTCAGTGAAGGAAACCAAACACGCTCTTAGTGGAAGCAACCCTAAAATAAAATATAAACCATTTGATTAGTAAATATATACATAGATTCAGTACTGATTGATTCAACTCTGAGACCGTATATCTTATGCAATATATAATGATCACTACATAGTTTCTTATGTCTTTATCACTCACTGTTGTTTTTTGTTTTGTTTTGTTTAGTCATTGTACCTTGTAAAAGATGATAGGGGCCCTGAATCCCATTGTACTGGCCTTGTGCTCTTTTTTTTTTTTTTTGATGGGACATCTCTTATCATTTGATTGAAGCTTTTGCTGACCCAGGTCTAGTAGTTTAATTAGACTTTACTAGCATTGAAAGTGAGAGATATTTCCCTTACTTTGATATGTGTTTCATGTTGTTCTAGAAGTGGTATCTACAATTGCAATCCCAGCTGGATGTGTATCTCACTTTAGATTTGTGCCCTATAATTGGTGGTGTTGATTTAATTATGGTAGTGCTAGTTGTTCTATATTTTTGATATTATGTTGATGCTATTATTAGGATTAAAAGGTCACCTTTTATTTTATCTTTCAAAAGGTGTTAACCTTTTATTTTATCTTTCATTTGAGCATGAGAAAGTGATGTACTTGCGTTTTTCTACAATTATGGATTATGATATAAGAGTCCAAAGAAGGACACTTGTCAAGATCACATACCTATGTAAGTATTTCTTTTTGGACCATAAACAACTTTTTTCTGACTACATTATACATGTTCAATTATATATGTTTTGGATTTTGTTGTTTAGATAAAACCAAGAAGTTTACAAGAACGGGAGAAGTACTTATTATGTTTTTTGAAAACCAACTCTAAAAACAATAGTTGCGTAGAGCTTGACATCCATCTCTTTATTATTCAAAAGAAATGTACTTGAAACATTTTTCTTAATTTAGTAAAAAACAAAAAGAAGAAGAAAAAACCCTCTTCTAGAATTTTCTCAACCCTACAAACTTTTGGGTTAGTTTCCATGCATTTGGATGTTTTAACTAAATATAATAGTTCAAAAATATAATATTTTATATGAGTCGTAAAACGAGTTAAAAGGATAATTTTGATCAACCCTATCATTTTCTTACTCGTTATACGGACAAATTGGTCAAACAGGACAGTTTACAGAAAAATCCATCTGAAGTTTGCATGATTGGCAGAAAAGCCTCGGGAGTTCTAAAAGTGACATTTAATTCCTCTAAATTAACTTTGATATAATATAACTAACTTAAAAATTGACAATTACCTCACAAAACTCGTGATTATTTGACAAGAAATGGAAATAAGTAGACATCACTTTTAAAAGGGTAAATATCAGAAAACCCCCATCTCTTTTGGATGATTATTAGAAAACCCCTCTTAACTTTCAAAATATCAAGATACCCCCTTTATTATATGGATTATCACAAAACCCCCTATTTAACTTTCAAATTTTATTAGAAAACTCCCCTTGAACTTTGAAATTTTATTAGAAAACCTCCCTAATATAGGCAGATTTCCTAATAAAATCTCAAAGTTAAAAGGGATATTCTGGTGACCTTTAGGGCGGTTTTCTAACAATCAGGCATGATGAGAATATGGGTTTCTGTAATTTAATTTGGCAAATATTTCTAGTTAAAAATATCAAAGCTACTTTCGATTTTACCTAAGATAGTTCTTCATTTCCTTGTTAATTATGATTTTTTTGAGGTCGTTGTTAATTATGACATTAGGTAGTTTGGAAGCCGTCACAATCAGCACCAAACATGGCAGTCATTACAAGCACAAGTGAATGGAGTGAGCACATATACCCAAAGTGTATTATTATTCATTGCGTGTTTATAAAGTGGTCATTACGGAATTTGGCATCCAAATCATTTATTTATTTTTTCTTTTTTGGAAATAATTATGTTAATGGGGTTGAGACTCACATCAAAGCAGTAGGTTTGGGGTTAAAGTCAAATCCCTCTGTTTTCACGTGCATGTCTAAAGCGATGCGTACACCAAGCGATGTGTACACCATTCAGTCAAGGAAAAGACAGGAGGGATGAACGGTCGGAGGTGAGCATTTTGGTCAAAATTTCGGTAGAATTAATGATTAGACCTAATTTCATGGTTGAGATCTGTATTCTTAAAGTTCTCTGAAATTGCGATGGCGTCGAGTTATTTTAAATTGCAATAACTTTTATGAAATCCACTTTAAATGTGTTAAATGGTTCCATGTTTTTTTAAAATTTCTTCGCTGCTTTTACAATGGAATGATAAATTTATGAGTATCCACCATCAATTTCAACTTAAAGGATGAATGTATATTGTATTCTGGTACTTTCTTTTTAAATCAAAAAAATAGTTATGTAAAAGATGAATTTAGAGTAACTTAGTAACTATGTTTCAAAAACACGATTTAAGATGGCGATCGATCTCGTAATTCATTGTTTTTTGAAGTGTTTAGTTCATGTGTAATATAACTAATTTAACTAGTTCTCATAATTGTGCATCTAGAAGAAACTAAAAAAACTTATCCAAAATAGTGGAAGGTTACCTAAAAGAGATTAAGTGATTCTAAGAAAGAGAATACTACTTTTAAGTTTTCAGCATAACTATCTTGTTGAAGAGATTGCTATAGCTTTTTCCAAATTTAAATATATACTATCTCTTGTATATTGCATTCATTTCACTTTTACTCAAGAATAATCATCACTGTCAACAAAGCAACGTACATTTATAAATAACTAATTACAGTAATCTCTTCACTATTTTTAATAGTGAATTTTGATACCCACAGAGAATCTAATATAGCAGTAAAAATAATAGTCATTCCATTTAATATTGGACCTAAAAAAATTGTGTCTTTATTTATTTGTTTGCATCTCTAGAAAACAACTGACATATTACACAATTATCCCAACAACAAAAATGGAAACCGACAAAACATTAAAAAAAAAGAGTAAAAAAGCAAGTAGCGCTCAAACTCCTACTTTTACACAGTTATATTACACTACTAGACCTACAAAATCGTGTGTAAAAACAACAATGAATCCGATTACGACAGAAAATCAGAAAGCGGTAAAAAATAAAAAATAAAACAATAAAAGTATAAAAATATAAAAAAACAAGTCGTGCTCAAACTCCTCTCTTTACTGCCAGTTATTATTACACAGAGTATCTATTTATACATTTGCAGTCAGCGAAGAGTCTCCTCGTCTCCTACACTTCTCCTCTACCTTCTCGCCGTCGACGGCAGCAGGATATCTCCGGCGATCTCGTAGCCGGAATATTCCACTCTCAAGGTTGGTCAAAGATCGTTTCTTTCTGCTCTTATTTGCAATATTCATGCACTTTTCCAGCAAATTTCTAGTGGGTTTCTTTGTTTTAGTTAATACCCACTTAATAATTTTCTTAACAAATCTCTTTTAAGTGGTAAAAATTGGATTTTGTTGCTGCTGATCCTATTGATCTGTTACTGAATGAAGTTGGTTAACTTACACCAATATATATATC
>JBAKGM010000139.1:23611343-23643874 GCA_037177215.1 Asparagus racemosus
GCCCCGCGTTTGTTCATATTGGAATCAAAAGTTGTATTTTTGTGATTTGATTTTTTCATTGTAAAGCCTTATAAAAAAGGCGAGTTCTTCTTTGAATTTCGTTGTAAAAAATAAATTTGTAACGAGTTCAATTACAGATTGAATGGAAAGATCAGCAACTTTTTTCCGCGCGAACAAGCTGGCGACCACAGTGGGAGCCACCGGCCTCAGATCTGAGGTCATCGTGCCACAGCTGAGGATCCCAATCTCGGTTGAAGAAGAGTTCGAATTTGAATTCGACCAGCAGAAGTACGAGTAGTATCTCTCCTCCTCCTCCAGATCCAACTCTCCCCGTCGTTCCGACAGAGTCTCCGCTGCAAGGAGAAGCCGATGGGCTAAAGATGAAGAGCCTCGGAATGGCGAGTCCAGCCCCGCTACCCCTGGTAGTAGCGAAATCCCCTCGGCGCCTAAAGCCCAAGTCAACCCGGCGCCCGAGATGTCGGCGCGCCCGCAATCACCAAACGCGCCTGCCAAAGGCAATGACAGAACATGGCCCGCAAGCTTGCCAAGGCCATAGAATCCATGGATGGGTTCCGCTATGAGGCGGATCTAAGATCTAAGTTGACGTAGAGGCTCCAGCCTCAGATGCTCGACGGTCTCCCCAAGCCATCAACTAGCGAGTGGATCCGGGTCAGACGGAACCGCTCCACACTCCAGGAGTGCATTTGGAAGTGCCGCGCACTCCTCGCAGGCACGAGCTCTGGTGAAGCAGGCTCGTGAAATGAAGTAAAAGGAGGTGGCAAAGAAGCCGCCGACGCATCGCCAAGTGTGGAGGCCTAAATCCAATGGCACTCCAGCTTCGGCGGTCACGACGCCCAAGCTCAAGGCTGCCGCTACTCCAGTTCCTGCCCCGGCGCTCAAGCTAAGAGCTGCGAGCGCCTCAGCACCAACAACCTCGGCGCCCAAGCTAAAAGCCCAGGGCGTCTCAATGTCAACCACTCCGGCAACGAAGCCAACACCTGCCCGCGCTTCAACCAAAGTTACCGCAGCACCAAAGCCACCTCTGGCATCCACATCTACGCCTTTGGCCATGACCAGCAGGCTGACCATCAAGGAACGCCTCGGTCCGTTGAGGGAATCGCGGGTCACTCCTCATGTGGGAGGTCGAACCCACCTCAAAGTTCCTCCAGCTCCGCCTACCGGACTCAGAATTGAAGTCCGAGAGCCCGCCAAGACTTCACACAGATGAACGTCAAGGCGAATTACTTTCGGCAGCTTTGACGAAGCGGTCCGTACTCAGAAGGAGACATTATCGTCTGACGACGATGATGTTATACCCGAGAAACCGTGCCGACACACAATGGGTTGCTCCGGCAATTATGCCTACGAGTTGTACTATCGTGCTGGGAGTATGAAAAAATCCCAGAAGAGGAGCTCTCCAGAGAAATCTATGCATTGCCCATGCTCTAGATTAATCAAGGCAGTGCTATCGGAGTGCAGCTGCAATCAAGTGACTTCGGACAGGGTTTCTGTCTTCAACATACTTGGCGACAGAGCATCAAGACCCAGATCAAGGCGCTTCCATAGGAGAACACCGCTGGCTCGAAGCGATGAACAGACAAGAGTCACGAACAATATGACAAGCTAGAAGACATCAACTCGTGCTGTTCCCCGGGCATCCGACCGGATAACCCGACTGCAGGCCGGGACTATAGGACGGCCCCACTACGACAAAATCCTAAAGGGACTGCCGTCAGAGGATGAAGTGTCAGATGCTGCCTCCGCCCTAGCATCCGACAATACAGTCTCCAGTGAGGGGCAACCTCAGGAGGCCTTGATGATTAGCGCCGAAGAAGTGGCCCAGATGCTTGAAGAGGCCATGAACAAACAAAAGGAAAATTTCAAATTCGAAATGGAGATGACCATGCAGCAGATGCGGGAGATGCATGACCAACAAATCTAGGCGCTGACAAATCGCCAGGGTGAAACCAGTCGTCGCAACAATGTCAACCAGATTGACAGCGACTCTGATAAAGAAGACCGCGGTATAAGATATCCCCTTAAAGAACAGATTGCTGGGGGTGTTCAAGAGAATGCCAATGGCAATGTGACCTCTGAGAATGAGAAAATTAAAGACCTTGAGAGCAAAATCAACACGTTAATTTCCACTCAAGAGGTGAAGAAGACAGGAATCCCATGTCCATACCCCAGAGAGTGGGAGTCGATCCCGTATCCATCAAAGTTCAACTTGATCAACTTCATGCCGTTCAATGGGAAGGGGTCCCCCACTCAGCACTTGATTTATTTCAAGTGGCACTTGGGGGTAATCTCTAGAAACGAGCCCTTGATGGTTCGGTCATTCGTTGGCACCCTTCGAGGAGTCGCCTTCGATTGGTACCACCGTCTAAAACCGAGCAGCGTTACCAGCTGGGACGATATGGAGTCCTTATTCCTCTCCAACTTCTTTAATGACGACACCGAGATCTCCATCGGGACATTACTCGACGAGAAGCAAAAAGACGGAGAGACGATAGACACCTTCGTTAAGAGATTCCGGAACAAGGCGATGAACTGCTGGGATCCGATCACGGAGGAATTCATTCTCTAGACTTGCCATAACAACCTATCACTGGATGTGCTCGACGTGATGGGAACAGCACCCTCCATGACATGGAAGGATCTGAAGGTGCGTGGCGAGCAAGCCGAACACTTCCTAAAAAGGAAAAAGGCAGAGAGAGGCCGGCCAGCTACCGAGGCCCCGAAGTGCAATTTCGTTCCCCGTGGCAAGGGGAAAGATCAAGCTAGGACGGCAGTTGCGAATCAGACGTTCCAGTTGCAGCCTCAACCGCAGCCACAGCAGGTCCCGCAGCAGGCGCGGTCACAGTCACAGTGACAGCCAGGGCTGCAGAAGCAAAGGTCTTCAGAGCTGAGATTCTCGAAGTCCTACTCCTTTAGGGACGATGAGATTCCCGGCCTCTTCAGATATCTTGTGGAAAATAACAAGATCAAACTCCCTCCGATTCAGAATCAGGAGGAAGCTAAGAGGACCAATGACCCAAAGTACTGCGCTTACCACAGGGCGGTCCACCATCTCACCAAGTCATGCTTCGGCCTCAAGGACAAGATCCATGCCTTAATTGACGTGGGAGTTATAACCATGAAGCCGGCCAAAGAAAAGAAGGTTGGGGCCTATCATATCTAAAGTATCGCAGGCTCGTCCACAAATCAAGACTGAGACACTTTGAAGGGGGTATCTGTAGGCGTTAAAAATTACTTATCGGTGCCCCAGCCAGACTCATAAAGGTGGGTTCGTGACCGATGAACTATCAACCGACACGACCAAGAACCGCTGACGACGTAATCTCGCTACAAAACGCATAAAGAGGGTCGACGAATACATGAAGTAAGTCGATGAGGCGTACAAGTTGACGGAGTGATATATCGCGGAATAAATCCAACGATAAAGCTCCAGGTCAGTGAGATTCAATGAGGCGAGTCGATCAGACTCAGACATCAACGTGGCAGAATTAACCGAACTCAAGCAACAACGCTATGTCAATCAGATTCTGAAATCAACGAAATGATCAACCGAATTCGGAAGTACTGAAAAACAAGTCAAAACAGGCGGAAAAAGTCAGAAGAACGCCAAAAAGTAGACCCTAGGGGCAAATGCTTCTGCCACATGTCTGAAGCACTTCGGCCATGGCCGAAGTGCTTCGGCCATGGGTCGAAGTGCTCGGCCACTTGGCCGAGCAAATCACCCCCCTCCTCGTTTTGCTATAAATAGGAGGGGGGGGTGTGCACAGTGAAGAGGTTGGAAAATTTTTCAGGCGAGCTGAGGAATTGCTGCTTGGATTCAGAGAGCACTGTGCTGCCGGTGAAGATCAAGTAGTTCTCCGCACATCTACAACGTTCTAGTTCAGATCTACGTCATCCAAGTTCGATCTAGGTCAGGTTTGTGTTGATCTACCCTCAAGTCTAAGCTGCGTCTTAGGCTCAGGGCAAGTGTGTGATTTCTCCTTGTAGATCTCACCTACTCCGGCGATCATCTCCTTCGTGAGATCAATCCCCGTTAGGCATTTATTTCCTTCATGAAATAAACCCCTTAGATCCACAAACCCAGCATCTAGATCCTTAATTAAGATCGGGATTGCGCGATGGTCCACGGACAGAACAAGTCCCCGTCACAGGCTAAGATACCTACGCAAGCGAGGGTCCGATAAACGGACCCCGCGTTTGTTCAAACTTAGAATTAAAAGTTGTATTTTTGTAATCTGATTTTCTCATTGTAAAAGCCTTATAAAAAGGCAAGTTCTTCTTTGAATTTCGTTATAAAAAATAAATTTGTAACGAGTTCAATTGCAGATTCAATGGAAGTCAAAACAACTTTTTTCCGCGCGAACAACAACCACCTTAGGCAACGATCTATCTCCTATTAAAGTGTTTAATGAGAGTTCACTTACATAAAAATAAACTAATGTGTTGCATGGTTTTAATTACTGTAGATAATGGCTAGTAATTCATCCTTCACATTTACACTGCGATCAGTCCTTGAGAAGGAAAAGCTCACTAGAACTAACTTCATTGACTAGTTCAGAAACTTGAGAATTGTTCTCAAGTAGGAAAGGAAAGAATATTCTAGAAAATTCCCCTCCTGAAGAACCACCTGCTAATGCTCCTCATGCTCAGAAGGATGCTTACAAGAAGCACCTTGATGATGCACTTGATGCTAGCTGTCTCATGCTTGCAACTATGAACTCAGATCTTCAGAAGCAATTTGAGAATATGACAGCTTATGAGATGGTCGTACAACTTTGAAATTTGTTTCAGGAGCAAGCACATGTTGAAAGGTAGGAAACCACAAAGGCATTGCACCAATGTAAGTTGGTAGAAGGGAGCCCAGTTAGTCCTCATGTGATCAAAATGATTGGTTACATTGAGAATCTAGAAAGCTTAGGTTTTTCTCTTGACGAAATGTTGGCTATTGATATTATTCTCCAGTCATTGCTAATGAGTTATGACCAGTTCATCATGAACTATAACATGAATGCTTTGGAGAAATCACTGACTGAACTGCATGGGATGCTAAAGACAGTGGAGTAAAATATCAAGAAACAGTCTAAAGAGATGCTAATGGTTCAGAAAGGAAAGAGCTTTAAAAAGAAAGGCAAAGGAAAGATTCGGGGTAAAGGTAAAGCTCAAGTTCAGAACTCCAACAACAATCCTAAACCCAATGGAAGGTCCAGACCTAGTCCAGCCACTAATGCTCAATGTTTCTATTGCAATGAGACTGGTCATTGGAAGAGAAACTGCAAGAAGTACTTGGAAGATCTGAAGAAAAAAGAAGGGAAGTGAGACTTCCACTTCAGGTATTTATGTTATTGAAGTTAACATTACTACTCCTAATTCTGATTCATGGGTATTAGATACCGGTTCAGGAACTCATATTTATTCAAATATGCGGGCCCTCAAAAGGAGTAGGATGCTGACGAAGGGCGAGGTGCAACTTCGCTTTGGCAATGGGGCAAGAATTGCTACTTTAGCTGTAGGAATGTTTTCATTAGTTTTACCTTCAGGATTAGTTTTATAGGATTAGTTTTAGAATTGCATAATTGCTATAATGTACCTGCCATAAGCAGAAATATCATTTCAGTTTCATGTTTAGACATGGAAGGTTTTCATTTCAGATTTAAGAACATAAGTTGCTCATTTTATTTCAGTGATATGTTTTATGACTGTGCTCCATTGGTGAATGGAGTTTATATTCTAAATCTTGAAATATCAACTTATAACATAAATACCAAAAGACTTGAGACAAATCCCACTTTCATATGGCATTGTCGTTTAGGCCACATAAACGAGAAACACATCATGAAGCTCCATAAAGATGGACTTCTAGACTCTTTTGATTTTGAATCAATTGATAAGTGCGAATCTTGTTTATTAAGCAAAATGACTAAGTCACCTTTCACTGGTTCTGGTGAGAGGGTGAATGACTTGTTGGCCCTTATACATACTGATGTATGTGGATCATTGAATACAGTTGCCAGAGGTGGTTTTCAAAACTTCATCACATTCACTGATGATCTCAACAGATATAGTCATGTCTATTTGATGAGGCACAAATCTGAAGCTTTTGAAAAATTCAAGGAGTTTCAAAGTGAAGTACAAAATCAACTTGGAAAGACAATTAAAACTCTTTGATCAGATCATGGAGGAGAATATTTGAGTCAAGAGTTTGGTGATCATCTTAAACAACGTGGAATTATTTCATAGCTTACTCCACCGGGGACACCACAATGGAATGGTGTCTCTGAACGGAGGAACCGAACTTTGTTGGACATGGTTCGATCAATATAAGCCAAGCGGATCTTCCATTATCCTTCTAGGGATATGCTCTAGAAACAACTGTGTTCACACTAAACAGAGCTCCGTCAAAAGCAGTTGAAAAGATGCCATATAAGATATGGACTGGGAAGCATCCTAGTTTATCTTTTCTCAAGATCTGGGGTTGTGAAGCTTATGTAAAATGTTAGACGTCTGATAAGCTCATAGCCAAATCACATAAATGCTTCTTTGTGGGGTTCCCAAGGGAAACAAAAGTGTATTACTTTTTTAATGGGGTAGACACAAAGTGTTTGTCGCCTGAAATGCTCCAACATCTCTTGAAGAAGTTCGAGGGCCAGTAGAAAATGCTCTAACATCTCTCGAAACTGAGCAAGATCTACAAACTGTTGTAGAGACCGCTCAAGAGGCACTAGTCCCATAAAGGTCAGAAAGGTCACGTCGCGTACCTGGATGGTATATGTTTCTTATGATGGAACAACACGACATTTTGTTGTTAGACAATGATGAACCTACAAACTTTCAAGAAACAATGATGAGCCTAGACTTCGATAAATGGCTTGACGCCATGAAGTCCGAAATGCAATCCATGTATGACAATCAAGTTTGGAACTTCGTTGATCCACCCAATGGCATAAAAACAATTGGGTGTAAATGGGTATTCAAAAAGAAAATCGACATGGATGGAAATGTCCACATTCATAAAGCATGATTGGTGGCGAAGGGTTTTAAACAAATTCATGGTGTAGACTATGATGAGACTTTTTTTCCCGTCGCTATGCTTAAGTCAATTGGGATTATTCTAGCAATTGCCGCATATTATGCCTATGAGATTTGGCAAATAGATGTCAAAACAACTTTCCTTAATGGAAACCTGAGTGAGGATGTGTACATGACGTAGCTTGAAGGTTTTGTCAGTCCAGAAAATATTGGGAAGGTGTGCAAGCTTCGAAGATCCATTTATAGATTGAAGCAAGCATCTCAGAGTTGGAATATTCATTTCAATGAAGTTGTCAATGAGTTTGGTTTCATCAAAAATGAAGAAGAACTTGTGTTTACAAGAAATCTAGTGGGAGCGCACTTGTTTTTCTGGTCTTGTATGTAGATGACATACTACTGATCGGAAATGACATTCCTATGCTCAAATGGGTGAAGTTCTCATTGAAAAATAGTTTTTTAATTAAATATATACGCAAGGCAACATACATATTAGGGATAAAGATCTATAGAGATAGATTGAAAAGGATAATTGGATTAAGCCAAAGTACATATATCGACAAAGTGTTGAAAAGGTTCAACATGCAAGATTCTAAAAGGGGTTTCTTGCCCATGTAACATGGCATAAGTCTTTACAAGAATCATTGTCTCACGACACAAGATGAGCGGGACCACATGAGTAAGATTCTGTATGCTTTTGCAATTAAATCTATCATGTATGCCATGTTATGTACTCGCCCAGATGTATCGTATGCCTCAAGTGTCACGAGTAGATACCAGTCAGATCTAGGTGAGAGTCACGGGATAGCTATCAAAAACATTCTCAAGTATTTAAGAAGAACGAAGGACATGTTCCTTGTCTATGGAGGTGAGAAAGAGCTCGTTGTAACTGGTTACACCGATGCAAGCTTCCAAACTGACAAAGATGATTTTCGATCGCAATCTGGATACGTGTTTTGCCTCAATGGAGGAGCTGTGAGCTGGACGAGTTCTAAGCAAGAGACGATTGCTGATTCTACAGCAGAAGCTAAATACATTGCTGTTTTAAAAGTGACAAAAGAGGCAGTTTAGATAAAGAAGTTCGTCTCTGAGCTTGGTGTGGTCAAAAGCATTGCAAGTCCAGTGGCTCTCTATTATGATAATAATGGAGTCATTGCACAAGCAAAAGAACCAAGGTCACATCAAAAGTCCAAACACATACTTCAACATTTTCATCTCATTCGGGAGATCATAAATAGAGGTGATATAAAGTTATGTAAGGTTGCAACAGAAGGGAATGTTGCAGACTCGTTAACTAAGCCTCTTCTGCGGGCTAAGCATGAGATGCATACTAGAGCGATATGCATTAGATGTGTGAATAATTTGCTCTAGTACAAGTGGGAGATTGTTAGTATGATATGCCCTAGAAACCAATCATAGAGATGATTATGTTTAGTTTATATTTATGTAACTTCTATGAATAATGTGTTATTCGGTAAATAAATCACTTGTTATGGATCATTAAGTATGTGACTTGAACGTGAAATTATGTAATTAGATTGTGATATTATTCTAAATAGTCCCTATCTTTTGTCATTGATTAAGACGCTAATAATTTTATAGGCAACATGTGGATTGATTGATGATCATGTTTTGCGGATCATGTATATAAGATATCAAGTCAATCACATGGGTATATGTTGATGAAAATGATATTGGACTGACCCACTTTGAAACATTGCATGGATTGCTTGTGTCATCAATATGTTTCATACAATGGTTATGTTTGGTCTTTTGACCTGAGACCATAATGGTTTCCTACATGAGAATTGTATACTTTGATGTTACCAAACGTTTCCCTTGCGCGAATAACAATAAATGTATTAGTTAGGTATGCTATGAATCATGCAGAAGGATGTGAATGGTCAAGATGGAATTTTTTTCTCGTATAAATGAGAGTATGATATCTCTGGGCCCCTCGAAGAAGATAGACTAAGAAAGTGCATAGTCATGCCTAATAGTTGATAGTCAAATATTGAGAAGTCAGTCTAATTTTAGGTATGAGAAATTAAAGGTTGGACTGTACAAGGGTGACTTGTTTCCTGCCTTGAGTTCAATCAAGATATGTAGTGATGAAGAGACCAATATATGTCCATTGTAGACTAGGTTTCCTCTGAGATGACATTTACGTGATTTGGGTAGTCATAATGTCCTGTTAGAGTTCGCTTATGACTTGTGGGCCATAAAGAATTTTGGCCCACTGCCAACATCACGTAAACCTAATGGGTCCTAATGGGTTGCAGACAAGAACATGTTGGAGCGTTATTGAGAAAACCCACATAAATTAAGTCATATAGAGATATGATTAGATGTGAGGCAATCGAGTAATCAAACAATAAATGATTTGACAAATCTATGTTAATTGATCTCAATCGAGTAATCAGACAATGAATGATTTGACAAATCTCAGTTAATTGATCTGAATTGATTTGATCAATCACGTTTGGAAAAAATACTGGCCAAGTTCAATGAACCTATCTCCTAACAATCAATTGATATGATCAATCACGGTTTAAAGATATGATTTGATTTGAACAAATTTTTTTGAGAAACCGTCTGATTGGAAATCCGATCTCTTTCCGGTTTGAGAAACCACCTCACAGCCCTATAAAAGGGACCATAAGATGTACCTTTGGGATCACCCCAATCCATCTTCTGAAATCGTGAGGGAGAGAGAGTAAACTCCAGAGGCCGCCGTCTTCGAAGTGCTGGCACACCGACGAGTGGAGTTCCAACAAGTTTGTGTGGATACCAGTAGAGGCGTCGCTACTATTACTGTGCAACATCTCCACGAGTATGCAAGTTTTTGTTGCTTATCTGCACGCTTCAAGTAATCATCTATCTGGAATTTTCTTCTACGTGTGGATCTTAGGATGTAGGTAGATAAAATTTTAATTTTTAATGCTTGTTAGCCCTCCTGCTTCCCTTCAGGAGGGAGAGGGAGATAGGTTCCGGTGAGGGGATCAAAGGCGAAGACCTCGACAGGGTGCACATTGGTTGTGAAGAAGAGGAAGCCGTCCGAGGATGATCCCATGCAGAGGGTTTTATCCCAAGCAACGATCTTGAGGAAATCGATCTCACGCTCCAACTTGAGAAAGTTGTTAGTCTTTTCCATCCTCGCTAGCTGGATATGTATTTGTTGAGGCTGAACAAGCAGCAAGATTGGGGGCTTCTTTCTGAAGGAACCAGCAGCATGGGAACTATTCTGAAGGCTCTGGGAGAATCAACAAGAATCCCCATGTTACTATTTTGGAACTGGATTTGGTCTTGGGTTTGAGTTTGGGTTTTGGTGGTGAAACGTCTCAATAGATCAAACAGGAACACGCTACTATGACGACCACTGCGGAGACGGATACAGAATGACATGTTAAAGAGACAAGCAAGAAGGAGAACAAGATGAGCAGGGTTTGAAGAAAGGGTTTTTCTTTCATTTTATAGGCGCATAAAGTCTGACCCTGATTTCCTTTTTTTTTTGGTTATTTAGTATTAGGCCCACAAATTTTTAATATTTTGATATTAGTCCCCCAAATCATTGAAATTTGAAATCAGCCCCCAAAATTTTTCCATCAAAGTACCTTTACAATTGTTGGCTTCGGGTTAACGAGGGACGGGTAACTATCAATGTAACCCTATAAGTCATTTCCGGAGAAAAACACTGTAGCGCCCAACGCCGGATAGGCCTTAAAGGAGAATTGAAAAAGATGGAAACGTTTGCCAACAAGTGGCAGAAGTCGAGAAAGCTTTATTAAAGGTCGAGGCAGGAGAGAGGAGAGAGTACTTGATCGAGTGGAGGGGCAGCAGCAACGAGCGAGAGAGGGTGAAGAGGCGAGGGGTGGCCAAGGATTTGGTGTGGGATTTAAAGGCCATATTGTTAGATACATTTCCATGTTTGATAACTCAAATTATTTGTATATATTCCTCATTTCCTGTCCATGTTAGTTGATGAACTTTCGTTCACCACATTTGTCACTGCATTTTTCCACTGGATGCAGACCTATAAAGGTAAGATTCCCATGGAACCACCAACTCCTTTGGATGCTCGAAAGAATATTTTCTTAAATGTGTGTATTATATTTTTGTATAAGAGTATAATTGTGACCGTGTTATGATTTTTGTCCACGAGTACGTATATATGAAGGGGAAAAATTGGCATTTAAGTACATAAAAGAAGACATAGAATGAATGGCCAAGCAGGGTGCAGCATTAAAGGCTAGCTAGCTTTCTTATAAACATTGCAAAGTCAGCATTTAAACATGACATTATAATAGTAAATGGACTATAAGCTGTTATTATAGGATGAGATTAGCTTCCCTACTATTGCAATATCTCAATACTTTGTGCACATGTGTGACTTCTGAAATAATGATGATTGTGCATAATCCATACGTCTATGATATTGGTTATAGTTCGATACGCCCCTTAGAGCCTATGAAATAGGTATACCAGGTTAATATTTAGTAGCATTCGAGTTTTTTTAGGGTAAGTAATAAGAGTTTATTACCAAAAATGAGCGTTTAGGTACAAACTCTTAAATTGTACAAGAGCTCAACCTCACACCAACAAAACTCTAATGCAGAAGAGCATAATTGTTAGGACTCGAGATGCAAGCTTATGTTTGTGTGTGTGTGTGTGGGGGGGGGGGGGGGGGGAGTGGTAAACAGGTTTCTTACCGTTTTTCAAGATATTATAAAATATGTAGCAAAATAAAAAAATAATAATAAGCAAAATAGTAAACAATGCAAATCACAAAAAATAATCACAGCCATAAAACATAAGATATTATAGTGGTTCAGATAATAATCATGCATCTACTATTTCTTCTCGCGAAGGGGCATTCTAACTATGTGAGAGTTCTCTGAATCACACACCCCATTCAATAGGCCTACAAGACCGAAAACTTAGTTTCTCCTAAACCAGTTGTTTAACCTAACTCTTCATAGTGAGTAATCCTAGCCCTATCTAGTAACCCGTTTCTCAATTAATACCGACTCGAGTAAGCCGTAAATTCTCAATTCAAATCGGCTTGAGTACGTCGATAAAAACAGGTTTCATATAAGGAAAGAAATATCAATTAAGCACAACTAGAAAGGTCTTACAGTTGTTTGATAATGCAATGGTAATATATTGATATTAGTCGCTCTGTTATATAGTCCGTTCAAATAAGTTGCTAGGGTTTTTCGATATTAGTCCTTTAATTAAATCTATAGTGTTTTGATACTAGTTCTCCAAATCATTAAAATTTTACATTAGTCCCCCAAATCTCACTACTATACTGATATTAATCCCTTTGTCATATAATCCGTTCAAATTACATTGCTTAGTTCCAAATTGTTTATAAAGTCTATGTTTGTAGTAAGAACTTCAGGATAATTTCCAGTGGAGTCACGTCAAAAACATCATGGAGAGATACTGACGTTAAAAAAAAAATTCAAGGAGAGGTGCGTGTTCAAGTGTATTTTGACGAGATCTTGCTTTAATAGAATATTAGTTTGAACGGTCATAATCTTCCTAAAAATAAACACCATGTGAGCTATTTGAAGTTAGTCCGAAAATTACTCCATGCAAAAACAAACATTGTATGTGATTGAAATAGTCACAAAATAATATAATCTCAGCACAATAATACAGGGAATAAAATACCCCTTATTCTGGAATAAAAAAATAAACGCAGCCTATAGTTTTCCCTACATTGCATTGAAATACCCTATAAATTTCTCTACTTGCACTTATATACCCTCACATGTTTTTTTTATAGCACTTATATACTCTTTAAGTTTTTAAAACTTGCATCGATATATCCTCATCGGCAACACTTAAAATACCCTAGAGTTTTTAAAGCTGTAATTTAAATATGTAAAGTTTTTAAAAAGTTGCACTTAAATACACTCAATTATGCAAATTTGACAGCATTATAGCTTAATTTTTAAAAACTTTTGGGTATTTAAGTGTAAATTTTAAAAACTTTAGGGCATATGATGATACCAAGAAATGTGAGGGTATATAAGTGCAAATTTTTATAATTTTAGGGCATATAAGTGCTGCCAAAAATAAGTGAGAGTATATAAGTGCAAAGTAGAGAAAACCATAGGGTATTTAAGTGCAATTAAGCGAAAGTTTTTCAAGGGCCTTGAAGGTATTTCCCCAGAAAAACCATTTTTCGACCTTTACCAAATTATTATCACGGTCGCCATCGCCTCTATCTAAATTCCCCGGTCTCCTCCTCCTCTTCCTTCCACGGCTACCAAATTTCTTCTCTGGGGTATTCAATCTCCCCTTTCCCCAACCCCAAATCCCCAAACTCAAAACCCTAACCCGTGATGCTCTTCCTTCGAAAGTCGAGAAGATGAGAGAACTCCTCCAAACCCTAACCGTAGTCCCCCTCTCGATCCCGCCGGAGCCGAACATCCCTGCGATCTCCGGCGGCGGATCATCGGGATTCTTGTGGTGGCTACTGGACTGCCATGGCCTCCTCTTCAATCTCGCCCTCATCGTCCCCTCGGCGATCTTCGTCGTTTACTTGGCTTCGCAAGCGAGGAGCAGCTTCGCCAAGCTCACTTATGGGCGATCGCATATTATGATCGCGTACTATGCGCTTTTGTGGGTTGTTAGCATCCTCAATCTCTTGTGGTGCTTTCTTCAGGTGCGTGCTCGAATGTTCTTTGTGTTTCTTTTGTGCGGGATTAGGGTTTCATTGGGATGTTGATTTTATGTTCAGTTATTATTTATCTACAGAAATCACTGCAATTGCTCATGTCGATATTAGAATCGTTGAACACTAGTTATGATGTTTTCTTGTTCAAGGAAGTGCAATTTTTGTTATTAGATGTTACAGTGTAGTTTTCTTGTTCGAGGAAGTGCAATTTTTGTTATTAGATGTTAGAGTGTGGTCCTTAGGATACCTATTCAGTTGACAGGTACAAGCACTTTGCTGTTGAATTTGGGAAGTTTCTGAAATATTCTCAGGGTAAATTCCACGAAGATGTGGAGTAAGTTTTTTGGGATTGTTCTAGTGTAAATTACAGGAACCTATCATCTCGGCCTGGCCTCATGTTATTTTTCATGTGATAGTGATGCCATAAAAAATTTCTGTTCTCGTCAAGTCTTGCTTGTTTATGACAGGAAGGCTAAGAAAGAAGCCTATAATAGACAGTATACCTTAAATTTCTGAGAATTGCTTAGTTGTTCTTTTTATCTTTCCTTTTTCAAATGACACTAACTTCTCTAGCTCACGAGACAGCAACAACAATCTAGTCCTTTCTCCATCGCAAGACTAATTTATAATTTTATCGAAGATTATTTTCAAATTAACTAAACAGATTTATTTGAAGTGAGGAGGTCTTAATTTAATAGGGTGTTTATGTTCGAAAATGGCTCTTTAATTCCTTTGAGCTTTTCACTTAGTGTGTTCTAAAGTTCTTTGTTTTTGGTTGGGAGGTTGCCGCGAGGGGGGGGGGGGGGGTTTGATACACAAAATGTAAATTACAGGGTGGAAGATGGGTACTTTTCAGCCTTAATTTTTTACCACAAAAGATATGAGGTATTTTTAAAATAACTACGGGAAGGAAGAAGATAAGGACCATGTTTAAACTGTAAACCAACTTAGAGTGGAAAGCTTAATGTTGTTCCCAAACAAAACCAACTCTGTATGCTATGTTCCAAAACAAGCAAGATCTAATAATTTGGGGGGGGCTGGGGGGCTGGGGGGGGAGGATGCTCTCATGGTATCATCATCAAAATCATGCCTTATGATGTCACATGGATGGAAGGACTTAATATGTTGAATCGTTGATACAATCATTAAAGTTGGAATGTTGGTTAATGATTTAATGAATATTTTTTAAAATCTAGTTATAGTTTATGGGGATTTCTGGAGTTTCATTCTTATTTTATCTTCTAGTAGTGACCCTTAATTTTTATATGTTGTGCATTGTACAGTGATGAAAGATTTACTTTTTTGGTGGTGTTATTAAAAATTATGATCCTTGATTTAATTAGAAAGAGAAAACAAGTCATAATGGGAGGTTAATTGTATATGGAAAGTGTAAAAAGAGGCCAAATAAGTTATTGAGACTTCACATCTTGTGAAATTGTCTAACAACAGCGTAGCGAAGTTGTAAACGAATGAAGCTTAATTAAAGACAGAATTTTAGGAACGGACATGTAACAATTTCTAATGAGGACATGTTTACAATAGGTTGAAAACATTTTGGATTCAGAAGGTAAATGTGTTAGTTCTTGCCCTAGTCCAATATCAACTACTCAATCTGCTATGCTATTCTCTCCAACAGGAAATAAACTTGCAAACCGCCTCTTTAGTAATACTGCATCCTTTGATAGATACGAAACACAAATTATTCGATGCGTTTTCTTGAAGTTGATGAGAAAGTTGGTGCATATAATGTGGTCAGAGTTTGGAGAATGCCCTTCCATTTATGTTTGTAAAAGTGAAGATAGCAAAGTGTTACAGCCCTTAAGCAATGACAAACATAACCTCTAAAGAAAAAGTATAAGCCTCAAGATATTTTTGTTCTAAAACTTGTAGTGTGTCTCTTTGTGATAATATAATAGTATTTTAATTCTCTTAATGACGATTCAGTATCTATCTACTTTAAATAATGGGGTTTCTTTTATTGGACTCTACAGTGTTTTTTAAGGTTTAATTCCACTTAAATACCATATAGTTTCCTCTTGTTGCACTTAAATATCACCAGTTGTATTTTTCTGTAAAAAAATATATTATCATGTTTCCCAAAGGTGCACATTTGTACCTTCTGTTAAATAAATGAAGGAATATCTCCTATTAGATTCCCATGTGAGTTTCATGTGATTTGTTTAGGACTCTTTTAAAATTTTTACCCTTGTAATTGTTCTTAATCTATAGTCTAGCCCTCTCAACTCTTTTTCATTCTCTCTTTTTCATTATAACCTATATCCCTCGTCACTCTTTCTTCCCTTCACATTTGACTTCAAATTCCACGTTTAAGACCAAAGCTGTGGGGAAGATACCTGCTATAGCAAATCCATGCCAATTTCTCCAAATTTTACGGCATCCATGCCTTCGAATATCAATTTGGGGCATGGTTTCTCGAGCGATGATTTTTAGGGCAACAATACATTTGGGGGTGAATTAAGATAAAGGTAGGTAATGGGTTTTTTTTAACTGTTGATGTGTTTCATTTAACGGAAGGGTTTTAGTGTAAAAGTTAACGGTGTTAGATTTAAACGGCGGAAACAATATGGTATTTTTTTATATTAAAATACAACTCATGGTATTTAAGTGCAACAAGTGGGAAACTATATGGTATTTAAGTGCAATTAAGCATTTTTATTATATTACCACACCCCCAAGGAGAAAAAGTTTGCACCTACAATTTTTGTAGTTCTAAAGTAACCTTCTAGTCATATTCCTTCCAAATCAGTAATTTTACTATGGTTAAAACAATAATTGTATTAGGTAAATACCATAAATTACATTTATACCATTGATCCTACAGAACTGCTCGAAGGAGAAGATAGAGGAAAAAAGGAAAATGAGAGAAGGAAGCCATTAGAATGAGGCTTGCTTCACATGATCATAATGCTTCCAGTAGTTAAAATATGAAAGCTGATGGAATATATTGTTAAGTTGCGTTAGAACTAAGAGGTGTCGTTTAACTAAAAGGATTTGGGGTATAAATAGTATGGGAAAATAATTTTCCATCCTCTAAATATTTTAGAACAGTTTACCCTCGAAATTGACTTCTCATGGGTGAAAACCCCTTTATTTTAAAGATTCGCTTTGCTTTATATCACTTTACTTTAAAGTTTAAAGGTACTGAGTACTATTGTTCTGTCCCATTTCTTTTTCTAAGTCAATCTCAGTATGAAAACATTAATGTTTTTTTTCCATCACCACCATCAGTGCCCCTCAACGCTACTCACCCCCTTCCATCCCACCTTCCCAAGCCCTCTCGCTCACCTCCTATCCTCACATTATTCACTTGCTCAAATGTTCTATACTTTTATTCAAGGTTTTAAATATCGGATATCGGAAATATATTAAATGGCCAAAATTCATATAGAATTGCGGATATTGGGGAAATATTGGGGATATATGGTAAATATCGAAATATCATGACGGATGTTTGGATATATAGTATAAATTATAATGCACTAAAATGTAATTTCAACATACTTAAATGAAATTTAGGCATATAAAATGTAAATAATATATATTTAGGATCATTAATCGACCTTGTAAAAAAACAACAGTACAAATCAACTTTTCAATATTCCTTTTGATTTTCTTATGCCAGATTGTCATTTGATATAATGGGAAAATCATGATATCTTGCCCAAAATTTGCTGACACTGTATATTGTTTTGCGACAAGCCATGTAAAAATATATATCGGCCAACATATTGGCTGATTCATCTGCCAAATCGGGGACATATTGCCTAAACCAAAAAGCGGTAAAAGATATTTAGAGACCATATTGGTTGCAGCTAGCCCTATAAAATGATATATCAGGTGATATATCGGGTGATATTGAGGATATTTAAAACAATGTTTTATCCATCTAATTTGTAACGATGTATGATAAAGTACATAGACAAAATATAAACAAACGTAGACATCTAGATCAAAAGGAGGCAGTTTTATATCAAGGTAGATACTAGATAGATTTATAACAAAGGTTGGTTGATTTGCCTCAAAGAAAGATTATTCAATTAAAGTAGATGATTTTCCACTAATATAGATATATTACATCAAAAGAAAATAGTTTTGTGTTAAGTAGATAGATACGTGACGGAGATAGAAATTTTACTATGAAATTATATGAAAAGATGAGCTTTTTGCAAAGAGAAGTCGATAATCATTATAAGAAGGAGAACGCAAACAATACTCTCTCAAAGTGTTAAAAGCTGAAATTCCAAGCGAAAAAATTTGTAACTTTTAGGCACCTGAAATGTTCACATCATGTATGTGATTTAGACTTCAACTATATGTGTTTTGGGTATTTTTATTTTTGTAAGGTTCATGCGTACAAAATATATTTTGAGACTATATGGATTAATCACCCTTTTAACTTCCAGTTGAATTTTCTGTGAAACTGGCAATGGTATTGGAATGATTATACGATTACTTTTCAATATATATTGCCAGTTTCACAGAAAAGTCAACTGGAAGTTAAAAGAGAGATTAATCCATACACACACACACACACACACACACACACACACACACACACCTCTTCGCATAGCATATATCAACAAAGGCAACAAATGAAAATGATGGAATATAGTACTTGAGCAATTTACAACAAATACTAAAAAGATAAAATAAAACCATCAAAATATTAAAACTTTAAGAATTAAGGGTACAGTAAAAGCAATCTATTAACGCTGTGATACACATCAAATTAAACATTCAAATCACAGAGAAACACATTCATACTAATTCACAACAACAATGCAATTACTCTTTTTAACAGAACAACTTCATCATTGTCAAAAAAGGGAACTTCAAAATAGAATTGTAACACTACTAAATAAAAACTAAGAACATTAGAAAAATACCACACAGAAATATTTACATACACATTGTTCTGGCATAACAAACATAAAAATAAACTTAAAAACTTAAAAGACAGACCTTGAAAATTAAACCATAATAGCACTAGAACAACATCGACTAAGGCAATCTCCTTCATTTATCAATTCTCATTCAGATAATTGTCAAGGGCACATTGGGACTTACAATACCTGCATGTTTCCTCTTTGAAGATTGATCTATAGCAATTGAATGAGCATGTTGATGAAGAATTTGATGGTTCCAGATTTTCAATATTTTCCCTAAACAAAATGGACATCTCCGTTGACCGACACAAACTGTTAGTGTAATACGACCACTCCATAACGACTGTAGCACATTCTCCCTAACCCCTTCAAATTCAATAGCTTCTTGGTCTTCGATGATCTAGTCATTATGATCGTACAAAGGAACAAGGTCACCTTGCAAATAATCATTAATAAAAATAAATCTTTGTTATAATATAGTAGTCTAAAAATATTACAGGTAACGAAATATGAACTTCACCTCAAATCGTGTGGGAGATGAATCTTCAAAAGGACTTCGTGCCCTGCGAATCATCTTAAACTATCTTCAACTTTGTTTTGAATATATGAACTAAATTGAGCATAATTTAGTAAGAATTCAAACAAACAGGGAAATTTAAATAATTTATATAACCATAACTAATATAACAAAAATAAAATAGAAAAAATATACCTAACTTAGTCAGCTTCCTCTTTGATAGAAATATAGGTAGAAGATAGAAGAAGGTAGAAGATAGTAAATAGATAGATAGTAGATAGTACACATATACATAGGAAAGCAGATTGTGAATTGTGTGTGTTGGGGTTGGTTGGGGGGGGGGGGGAACTTAAGAGGCTCTAATGAACTTGATGGAAAGAGGTAAAGTTCATTTAGGGGACCGCATAAAATTTGGAGAGGAATCTACAATGAATATGAAAAAATTTTATCAAAAATACCGTTTACTAGTGAATCGTCTAATCAATGAAGTCAACTGAAAAAGGATTTTTTTTAATTAATAAATATGTGAAAACTTATTTATGTGGTAGGCCAACTAAGAGGCCTAAATAAGAATTACTTCGCAATAAAAGAATTGGAGGAGGCCCAAACCTAATTACAAAGGCTCAACAACTAAGATGGATAAAATAAACAGTACTAGGCTGTGCTTTTCACTGGCCTCGGTACTAGTTATATGATAAGATGAACTATTTAGAGAAAACAAAATTCAATAATCTGTTTTTTTACTGTAGGGGCGTTGTCTCGTAAAAAAATTTCTTTTTGCCGTCATACTTGTTAAGGGCCAAAGAGTAATCTCAAAAATTGTTAATGATTGTACCATACTTATTTGCAAAAATGGAGCCAGGTACTTTCTTCAACATGAAAAGGTTATATCATTTTTTTGGAAAAGTCTGAAATTTTGTAAGGTTTCTTAAAATATAGTCAATTTTTTATGTTTAAAAAAATCTGTTTGTCATGCTTTACTTCATAAAAAAGGATGATTTTTATTTAGAACGAGGAGTTTATTTATGAAATTACTGTAAAACTACCGATCACCCAAAATATATTTAATGTAAGGCTCATTTTATTTTTCAAAAATATAAAGATGACATGCTAGAAATTCTTTTGAGTTAGTCATCAGCCTTATGCTCTAAGGTTTACTTATTTACTCATTTATCTGAATACCTCATAAAGAGAATCTACATGTGTAATGTTCAATTATTTCCTCATTGAGATATATGTGATTTCTGGTCTCTATTTGTTCAAACAAGGTTATCTCACTGAAGATATGGGGCTTATCATAGGGTATAATCTAAGAAATTATTTTTTTGAGAAGATAATCTAAGAAATTATAATTGTGGACTTTAATCGAGAAAGCAAAAGCTCCTTCCATTTGCAATTGCAACTAGTTCCAGTATATCTGTATAAGTGTGGCAGCTATAGGAGGCTCTTAGAGTTTAAAATAGCTATGCTTGTAGGTTAGCTAAAATGCGGCTGTTTTATCTCCTCATATTGGAGCTATTTTTTTTGAATGCAAGTGAACTGTGGAAACTACTAGATGATTTTGCTTTTGTGTAGATCTAATCATATCTAAAAGAAAATCTTGAATGTCTCCTTTTCTTTATTGCTGAGAACATTACTCTAGACATAAGCAATATGTCCTCAAGTATTTAATAGGATATAATTATTCTATTAAAATGAAAGAGACATATTCGACCTTCTTTTATGAGAAGCAAAAAATATAGACTAAAGCAATGAGGGTTATGCTCTCATTTATACTAAGTAATATACAACAACAACAACAAATCCAGTAATATCCCGTCGAAACAGGGTCTGGGGAAGGTAGATTGTACGCAGTCCTTACCCCTATCTTAAGAAGATAGAGAGGCTGTTTCCAAGGTAGGTTGTACGCACTCATTTATACTAAGTAATATGCTAGCAATTATAAAAGGTACGAGGAAATACTCCAAATAAAGAGCAATAAAATAACACAACATTCAAATTTCAGCAGCAACACCAGCTTTCTGTAAACAGTGACTTATAAATTCTTTTCCAGATGTGGAGAAGTAAAAGAAAAGACCATAAAAGATATAACCCTGAATGTTGTGCTAGATTGGTCGGTTTATATCTATGGTAATAGATCTAAAGAATAAGAATCACTTGTGAACAATTATTTCAGTATGCTCTTTAATTTTTCAGCATTTTGAAGCAAAAATCTAGGATTTCAAAAGCAAGTATCTCTAGTATAGTAACCTTTCTAAGTGAGTGAGGAGATGTTTGACGCTAGAAGTTGTCAAATTATGATTCAAAGAGTGAGATATTGCATGTTTCTTATCTATTTCAGTTTTTCTTCATTCTCACTTTTCTCTTTGTAATCATAGACATACACGGAAAAAAGAAACCATTAAAGCTATACGTTGCCAAGTTGGTGTTGTAACTCTTTCCTTATTGGGCATGGTAGTATACAATGGTGGATTTTAATATGACATGTATATTGGATATGAGTGGAAACTTCAATTAGCAAAGTTAGTTACTTAGAGATTTAGAGTGGTTATGTCCACAAGCACCAACTCCGATATGACTAGCTGGATGGGCTTGCCACTAGTGTATCTCTTGGGACCTCACTAAACAAATGAGATAACACCGCATACCCATTATTTTCTTAACTGAACTATTCATCTTGCTCTTTACGAGGAACTTGTTCTATAGAGGATACAATGAAGGAAAGGAACAAAACTGTGTATGGATTATCACATTGAAAAGGGAAATGAAAAAAAAAAACTAGAAACATTTTCTCTGTTTACTTAGGAATAAAGTATGTGGAAGTTTCTTGGTTAAAACTAGATTTTTTTCCAGTAGTATAATATTATCATTGCAATTATACTTATGACAATATTAAGTTTTGAAAAATTCCTATTTACAAAATTATTATGATAATTTTTTTTCAAACAATATGTTGGCAAGAGTAAGTTATATTCCCCATTCATCAAATGCTACAAAATAAAGTTTATACAAATTTAAGTCATGCAATTGTAATTTCGACATAGGTAGAACAATATCTCAATAATGGAAGATTTTTAAGAGAAATGCAATCACGATGAAAATATAAATGGTAAGCAAACAGCAAGGGTAAGGGTAGCCAACATAACAATTAAGAAAAAAAAGAGTAATTATTGATATGATAAAATAACCAAATGTGTCATGACAATGCCAGAACAATAGTCATAACAATAGTCATCTTCAATTAAAGAAAAAACATATTCGGCGAAATCGTGGTACATAAGACATTCAGTATGACATGCGCTCAACAGGCACTCCACTAACTTAACATCTAGGTAAATATCTTCATCTTTCAATGGAAATAGTCATCTTAATCACTACTGCATGTGAAAGCTAAGTATAATAGCAAATAATGCTGCAACAAATTAGAGTTCCTCAACAGCAAGACACTAAAAAGCTCTTATGCATAAAATAGAAAAATTTTAAAACAAAAGGTGAAAGGCAGAGTACTGCAGAGAAGAGCCATGAGGAGGATTGGCCTCGCAATGGCCTTTTATTCTTTAGCTCTAATTGGAAAGCATATGAATAGGCTAGCGTCGAACGGGTTTGCATTTGAGTAATTAGAGAGAATGGCTTTAACTGCAAAGAATTTGAATAGTAATTGGAAATTATTTTAACTTAGAGAGAGGGTGCCTTTGAATTTGGGGAATTATTACGAGTCTAATATAGATGTATAAATTTCCAAGAAGTTGGAAGGATAAAAGAGATCTCAGGCTGATGCAATAAGAGGCATCAGTAGTAGCATACATTAAATACAATCTGGGAAAGCAAAATAAATAAATAAATAAATAAAGGGCAAGAAGATAAAAGGGTGAAAAAAAGGAGATGAAAGGGTGGAGGATGCCTGTATGTAGCATTGTTTGGTTACTTGACACGTGTCAATGAATGGGGCGTTGTTGTTTAATAAGCATAGTATTGATTACTTGAGAGTCTTGGTGAATTTCCTTTATATATAAAGAATCGTAATGGGCTGTTTGGAAACAGGTTAGGGTGAGTTTGGATAGCTTTTCTTAAGAGGGGAGGGGAGGACTTGAGAAGGTTATAATGCCAACCACCCAAAAATTGTGTTTGTTTACTTTTTTTAGTAAGTGAGGGGAAGGGATGGGAGGGTTAAAAGGAAGCAAATTTCTCTACTTTCCTAACCCTCCAAAAGTGGACGGATCGGGAGGGAAGGGATTGAATTTTAAGTGATTTTTTCTTAAAATTACGACATTATTGCTAGCAAACACAAATCATAGTGCATCCCTTTCTTCTCCTAGCTGTCTATCCAAACACAATTAGTTCAATCACATCCCCTCCCTTTCCACTCCCTCCTTTTGAGATTACTATAATCATTCCCCTTCCATATCCTCTTTTGTACTCAAACCCGCCGTAAGTGAGAGATTAATGAGAGTTATTCATTCCTTTATCTGCCACACAAAATATTTACACAAGGTGTTAATTGAGATAACCCGTCTTACATTGCCGAACACAAAATTAGAAGAGGGTTATGATTACTCTTCTTGACTGGTTAAAATGAGTTAGAACCTCAAATTGAGGGTGTTTCCAGACCACCTCTTTAGACGGGTTGAGAAATAACCTCTTTATTTATAAGTGATTATAGTAATCCTCACTGTTCCAAAACACTAAAAAAGATCACAATGACTAAAATAAATCTTACCTAATGGGTTACCAATTTAATTGTTGGGAATAACAAACGGGCTAACTAGGTTAACGCTTCTTAATTGCTCTTCCTTTAACCTTTCCCAATCAGGGCCTAAGGTTGCATCTTGAATTAGAGGCAGCTAGTGGAAGGTGTATACCAAAATAATCCTTCAGCTAAAGGGGTGATTACACATTTCTCTTTAAAATCTATATTAAGTAACCTCACTTTGGGAGTCTCACAATTAGCTTGTTGATGTCCATCTATTCCTATAACATATTTATCAATAACAATCTAGTACATTTCTGTCATGTGTATATGAATTATCTTTAGAATTATTAATGCTGAAAAGTAGTTAAGAAAGCAATACAAAAAATGGGTTTTTTTGGGCATTTAGGAGGTTCTATGACAGTTTGATGGTATCTTAGTATTCTTGTCTATTTATTAATTGGTGATAATAGAGGGGAGTCAGAAGCTTAAGCTACACCATATATTGTATATATAAATGCATAAAGCAGTACGTCGAATGCTTACTAGCTACGATTTCAACCACATGACCAAAACTACAACAGCCGAAACATGGGTAACATCATCATGATAAAAATACATCAGCAAAAGGAGCTAGCAACCTGCAGATGACAAAAGACCCACTGAAGCTGCTAGAACAAGATAACTGGCATCAATATGTGAAGAACCATCTTCTGTAACTATCAAGCCGAAGTTTATGGACTGCAAAAAATAGAAGTCGGGAACATGGGATGCTATAGCGAACCGCGACAATCATCCCAGATTCGCATGAAATAGGACCCGATTCACCAACTTTAGCGAACCCGATTTAGAATTCAAGGCAGTAAAATTTTGGGGGAAAATTAACTCTTTTTTAAAAGAATAAACAACAAAAAACTTGAGAAATTAAGCAAATAAAGTATGCATACCTTAATTGCATCATGGTTTTTAAGGTTCTTTTACCATTACTGATATTGACTAGCATCTCTCTTAAATTTAACTCTTGCGAAACCTCTAATTCCTACATTTAAGAACCGAACCTAAAGCCACGTTTCTATAAGCCTACACCCCTCATACCCAATTTCGAATGAGTGGCGTACCACGCTCCCGCACCTGTCCCGCGAACCGGAACGAACTGGGTTCCATGCAACACTGTGCTAGCCTGCTGTTATATCGCCAGTGGCTGCAGGAGATGTAGAAGAAGCTGAAGTATTCTGAAGATTTGTATCTCCTATATGTTAAATGAATTCTAGGAACCTTTCTAGATATAATAGTTATTGTTTATGCATAAACGTTCTATAAATCTATCAGTTTTATGGTATTTTCTTAGATGTCAGTGATATTACACGTCACTATTGGACGTCTGCAGTAAGCTTCTTCTAGTTATTTAAATTCTGGATACTTGTTTTTTTGTATTTTATATTGGATGTAGAGAGTCTTTGTGGAGGTGAAAAGTTACTTTCAGTAACTTCTGTTACAGGATCTTCTTACCCATATTGGGACAGAGTTCATTTTTAACATATTTTCCCAACATTCTATAATTACTAAACCAATTTAACGAACTTTCTTTGACTGTTTTCACCTTAACTTACTATTAGATGAACTTTCTCTTTCATGAACAGGCAATGCAATGCAACCCTGCAAAGCAGTCATCATGGAATATGTTGTCACTGTTTACAAGTTCAGGAATGTTGTTCCTGGAAGTTAGCTTAGTGGCCTTTTTACTTCATGGCAATCATGCTACTGGCTCAGATGCTTTAACACGTACATTTGCCATCTCAGGAATCATTGTTTCTGGGGACATGCTACTTAAGGTATGCTCTGCTTGTAAGCCTGATATCACTATTTTTAATGTATTGACTCTGTATATAGGCTGCCATAAGAATTAACCTGTAAACTGGAGGCTAGAGGTCCAAAACCTGGTATGTACAACGCAAAAGAGGAAGGATATGATTTAGGTGCCAAACTGCTCTGCTCTTAGTTAACAAGTAAAAGTTTTCAAGTTTTTAATTTTTCTAAGAGGATAACTTTTCGATTGCTCTGCTGTCAATGTGAACTTTTTTGCAAGGTATATGTACTTGTGCTTGTTTATATGTGTGTTTTTTCCTCTTGGATTCTGTTCGTTTGCTCTTGGGTTCCTTGACAATAATCTGCCTCCCCTAAGAGAGTTGGTGGCGCGCTAACAGTAGATCGTGGAATTTAGTCAACTTCCACGAAGCTTCAAATTATGGACTTCATTTCATATCTGTATCCATCTTTTGTCTCCCCATAGGATACTGAACTCTCACTTAGCATGCATACTATTTGAAATTGAGAAAGAAAGGCATAGAAAGCCCAGTGAAGAAAATTTTAATAGGAAAACAACACATATTGTACAGTTCTCAAACTGGACAGAAGAAATAACGTATTTCTGGTGGTTGACGAGAAATTCTGTTGGTCTTGAGATTAGGGGATGGAGGTGATGTCCTTTAGAGAAGTTGGATGGTGAGTAAGGGACTGGAGATGAAGGAGATGACCAAGAAGAGAGATAAGAAGAGATACGAGAGATCCAAAGAGGAAAATCTTTGATTACCACTCACGTTTCAGGCTATTTATGTATATGGTTTTGTTGTTCCCTTGTCCATTCATTAGCGAGAAGGGATGTCAGGTGAAATAGAGAGGAAGCACATGACACATCTCATCTAGTCTTGTTAACTCTTACTTATACCTGTATATTTATTTATTTCGGATATCATGTTTGTTATTTAAGTGAGAAATAAATGCCCATATTTCAAGCTGTTTATATATTTGGTTTTGGGGTTCCCTTTCATGGATAACTGAGATGGGATGTCAGGTGAAATAGAAAAAAGGAAAATGATATCTTTCACCTGGTCTTAATGATTTACTGTTAGTTATATGTGTATATTTACTTATGTAGGATATCGTATTTGCTATTAAGTGCCACTTTGTGCCAAATTTTCAGGCTATCTATGTATTTGGTTTTGGGGTTCCCCTGTTCATTGATGACCATGAGAAGGGGAATCGAGTGAAATGGGGTTTATGGCTTCTCCACAAGCTGTTGCTTAGTGTTGTTTATGGTTTCATTTTGTTCGTGTATCACTCTAAATGGAGAGAAAGGTTACCAGGTAATGCTCATTTTCACTTCTATAACTATATTTTTCATTTTTATACTTGCCTCTGTGCACCCTGTAATGTGTTTGTTTTCCCCTCTACAGCTAAGCCTGCCTTCTACAAGTACATCTGTGCCATGTTCTTGGTGAATGTGTTATCACTTTTTGCCTGCGTGTTTGTTGAAAATGGATCTGGTTTTGGTTTCTGGTATTTTTTTTCTACATCTTTAAATAAAAAAAAATTGCATTTGCTAAGGAATTTGCTATCAAATTGTCTAATTTTAAATCTTTTTACAGGCTGTTTGATCTTGTAGCCGTTTGCTATCACTCTCTGTATCTTCCTCTCCTATATGTTACATTTTTAGCCGACTTTTTCCAGGTTAGCAGCATCGAAAGCTTTATATTGTTTAATATTTCGTAACACATAATCAGGCATCTGTTGATATTTATTTTGTCTGGTATTGATACAGGAGGAGGACATGCGTCTGGAGAATGTATACTACTCTGAGATGAAGGATGCCGGTTTCTTTGATTCTGATTGGGAATAACAACTGCTTTAGCTCTACTTCTTTCACTGTATAAATCCTTGACCTGTGCAAATTCAAAATTGCGCGCTAAGTAAGTTTCAGATTCATTGTACTATAATATGTTAAACAGATCCTTTATGATCTCGCTGTATTTTCTGTATAAGAGGCAAAGAACTATAGAGGCTTACTCGCATGATTAACTGATCTACCAAAAACCCGATGTACTTTTGTCATGAAGTTGCGTGGGTTGAAACTGGAAGTTTGTAGAATGCTGTTCTTTCCAGGACAATTTTCTGTTTCAGAAATCATTGGGTTTTGTGCGGTTGACCATCGTAGCTATCGGAGGCAGGGGTTGTCGGCTACGACTACGACATTATAGGCCTGAAAAAAGACGGGTGAAAAAAGCAATTCATGCTTTTAAGAGTAGCTCTTTTGGCCACGATCTACTTTAGGGTGAGGATCACATTTTTTAATCTATAGTGGAGAAATGAGTGTCATTTTGCAGTTCATTTTTTAATGAGTTATTATTAGCTGGTATATTAGTAGTTAGTGTCACTTTATTTGTCACATTGGAGAATATCGGCCTATCATTTATATATCTTTTTTATATTTTATTTTGCAAATTGAGGTGACGATTCATATCTAGTGTTCCTATCTGAAATTTATGTAGGACTAAGGACGAGACAAGCCACTATGCTTTCTTTCTATTTTTATCTAGAGATTTAATAATTTCACTTGTTTCATAGTTGGTCTTTCTATTTTTATCTAGACATTTAATAATTTCACTTATTTCATAGTTGGTCTTGTGGTACTGTGAGAAAAACCTTATTAATTGCATTGATTTTTATATTGCTTGTATCTATATAATAGTATATGTTACTGATATTTAATTATTTGCATTGACGTAAAATTGACAGCAGACACTTTCGCACTTTGCTTCCTTTTTTTTTTTTGTTGGGCTTTTTCATGGTAACCCCCTCTAAACAGGTAATTGGTTGAAACCACCTTGATGTTTTTCTTTATATATACCTTATAAATGAGATTCCTTTACAATCAATCAATATTAGTCAACCTCAGCGTAACTACCCAACCTTTCCCCATTAATGCCACGTGCCTTGCAAGTGTTTCCTTAGCCTTAACCAGGATTTTACCTCCGAGGGTAGTTTGAGCAATTAGGCAATTAATTGAGCTCAAGTTCCTCAAAAGCGGTTGATTATAGAAGAATCTCACTTTTATAAGGCGGTTTACATAATTAAAAAAAAAATCAAACCCTTTTTTTTAGAGGGCCCTTTGTAGGGTCTTTTTCTACAGTTCTGTGTCTAGAAATAATTTCTGCTAGAATCGAGGACCAATGGCTTGATCGGATTAAAAAAAAAGCATGATGAAAGGCCCCATGTCAGGTCCTTGTTCTAAGAACTTGTCTTATGCTGATGTGATCTGATTCTCTTCCTTTAATAAAATGGAGGAAATAATTTCTGCACAGAGTTATTGGAGAGGATCCAATTCTCTTTCGGTGTGTCGCTTGACTCTGTTCCTTAAATTAGTATGCCGTCTAATATATTTGATCAGATCCATCGTGTGTATAACTTGGCAAAATCATTGACATATTTCGGTTTGATTTCCCTACTTTCCTCCTCAATCCACTTATGGGCGATGAAGGACACGGAACTTGCTGTTAAAGTGTAGCTCTTAGAGAAAGTTCAAAATTAAACCTGAAAAATCATCTGTGGGCATGCAAACTCTCTCTTTGAATCTTCTAGTTTTATCAAACTTTCCTAGTTATTTAACACCAGGAAATTATTCACCTGTAACTTTTTTTAAAAAAGGTTATTTCATAGAAACTGCCTTTAATAGGCTCATTCTACACACAAAAAAAATTATTTTTGATTTTTTAATTTATACATAAGCTATTTTTAAATTGTTTTTTTGTTGCAGTAACCACCTGAGTCCACTTTTAAGTTAAGCTTTTTTCAGTTTTACTGCAATACTTAGTTGTTAAATACCAAGTATATGAGAGAGATGGTTCTTAATTGAGGTCAAGTGGGGTCAATTACAAACAAAACTAAGTGAAAAGTAGGCTCAGGTGGTCCAAAAATACTTTAAAAGCGGTTTGTGTAAATTAAAAATAGATGGTGGTTTCTATAGACTAATCTTATTTTAAACGTGATTTCTATGAAAAAAAAAAAAACCCAAAAACAGTTTAAAAATTTTCTACTCGTTGTTCTGCTTTTTTTCTTTATTTTTTTCCCTTCAATTTTTTTGTTTGAGTGTTGTTTTAGGTCATCTATACAAGAATTTAGGTTGTACGTATGCTCCTTGCTAACTTTTGATGGTTCTTGGTCCTCCGACGTAATCTCATCTTAAAAGTTAAATTCAGATTCAAATTGCAAATTTTCGAGTTTAAAGTTGAAGCATAGGTGTACAGATCAGTATGCAGGACTAATTATTTTTGGAAATTTAAGAGCAGAGACAATTTATCAATGATGATGAGTAGTACAAAGGTAGAATCAATTTATATCTGTTTCTGTTGACAGGACGTCACTTTCAATTGCTGCCATGAGAACTAGAAAGATGTCAATGTATTCATTCATGAATCGCACATCATGAAATCATTATGTAAAAGTTTATACGAAGATTGTTTGAATGTCTTGAATCCTAATTTGTATATTACTTTGCTTCCAGTGAATTTTTAGTGAAACGATCTTTTGATTTGATGCAATCCTTAATCGTAACGAGGAACATGGTGTTTGGCAACTCTTTAAAATGAGACTAAGTTTGAACATGGTGTGAGAAAAAAATCTGTTTCGATAAATTTGAACCAATATTGGCCCAGTTTTTCTAAGAATAAATTTGGTCTTTAAACGCATTTTGTTTTGGACCGCCTTTCTTTTGGTCCAAAACAAAATCAGTATTGCTTTAAGCAGAGCTAAAATTAATTTTGACCTAATTTTAAAATGGTTGTCAAACACACCAAAAAAAAAAAAAAAAAAGAAGTTGTTCTTTCATCATGAACATTCTAATAAGAAGTCTTTGCTCACTTCAAATTTTTGATTAATCAAAGCTGAAATTTGGAGGCATCAGCATGAATCTAAGAGCCTGCATCTATTCCTCCATCCTTTTAAACAATAATATCGTATCATTACAGCTTAGGACTAATTATGCTAGCTCTAAAGCTAATTATAATAATTTAGTTTCCATGTATATCAACAAGAAAAAGATATCTCTTGAAAGTGAAGAATCCTGATATACATATTGAGCTGGCCAGCACCTGGCAGGCTGCAGCCAACTGACACTGCATACTTTGCATCATTTATTTGTTTATTGTTTTCTTTGATGAAAAAAAACCAGTTTTTAATGGCATATGGTTTTATTTGAGAGTATATCCATTTAACCCGCGTACTTTGCATTAGTTTAGAGGAAAAACCCACCGTTGGTTTTGTATACTGTGAACTTAATGAGGGCTTCTATTTCTCAATCACAAATGTTTTGATTAAAAAAAAGTTAAAATAAATATAAATGTCCTGAGATGATAAGGACCTCTTTATTTGACAGGATCTTTGAAATTCTTGCGATAATCTCGTCAAGTTTGCGGTTTGCGGCCCCACCACATAAAAAAATTGTTCGTCTATTATTTTCCCTGTGTATCTATATTTATTTTCATGTTTTTAGGAGCGAAAAATTCTTTGCCACGTGATATATAAATCACTTTCTAAATTTATCACTTCCTCGGGTAATAAATAAGGGTGTGTTTGGCAATGAAAGAGTTTTTGTTTGGCAAACAATAGGGCAAGATCTGGCCCTATTATTATAGGTGAAAATAGTGGTGTTAAATCAGTTTTCTTTTTGATCAGAGGGCCTGGTCCAAAAGAAAACTGATTTAGCACAAAACTGGGCCAGGACCAGTTGTGACCTTGTTTTGTGTATTTTGCCAAACACATCCTAAGAATTCTTAGAATATCTTTTTAAAAACCAATTTTCCATCCTACTTTTTCCTAAAACCAAAGTAAGGCGTCGCTTGGATGCATTATTTTTCAAGTAAAGTGGGCTGAAAGTGCAAACATGATGAGGTGGCATTTGTCAGGCTGAGGTGTCTTCCAAAATCAAATCCCTCAAAAAAACAATGGAATTGGGCTGAAAGTTGACAATTGTCAACTATAAACAATTTAAACTAAGAAAAATTCTAACTTAACCCCTTATACCTAACCCTCCTTGCCTAGTTCTGTGACTCTGTCCACTCTTCTTCTTAACTGATTGTTTCCTTTGTCCTTCATAAATATCATTTATATCTTTCGTTTCTGTTTTGATTAACCTCACGCCTTGTTTATTATTTCATATTTACTTCTTGCACTTGCATGTTCTTTGTAATGATATGTTAAATGATATGTTACCGACATTTGAAACTTGGCATAATATACTTTTAACTCTACCAGAGTTTGATTTTTTTTTAATTACTAGAAAGACTAACAATGACTTATTTGATATATCTTATTAGTTTTTGGGGACTTATTACATAATATAAAGATTATGGGACTTACTCTAAATTACATAAGTTTTGATGGGCCAATATATATCTCAAGAACCATGATTTAACTTCACGTCTTTTCTATAGTTGTTGCTTCTTGCACTTAATTATTCTTTAATCCATGTATATAATTACCCTTTGTAATAATACATTACTAACACCTCAAATTAGGAATCAAACAAGGGAATAAATTTGTAAATATTTAAGATTTGGAGTAAATTGCAAATATACATTATTTGGTGATAAAATGATTCTTTTAATTGAGGGTCCGCGTAACCATTACATTTTATGTTTACATCATCTAATCCAAACAATATATTAATGTCATTTCAGGTTTCACAAGGAATCAACACTAAACAATATAAAACCTTACTTAAAGGAGCTGTTTGTTTGGTCCAAAAATCACAGAAAGTGAAAAAAAGAAAGCTGCAAGGGATTTTTTTGTTATTTTTCTTCACAATCAAGTGTTTAGTTTGTAAACTAAAAATAAGAAAGTGAGGGAAAATGAGGC
>JBAKGM010000139.1:23673032-23693954 GCA_037177215.1 Asparagus racemosus
TTTAACGCCAATCAACGCGTCGCAGCGGAGAACTCCCCGATCATTGAAGGAGTCTTGTAAACAGTTTGATGGTCAGTTGAACAACAACTCACCAACACGAGTCAACAACAATCGAGCTTAATCAGGAACAGTTCAAGATTTCGACAACGGTCAGACAATAAATGTAGCACCGTCGTGCCTTCAGATATTCTACAAAGAACTGGAGAATCTGAAAGAATAGGAGGAATCAAGTACTGAGGCTAATCTCAAGAAAATTTTCATTCACCGACTTCAGGTCAAAGATCTCGACAGCGATCAGGCAATAAATGCAGCACCGTGGCACCTTCGGCAATCCTACAAAGAACTGGAAAGCCTGAAAGGATCTGAGAGATCAAACGCTAAAGTCATCCATAGGTCCCGTTACACGGACTGAAGGTTGGGGCCTATCATATCCAAAGTATTCCAGGCTCGTCCACAAATCGAGACTGAGACACTTTAGAGGGGGTATCTGTAGGCGTTGAAAATCACTCATCAGTACTCAAACTAGACTCGTGAAGGTGGGTTCGTAACTGACGAACAATCAACCGACGCGACCAAGAACCGCTTGCGACGCAATCACGCCACAAAACGCATAAAGCGGGTTGACGAATACATGAAGTAAGTCGATGAGGCGTACAAGTCAACGGAGCGATATGTCGCAGAATAAATCCAACGATGAAGCTCCAAGTCAGCGGGAATCAATAAGGTGAGTCGATCAGACTCAAACGACGACGCAGCGCGGTTAACCGAATTCAACCGACGACGCTATGCCGATCTAATTTCAGAATTGACAGAATAATCAAACGAGACTGGGAGTACTAGAAAACGGATCAGAATGGGCAAGAAGTCAGAAAAAAAATGAAAAATCCCCTCCGTTCCAAGAACTTCAGCCACGTGGCCGAAATGCTTCGGCCACGTGGCCGAAATGCTTCAGCCGTGGCCGAAGTGCTCGGCCAATGGCCGAGCAAATGCAACCCCCCCTCTGAATGCTATAAATAGAGAGGGGGTGCACAGTTCTGAGGGTTGGAAATTTTCTGTAAGGTTGGATCTTTGTGCGGGAGCTCTGCAAGATCGAGAATTTTGCTGCCGGCGAAGATCGTGCTGCCTACGTCAGATCGTCGTCGCTCGAGTTCACACCCGCTGAGATCCAGGTCAGGTTTGCGTTGATCTCACCCTCAAGTCTAAAATTTGTCTTAGGCTTAGGGTACCCTCAAGTCTAAGCTGCGTCTTAAGCTTAGGGCAAGTGTGTGATTTCTCCTAGTAGATCTCACCCGCTCTGGCGATCATCTTCTTCGTGAGTTGATTCCTGTCAGGTGTTTATTTCCTTCATGAAATAAACCCCTTAGATCCGCAAACCAAGCATCTGGATCCTTGATTAGATCGGGATTGCGCGGTGGTCCACAGATAGAATAGTCTCCGTCACAGGCCAAGATACCCACACAAGCGAGGGTCCGATAAACGAGCCCCGCGTTTGTTCAATATTGGAATTAAAGTTGTATTTTTGTAATTCGATTTTTTCATTGTAAAGCCTTATAAAAAGGTGAATTCTTGCTTGAAATTCGTTGTAAAAAATAAATTTGTAACGAGTTCAATTGCAGATTCAATGGAAACGTCAACAACTTTTTTCCGCGCGAACAGGCACATGTATGTGGATAGTAGGATTATCAACAAGATTACCGTGAATATCGGTTTCCAATTCCTCACCTAGAAGACATGCTATATATGTTGTTGGGATTAAAAGTATTCTCAAGACATGCTATATATGTTGTTGGGATTAAAAGTATTCTCAAAAATTAATCTCAGGAGTGGTTATCATCAGATTCGCATAAGAGAAGGAGATGAGTGGAAAATTGCCTTCAAGACAAAAGGAGGCCTATATGAGTTGTCGGTCATGCCTTTTGGCCTTTCCAATGCCCCTAGCACTTTCATGTAATTGATGAATCAGGCATTGAAACCCTTTATCGACAAGTTCGTTGTAGTTTATTTCGATGATATCCTGATTTGTAGCCAGGATGAGTCCGTGCATCAGTACCACTTGAGGGAAGTACTAATGGCTTTGCAGGAGAGTAAGTTATACATCAATATGAAGAAGTGCAACTTCATGACCAATAGCCTATTATTTTTAGGCTTTGTAATTAGTGCAGAGGGCATCCATGTTGATGAGAAAAAAGTGTGTGCCATTTGAGATTGGTCTAAGCCAAAGATTGTCAGTGAAGTTCGTAGCTTCCATGGTCTAGTGACCTTCTATTGGAGATTTGTCAGAAACTTAAGCAATATCATTGTGCCTATTACCGAGTGCATGAAGAAGGGCTAGTCTAATTGGGGAGAAGATGCAGATTGTAGGTTTGCACTCATAAAAGAGAAGTTGTCTGCAAGAATAGTGCTTTCACTTCTAGATTTCTAAAAGGTGTTCTAGGCTAATGTGATGCATCCATCGTAGGTACTGTGGTGTCCTATCCCAAGAAAGGCGTTCAGTTACTCTTTACAGTGAGAAATTTAGTGAAGCTAGGTAGAAATGGACCACATACGACTCGGAGTTGTATGCAATGTCCAGTCCTTAAAGCATTGGGAGCGCTACTTGATCCTGCGGGGTTTTTTAGACAACATTGACTATCAGGCATTAAAGTCCGTCAACATTCAGACTACCATCAGTTGTATGCATGCTCGATGGATAGCGTTTCTGTAGTGTTTTACCTTTATTTTGAAGCACAAGTCTGGGTAGCAGAATATGAATGCAGATGCACCTAATCAGAGAGTTGCTCTGTTAGTGACTTTCCTAACAAAAATGACTAGATTTGAATACTTGAAGGAGTTCTATGTAGAAAATAAAGACTTCAAGGAGGCTTGGAACAACTGTCTGAAGAATTAGTCAGCCAGAAGTTTTCATATTCATGATGGTTATTTATTTCTTGGAGACCAGTTATGCATACCCCACAATTCACTGAGAGAGCAGATCATAAGAGACCTTCACGGTCGCGGGCGAGGAGGATATTTGTGGCATGACAAGATAATTGCTTCCATTGAGGAGAGATATTACTGGTCTTAGCTAAAGAAGGAGACTGAAAAATATATCTACGGCATTGTCAAGTTTGTCAAGTTACTAAGGGACTGTCCCAAAATATGGGATTATACACACCATTACCTGCTCTTGAGATACGTCATGGCATGATATCTAAATGGAGTTTATATTGAGACTCCCTAGAACCCAGTGAGGTACATATTCTATTTTGTTGTCGTTAATAGATTTTTAAAGATGTCACACTTTATTCCATGTAAGAAGATAGAAGACGTTAGCAATATTGCCAACCTTTTCTTTTGGGAGATAGTACGGCTTCATGGAGTGCCAAAGTCCATCACCTCTAATCATGACTCCAAGTTCTTATCCCACTACTGTAGGACATTGTGGCAATAATTAAATACTTTAATCAAATTTAGTACTACTTCACCCACAAACGGACGGTCGGACTGAAGTGGTACATTGCACTCTCGGTAACCTTCTCAGAGTCATCTATGGCGATTGTCCAAAGTAGTGAATCTTACTCTAGCGCGTGCTGAATTTATTTACAACTGTATGGAGAGTCAACTACTGGTAGGGCTCCCTTTGTGACTGTATATGGGAGGCTTCTGAACCATTATCTTGATCTGATTCCATTGCATAAACTTTCGGGCCAAAGTATTGCTGATCATATGACCGAAAAGATACAAGCTATGCAATATGAAGTGAAAGAGTAGATAGAGAACCCTAATACTAAATACAAGATGGATGCTGATCAAGAGGAAGAAGATGTTTGAGGAAGAAGACATGGTGATAGTGTTTCTGTGAAAAGAGTGCTTTCCGGTGGGAACTTACAACAAGCTAAAGAACAAGAAGTATGGCTCGCGCAAGATGCTAAAAAAGATTAGTGACAATACTTATGTCATCAACCTTCTTGAAGATTTGGCTATTTCCTCTAGTTTCAATGTTGCAGATCTGTTTGAGTATTATTCTCCAGAAGGAACAACTGCTCATGCAAGTATAAGCTCGCGGGTGAGCTCTTTTCAAGCAAGGGACTGTAGAGCGCACTGCGGATGTATTCATGGAGAAACTTAATCGGTAGAAGCACCAAATGATGATCCGACAGAAGAAATTAACTTGCAACAAAGAACGGGTGGTATCTCCCAAGCCGTGTGTCACAATTGGATGAATAATATATGAAAATAGCTTATTTTTTTGAGATGAAGTCAGCCAAACCCATAGTTGTTTAGTTTGGTGTTGCCTGTTTCGCAAAATTCCCTCTAAATTGAGAGATATAAGACTTTTTGTCAACATTTTTATAATTTTGGTAATGTTTTATGAGTCTCTTTTTGATTACGAAATAAATCCAATTTGATTTTAAATTTAACTGATTTGTTTTCTCAATCATAGAGATTCTTTTAAGGATAGTTTTGTTATTTTTATTTTTGGTAAAGTTTGGGTCCTAGTAGGAGTCTTATTTGTTTTCTATTTAAGCAAATGATTGCTCTTCTATAGTATTTTGTGGATTCGATGTTGTCTCTTTGTGGATTTGAATATTGTTCTTTGTGGATCAAAGAACACCCTTGATAGATTCTAAGGTTTCTCACTTCTTCGCTGTGTTAAATTAGTTGTCAATACCAAGTATATTAGAGAGATGATTCTTAATGGAGATTAGGTGAGATCAATTACCGAAAAAATTTACTAAAAATTAGGCCTAGGTGATTGATTGTAAAAAAATTTCTTTAAAGATGGTTTGTATTTAAATTGAAAATCAATGATGATTCTATAGAACAGCCCTATTTTAAGGCGGTTTCTAAGGAAAACCCTTTTTTTCTACAGAGGCTAGCTCATACAGGCTAGGAGATGCTCATTCCATTGAACTAGAGCCATAGTGGACCGATCTAGTCTCCTAAGATTGTGAAGGAGAGGGGCATTATTTGCAATTTATCATTCTAAAAATAACAATCCAGAAATTCTATGCGCTAATATTTGAGTTGAAGAGTTTTAATTTGGCTTAATATCAGAAAAAACCCTCTTCATTTTGGACCAATATGAGATAACCTCCCGTAACTTTCAAAATATAAGTAAACCCAACTTAAGTATATGAGTTATCATAAAATTCTTTTTTAAGATCTAATCGAAAAAACCCCTTTTAAATTGTGAACTACAATTTTCACTGAAAAAACATTCCCATGCGTAATACCCACCCGAGCGAAAAATTATGATTAATATTGTTACAGGGATTTTCTAATAAAATCTCATAGTTAAATGGGGGTTTGCTTAGCTCAAGTGCTAATAACACGACCTTGACTATCAACTACACATTAGTTGAAATGAAAACATTTAGGTTGAAAGCTAATTAAAGCAGTGCACCAGATAGGCAGATACCTACTACATGCCAAACAACCAAGAAGAAGTGTAAGGAACAAGAATTGTTGAAACTAGCCTATTAGAAGATTAATTGGCCGAAATAACCATAAGCAGCTATGATATTATAAGTTTCTTCCTCTTGACCGAATCTGTAATCTTCATTAGCAGACCCATTTTCATTGGTTTTCCGGATTAAACTGGAGGTAACCAAGGAACCATGCGTAGCACTAAAATCCCTAAAACTAAGTGAGGTTTTCTGATATTTAGCCTTTTAAGCGCCAATGAAGGTGTTAGTTGCAATAGAAAAGCATATTCGAGGTGTTACATGCAATTGACTAAACAAAACTCGAATCCTAGGGAGCGCGAGCGGGAGGTTTCCCGTTTCTAGGGTTTTTGGCGATCGAGAAAACGAGGAGATATGTGCGGAATCGCTTTGGTGCTTTCAGGAGTTCGGATCCTAGGATCCGATCTCCATAGCGAACCCAATGGCGGAGCTTCACACCCGACTGCTCAACAGGTCCTCTCACTCTCTCGAATTGGAATTCTTGATTCTTATGAGTTTTAGGGTTTTGTTCTGGTAAGATTTTAGTTGATCGAAGTTGCTTAGATTTCGTAAAAGTGCTAATTTTTCAGCAAAATGTTCAAACATTTGAAGTAGAAATCATCGCAGAATAGCATAAAAAAGAGAACTTTGAGTGCACAGTCGAGAGAAATCATTCTTGGAGAAGCTACTTCAAGTTCGATGTTGCGCCTACAATCAAATTTGTCAGATATTATTGGTGATGAGCAATCTAATACTCTGTTTCATAGTCTAGGATTGGGATATGATCCTATATTCTTGATTCTTAAGAGTTTTAGGGTTTTCTTACCATAGGTGTTAACTTGAAAGAAATTGTTTAAATTCAGAAAGGTCCTAATTTTTCAGCGAAAAGGTCAGATCTTTTAAGTTGAAATCATAGAAAGGAGGACGAAAGAGAGCTTCAAGAGCATCATCAGGGAAAACCATAGTTGGAGAAACTACATTACGTTTGATTTGACGTAATATCCAACATTAATTTCGTTGCAAGTTCTTAACTGTAATTGCTGTAATGATTTATTGTGAGCGTTATATAAAAAGACAACGTACATACACTTCACAGCAAGTCCTCGTGAGATCTTCAAAAATTTTGAAAATATTGTAATTGTTGTTTTTTTTCTGAGGGAAAACTACCGGAAATAGGTTGAAAATTTTGTCGGTTAAGAGAATTTTGCTACTGTCACTGAGAAGAGGTAGAATAGGGTCCTAGTTTTACTTGTTTACTGTGGTTGAAACTACAGTTGCAGTGGCTAGATAATGCATAAGATCACTCTTTTTTTTAAAGATTTTGTCAAACCTGAATTTTGGACTGGCTTGGTCTGGTCTAGTTCCTGTTATGAATGGATTTTTGCTTACAACTTAAAATAAATTGGTGTTCCATGTAGAGCTTCAGAAAGCTAAATTTTTGTTTCGTATGTGACTGTAGCAATGGCTTGAATGGGCTTATATTGTGAGATTATCAAATTTAGGAAAGTTAAGTAGTGCTGACATAAATCTGTCACTTTGACCGTTTTGAGAAACTAAAATTTTGCAGATGGATGAGCCAGTTCTACTAGTAGATGATCTCAAAGCTTCCCTGCTAAGAAGAGGTCCTGATAGCATCGGTTCGAGGAAGATTTTGCTTCATTTAAAATGCAACAAATCTGATGGAAATGAGGGTAACATTCTCACTTTTCATTTAAACAAATTATTTATTAGTTGTGATGCTTGTTGCTATTTATTCTTGTGTTTGATAGCCAATATTCAGATTTGATAGAAGTATCTCAATTAACATAAATGATACAGATGAAAGAGAAGATAGGGAAGAAGATTTATGCTTGCAGGCTGAAGGCAATGCAACGGAGTGCACTGTTTCTTCATTAGAACCTTGGGCTACACAAGATTTTCGAAATACAAGAATGACATCTGATGCAGAAATTGAGCTCGTTGGGGCAACATTACAACTTAGGGGAATACACCGTGTATTCCAACCTTTGGAGGATGTTTCTAGAAATCTTCTTGTTTACAATGGTAATTTCTTCTATCCAATGTGGTTAGAATTTTGTTATAGCTGTGATATGGAATATTCTACATAATTTTACATGGTACATAATTCTTTCCATTTGCCCTTTTTCTGCCTATTTCTTTTGATGATTTTGATTTTGCCCCCCTTGAATTATGAAGTTCCTTCTTGCATATTGAATCATCCTCTATATTATACCATCACTTTGTCCCTAGTATCATTTCTTTGGGACTTGTAAGTTTGTTTTAAGGGTAAATTTCACAAACCCTCTTTAATTTTGGTCCTTTTTGAGATAGCCCCTTAAGTTTTAAGAAATGTCACCTAAGCCCCTTAAGTTTGGTCACATAACCCTGCTAACTAACTCAATTAGATCTGACCCTGCACATGAAAATCATGTGCGTTTAAATGATCAAAATGCCCATGATGGAAGAGACCCCTTCCAGATCCTTTTTAATAATTTTATGGGTAACTTCTTCACAAATATGATTAGGATTAGATTAGAGAATTAATTAATTTAAGTAATGATTTTTAGTTTAAGTTAATTTAATAATGAGACTGTTAATTGTGCTGTAGTCATTTTATCATTTCATCTAACACTGTTGAGGGATTATTTGAAAAATTGAAAATGTTTGGGGGTTTTCTAAAGCACTCCAGATTATGGGGGGTTAAGTGATATTTTTGTGTTTGGGGGGGGGGGTATCTCAAAATCAGCCAAACTTAAAGGGGATTTGTGAAATTTACCCTTTTAATCTCTGTCGTAAACCAACATTTCAAGCATCATAGGAGTCTTTGGTCCCTGGAAGTTAAAATGCTGCAACAAGTAAACAATGTAATGCGGCAAGGTTTTTTTCTTTTTTGGATGGAAACATGAATACTGAGCATTTCTGTATATGTGGAATTAAGCAAAGTTCTCATAATAATAACGAATGCAAGAAGTTCACACTCTAGCACTACACCATATGTTAGGAACTGGAATTTGGTGTATATGGCTCGTTAAACTTCTTTCATCTTAAGGAATCATCGATAGTTGTGTTTGTGCTGTATAATTCTGTTTAGAGGAGCTTTGCTGGAATTGAAGAAAAGAGTTGGTTTTTTTTTGCATGGTGTTACTGATATTTTGAGCAGTTTCTAACAAGTTGCTTGAAATTTTCTCTTGGATAATTCCTATGGCATTTATTATTGTGAAAATATTATCTGAAGGTGAAATATTTGGGGGGATTCATGTTGCCGACCGCTTTAATGATGGTGAAGCTCTTTTGGAGGAATTGGGAAACTGTTGTTCCTGTGGATTTCATGAAGGTGATCCGCTTGAAAGAATTTTCTGTTGCAATGCAAAGGGGAAGAAGTCTGTTCCAGAGATTCTTTCAACCATAAGAGGCCCATGGGCTTTAATATACTGGCAGGTACTTCAGTTATCTTCTATTATCATTTTCTGGATACAATCTTACTGCATTATCTGAGATATTTCTGTCTCTGCATTAAAATCTTTAACATTTAGGAAGAGTCAAATACCATATGGTTTGGTCGAGATGCATTTGGAAGACGAAGCTTGCTTGTTCATTGGCCAACATTTGACGACTCAAGATTTGTTCTCTCTTCTGTATCAGCACTTTCTTCAATCAGGAATGATTCTGGTATAGAATTGAACTTGAACATATTTACTTCTCCCTAGGTTCTTTGTTGGTTTTTCACTTTTGCTGCAACTCTTAACATGTTCGGAGAAAATTTTCCATCGCTCATAAATAACGTTGAGACAGTTATTGAAATGAAGATATCATCTCAGAAAAAATTAAGAAAAAGAAAAAGAAAAAAAGAAAAATGAAAGAAAAATTTACTTCATAATATCAATGACTAGGTGGGGGGTGGAAATACATTTGGAAACTGAAACTTTGGTTCTTTGGCAACCATTTGCTGATTCATTATCGGTTATCTTGTGTACTGCCATCATCATTGAATGTCTGAGGTGGTATTCATGTCGAATTGGTTGAAATCAAATATATTATTTAGGATTTGTTATCCTGTAATGAAGTATACTATCATTCATTTGGAGGAATCTTACTTTAGTTCTGATCCAGCAGTAGTTCTTTGAATTAATAATAAAAGGAAGATATTTTATTTCCTAGTTTCTTATCGTGGATTCTATAGGTCAGATAGATTATGCATACAGGAGGGTCAGTAAGGTAAAAAGGCAAATAGTTTACTGAAGCAAGTTGATATATTTGCTAATTATAAATAGCCCAATTCTCTAGAAAGATAGATCTTTTATTGAACGCTATAAATAAGTATAAGCAATTTTGATAGCAATTTTGGATAGGTGGAGACGTGGGAGAGATGATGCTTGTTATTTCCTTTTCTTTCTTTGTACTCAGTTCGAATTTATTCAAAGTAGACATGAATCAACTTTGGTCTAGGATTTACATTTTAAACTATAGTTTGTTAGGTGTAAACTGAGTTAGGATTAATTCAACGAGCTTATCTCCTATGCTAAATGGTACAGGTGTGAGTGGGGATACAGGACACATCAAATTTGTAAAAGGTTGAATAGGGGACACAACTCTCTCTCTCTCTCTCTCTATATGAGGAATATGGGCAATATGGGTATGCTTGGTAGCAAGCACAAACTTGGTACTTAGTAGTGATGTGGCTCATTCCCATTCACATAGGTGCACATGGGTTGGATAATAAAGGGTGGTTATTTTCAAGTGGGGATCATTTGAATGAGTGGATGAGAATGAGCCAACTTACTATTAGGCGCCAAGTTTATCCTTGGTACCAAGCATATTCATGCTTCTCTCTCTCTTCTTTGTATATATATATATATATATATATATATATATATGGAAATTAATAAATTTACATAAGATGGATTTTTTTTTCTTTTCTTACATGATATGAAAACTAAAATTTCTATAACATTTTTATGTTTCATTATTAAGTAGACTACTCATTGGGAATCTGCTAGTTTTTTTAACTAGATATATAAGCAACCCCTTAAAATTGTACTACTAAACTGGGTATAGGTTGAAACGAATCTGACCCATGTTTGCAGGATGTGGACGTGAAGTGTATACACGTCCAAGAAGTGTATGGTGGGTTTTTTAAATTAAAACATGTATTATATAATTGAGTATATGTCTTAATAAATGCATGCATGTCCAAGGTGCATCCAAAAAGTGTCGGAGTTGGACATGTGCCGGGTAACCTGGCTTATATCAATGTGGTTAGAAATATTATCATTTCTTTTGGACCTGTCTCAGACCTTGTTTTCCTATTTTAGGTTGTCTTGGCTGGAGTTATACTGGTTGAATTCTGCTGATCCCTGCTAGCATTAAGCAAACTAAGAGTATAGATTTTACATTATTTCGATACGTAATTTTTGCTATGCTGCAAGTTTACTAGATTACAACTTGGAATGTTACAACTTACAACTTACTAGTATATCACAACCTGGTGCCTATGACTGGTGGTCAAGTTGGTGGCCGTCCTCTTTGGACCTTGAAGGGCTTACTGGAAAATTATTTTGATAGAAAGAAGATAAAGGAAAATTTTTTTCATAACTCCAAGCGAGAACATATAACTAGAAAAAGAGAGGGGTCAATGGGGGAGACAAATAGGAAAATAAAGGGAAGGATCTGGACTGACTAGGAGTCTCCAGAAAAGAAAGGTAATGAGCATGCTATTGCAAACAGGACCTACAGCAGGTAGCAAAGAGCCACATCTATAGATGTTGGTTTGGGCTCAATAGAAGAGTTTGATTAATGAATTGGATTATGACCTGATTAGTTTGGAGTTCTGTTCAAGTGGCATTTGACAGATCTGCAGCTTTGGGCTCTTGTTAATAGATTGGACTGGTCATGGGATTGCTTGGTCAGCTTATAGGATCTTCTTGATCTTAAAAGCATTCATCCAAGTTGGCATCTAATCTTGTTACAGAATAGTGCATTTCCCTTCTATTGACCTTCGAATGATAAGTTACACGTTGATCTTTTATATCCTTTTATGATTGGCATCACATGCTCTTACCTCCCGCATGATGGAGTATGATATTAGTGTTAAAAGTTATACTGTAGAAGCTGTGAGGCATTTATTTAATAGTATCGGGCAATAGTTTGCAAGCCAAATGTGCTGTAGAGTGATATGGGAAAGTGAAAACTGATGCCAATGCAACCGTCACTATGCAAAACATATAAATGTTGGTGCTTTTGTGATTTTGTGACAAACTATCTGCACATTTATATTCTGCATCTCTTTGATTATTAATATTATTATTTTACTGATTTAGTTATGATGATTATTCAACTACACTTTATTTAATACACACTAGCTATATGGCTATTTGTAAAAGTCTATATCATTGTTGAAAAGAACCCGTTACGTAACTCGTTATGTTGCGTTATGCAACCTGACATGCTTTAAATGTTACATAACCTTATGAAATAACTCAAAACATATCATAACTCTATGTTATTACAATATAATATGTGTTATTTCAATATGATTTACATTATTTCTAGATAACATGCGTTATTTAAATATAACTTAAGTTATTTCAATATAAGTTCTAGACAAGGGTGGATCTAGATGCCTTGGGGTAGAAATTTTCAAATTACCATATTCGCCCTTGTATTGTTTACAATTCGTGCTCCTAGAAATTTTAAAAATTGCAACCCCGACTTACCTAAAAAGTAGTCCATTGGAAAGTAAAAGCTCATTTAAATTTCCAACAACCAAGTTAAATGTACTGAAACACTAGAAATCCAAAACTACAACACTAGAAATCCAAAAGTCCAAAACCAAAAAGTTAAAAAATAATACTAAAATCTAAAACCCATTACACTTTTCTCGTCTCTCTCTCTCTCTCTCTCTCTCATTTCTTCATACTCTAGCGATCCCAATTTTGACCAAACCCTAACTCCGCTCCTACTCTCAACTAGACCGTGCTCGCACCCGCCACTGTCCAGAGATCTGCACGGACCTGTTGTTGCTGCCCATAATCTCGTACACCTCAACTTCTTTTCTCCGGACATCCTCTCCTCAACTTCTCACCAAGTGTCTAGTGTTTTTTGTTTGGATAGTGTTTGTAAAGAGTTAATATTCTACTCGATTAATATTTCACACATTCACATGTTTTCATCTATAATTTTTGGGCACAACTAAAAAATTTTAATATATCAAGAACGCAATGCAATAAATTAGTTTTGTTTGTCAAATAGTTTATTCAATTTTACTAAAAATTTCAAACATATTAAAGTGTATTAAGTGCATTTCCATTATGTACTATTGTTTTATAATATTATATTTTTATTTTTTAGAAAAATAGATATTTCTCCCTCCCCTGCAAAAGAAAAATTTTATGGATCTGCCACTAGTTCTAGAGATTTGAGAATATATCCTTTCTTAAAACTTAAAGTAGTTAAGTAATTATGTTCGAATTGTCTGTTAGGTCTTCATGTCTTGTTTTGGTGACATCATTATGTGATTGTAAAATTATGAATATAATTAATAAAACGAATGTAATTATGAATGATATAAATTTATGATTATATATTTGAGTATTCGATTATGACACTTCCTCGTAAATCTATACAACTTGTAATAAAATAAACAATTTCTATTTACATATTTTTGTATTATGATGTTTAATTCCAAATTCTTAAAATTATTATGAACATCTTTATATTTTTTAATATTAAACAGTAAGAAAATATTCTGTTTCTAATTGTGATGTTTATAACTTTTAAAGTAATCATGAATAGTTTGTACTTATTAAATATGTAATAACAAATAATCAAAATAACCCACGTTATACGTTATGTTTTTTTTTGTGTTCTTTCTTTTACCCTAACAGGAGGTAGAGTGTAACAATATGTGTTATTATTATTTTCAACATTGGTTTATATCGGTTCTTGCTTGTTAGAAATATGTAAATGGTCTGCATCATGTACATAATAAATGTTTTTTGGGTTCATTTCGAATAGACCCCTGTACTATCGGCTATAACCCATTCGCATATAGATCCTCCGTAAGTTCTACCGGTACTAGTTTGCCTTAGTGCAGATAAACCCCCTTAGTGAACTTTTTCGACTCTTTTAAAAATTAAAAAAAAAAAAGAAATTGAGGGTTTAGCCTCACCAATAGAACTACAGGAGATCTATCCACTTCCTCAAAACTTTTGACTCCTTTAAGAGTGAAAAAAAACTCAGTAGTGTATATTCGCAATCAAATTGAACCACAGGGGGTCTATCCTCCATTGGGCGAAGTACAGGGGGTCTGTTCACAATTAATCCATGTATTTTTTTTAATATTATTTATGCATGCTTTATGGTGCATGAAACAGACGCTGAAGTTGCACTTGCGGCACACAGTCATATCTACTGGGAGGAGCTTCCTTGTGGGATATACAGTGTTAATTTAAAAGCCTCAGGAGGAAATAACATGTGTATAAAGGAAAAAATATTTGGTCAAGTCGTGAAGCATGAATGGGCTGATTCTCTACTGAACAGGCTTACTGAATGGGAGAGAACTAATGTTGAACCTAGTGCAGAAGAATTGTCTTTGCATAAGCTTTCATTTCGAAAGGTAAATAGGTAACTACCTTATTTTCAAGTTGTTCTCAAAGGCTGTTTAACGCTATAGCTAACTTGGCACTTTTTGTTGACCAGACAGAACTTCAGTCAAAAACAAATGGGTATTTAATGGAGACTTGCAAACTATCAGGTTAAACAACTTAAATATACCATATTTGAAAATAAAATTGTAATGATCAAGTCTCCACAAATTTTTGTTCTTTTGCAGGTTGTATGCAGCCGGCTCAAAAGGTACTCTTTGCGCTAAAAGAATCTGTTCTGCGACGCACTGCCATAAACTCTGTTTTAGAGGTATGTACTTTGTAACCTTTCTCACTTTAATGTTAATGGTGCCTGCTGTTTAATTATCAGAAATTAGTAAAACTTGCAGATTGTGTAGTTGGTTTGCTGAAATGTTTGTTATGTCAGAGGTCCTACTTGATCCAAGTTTTGTGACAGAACTAACAATTTACTGCAGCCTTTTCATATAATCATTGCTGCAAACAGGGTAATGCTCTTTTAAAGATTTAACATTAGGAACAACCTTAGTGGAAAGAAGGATAACTGCATATAACTCCCTCATCTTTATCTCCAGTAGCGCTTATCAGCCCCCAACTCATTTATTAGCACTTATCACCCTGGGGTCTGCCATTCACTTGCCAGAACATTCCTCTCAAATGCCAACTCAAGGGATGATAAGTGCTTATAAATAAGTTGACGGGTGATAGTGCTACTGAAGATCTAGATGATGTGGTTATATAAAATTTACCTGGAAAAAAATGAGAAGAAAGTAAGACATAAAGGAAAAAGATCCCAAAATAAAATAATTACTGCAGAATGATTTGGTTACATGGTTAAGTTCCTCTTGGTTTTTGTCTGGAAACTCAATCTGTTCATCAAGAAAAGTGCAAGATTGGCATTAATTGTGAAATGAGAATATGTATACTCCTCTCTGTTCCATTTGCATTTTGCGATTTACTTGTCCCCACTCTACTTTGTTTGTGCTATGATCTCTCAAACATGTAGGATTAAACATGCTAGAATTGGGAAGTCATTGAAGTGGTATATTTTGATTGGACGCATTTTCTAAAATCAGATACCTTTTAAAAATTCATATGTAAACTGTAAGCTAAGAAAATAATAACCTTCCAGTAGATGTGTTATTTGCAAACATGATGTGCTTAAATGAAAAATATTCAAACCAACTTCAAGAATATAAAGCTTTACCTCTATATTATAAAATTGGGAAAAGGGGAGTTGGTGTGTCACGCACCAACCCCTTGCTGGTGGGTGATGATGTGTCAAGCATCTAGCCCCCAACTTACAATCTAAATATATTGCACTTTGCAAAAAAGTCCATTCCAAAAATAATACCAAATCCCTACTTAACCTATTCATCGTCCTCCACGTCATCTCTGTCCAAAAAGTCCAAATCGTCCTCCCCTCCTGAACTCAGGCGTCTCTCTATCTTGTATCCTCCACTACAGAGTCTCCCACAGCCCTCCCTCATCTGTAAAATGGGATTAAACTTAACGGAACCAAATTGAGTCTATTTATTATGGATATGTTGTATGGAACACGCCGAAATATTAACTTGACTTGGGCAGCCCATATGCAGAAAAAATAAGTTAATCATTTCAACTACAAAGAATAACAATACTTCTTGTATTGGGATATTTCAGCATCTGTCTTTGATAATTTATGGGCTGGATGCGTAAGTTTGCTTATTGTCAGTTGATCTCAAATGATACAGAATAAAATAAGATTCTTCCTCCAATATAATACTCCTGGCATAGTCCTCAAAAGCATATGAAAGAAGTATCAATGGATGAAAGGTTAGAGTGAGTTTGAACGGAATTTGTGAATGTTTCTATCTTCTAAAGTTCAAACTTCATTGTAGTACCCAACAATAAGCCTCAAGTTCATCCAAAATTGAATCGCTATTCACCACAGTTTGTCCAAAATTGAATCGACAGTGAAATGAAATGAGAGGCAACTGGGTTCTGGATAGGGAGGATGGTTTGGAGTTTTTTTGGGTTTGGATAGAGATGATGGGGAGGAAGATGTATGGGTTAAGTTGGAATATGGAATTTTTTTGGAATGGACTTTCTGCAAAATACAATTTTTAGATTGTAAGTTAGGGGCTGGATGCTTGACAGATCAGCACCCACCGGCCAAGGGGGCCGGCATGACACACCAGCCCCTTTTATTTTGTTTGGGGAGCTATTTATTTAGCTGCCTGTGTTTGGTTAATATGATTTTTTTCCTCTTTTAATTGTCTTGTGCATGTTAATAAATGATTGATACTCCAACTTTTGCAATTTAAACCATTGATCCTTGGACCTTAGGTTACAGCCAAATAGAGGTGTCTTTCTTTTTATTTAGTAAGCTATATTTGTTTAATGGATCTAGATCAAAGTGTTATTGCATATGGTGTACCGTGCACTTGTATAAAGGGGGTGCCTTGTTGCTCTTGGCTCTTGGGTTCGATATAGTAATCACATGTAGAATGCGGGTAGATGTGGCAAATTAGGGCTATGGTATAGCTCTTGTCAGATGTGTTACTTGACCAAATAGTACTGGGTGTCAATTGCCTTTTTTTCCCCCAGGAAGTTATCTGCAACATAACAAATTAGCACCACCCTTGCTACTCTATGCCATCAACATCCCTTTGTATGTTAAACTTAGAATTGAATTTCTTGTTTCATGTGATCAATGCAAAAACATGTGTGCAAAAAGCAATTTATTTCTGCCTTTTCTTTCAAGGTTATTAATCTCTGCTTCCTGTTTCCATTAAATTGAAATAAATTTGCAGAACTATTCAGAACAGGATGAAGACGAAGTGGTTCCTGTAGCACTTCTCTTCTCTGGCGGGCTAGATTCAATGATACTTGCTGCTTTGTTAGATGAATGTCTTAACCCGAGATGTAAGAATGACTCCCAATTATGTTATTTGCTTGATCTCTCTTCTATATTTTTTTCAATGTGACTGCAGATCCAACATCTAACCTCATTTTCTTTGGTTTTTTTTTTGTTAATTGTTAACGTTGGATTTTTTTTTTCAATTAGGATTTAACAGAACCTAGGATGAACAATTAAGGTTTTTACTCAAGACTGCAATAAACTATTTTTATCGGAGAAAACTGTAAAAATTCAAGTCAATAGAAAACTGCTACAAATTATCACAAAAGTACCCATGAAATAAATACCATAAACTTTCATTTATGTTTTATGAAATATGATATGAATTTTCAGATAAGTCACTGAACAACCATGAACTTTAATGTTATTTTTAGACAATTACCATGGACTTTCAGGTAGTATTATAAAATTACCATAAACTTTTGTAGTAGTATGTATTATTTTCCATTGGTTTGGAAGATTGTGGTTGTTTTCTCTATTAAATATAGTTTATGGTAGTGATTTATGCAAAACCCTTAATAGTACACAGGTAGTTTTATGGAATTTACCCTGATAATTATTGGTAACAGATAAGATGATGTAGTTAATTTTGACACGAATGCTTGTTAAGGAAAGGTTTTGAAGCTAATGCAAAATGGCAAATAAGTATAACTAAGTTGACATTAATGGACATCAAGAAATTATTGCTGGCATTGTTAACTCATACATACAAAGAACTATTATTCTGACAATGTAAACAAAACCTGCTAGCTTATTTGTGCAATATTTTTCCATATGAGTTTTATTCCCGTGTCTGCCCAAATGTGCATGTGTTGGGCTAAGATAATGCGTTTACTAGTTGAAACAGGTAGCAAGAGGTAACTTTTATTTTGGTAAGTATATATGTATGTTCGTACTCTCTGTACACTCTTAGACTCTGTACAACCAAGAGTGCAAAACAAATCAAAGTTAAGAAGAAGAAACTCTCTCTCATCTTTGATGACAAAACTCTGGAAATAATCTCATTCAAGAGCATAATTATCTATTCCTCACTGTGTCCTTCATTTTGCAAACTCTACTACACTGGATTTTGACTTTACGCTCAAGCAGCCGAAAGAACTCCTCAACATTTCTCTTGTTCTGCTGAAACATTTCCTGATTGTGGAACCCAAATGTGATATATACAAAAGGCCATGGCTGCTTGCTTAATGCCTCTAATAGCCTTACCTCCTTTCCAACTACTTCTCGCCCACTAAATAGCATCAGACCATGGGAAAGGGATATTACTTTCTTGTACAAATGCCATTGCTTTCCTCCACAGTTGAGCACTGCACGTAAGAGTGAAGAACAAATGCTCTCTTGTTTCAATTCATAACTCACTAAAGGGGAAATATCATCAGCAGTAAGGTAAGGATTACTTATTCCATACCAGAGCAAACAAAGAAGAATCATCGGAAGAACCATAAAGCTGCTTAGATGCTGCAGCACAACTAAAATGAGGTTTCACACCTTTCTAAAATGCAGTATCTCCAATAGTGTCTACACACTTTAAACCATCTTCTCTCAAATGCAAAAGTTTTCTTAAAGACCAATAGAAGTGGCTCTTCATCTCCATACCCCAGAAATCATGATTGGAAAGATAATAGTCATGGATCCACTTCACCCAAAGTGAGTCAGTTTTAAGGAGAATAGACCAAATAAATATACTTGGGAATGAGAGCTGTATTCAATAAGCACATATTCTGTATACCAAGACCACCGGATTTTTCTGATTTGCAAACTTGAGACCAGGCTACTTTTGCTTTCGACTGACTCCCATAAGCACAAGTCCAAAGAAAATCACGACATATCTGTTCAATTGTTCTAATTATCTTGGAAGAAGAAAGATACTGCCCAATAAGTATGCTGCATGCATACTATATAACACTGATTTAATAAGCCGCAATCTCCCAGAGAGCAAGAGGTAACTTATTGTTATATTTTCATAATGTACATTTAGCGTGTGATAAAGAGCTACCTTTATGCGGGTTAAAGAGGACTTGGTACAATGTAGTCTAAGTTGGAGGGAAAATCATCAATCATATCATCCTGCATTTGTACTTTATCAATTTTACCTTGTCATTTTCATCATTGGTGCAATAAAAGGTTTGTCTGACAATCAATTTATTAGTATGTCACCTTCTATTGATGTACTATTTTCTTAAAATATTACTATCTGTGTTGCTTGTGTTTAATTATCTGAAATATCTGAATGACATTCAAATATATGGGAACATCTTTGTTGAATATAGTCATGGCAGGCAGTCAGACACTTCCCTAAACCTAAAATTGGTGTGTCCAATTTGGTTGGACTGTTCATACATATCCAGCACTTACGAATTATTCACCCCGGCTCACCTACAAAACATCTACAGAATGAAATGGTTTTCCCCTGCTTTGACAAAAGAAGCTATGAGGGTAGATCATTCCTATCTTAGGTTTTTCATTTGTAAACAACAATACATATATTTATATAAGTTGAATATATATATTTATTTAAGATTGTCATTGTTTTACACCTCATATCTGTGTTATAGAGTATGACACTCTTGACACATATCCAAATTATATTTGATCTAGTTTCCGAGAATTAGTGTTCTAGTGTTCTCAATGTCTGATTTCAGGGACACGTCAAATGGAAAATTTCCACATCGGATGGCAGTTGTTGGGAATATATCGGGGATATTTAGTAAATATTAGAGTGTCATATCAGATAATGTGTGTGTGTGGTCGTGTGTGTGTGTGTATCTTATATGTCCATACTTGATGCATGAGATGATGGAGTTGTAAAGAAACAGTGGTATCTTTTTCATGTTTAAACCTTAAAATTATTAAAGAAACTAATATTTCCAAGTATAATGGTCGGACTAAATATATTTTGTATTTAAATCTTAAGCCTTTTCAACACTCTTTGGAGCCAAAGTTTCACATAGCATTCATGATCCACGATGAAAATTGGGAGAGAGATTTAATAAATGGTGAGGGATTTAGACAGAGTGTAACTTGTCAGCTGCAAGCAATCAAGGAAGAGAAGATCAAGGCACGATTCGGTGGTGCTACAGCACAGTCCAACTTAAAGCAAATGGTCAGAAACTGAAAGAGCTGTAAACCTCTTGTAGAAGAATTTGGGCCTGATTGGGTCCTAAATTTCCTTTTTTTGGCATTTTAAGTGAGTACTGGTTTAGATTTATGCCTCAATTTTGCCATAAGTCCAAATCTAACATGTAAAACAAGTAAAAGTCAAAACCAATATTGCGAAATTGTAGGATGAAATGCTGCCTGATATATCAGGATTTTCTTGATATATTGCCTAAAATTTGTTAATAGACAATATATTATACTGAAATCTTATTGTTTTGGGGCAAAACTTACAAATGACACATTGACTGATATTTAAAACAATACTAAGAATTATTGTCTATTTGCTATTAATGTTATAGAATCTCTAGTACTCACAAGACAAATTAATGTGATTTCAAACTTGTCATTTCGATGTAAATGGGCTAAAAAGTTAAAGGCCAAACCCATTTTTTCTCTTCCAACCTTTTGGACTTATTTAGTAAAACCTGAATTGTATACTTATTCCACTTACACACCCATATTCTCGTATACCAAATATGATATTAGGTTCAATATTTGAACTAAGTTGAAGGAAGCAGTGGATTCTACATGCTTTTCTCTTCTTTTTTGCCTTCTCTATTTATTTTGCAGACGTCAGTTCCTTTAATGCAAAAGAAAAAGGCTATGTCTTGCTTATGTTTTTCCTGAGGCCAATTAATGAGTTGGTGGCTGATCTGATTTGTTTTGACAGACATAATAGATCTATTGAATGTAAGCTTTGATGGTCAACTTGCTCCGGACAGAGTTTCAGCAAGGATGGGAGTAAAGGAACTCCAAAGAATTGCTCCATCTAGGAGGTAGTATCCATCTTAGCCTAGAATTATTTCTTTGACCT
>JBAKGM010000139.1:23694001-23706903 GCA_037177215.1 Asparagus racemosus
ATATTTGGGAATTAGATGCTATCTGATAATGAATGGATCTATTATTTTGTGATTTCACTGGCATTATTTTTATATGGTTTTGTTGTTTGTTATTTCTGTTTTCATATTTTGTTGATCTTGTCTACTCGCCATTGAGAACTTGTAGTGTATTATTCTCATTTCCAAAAATTTTGGGATTTGGATGATACTAAAGAAAAGAGATTACATGAATACCTTCATGGATATCTATAATAGTCATTTATACCATCATATGTTGGCATCCTAATTTCCTTGAGGTATGAACTTTTCTGCCTTCAAGATATTCATGAGGAGAAAAGATTTAGAACATCTTGAATACAAATGAGTTCCTGTTCATGCTTCTCAAGTTAAGATTACTTTTAAGTTTTGAGGTTTAAACCTCCTCGCCCCTCCCCCATCCATCCACTCACCCACCCATTTACTTGCCCATGCACTACACAGCACAAGTAAAAGATAAAGGATGTTTGTAATTGTATCTATTTGTAATTTGTCTTTACTGGCGCCTGTGTGGCCATTATGTATGTTCTCTCTTAATTGAAGTGCTTTCTCTTCTTGATAAGAGATATCTTGAATTTTGTGTTACCCCAACAGTCATTATTTGCTGGATCCAAAGCAAATTTGTGTCAGCAATGTTAAGCGAATGATTTTTTTTATTTATAAATCTGAATTTGAGGTATAATATAAGGTTACTAGCAATTTTTATGATAAAGTGGGATAATATCATCTTCCAAATGCTCCTGGTCAGCTGTCGTTTTTAGAAACTGAATCATACTTGGAGAAAATAAGTAATGTTATAAATATAAAAATTGTTAAATGCTGTTGGTTGTAGAGTTTCATAACTTGATTCCTCACCGCTGGAAGCCAAATTGTTATCGGTAAGAGTTTATTTCTTTGCAAACTGGAGAAAATTTATTGCTTTTTGTGAATATTTGGTCTCATAGAAATCTTTATCTTTATTTGTATTGTTTCTTTGTGGATTTTTGCATCTTGTTATTCAAGTTCCAATCAGTAGCTTATTTAGATTTCAGATGGCGGCTTGTGGAGATTGACTCTACATTGTCCGGTTTGACCTGGGAAATCAAGCACCTGAGGTCACTTATACATCCTGCTAAGACCTACATGGTATGTATTATCCCAGTTGGTGGTAATTTAGTACTATTTTATAATTTTAATGTGACATGCATTCTATGTCTACATGACGTTTTGAGATTTTTCTGATTTTGTTCACCTATTCAAGGTGTGACCAAGAAGAACTTACAAAAGACATTAGCTTTTGTTACCTTAATATTTGATATGTTCAAATGGAAATTTGTTTTTCTTTTTTCCTTCATATTATTTTATAATAATATATTGCTGCAACATTGTCATCTTTCTGTTGTAATGTTTAAGTGGGCATTCTTTCCATCTAGCCAATGACTTTCTCACTTACTATATGCGAAAACTTTTCTCTTCTATAAAGACTCAATCTAGACTTTCTAAACTGCAGTACCAAATTGGTTTTCTGTTATTTATTGTGAAATGCCATGATAGTATTTACTTCAATCGTATGATTTTTTGCAAATCCACGTGTTTCCATATAGGAGTTCTTAAAAGGATAAAAAATATTTAAAGCAATAACATGTTAAATGCTATTTTCGCCTAAATGATGACCGGTGAAGAAGCTTACTGACTGCAGTATGTTATCTTGATTCAGTATTCTTCTAAGTTGTTTTACAGCATCTGAACCTTTTTTCCCCTGTTGCAGGATATTAACATTGGCATTGCGTTGTGGCTAGCTGCTGGAGGAGATGGATGGGTGGATGGAGAAATTTGTAGTTTTCAGGATGAGCCCTGTCGTTATAGATACAAGTCATCAGCAAAGGTTCTCTTTGTTGGTTCTGGTGCTGATGAACAGTGTGCTGGGTATGGCAGGCATAAGACAAAATATAGAAAGGGAGGGTATGTGTTAAATTCTGATAACTACAGCTGTTTATGAATCCTTATTGTGCTATACCTCAGTTGAACTTGCAGACAGCTAATTTTGTGCCTTTTTATTCACAGGGGAAAGTGATATTTAAGGTTGCTCATTAATATCTTTCTACAACTGCACCTTTCAGCTGTAAATAGCTTATTAAGGTCATCTCAGGACGTTACATGGTGGTTTCTAGAAGTAAACCATTGTCTTCTAATTCTATTGGTGTAATAAAGATATAAAAAGTGAAGTTAGTAACTAGTTTCAGAACAATCCTGTATCACTTAGCTGTTGATATGATGAAAGAAACTTGGATAAGGCTTGAATTGAGAACCAAGGTTAAGCATCCTTCTCTTTGCTCAAGTTATGATAAAAGTACCACTGTATGTAGTTTGTGCTTGATATAGTATTAGTGGGTAAGATTAGGGAAGGATAATGTCTAACATATGAAGTGGGCAGAAGTAATTGTAGAGCTTATGCTGCAATTTTGATAGGGTTAAATTCTTATAGAGCTTTCAAGCACAAGTAATTGTTTATTTTTCCTTTCTTTAGGGGTATGTTCATTGACCCCCATCAAATAAAAAGAAAAAATCCTTTAAAAAACATAACAGAGAAAAAGTGGGCCGAAGGTTTAGAATTAAAAAGTTTGAAATTAGTAGGATGACACTTCAGTATATGTAACATATGTTTTTGCAAAATAGTGAGAGAAGTGTTATTTTAGCTCGCTCTCATGCTACCTAGGTAATACCTAGGAAAAAGTGTTTCCTCCGCTTACGATCAAGTTCAATTTAACAATGTGGCGTGGGTAATGTTCTCAGAAACAAAGCATGGTTTAGTATAGATTAAAGTGCTTGTGGATATTGTTGGTGATCATGGAATATAGCTATGAGCTGAAGGTATTTTTTTTAAAGCATGGCTAGTTATGCTTAAGAATGTCGGACAACTAAAACAATATTCAGAGTGTAGTATGAATGAAATAAGAATGCTAAAGATGAGAGAAAGTATTAGCTCTTATGCATGAAGAATGTTGAATAATCACGCTTAAGAATTTTTTTAAGAACAACTAATCATGCTTAAGAATGTTGGACAACTAAAACAATATTTCAAAGGGTAACATAGAAGATATGAGAATGCTAAAGATGGGATAAAATACTAATGTTTATGCATGAAGTTTGGAGCTGATTAAGGATGAAATGACAAGAACTCATTGGCATGTGTAATAAATATCATCAATTTCTAGTTAGAACGATCATTGAAGTCTGGGCATAAGCCTAAATGAACGTGGATTGAGGTCATTAAAAAGGACTTGTCGTTGTTAATGTTGTAATGCTCAGGACAAGGTCTTTCAAGTGGTTGCTCTTTCTGATCCTGCTTCCACTTGAGCATGCTTATTTCTACCATTTCTCTTTCTCGAGACATGCTTATTTCAATTGAGGGTGGTATGACACTCTCCTTGCATTTAGCATCCTGACCAAACTTAGTCGAAACTTGCATTGTACCTCAAGTCAGTGTTTGGTTTTATGGGTGGCTGCACCACATCGGTAAGCATGTGGAAGGGAGCAAATTGATGTAAACATTTGTAGGTATCCGTATGCTGGCATTTGTCTCCAACAGGATATAGATATGGATATTTGATGTCCATATTCCATTTGATATACATTTGTATGTATGTTAGTATCTTATGTACTAGTATTCACTTAGTGGATATGAGAGTTTGTCCACTCAATTGTTAACCGTTGAACGAACTTTATGGATCAAGATCTAATGAGTGATGAGTGTCATCGTTAAATGAGGGAGGATAGAGCTGTTAGATCTTGCTCCATAGGCTTTGACATAAACGGTCTGCCTTTTCAATCTTATCAGATCTCAAAATGCATCTCTAAGTGCAGTGTTTGAGTTTCATGACTATAGTAGCATATAATCCACTCTATATATCTATGTACTGTGAGTTACCTTTTGGCAGCCTTCACAGTTTCCAATTTGTCTTTTAGCAGGGTAACATGATTATATGCTTAATCTTTGAATTTATTTGGCCATTAGATGTTTGTGACCCGTTCATTTAACTTAATTTTCCTTCAGATGGTTTGCATTGCAAGAAGAAATGAAACTGGATATGCAGAGAATTTGGAAAAGGAATTTGGGCAGAGATGACAGGTGCATATCTGACCATGGAAAGGAGGTATAGACCCCTTAAACCGTTTTTATGCTTTTTTTTTCTTTTTCACAAATTACTTTTCAAACATTTTAATGATTTTATTTTTCCTTTCCTGTTTTATCTATTGTAGGCTAGATTTCCATTTCTGGATGAGGATGTAATTAAATCTCTGCTGGAACTTCCCTTGTGGGAGATTGCTGAACTTGACGAACCTGCTGGAAGAGGTGATAAAAAAATTTTGAGGGAGGTAAGTTTACCTAAATATTACCTACCTTAGATTTCATACCACCATGCAATGCTATATACACTGAGCGAATATTTGGCCCTGATATAAACATGTGCAATAACTTGAATATTCAAAGGGAAGCATAAACAAAATCTTTTGGATATTTGGTTAAATTTCGATATATTGTGTGACAGGTTGCAAGATTGCTGGGCATTGAAGGAGCATCTCTTCTACCCAAAAGAGCCATTCAGGTGCTAAGTTTACTCGCACCATATATCAAAGAATACACATTGCCTTTATTGTAAAATTTTATATTTCAAATTTAATCCGGAACTTTGTGAGGGTTTAACGAACTTGCTATTTCCGACATACAGTTCGGTTCAAGAATTGCAAGGGAATCGAACCGAAAGACTTTTGGAAGCAATCGTGCAGCAAATCAAGCATCAGCTGGGAGTGTTGAAATTTCAGAGAAATAGACAATCTCACAACAGAGTTTTGATTGATCTCCGATGGACACATAATCTAAGAAAACTGGTGTGGAATATATGAATTTTTGACACGTGGAATCATGTCTCAGATCCATATGCCTGTCAATCCACATAACTTATCTGTATGAATGCGTAACATTTTCGTAAAATTGCAATTTTCATTTGAATATTAATTTTGTCAATTTATCCTCTAAATTCGTCTACATAATAAGAATTTCCTATGCAGACAGTTAAGAAGTCTAGGCAGAAACTGCACGAGGCCTGGACTGATATATCAAGATATATTTCAAATTTCCCGTGAAAAGTTTCAAATAATTCATTATAGGGTTTTATTTTCTTTATTCATGCGCTTCAAATATTTAGTATTTTTGTATTAGGCCTCAAATTAATCATATTTGCTAATTTATCATTCAATATCGGTTTATATTCAAATTCTACAGAGTTACTTTTTTTTAGAGATCTAATAAACTAGCACATTTACCGGTTTCTGTTTTTTCCCTCTAAATTTCTTTTCATTTTCTTTCTCCTTCATATTCCGATTCTTTTTACGTCTCCTCCATCATTAAAAAAAAAAAAAAAAAAATTCTTTGACTGTGAATATTGTCTACATGTGTAGTTCTGCTATAGTTAAAGTAATTTAAGTCATTTGTGTTAGGAAACGCGGCAAAATAGTTTATCACTTCATTTTAATGTGTTTAAGGTTAAACCACTGAAAAAGGAAGAAAGATATTTGGGGGTTTTCTTTTAAGTGTACAGGAATATAATATCAAACATTGTTATGTGATAACTTGATGTGTTTATATGGAATTTTAAACGGTAATGTAAAGAAAGATATCAGAGATGAAGAACGGTTAATTGCTTATAGAGCCACCCTCTAGGATCGCTATTTTGAATTAACTATTGGCCTAATTTTAGTTTTTGCATATATACCCATGGGTGAAATTACGTTATCTCTTTTTATTATAAGATAGACTTACTAATTTCATGTATGGGCACGATGCGCAAAAAAATTCAACGAGGGTTAAATGATCACAGAAATGAAAGCTTAGCCAAAGTTCTATCTGCAAAAATGAAAATGTATGGGCCAAAGGTCTATTTGCAAAAATGAAAATGTATGGATAATAAGTTGAAAACAGAGATTTTATGGGCGTCTGTATACAATTAACCTTTACATAAAAAAAAGTTTTTGCATATATACGCCTCAAATCTATCATAACTCATCCTCCAAATCTTCGTATTGGGTATTTCTACCCCTACAACGTAACAATGTTGGTCTCTAAACCAGGCAATGTCACATTTTCATTAATCTCCAATAAGTTGATAATATTTCCCCATTCTAAAACTAAAATCATTAAGTGAGAGCAGTAGAAAAGAAATTAATGTGAGAGAATTAGGGAGCAATTTTACAAATAGCAAGACTTGTGCAGTACTTTGGCAAATATAAAAGATATGAAGTGTCTATATGCAAAAGTCCGAGAAAAAGATGAGCGGTTCGATTGCCAATGAGGACTAGTGCAACTTGGACTCATTGGCTTTTCTTTCCTCGTTATTTGTCCCCACTTTCTCCAAAATTTTGCCGCCGTCACTCCCCGTGCCGCCTCCGGCAACCTCCTCGTCTCGCGGGAGAAGGGCCGCCGCCTCCCTTCTCTTCCTTTCTTAGCAGCGAACTCAACGCCCGCGCCTACGAGTCTAATTGGTAATTGGCAAGTTGTTGCTGCAAAAATTTTACATATTTGCTCAAATTCCCCTCTTTGAGCTTCTCCCGTTCTTGTATGGGCTATGTTCTCTTCAAATTGCATGTAATTTCTTCAAAGATTTTTTCTATTCTTAATCAAAGTTGCGATCTTTTTAAAAACAATCAGAGTTAATTCTCAAAGAAGTAGAAAGCTTGGTTTTTTAGATGGATGCTTTATAATGGAAAATCTTGTAACTAGGGTTTCGATTGGAATGCCAAAATGGAGGTAAATTATAGAGCGGAAGAGGCGATTGCAGGTAGCAGCAGAGCTCTAGAAGCACTGAGGGAACTCATTATTTACCCTTTTCTATATGCCAATGAGGCTCGCAAGCTCGGCATCGTGGTTTTTTCTTAAATTAAACTTTTTAATTCTTTTCATTAATTTGATGCAACAATTCAATAAATTTGTTTAAAGTCCTTTTCTTTGCATTTTAGTGGCCCAGAGGATTGCTTCTCTATGGTCCCCCCGGCACCGGAAAGGTATCGATCACAATTATAAATATCTTTAATTGCGACTTCCATAAAGATTTAATCTTTGATTAATTTGACCTTTCTTGTGTGTGTGTGTCTTAGACAAGTTTAGTCCAAGCTGTTGTCCGAGAGTGCAATGCACATCTTACTATGATCAAGTAATAACTGAGAATAGTCAAATATGATTCTTTTTATGCCCTTTTCTACTTGTGTATTGGATTAATTTGTTTATGGGCTACGTTTGATTTTTCAATAGCCCTTATTCTGTTCACAAAGCACATGCTGGAGAAAGCGAGAAATTTCTCCGGGAAGCATTCTCCGAAGCTTACTCCCATGCATTATCAGGGAAACCTTCTGTCATTTTCATAGATGAAATTGATTCTATATGCCCTCGCCGTAACAATAGGTATATGATTTGTACTCCATTTAATAATTTGATTCCTACTCCAAATTTGTCGTTTTTGAAAAGTTCTCCTACAGGAAGGAACAAGAATCTCGCATAGTTGGTCAGCTTCTGACCCTGATGGATGGAAGTAAAACTACGTCGAAATCTTTACCACATATTGTCGTTGTGGCATCGAGTAACAGGTTGGTACATAGAAAGTATTTGAAAGACCGCTCCTTAAGTGTTCAGAGTTATAGAGAAATTTCTGTTGTTGGATTAAAATATATTTAGTGAATTCTTTATTGTGCCTTGTTAGGGTCGATGGGATTGATCCTGCCCTTAGGAGGCCAGGGCGCTTTGATTCTGAAATTGAAGTCACAGTACCTACGTTGGAGGAGCGATATCAAATTCTTGAGGTGCCAGCTGTGAATTCTTTTTCCGCATATTTGTTTTTGCTCTCTATGAAGGCTTCTCTTATTGTGCAGTTTTACTAGGTCTTCCATAAAAATGATTTATAGCTTAAACATAGGAGTTTCTATCATTAGAGAATATGGAGCTCACTGGTGAAGTTAGACACAGTTATCTGGATGTGCTACTTGTGAGATTCTACTCTTTTGTTTAATCTGATTTCATTTTGATTTGATCCCAGCTCTATGCAAAGAATCTTCAGTTGAATGATGATGTTGACCTGCAAGCTATGGCTGCATCTTGCAATGGCTATGTAGGTGCTGATCTCGAAGCCTTATGCCGAGAGGCTGCTAGGTTTGCATACCGAAGGTCATCAGATACTGCTACGGATGACAACATAATTAAGTTAAAAATGGAAGATTGGGAATGTGCAAGAACTGAGGTTGGTCCAAGCATGACTAGGGGTGTCACTAAAGAATTCAAAATGGTTACGTGGGATGATATTGGAGGACTTAAAGATTTGAAGGTCAGATAATTTTATACTATGATGAAAACATGTATTTAAATGACTCATTCTTCTCTAATTAGATTTTGGTGTGTGCAACAGAAAAAGCTTCAGCAGGCCGTTGAGTGGCCTATCAAGCATGCAGATGCATTTGCTAGACTAGGAATTTCTCCAGTACGTGGGGTTCTTCTACATGGACCACCTGGATGCTCGAAGACAACACTTGCTAAGGCTGCAGCTCATGCTGCTCAAGCTTCTTTCTTTTCTTTAAGGTATTTACTTCTCTAACGTAGACTTTTTCGTGTTATACCTAGCATTCAAATGTCTTTTCAGTTTTGGACTACTCTAGTAGATAATGCCAATTTTCTTTTTCTTATCTTCTTTTACTTGGGGTGTGTATTATTTCATAATAGTCTTGCTGTAAGGTATGGTTTCTTATTGAAAATCACTATAATCGTAGATAGTGGGTTGCTAATATTGTGAAAAAACACTTTGTTTTGATTGCTCCTGAAGATAATTTCATTTGTTTGTCAATTAGTATCAAAGTTGGAGGTTAAGGTGCTCCATACTGATCTGGTTTATTCTGATCTGGCTAATCTTTTTTTATGCCCTTATTGATTCTTGATGTCCTATGCATTGTATAGCGGTGCAGAATTGTATTCAAAATATGTCGGAGAAGGGGAAGCACTGTTACGTAGAACTTTTCAGAAAGCACGTCTTGCAGCACCAAGCATTGTATTCTTTGATGAGGCTGATGCAATTGCTCCAAAGCGGTATGTAATCAAACTCGTGAGCTATTTATGTGGTTCTGTTATAGACCACGATGGAGTAACTACCATTTATTCTGAAGTCTTGATAATAGAGTTTAACATGTTATCAGGAACAAAAAGTTGATGTACTTTTGACTGTGCCGCTACTTTTCCTGCATGTTCTAGTCAGTATTGTTTTGTTTCCTTGATTGGGTTGCATTATATGAATAGGCACCAATATTTAGCTAATTCAATTGAGTTTCTTGGTCATTTTGATAGTACTCTAATTGAATAGAACATCTTTGACTATTCCACCCTACTTATTGAACATTATTGATATTTCCTGTAATAGTGGTCATGGTGGAGATTCGAGTGGCAATACCTCTGTTGGCGAGAGACTACTTTCAACCCTGCTGACCGAAATGGATGGCCTAGAACAGGCAACGGTAATTCTGTTTCATTATTTTCTTGATCAAAAAGCAAGAAAAAGTCAGTTCTAAAGAGTTTCTTTGATATGTAGGGAATTATCGTATTGGCTGCTACAAATCGCCCTCAGGCAATTGATGCTGCACTCATGCGTCCTGGCCGCTTTGATTTGGTAGGCATTCATCTTAAGTGAACATGCTAATAATTTAGTTCATGATGTTAGCCAAATATATGACTCATCTATTCGATCAAGACTTCCAGAGTGTTTCTGAGTACTTGTTTTCATCACTGCAGATGTTATCATTGCAGTTTTTGTGTTTTTTTACTGCTTGTTCCCTTTCCGCTTGCCTTTTCCTTTTTGTCCTTATACATTTGCCCGTGCTGCATTTTTCTTCTTGCAATTTCATGCTCTTTGAAGTCAGAACATTGAACCTAGACACATTTTCATCCCTCTCTCCTTGTGGAAACCAAAAGAAATTGCTGATACTCAAGCATGCAAGAAAAAAAATTCTTGGATGAAACTAATTTTATTTCCTATGGAGTCAGTAAAGTAGGCAACAAAATAAGAATATGGACATAAAAGTTAAATCAACTTCTTAAAGTAGTAATATCATTGGGAACTTCTTGGTAGAGAGTGCTCATGATTTTCTCTCAACCTTTTTGACGACTCTAATAATTAGTGGATTTTATGAGAAGGTTCGAAATTTTAAGTTCAACTTCAGCAGAAAAATAAAATCCTTCAGGCAGGACACCAAAGCAAAGATTCCTCACACCGTAGAGATAAGTGCTATGCTGATAAGCAAAGAAATAGTATGACACAAGCTTCACTTTCATGCATGAATATTGTCAAATATCTTATACTGATTGTACTAACTTAATTTTGACACATACCATCTTCAGCAGAAACCATTCAGACAATATCTGTATTATTAGCTTTAAGTGTCCATTCTCTTATGGAAGATGAATATACCTTGAGACTGGTCCTTGGATAGTTTGACGTTTTTTGGGATCATTTATCAACATGATATGAATGCTTTAGGTGTCAAATAATAAATTTTGATCATTGTAAACATGTCATAATGGTTCTACTGTTTTTCGTTTTTTTCCCCCTTAGAAGCAGCCGTAACTAACATCGTTTTCTTCTTGATTTTATTTAAGAAGCTCTTCAACAAAATAGAGTCAAGGAATAATCTGAAACATTCCCTTTAGATCATGCTTTCCTAGAAAAAAATAATAGTATATCCGAGGTTCAGATACCAGTTCTGACTCGCGTTCCTTGAATTATGGAAAAGATCATCAGAAACCAATTCTGCCTTTGTTTCCAGTAATCATGGAAAAAGACTATCACCATGGATGGTGGGGTATGATCTATCAAATTAGCATATTTGGAAGTTTTCCCTTTGAAAGTATGCTGTCTCCTAATCAAAATCCTCGATTGCTCAATTACCCGTATGATGAGATACTCAGTTCAATGCTTGAAAATAGTTTCTGTTGCCAATCTTTGAGTATTAGAGATTTCCATTTTGCGACTTCCCACTATATGCAATATCTTAAGTAAAAATGTTCACTGAAGAAAAACCCTCTTCCTCCTTTTCATCCTTCATGCATGTTTTAGACTTAAATAGCTGTGATGATATTGTAATAGTTGTTGCCCTTTAAGCGCACTGAAGTTGAATGAAAGAACATCTTGGCTGTCATATGGCTGCAAAACAAGCCCACTCAGGAGGTCATCTAGCAGCATGGTTGCATACTAGCCAAAACCCTGTCCAAATCCTCGTAATCATCCATTAACATTGTTTGAAGTTGCAGCTCTAGGGAACTTGGAGGAAACTACTTGATTAAAAAGAGCTGCCTACATGCCCAGAGGCCTAATTTTTTTTGATGTAAAGAAAATATACCGTTGAACTTTATCCTGAATATAAACCTCAATGAGGCACTGATAGCCGTATATGCTAATTTTTGACTCATATCAAGCTACATAAAGAACCCCCACTGTTAAGATCCTTATCCTACTGCAAATGCCAGCTACATGAACGAACCTGTAGTTGTCTAAGACATGTTGAGACCATTGTGACCCTTACCCGAAACAAGCAAACAAACCGTCTTTGGTTATACATGCAACCCTTTACCCACTGATAAAAAAAAGGGCCTCTTTCTTGTCTCAAAGTTCGACAAAATTCTGGTAGTAGCTCCAGAGAGAAGAAAAATCACTCGCTCCATCTCTTTGACATATTCTTCTGTCGGAATGTGCCCCAATCATGGCTGGGTCTTTCACAAAGTTTAGAGTGTTTTCTATATCCAATTAAATTCTTAAAATCAATGATCCCATTCAAAATTTAAAGTTAGCATGCTTAATTTATACAGTTATTCATGTTTATTCTATGTAAGCATTTTACTGTTTGTGCCTTGTACTGCTAGTCTGATGATATTTTCTTTGCTATGGATCAGGTATTGTATGTGCCACCACCGGACCAAGAAGGACGTTATGAGATACTAAGGATCCACACAAGGAAAATGAGTCTGGGGGAAGATGTGGATCTTATGCAAGTAGCAGAGTGCACCGATCTCTTCACAGGTGCAGATCTAGAAGGTTTATGTACTGAAGCAGGCATGGTTGCTCTCAGAGAAGACATAAGTTCTGGTATTGTATTTGATCGTCATTTTCAAACTGCTCGATATTCATTGAGACCCTCGTTAACAAAGTCTCAAATAGAGGAATACTCCTTGATAAAGTTCCGTCGCTGAGACCACCATTAGGATAGAGGATTGGATTATTCAGATATATCGGTTCCTGCCCTTTCTTAAATGGTGGTACTGGAGAAAGTTTTTTTTTTTTTTTTTTGCCTTTTATTGAATATCCAATGTAATCCCCCCATCTTCTTTGTTTAACTGAGTAGGTCTGCTGCGTTGTATGTCATGTTTCCAACAGTTTTGCCCAATATTTTTGTGTTATCCCCAGTGTTATTTGTTTATTGATGTAATAGCTTGTTTTGCCCAACATTTTGGTATTATAGAATACAAATGTTTGTTTCAGGGGCAATGCGTTAATGAATTGTCGCCCCAGTTTTGTTCTATTTCGGTGGTGATTATTTAAGGTCGTCTTTGTTACCTTTCTTTGGGGAAGATTTTCTGATGTAAGAACGTGTAATTAAATAGATGCGTGAACTCTTTTCGTTGCATGGCATTATTTATGTGGTATATTGTCTTGAAATCAGTAATGAGATAAGGTAGTCTATACTATCATTCTGATGGCAGTATCAAAGTAGGACTAAAGATTTTAAAATTTATGACGGATTTCAAGCTTGTATGTTTTGGTTTGGGGGGGGGGGGGGGGGGGGGGGGGGGGGGGGGGGGGGGGGGGGGGGGGGGGGGGGGGGGGGGGGGG
>JBAKGM010000139.1:23707003-23741841 GCA_037177215.1 Asparagus racemosus
TCATAGCTAATTTCTTCCCGATCTGAAACCGCTGCAAATGCGGACTCAGATTCTTCTACAATCGAGGTTAGTGCCATGCCGACAACCTTGTCTTCGTTGACTAGTACATCTTCAACGATGATCACGGATGCTTGGGCATCCCATTCTTCTTCTTCATCTTGACATCTACGCGATGTTGTAGTATTGCCCTCTGCAGGTCTTCTCTTGTAGTGGCAGTCTCTAGCGAAGTGTCCTTTCTTCCCACAGTTGTAGCAGCTACCGTCAGGTAGCCTTGCTCGATGATCACCTTGCTCCTGATGTTATTGTGTTATGTCGGTGTATGGCCATCCTGGCTGCCTCCCTGAGCTAGTCTTTTCATACTCCTATTTCCTCACGCCTCTTAGTTTGCTTCTCTTTTTGCTGATGAAGAGTACTTCATCTTCACTTTTTATTGAAACGCCTGCCATTTGTTTGGCTAGGGTTTCCTGTGTAGCGAGCAAACTCTCCAACTCTAATAATGTTGGTTGAGTAGGCCAGCCGTGTGTAGCAGCAACAAGCCCATGGTACTCCGGTCTCAAACTATGGATGATTATTCTCCTCATCCTTTCATCGGACACTTTGAAATCTGGATCTAGTTGAGCGATATCTGAGCAGAGTGATTTTACTTGCTTAAAGTATTGACTGATTGTCAGATCTTTCTGTTACAAGGTCATCAGTTGATTCTCCAAGAGCTGAAGTCAAGCGTCGTTCTTTTTCGAGAAGAGTGTGGCGAGCGTATCTCATGCATCCTTCAGAGTTCTGGCATCTCGCATGTAGTCTACGAGATCTTCTTCTACTGTCGTCTTCAGCACATACATAGCTTTGCCGGCTTTGATGTTCCACTTCCTTAGTACTTCGCCTGTTTCCCGAGGTGTTGTAGTTTCGGCACCCCCGATGACCTCTCAGAGGTCTTGTCTTTGCAAATAGAACTTCATACAAGTCTCTCAGTAGCTGTAGTTATTACTGTTAAGTTTCTTGAGTGTAGTAGTAGTACTTGCTAGATCCGTCATCGTGACGTGGTATTGCTCCAATATCTCCACGCAACTCTGGTCCCTGACCAACCAACTTCACAGTCCCGAACTGAGCACGAACTTCGGCTTTCTAGGATCACTGTAGGAGAGAGCTGGTCCCTGACCGCCTTACTCTAATACTACTTGTTGAGTTGAGAAGGGTAGCAGACACTAAGAAATATTTTGTTATTATTTCTTTAGTGGCAAAACACGCAATACTTTCTCAAATACAAATACCCTCTCTACTACAAACAACTATACTCTTTTACAAACACTCACTTATTTTTATTTTTCTCTCACTCTTTTGTTTTTCTACGAACTTGGGGTGATCTCAAACAAGTGCTTGGGGGGTTATTTATAACTTTAGTTTAGGGGTAGGTAAATACTAGGGGTAGGTGATTATTATTAGGGGTAGGTGTTACTGTAGCTAGATTAGGTAGATGTAGATGGGCCGCCGACTTTTAACAAGGACTAGCTACAGGCATAATCACATTAATAGCCTCAAAAGTGCTACTGAAAAGCCCCATACATTCAGTGTCAACAGGGTTTGGGTCTAAAACCCTCTGCAAGAGTGTTTAGCGACTCTTTTTAGAACTATCCTTGACTCAGCCTTGAAGTTCAAGTGCATGTTCAATTAGTGTGCACTTGACTTAGCCTTGAAGTTGATTTGGCTCTCTGGCTGACCTAAGATTAGATTCTTGCGAGGGGTTAGAGAATGTCGAACATGTCCTTGTGGCACCAAAATGGTCAGGTTCACATTTGGATACATGCTAGTGAGAAGGGGCTCATGATCTTCCTTATCTTATCTTACGAAATGATAATATTTGAGGAATTTGGAAATTTGAAATATAATTGAATGGGCAAATTAAAACATGTATCGAGGCTGGAAATTCACAGTCATAGAAATTGTTCTCTTTAGAATTCCATTTATAGGGGATATTTCCCATGAGTTGAAATACGTAGAATCTAGGGCATAGTTGATTTAGATCACCTCCAATTAAGTGGAAATTAGAGAGTCTTCAAACTTTCCAATTATTACCGCATATTCTGAATTCAATAGATGAGATTAGGACATGTAGGATTTTACTATTGCTATAGTGATTTTCAAAGAACAGTGATGTTCAAAAATAGCAGTTTTCAAGATCATAGTGGTTTTATCTCATGATCTAATCTTGTCTCTTAAATTTTGAAATGTATGATAATAACTAGAGGAATTGAAGAGGATCAGAATCCGTATATAATACGTCACAAGGTAAACAATAAAATTATGTGTGGTTACCCGAAAAACCACAGTATTTTATGAGGGTTTCCATATTAAAAACCCCAATCAATTTCCATCTCACCATCCTCCAGGTTCACCGGAAATCTGACCCAGAGCACCACCCATTATTTTGGGGAGACCTATATAATCAATTTCCCAATGCTTCTCTCATGGGGGTTTTCTCCGGCAGCGAATACGAGGAAGAAGATGACGAGAGAAATGGCGCGTTGGGCCCAACAGATTTGAAAAGGTTTTCTATTTTATTCCTCCACTTCTTTTCTTTTTAATTTCCCATCGTTAATTCACAGAATCTCCACAAAGGAACACCCACTTGTTTGTTAAAATGTCGCAATAGAATCCAATTCCTATGCCACCAGTCTATTCATAAAACCCAATGACCAATTCCATCTTGTCACTTACCATACATCATTGTTGGGATCAAATTCTAGTAGGAAAATGGTAAACTCTAACTGAAATTAATTGTGAAATGGGTTGTGTAGAAATCATTGTTGGTGAATTGAATTCTGAGTTTTTTTTTTTTTTTTTGGGTGATGTAGAGCTATAAGTATGGAAATGAAAGGTGCCCGATATTGGTCGGGTCATGGGGAGGGCACGGGGGAAACCCGTGGGACGATGGGGTTTACACAGGGATACGGAAGGTGGTTGTTGGCCATGGAGCTTCGATTGATTCGATACAGGTTGAGTATGACTGCAAAGGGAGCTCAGTTTGGTCGGAGAAGCACGGTGGCAATGGTGGAACCAAAACTGACACGGTTAGTAGAACTGTTGTGCACGTGATCTTTAGAATATAGCTTATTGTTCTTTATCATTCTCTGTTAATGTTTTGATTGGAGTTTACCTTTACTCTGGAGTATGATGTATGAAACGCTGTTCATTCTGAATTTCCCACATGTTATATAGTAGCTAGATTTTTACTCATGAATGTGCATGCAGATTGAAATCTCACACTATAATTTAGGCGTTCAGAACTTGATATTTCATAAATAAGTGGTCACCAGTCCTTGTTCTTGCTTCATCCATATTGATTGAATTGGTTGTGGTTCAGAGTGCTCTAATGCATGGACAGGTTTTCACCTGTGACCGATGAGGCCATATGCTGGTTTTTGCTCCATTTCTTACTTTATTGTGATCTTTATAACGTTTAGCAATTAGTACTAGAACATAGCTTATTGTACTGTATATTATTTGATATCAATGTCTTTGGATGGAGTTATAAGGATATGCCCGGTCTAGATTGAGCCTCGTCAAACATCGTCTTCGTTCAAAGTGATGCTTCCCCTCGAGCAGGATGTTTAAAACATAATTCATGTTTAATTTCAAGCACATGGTAATTTTAGATAGCCTTCCATCAGGAAGGTGTTTGGATGTGGAAATCTCAACCACTTTTAAGCGTTCATAACTTGCTATTTCATAAAAAAATGATCCCTAAACCTTGTTCTACTGAACACTTAGAATGATCACCGATATTTTAGGGGGATTACATGTAGAAAGATATTACTATTGAAGGACTATCTTAGGTTTGTGAATTGGGATAGTTGAGAGGACATCCATCTAATCTCAGTAAGGACATAGTTGCATGGAATGGAGGACTATCTTAGGTTTGTGAATCTGTTTCGTTCTGGTTCATGGAATGGAGGATTAATTACAGTCCAGTACCCTATGGTATAATGTAATTACAAGGGCGACCCTGAGGTTTGGTTGTCTATACGAATAACTACGAAGTTGCTAACTTGTATCACTGTAGCCCAAAATCTAACAGTTTCTTAACATCTTTTGTTTTTTTCTAAAATGTCAACTAACACAATATGGGAATTTCTAAAATATTCTTTTTACATTTTGATACCTTTGTGGTATAATGTAATCTAAGTATCTACATAAGTAGCCCTGATTAGTCCCTCAAATCATTTTATTAGGAAATTAGTCCCTCAAATCTTCAAATTATTTCATCAAAACCTTAAAGTTCCTCATTAGTCCCTCAAATCATTTTATAAAAGGGTTGATACTAGTCCCGCAAAGCTTCAGTAATTTCATATTAGTCCCTCAAATCTTAAGCAATTTCAAGGATTTGAAGGAATAATATGAATTACTAAAGATTTGAGGGACTGATTTCTAAAAACCCTTTCAAGTAAAGGATTTATTTCTTAATAATTCGTTCAATTTGTTTCAATCGCTGAACTTTGTATGGTCTCCTACATTCCACATAAGCAACTTGGATTAAATCCTGCCAAATGCTGAGAAAATCGTGTTTGTACGAAAGGACATTTTTGTCTTTTCATATGCAAAGTTAATATTCGTTAGCACTTTCACAATGGCCATCAAACTTAGGGTTACCCTTATAGATACCCAAACCTCAGGATCACCCATGTAGTTACATTATACTACAGAGTACTAGAATGTAATTAATCATGGAGTGGAAAAGGGAGCATGGTACACCACTTAGTAGGAATCAGCCGGTGCTAGAGGGTAGGCTTATATGGCACGCTAGGAAACTTGATAAACTTTAGGTTTGATTTTTCAGTGTAGGAATCTAAGTGTCTTAGTGTACAATTTTCTTCAAAGGTCAAATACAAGGATGAGCAATGGTAAAACAAATTAAAAATTCAACTTGCAGTTTAGGTACAACTTTTACTGTTTTGTTTTTTTTAAATGGTTGTTATTTATAAAATATTAACTAACAAATTCAAAAGTGGGTCATCAAAGTTGGCGAACTGGGTTTCGTTAAAATGTGACCCACATTGCTATTGTGCTGCATTTCAGGACGATTGAACTCATGTCGTGGTTTGCTATGGTGTCCCACATTCCTAAGATCTATGAGTGAGGATTACCTGAGTGATGTTGACGAGCACTCTAATTAGAATTACTATCTCCCTTGAATACAGTGGCGGAGCTATGCACAAAGTTGGGGGGGCCTTGTCTCCCCCAAATTTTTTGAAATTGCGTATACATATAGTGATTGTATACAACAATTTACATATTTATATCCTTCTTAAAATCATGGTTTAATTGCACTTACATACCCCATAGGTTCCCCTACTTTGTACCTATATAACTTTTACTTGTCTCTATTAGCACTTTATACTCTAAACTTTTTAAAATTTACATTTCACTACCCTAATATTACACAAAGGGAATTTCTCCCTGGAAATTCTTATTTGACACTCACATGCTAATTTAGAACTTTTAACCCTTAATTATTGTTGAATTTACTATTAAAACTATAATAATTCTATTTTAACCAACCATAATTTTATTTTAAAATAGTATTTTAATAGTTTTAACTATAAACTTAGCAAATATTAAGAGTTAAAATGTTCTAAAGCGAGTGTTTCATAAGAATTTTTTTCTCTTGGGGGTGAGGGGTTTTCATGTTTGCATAATTGAGGGTATTAAACTGCTATATTTAAAAATTTTAGGGTGTATAATTGCCAACCAATATAAGTGATAGAAAACACAAGTGAGGATATATGAATGCAAACTAGAGGAGAAACTATATGCTATTTAAGTACAATCAAGCCTAAAAATATCCTAAAATAATTTACCTAATTAATTATTGCTAATATACTTATGTACCTTAGATTTGTGGCCTGCCAAGATAAAATTTCTGGCTCCGCCCCTGCTTGAATACCTTTCATCCATTTTTAAATTTATTTTGTTTTTCGAAATTTGTAGTTCAAATTCATTTCTAAAGTTAACAAGTGAAGTTGAATGTACTCTTGGCTTTTAAGAAAGTAGAAGTTACTACAGAAGGGGAAGATTGTAATTGAAGGATTCATGTTGCTGAAGCATCCTATTTATCAAGAATATAATATCATATAAAGATGCTGAAGTTAGTAAACTTTGAGTCCGTCTTTATTACCAACCAGAATAGTGGATACTTGAAGGTTTAGAAGGTGAACATGAGAGTTTCAACATCTCGAGAATTTGGATATCTAATTGAAGAGCATTTCACATGCTATGTTTCGTTCCCTACACAAGGAAGCATGAACATTCCGTTAGCATTGTTCTACAGATAGTCTTTTGTCAATCGTGCCAAGACACTTTAGATCTCAGTTTTCTTTTTTTTATGTTTTAGACACTAAGCACTTGTGCTTATGAAGGAAAGTTCAGTACACTCTAAGAAAACTCCAATGACATATAGGGTGTGTTTGGTTAGAGGGTGTTGTAACAGCAAATGTAGTTGTATTCACAAAGAGTTGCAACACCAGTTATTGGATTGGCATATAGTTGCAACTCAATTGTCATTGCAACACTCTAATTTGAGTGTGGATGCAACAACATCATTTTTATCATAATTGGGTGTTGCAACAACATTTTGGTGTACATCCAATCAAACACTCATAGACGTCAATGCAGCGTTCCAACTACATCAATCCAAACACACCCATGATGTTGCAACTACACATGTAGTTCCAAATTCGAACACCCTCTAACCAAATACACCATAAAGTAGATACTCAACTTAGTCGTTACCGTGTGTTGCAGATCATAAGTCAGAATACAAACTGCATCAAACAATAGATGCATTGTTGTGTTTCTTTTGGAGAAAGAGTCCTAGCTCCAAAAGTGAATTGGTCCTCTATACATTAAAGGTATCAAAAGAAAAGAAAAAAAAATCAAAGCATACACCATATCACAATGAAAGTTATATAATTGGATTCATATTCAAATTGAGATTCATCCTCGATAGCAATGATCAATTGGAGAGAGATAGCTCAAAAAGTTTATTGACCAATATATTTGGAGATATAATAAAACCAAAGCAAACACCATATCATAACCAAAGTACATGATGAATCCATCTTTAAAACTGAGATTCATACATGGTTCGATTGAATGTTCCACCATTCTAAAAATGTCGACAACAACCAAAATCATTGCAATGATTTGTGGGGGAAAGGAAATTGATAAAATAGATTTGGATATTATCTTTTGTTAAAATTAATTTCTTGACCCATTATATGGTGATTGATACTTACTGGTTGAGTGATGTATATTTTGAGGTGGCCTCTAGCCTTTCAGTATCTTTCTCAATCTTGAAATTTGTTAAATTGATTGTAGTTGTGTTTTTTGTTTTATCAATATGATTATTTTGGATACGGAAACAATGAACAAAGTAAGGTAAGACTTACGAAATATGGTTATCCTAAAATTTGCAATTTAGTCTGGCAATGGTTAAGCTTTACAAGGGAGGATCTAATAAACCAACCTAACACCGTAAAGTTTATAACTCAACCCTACTCACGTTGGAAACTTAATGTACTAACTAGCAATCTTGGTTGGTATTAATCTGATTGCACAATCAGTTAATTTGAAAATAACAAAAAGTTGTGACTAAACACCAAGTCAAAGTTATTTGTGATGTGGTGAGGACAGCAAGCTTTTTTTAAATCTAAGGATCCTATTACATACTAGTATCTTATATATATAGAGTATATTATATAATTTTCTAGTTGGAATTTTCTCCTCCATTGTATCGTTTCACGTTTTGTATCACTGGATGTAATCATTCTATAGTACAAAAAGCAGGAGCATTATCACCATTTTTTTGGACATTATGCCATATTTAATTCATACCTGTTGGACATGTGATCCAATGATTAGAAAAGTGAGTGAGACGGAATCTTCTCCTCTTAGAAGGACCATAGATTTTCATATAGAAGATATTGCATATGATGCACTTATGTCAGTAGTGTAGTTTGGCAACAGTTGGGTCTGAATTAGTTTTGGTTTGAATAAAGAGTCATTCCTCAATCTAAATTAAGCTCAGGTTATGACTGTCCATTTATTTCAAGTTTTCAACCCAAATGGAAAATCTTCAGCCTTATCCACCAAATTTTGTAGACTATGTTCTTGTTGCCTATTTTGATTCCACCCAAATTGCATCCCTCAACAATGCCCCTGTTATGTTTATCTAACTTTGATTATTCTTCAATTGAACTCTTATCCTGACATTTTTTAGTTGCAATATGTCTATATAATAAGAGAGATATGGGTATCCTTGGTACTAAGGACCAAATTTGGTCCTTGGTAATGATGTGCCAATTCTCATCCACTTATCTAATGGGTAAGTAAACAAGTGGGGACCATTTTCAAGTAGACAGCTTTAAATGAGTTGATGAGAATTGGCCACGTCATTACCAGGCACCAATTTTTTACTTGGTACCAAGGATACTCATTCTTCTCATATAATAACACGTTAAATGCTTTTTTCTTGTGTCCTAAACATAACATTAGGAGTAAGGATAGCTGTTGAATGCGTCATAAATTGTTAGTGTAGGTGATATGTCTATATGTCAGTGTGCATACACACTCACGCACACATACTCGATATTAGCCACTACCTTAATTAGCAAAATGAGCTACCAAGATATAGGAGTGATAAGGTCCTTCTACTCCGATGTGACTGTAGGCATCAAAACAGTGACTAGCATGATTGGCCTCATTATTAGCCCATCTCTATGTAACTCATTTAGCAAAATGACCACCCACCTCTTACCCATGTTTCCCTTTAAATATACGCACACACATAAAAATGCATACAGGGATGAAGGGAGGGCATGTAACTAAGCTTACCATTATCAAGTGAGAACATACATAGGGACTGCTTTTGCAGGAATTTATTCCATCCACTTTGGAGCCACTGTAAATTTGTATGATCCACGAGGGATCTAAACCAAAGGTCTAGGTCCCACATGAGGACACAAATCTAATAACTGATCTGATGCAAGATATAGTTTCTTGTTCCAAATTCTGACTATAAATCCAACACTTATCTTCAAATGTTCCTATTTCATCAAGAACTAAATAAAGTTTATAATATTCATTCATCTTAAATCTATTCTTAATTTTGTTTTATCATTGAACATGTCTGTAACTGATCAGAAGGATTTCCAAAATTATTTTTATGAAGTTATCATTGGACATTATGAAGAAATAAACTTATATAAATGTACGGGGAGGAAAAAGATGATTAAGCAACAAGCAGAAAAGAAAATAGGCTTTGATACAAATTAAATGTGGATATTTGTTTATTAAGCTACAAGTTTGGATCCTGTAAAAGTCATATATTGATCCAGTAAGGAATCAATCTATTTAGGAGTTCATACAGAAGCAATAAACTATTTGATATGATTAGCAGTATAAACCTAAAACTTACTCTTCTATGTAAATCTGGTTTTCATTGGGTCCCATTGCCACTCCTAAACATGCTTGAGTGAAATAATTATTTCATAAAAAAATGATATGATAGAAAGAAATAATAATTGGGAAATTGTCCAGGACGAATGGTGAAGTCCGAAAGTGAATATGTAAGGGATGGCTTCCTAAATTTCCTGTGTCCTGTGTTCCCTTTATATAGTTCTTTATGGATTCCTCTGATGCAAAACTCTTTTATACAGGGAACTTGGATTAACAACATTATGTTTGCAGTCTGAGCTTCTGATATTTTGCTATGAGTTTATTACTAAAAGTAACCTCTTGACTTTCACATCTTGCTCCAAAATAGCACGTGTTCAAAATAAGGTCTTTTAAGGAGTTGACATCCTTCTATATGATGCAGGTAAAGCTTGATCATCCACATGAGGTTCTCACTTCCATAACTGGTTACTATGGATCAACTTCAATTTCCAGTCCGGTTGTCATAAGATCAATGACATTTACCAGCAACATTGCCAAATATGGACCTTTTGGCTTGGAGCAAGGAATACATTTTTCGTTCCCAATGATTGGTGGTAAGATTGTGGGTTTTCATGGGAGCTCGGGCAGGTATCTTGATTCCATAGGATTTTATCTAAACGAAGCACATAATCCAACTCCATCAAAAGCTTTGGTTCCATTGCAATGTCAAATTGGTTGTAATGTGGTAGAGGGAACTGCTAGCAAAGGATATAATGCGGTAGGGGGCAATTTAAATGTTTTATCCAACAAGTATACATGGGAAGCTTCGTCAGATGAGGAGTTCAGTGTTGTGGCTCCAAAGAACAAGGTAGATAATTCTCTCCCTTGCAAGGATACAAGATAAAATCATGGTGTTTGTCTCTGCTACCAAAGTAGCAACAAAATAGATGTAAAAGGTTTTCCATAGAACTTAATTATGGATGATCTTTCCTCCTTATAGCTCAATAATATCTTAGTAGATAACCGATCCAATATTTGAAAGAGTTGCCGTTTATTTCAAATTGAACAATTCACGTAGAGTTTGTGGGAGAGAAATAAATGGATTGACAATTTTGTTTAGGAATGCTGTAAATTATTATGAGATTTGCAGTAGATTATGGTCAACCAGTGGTCAATCTAAAGAATGAGCTCGCTTTAACGTGAGCAATTAAGAGAAGCATTTAGTCATCACTAGATATGTGCATTTGTTCAGTTTTCATTTCTCATGGTTTTTGCAAAACCTTGACCAAATAGACTCAGTTCCGACTAACTAAAAGAACCAAATGGTTCTGTTTGATTCAGTTAAATATCTTCGTGGCAGCTACCTGGAATAACTATGTCAATCTGAAAGTAAACACAAGTAAATTCATGGTGTCCCTGAACCAGAAAACCAAAATAAGAAAGGAAAAAATATGAATAACACAAAGAAAACAAAAAGCTAATAAGATCAATTTCAAAAGAATGAATTATAGAAATGGATACCCCAGTGTGACTCCTAATAGGAAGGATTTGTGTCCAAATCATTCCCAAAGGATTACTCTCCATCCCTTCCTCTCTCTATCTGGTGGCTGTGCATGTGCACATTCGTGAAAGTTCTGCAATGTATCTATATCTTTGTGACTACTAGTTTAAGATCTCACTCCAATTATTCGAACTGTATTGATTTTGTACTCTGATAAATAAGTTCGCAGGTAGTTTCTTTTCCTAGATTTACAACAGAGAAAAGATCATCTAGTGTTGGTGGCCCTGTACCCTACGGTCCTTGGGGTGGAAGTGGTGGAACAATATTTGATGATGGTATATACACTGGAGTTAGGCAGATCAATTTATCTCGAAATGCTGCAATCACCTCACTAAAAGTGAAATATGATAGAAATGGGCAAGAAGTGTGGGGAAACAAACAAGGAGGAACCGCTGGAATCATAACCGACAAGGTGAGATAAGCTAGGAGACCTTTGGTTGTAGATTTATGTAAACTTATTTCCTTGAAAATGAAATTTAATTTTCTTGTTTTTGCAGATAATATTTGATTATCCATTTGAGGTCTTGACGTATATTACTGGTTATTTTGGTCCCACTATGATGATAGGACCAACTACTATAAGATCACTTACATTTCACACGACAAAAAGGAAATATGGACCATACGGAGATGAGGAAGGAACATTCTTCTCTTCTTGCTTGGCAGAAGGAATGGTTATAGGTTTTCATGGAAGGAGCGGATGGTACATACATAGTATCGGAGTTCATGTTCTGGAAGGAAAACTATCATTGCCTCAAACTCCTGGTGTTCTATACAATGGAAATGATATGCCGTTGGAGATGTATAACTATCAGCAATCCAACAAGCTTGTTTCTACAAGCAGGGGAAATGAAGGGGAGGTAACTGTTTAAATCTTTGTTTATTGTTAATTTACATTCTGGGTTCCTACTGCGTGTCTAAAATTGAAGTATGACATCTTAACAATTAATGCTATGTGACTTTATCATTTGATATTTGTATATGCCGTTTGATTCATAGTTCAGTCCAATCTGCTAGGAGTTTTTGATCTTTGATATTGTTTTGTCATGCCTCTCTACAGGTGCAACGGGCATTGAACATAAAAATGTAATTGATTTTGTATATGTATCCAAGCTGTAGTTTGCTTGTGTAGCCTTTATGAATAAATGTGATTCTTAAATGATGATGTTGAATGATTAAGTTAGGGCTGGCCATTAATTTGTTCAAAGGAGAATCCAGTTGGAAACTAAGTTGATATGTTCAGGAATTTCTCTTATAGATTACTGTCACATACCTTTTTATGGTTTATGCACACAATTGAGTTATGAATCAAAGTCCTCACTGAACTATCTGATATGATGTTTACTGAAATTCACCGGAATATAGCAAAACGTCATTATTTGACATGTTCTTGCATCTCAATCAATGCATATACACAATGAACATTTGTAGCGTAATAGGTAGATTGCGTTTTATGGACCATGCTGTCGACTAAAATCAAAATGTAGAAGGATGACCATGAGGTTCAGGATGACTATGAGGTTGCAGCAAACATGAGATAAGAATTAAAGTGTTTGATGGTTATGACATGGCGGCTATTTAGCAAAATGAGCTACCAAGAAATAGAAGTGTGATGTCCACACATTGTGATGTGACTTTTAGGGTGGGCCTCATCACATGGCTATCTCTTGGTAGCTCATTTAGCAAAATGAGCCACCACCTCATACCCATTATTTCCTAATTAAAGTTTTTGACATGGTTCAAGAAACAAAACTTGGAAAATGCATTAGTTATTAATTTGTCAGTAAACTACCCATCAAACTGTTTCAGCTAACGTTTAAACTAAAGAAATAATTTGGTCCTGTATTTCTCCTGAGAATCTTTGACTCAATAAAAATCTTAGAAATATCCCTGAATAATCCTTTCCTAGTTATGCAAACAAATTGATTTTCTTGGTTATATTTTCCGGGACTATTGCATCAGGGATGTGACTGTTTACCTGATTTCTTCAAACTAATCATTAATGAACCATTTTTTTACTTAAAATAAAATTGTTATTCCAGACTCCTTATCTATATTTATCCAGTGCTCAATACATGCCATTTCATGTATTTTAATTCTGATTTAGAGTAAATCATAACTATATTATTCAGTTCCTGTATACTTATACTATTCTCGAAATTTTGCCGAATAGTTTATGTACAACTTCAAACTTTTAACAAGTTGTGCTATTCTTGAATAGTGAACTTGTCACTATGATTAAAAGTTCAGGCAACTATTTCCAGTCATATCTTTGTAATATCTAGCATAAATTTTGAGTCTTATCCAACTATGTGCAAATTAGGTTATCTGTTTTTTGTCTCTCCGATTATACCTATTGGCTCACATTAACAAAGGACGTTTAGTAATTTGCATTTTTCTTTGTATTGCATTTTTCATTTTGTTAACCGGATAGTTATTGTTAAGCTTTTCTGATGTTTAAGCTGAATCGTTCAGAACCAAACATCATTTCAGGTTACATTTGGCGTGGTGAAAGAACCGGTTCCCTGTGGGCCAGGACCCTGGGGTGGAGGTGGAGGCAAACCATGGGATGATGGAGTATATACAGGAATCAGGCAAATTTATATCACAAGAGGAGATTTCATAAATTCAATCCAGCTTGAGTATGATAGAGGTGGCCAGTCTGTTTGGTCGACAAGACATGGAAGTGGTGGAGAGAAGACCAACAGGGTATTAACAAAATCTACTACCAATGCATTTAACAATTAAGTTTCTACATGTTTATGAAATGCCTTATAATTTGGTATTTGGGTAAAATACAAGAAATCCCCTTCATCTATACCCTGCTTTTCAAGAATCCCCTCGTGTTAAAAAGTTCGATGAATAACCCCCTCCTCAATGAACGTTAATAAAATCGTTTAATTTTGTTACTGGGTTTTATTCTTCAGACGTCTAGGCAGACGCTTGCATTTGGATAGATGTTAGAACAAACATATGCACATCAAAATTCACAATTTTTGGGGGTTGAAAATAAGAAAATAGATAAGAAAGTTAGTTCTTGAATTGCGAAATAAAACAATCTTTCATCATTAATCTAGACTTCTTGATGCAAACGCCTATCCAGATGTCTAAAAAATCAAAACTTCACTACGGAACTAAATATTATTAATGATCATCTAAGTTGCATGAAAACGGGTACAATTACTGGCACGGGTGTGGGTGTGGGTACGAGTACAAGAGACGGCGAAATTGTAAAATGTAGGGTACGAGGACACGGCTACATATGTATATTGAGATTAATAATTTTCATGAGATTATTATTATTTTTCCAATTCATGTGTTACTAGAATTAAAATTCCTATTATGTTTTTTAGTTTCTTATGTTATGTTAATTATTATAAATTGGAAGCTACTCAGATTTGAACTAGACACCCCCAAATGTTTTGAACTTGGGTATGGGCTGAAACAAATGCGAATTGTCTAACGATTTCAAGAAGTGGAGGTGAGCATTGTGAGGTGTAAGATATACATTCAAGAAATGTTTGACATGTGTTTTAAAGTAAAACATATATCATATAATTGAGCACATGTCTGATAAAATGTATGCATATATCCAAGGAGTGTCCATGAAGTTTGGCTACGGATAAGTGTCGGGTACATGTCGGGTACAGGTACAACTTGATGATAGAAGTACCTAGGTAATGTAGATGATCGTAGATGACGGTTTCGTTGTGAACTTTTTAGATGAGAAGTTTTCTTGAAAAACATGGTGTAGATGAATAAGACTTTAGCTTTTTTTATAATTTACTCTTGATAATTTATTTTCAGATCAAGTTTGATTACCCGAATGAGGTCCTTAACTGCATTAGTGGCTATATCAGTTCCGTTGCCTCTGATGGAAATCACAGTGTTGTAAAATCACTTACATTCCACACTACCAGAGGGAAGTATGGACCATTTGGGGAACAGCTCGGAACATATTTTACTTCTATGACCACACAAGGAAAGGTGGTTGGATTCCATGGAAGATGCGGGCTTTATTTGGATGCAATTGGAGTTCACATGCAGCACTGGTTGGGTGAGAGGAAACATGCAGGCAAGTCTATACTTTCCAAGTATTTCTTCTAAGTAACATAGAGAAAAAACCTAAGCTTATACATCTGCCACGATGAATGCTCTTTGTTTGTAACCTAAATAAACGATATTTGATAATGTTCTGAGCTGTTAAAGCTGAAGTATGGCTCCAATTATTATATGCAAAAAGTGATATGACATGAAAAATGCTTTATTGATATATGTTTTGGAGTTAGATTGACTTGTTATTCGTGTCATGGTCATTGATGTCTTTGATAATATGCACCAGACACTGTAGAGTGGTCCATGAGGTTAAGTTTTACTCTTATCAAGGTAATTGGCTCAAGGCCCACACTTTCAATTTTCTTTTTCTCTTGATGTTGATGCTTTCCTTTGTCTGAAATAGAACACTAATGAATTCAATGGTTACTAGTAACAAAATTGTTGACAAAAAACAATAACAAATCCTAAAACCATGATGTATAGAAAATTATATACATCGTATCAGAATGATATATGCTGGACTCCAAATTCTCGCCGTGCATATGCAATACTAGAAGTTGAATCATACAATTTTTGTATGAAGAAAGGCAATGGAGTCTACCTTGAACCTGTGACATCTCTCGTCGTGAGAAAATTGCTCTAAACAAACAGTCCTATGTTTCCTCTTGTATCAGAGGCCACAAGTTACTTACACCAATTCTAATGCTATATCTCCTTCATTCTGGAAATGCATGTGTAAATTGGCCAAACAATTGAACGAAACTCGCTCCTAAAAACGACGATATAGGAAGAAACATAATCATCACTCCACTTAGTTCAGTTCATCATCATCCTTGTTCATCTTTAGCTGAACCAAGTAAAGAAACGGCCTTGATCGCATAACGTTATCCTATTTGTTGACTAGGTTTCTTACTCTCTTCTTCCTTTCTTCCATATATCAATCACATAAGAAAAAGCAAAACCTTTGATTTTCTAATATGAACACTCCCCAACGTGTTAATTATTGCCCAAACTTTCACATGCATTCACTTAAAGTAAATATGTAATATCACTACTTTTAACAGAATCTGCTGACATATGCTATTCATCAAAGCACCATTGCTTCTCTCTCCGGTCAAGAAACCAATCCCTAAAGCTGAATCCCTCTATGGTGGACATATCAATCAACTTTTAATTTCCTCTTCACTCAGTTGCATAAAAAATCTATGATGCCGTTAAGATTTTATGCTTGTCTTCATTGTTAGCATGCAGTATGTCCACTAGTTTCACAGTTGCGAAGAAAGTTGGTGGAGCAAGAATGCTTGCCACTTGAGAGACCACAACCCCAACTCACAAACACCTAGTCTAATTTACAAAGGTTCTCAAAAGGAAGTAGGGTTCAAAACTTCTTTTCTTTTGCCTTGTAAAACCTAATACTAGCTTCGGAGAACTTTACATGACATGATATCAAGATCAAACTCCCACGGAATAAAGCAAAAGAAACAGAGATACTGCTCAATGCTGTCTGCCTTAAAATTTGTATGAGGTACTAAACATTTTGGCACCTTAAAGATACATCTCATCTTTTGAAGACAAAGGCCATGCTCCCATATCTCCATGGGTATCTCCCCAAAAGACACAAAATCTTGTGTCAAGTCTAGGACTGCGCCCACATGCTTAAATCTTTTTCTACAAAGCTGGCTTGAGGGTTACAATTAACTTTACAAGTCAAAACCTAAGTCTCCATAGCCTTGGGCAGAACACAATATCTAAAGGCTATAGATAAGGGGCTTCTTCTATGGAGTGAGGTGGAGGCATCTTTCACTTTCAACTTTCGAGGAACCAAAGAGAGGTTTGCATGGGTTTCTCTCTCTCTCTCTCTCTCTCTCTCTCTCTCTCTCTCTCTTTTGGGTTAAATTTTACTAAAAACCCTTTGAACTTTGGGGTGTTTTTCATAAAACCCATCTGGGCTTTTTTAAATCAGATACAACCCCCTGAACTTTCAAAATTATACTACCCCCCATAAACTAATGAAAATTTTCAAAACGCTGCATCGAGTTGAGTTAAAAGCCTAAAAATGCACCTGATTGTTGTGTCTTGCTCTCCCACATGAATGCTCTTCGTTCATAGTTTTCACCACAAACTTTGGTTTTTCATGATTCAAACTAATTTCTCTACTTATTAACACCGTTTATGGGATTTTGAAAGTTCATGGGACTATCTCTGATTTATAAACTTTAGCAAGACTTGTGCAAAACCCTCGAAGTTCAATGGGCTTTTGTGAAATTACCTTTTTTTTCTTTTTCTTTTTTTGTTTGTTTGTTCCTTTTAATTTTGAAACCTAAAGCATATGTGACATGATATCACATGCCCATATTATTCTGCAAGTTGTATATGTGTCCGTATTTGGCTGAGCATAACATCATTAGCATCATCAAAGTGGGGGGGGGATGCCTTGATAAAGTATCACCATCCATATCCACGTTTGGGTTTCTGTCTCGTAGCACATTGCTTAGTTCCCTATTCTCAGGCTTTTGAAGGGTTTTGTTTAGTTAAAGTATTAGGTAACAATACATCTTCGGTAGGGAAGAGAAGGGACAGGGATATCTAAATACATTCTTAAGCTTCTCTTTTGCATCCCCATTATCTTTAACTTTACTTTTGCTGTCTCATGCTTTAACATCAGGTTCCATTAATTTGCCAAGAGTAGAAATAAAGAATATGACCTTGTTCATGAGTGAGGTTATATTATTAGTACTTTATTTAGTGTGCGCTGATTCTTTAGCTGGAGTTTGGTGGTAGGGAAACGAAGTTGAGTAATCCTAGCTGGACACAGATGACGCATGACTCAAACATCCATTTATCTGCTCAACAATAGATTAAGGTGTCAAAAAAGCCATTTCCGGTCTTTATATAACTTTACTTAAGGATGAAGCTTAAACGAAATACTCTGTTGTTTCGCACATGAATGGAATCAAGCATCATCACCATCACCATCGCCGTCGCCTTCCATGTCTTTCGTTGTGAAAAATTAAATGAATAGTGCTCCATAGAGATAAATAATTGACAATGCGCGAGTTTATTGATAACATTACCAACTAAAAAAATAACTGGGCACTTTCAGGTCTGTGCACGTTTAGCATGTTAATTCATGCTCATGCAGATAAAGGTACCATGTGCTCTTGCCATATTCTAGAATTGTTAAGGCTTTCTTTCGCGAATGTCTAAGAGATCATTAGATTCTTCGAGCGCTTCTACATGTTATATTTGCACCTTCACCTAGAAGCCTGTTAGGTTGATAACCATAGAATGGACCCAATATTTAAAAAGCATTGCTTTCTTTTTCTTTCCTTCGGTTGGAAAGTAACCTGACTTGTGATCTGTCATATTTTTAGAATGTAAAAAAATCTGCTATCATGACTGATAACTGATTACTTGATTTGATTTTATCTCTGAAAACAAATTCAGAGTACAAAGTTCTAATTCATTGGCTCAAAAGTTTCTTCAATAGTAAAGGGGAAAGAACCAATGTCGAGTTCTATATATCCTTGATTGTAGCTTGTTTTTTACGAATGCCTTAGAATGATGTTATCAGATTAGTGTTTGATATCATAACTCCTGATATGGCTCAGTTCCTCTTTTAAGTGGTAGTTTTAAGCCATTCTTGACTTAATAATGTGTGCGCGCGCGCGTGTATATATATACCTCCTCCACGTTAACGTCAAGCGATACATGATTTCACAGAAAGATTGGACAAAATTGTTATTCGCATTTGACACCTCAGGATCTGATTGTTCCAAGCATAAAACAGCACCACGGAGAATGTAGGATGGTCAACACGCAAATATTCTTCATAATCTAAGCTTCTACCATGAGAATATATTAAAAGCGTTACAATTCTAATTCTTCAAGATATCATGTTAGGTGTGTAATTGGAGATCTCTATTATTTCACTCTGTGCTAATTGTCACAAGTTGAAAGTTAAAGCCATCGCTCTATTTTAATTTATCACCATCAGTGACCTCATCTCCAACGCTGGGACCCCTCATCATGGAATGTGCACAAAATATCAGAGAGGGCACCCCTCTTCCTCTCAGTCCGCATCAGCTTTTGTTTAGCCAACTAATTGCCAGGTCGTCGGATAGAAACAACAGAGGTCCTAATTAAAAGGACTTCCACTGTGTCGAAGGAAATCATTCACGACCCGACAGGGTGTTTGTGTGACAAAGTGTTTACGTAAAGGATGCCCTAACTTTACAATAAGGTGCATCTTAAATTAATTGATTTTTGAACCGACCAACCAGGTTCATGTACTCGGGTGAGGATCAATATGTTGGGAAAAGCGGGGTGATTGATTGACATTTTCCCCTTCCCCGGTAGATAAAATGGATTAGAAAGGCAAATAATAATAATATGACCATAGAAAATAATCAGTAGGATACTAATGCTTTTAATGTGGAAAACTCTTCAACTAAAGTAAAAATCATGGGATCTAGTCTAAAAAAAACTTCCACTATGAATATAATGGGTACGCAATGTTTCTTCTCTAGACACTTGGTTAGAGGTACACTCGCAACAAATAGGAAAGAAAAGAGAACTTCTTCTACACTTTGGAGAAAGAGCACAAAAGACTAACTCTCTTTTTTTTTCTCTCAATCTCGTTTCTCTCTTTCTGTCTAACACTCAAGCTCTCTGTGACTTGAGTTTTGTTGTTGCGTTGCTTGTTCTGCATTAAACCGATGAAACGCATATCATTTATAGGCAACAGCATTTCATGTGGATGAGACAACACACCTCAAAATAAGGTGAGCTACAACACTAGGTAGTAGCTCACAATTGTTGACACAAGTATCAACAATTACTTTCATGTGTTTCACCAAAATCTACATGCAGACTCCACTGTCTCACATTTTCTTATTTTGTGACCTCCAAATGAGGCGGGACTCATACAACAATTCTCCCCATCCTGACTATTTGAAGAGGTTCATTCCTACTAGCTTTACACAGAGGTCAAACTTGTCCCTAGGGACGGCCTTCATCATCATATCAGCAGGATTCCTATCGGTATGGATCTTCTGCAATAGCATCTACTTCTCTTCTATTACATCCCGTAACCAGTAGTATCTCATGTCAATGTGCTTCGTCCGAGAATGGTACATAATGTTCTTGCTGAGATCAATAGCGCTTTGACTGTCACAGTGCACGATGTACTTATCCTGCTTCAAACCCAGTTCCTGGAGAAATCTTTTCATCCACAGCATTTCTTTGCTTACTTCTGCAGTTGCAATATACTTTGTTTCTGTCGTGGATAAAACAACACACTTTTACAGCTTGGACTGCCAAGATATAGCTCCCCCTGCAAAAGTAAATAAATATTCAGATGTAGATTTTCTGTTATCGAGATCACCTGACATATATGCATCTGTATAGCCTTTCAGAATTTGTTTGGAACTGCCAAATATTAAGCATAACCTTGAACCACCATTCAAATGTCTGAAAATCGACTTTACAGCTTCCCAGTGTTGTCTTCTAGGGTTGGACATATATCTACTCACTACGCCAACTGCATGAGTGATATCCGGCTGCGTGCATACCATAGCATACATCAGACTCCTAACTGCTGAGTATGGAACATTTGCCATCCCTTTCTTTACTTCTTCTGTAGTTGGACAATCTCTCTTGCTGAGTTTAAACTGATTTACGAGAGGCATGCTTACAGGCTTAGCACCTTTCATGTTAAATCATTCAAGCACCCGTTTAAGATACTTCTCCTGAGACAGCCATAACTTCTTTACTTTCCTATCAACATAAAGAACTTGGATAGTTCCTCCTTTAATGCTGGCCCCAAGTCCAGTATTTAGTGTGCTGGCCCCAAGTCCTTCATGTCAAAGAACTTGGATAGTTCCTCCTTTAATGCTTGAATCTTCTTTGCATCCTGTCCAACTATGAGCATGTTATCAACCTAAAGTAAAAGAATGATGAAGTTACCTTCTGAGAACTTCCAGATATAGACACACGAGTCTGCAACTATACACATGTACCCATGACCCACCATAAATGAATCAAACTTCTTGTACCACTGTCGTGATGCCTGTTTGAGCCCGGAAAGGCTCTTCTTCAGCTTGCACAACATATCCTCCTTGCCTTTTATTTTGAATCCCTCTGATTGCACCATGTAAATCTCCTCCTCGAAATGACCATGGAGAAATGTGGTACATCGAGTTGCTCCAACTTGAGATCTTGGCTTGCTGCAAGACCCAAAACTATATTGATAGATGTCATCTTCACAACTAGAGAGAAAATCTCATCAAAGTCTACTCCTTTCTTCTAACGAAAACCTTTGATGACTAATTGCGCTTTATACTTCAGTGTCTTTTCTCCTTCTTTCTTTAGTTTAAAAACCAATTGTTCTACATCACTCTTTTTCCCTTAGGAAGGCTCATCAACTCATAGGTGTCTTTCTTATGTAAGGAATTCATCTCTTCTTGCATCACCTGTATCCAGTGATCTTTGTCTCTATGAGATTGGGCCTCCTGAAAACACTCAGGATCCCCCTCATTAGTAACTAAAATGTATTCTATTGAGGGATACCTTGTACATGGTTGATAGACTCTCTCGGACCTTCTAAGCTGAGGTCATTCACCTTCGTGAGAAGCTAATCTTCATGTTCATCAGCTTCTCCTTCGTCACCGTCATCATTTGTGTTGTCCATCTTTGGTGTATCTTGCACTTTGTCGTGCACATCTCACCCTGCTATAACATCCTCTATTGGGAAAGGAACTATCGTGAGACGGGAATCTCCATCAACCTCACTATCTGACTTCTCGTCGATTGTTTGGCCTTCATGAAAGACCACATCTCTACTTCTGATAACCCTCTTCTTTATAGGATCCCATAGCTTGTACCCGGATTCTTCATCTCCATAGCCAATGAATATGCATAGAATCACCTTGTCAGCAAACTTCGATCTCTGCTCCTTAGGAACATGTGCAAATACCTTGCACCCAAATACCTTTAAATGAGAGTAAGAGATATTTTTATTTGTTCATACTCTCTCTAGAATATCGAATGATAAAGAAGCTGACAGAGATCGATTGATCTAGTAGCATGCCGTGCGAACTGCTTCTCCCCAAAATGCCTTGGGAAGTTTTTCCACCTTCCCATGCTTCAGACTTTTTCCATGATGGTGTGATTCATCCTTTCTGTGACACCATTGTGCTGAGGAGTACGTGGTACAGTCTTTTCATGCCGTATATCATATCTTGAGCAATGGCCTTTGAACTCCTTGGATGTGTACTCACCTCCATTGTTTGTGCGGAGACACTTCAAACCCTTCCCGGTCTCTCTCTCTCTACCATAGCATAAAACTTTTAAAAACACTCGAACACCAGGTCTTTTATTTTCCAGGTTTTACACCCATAATTTCCTAGATTCGTCATCAATAAAAGTGACAAAATACTTACTGCCACCGAGAGACTTCTCTTTGATGGGAGCACAAACATCAGAGTAAATCAAATCTAATACATTAGATTTTATGTGTGAATATTTATTGAATGAAACTCGATGTTGTTTGCCAAATAAATAATTATCACATGGGTATCAAGCAATACAGTTGGCTAAGAAAATTAGTCCACTACTTGCCAAATTTGTAAGCCCTTCACGCTCATGTGACCCAGTCTTTTGTGCTAGAGATTTGGAGAAGAGTTTTCCTCCACTATGTTTAGGTTATCACTGCACACCTTTGCTTGAGTTCGATATAGTGTACCAGATGTTTTCCCTTTAGCAACTACAAAAAATCATTTGGTGAGTTTCCATCTTTCATTGCCGAAGTACTTTTCATAGCCAAGTTGATCCAAAGCAAGCCTAGATATAAGAATGAGGTGCAAATCAGGAATGTGCTGCACGTCCTTCAAGGTCATCATGCATCCAACATCTGCCTGGAGATGAATATCACCAATCCCACTAATCTTTGATTGACTGGTGTTCCCCATCTTCACAACACCAAAGTTGTCGGCTTTTGTAAGATGTGAAGAACTCTTTATTGGGTGTTGCATGGTATGAAGCTGTTGTGTAGACCACTCAGCTGACATCATCATATCCAACGTGTAAGCATTCTTCTCCAAGAGTAGAAAGAGCCACTTCGCCATCTATAGTGGCAGTTGTCATGTTGTCGTCATTTTGAATTTTGCCACCCTTCTGCTCCTTCTTCAACTGTCTGCAGTTTCTTTTGATGTGACCTTCCTTGTGGCATGGTAGCACTTTATTGCAGATCCTCTGGATTTTGATCTATTTTAGAATTCCTGTGAAAAGACGGTGGAGCATTACTCCTGCTTCTTCCTCTATCTTCTGCGACGAGGGCTTGTGCATGTTCTGAGCCAAGCGCCTTTCTTCTCGTTTCTTCATTGAGCAGGCTTATAATAATAGCACTCATCGAAACGACGCCGTTCGGAGTAGAATTGCTTATGCTTACCACAAGAGTATCTGAGCTGTCCGGCAAGGACCCCAACAAGAGCAATACTTGTACTTCATCGTCAAAAGTGACTTTCATCGCCTCTAGCTTATTCATAATGCTTTGGAACTTGTTCAGGTTCTCTGCAAAGGGGCTAGCATCTTCATACTTCAAATTTGTAAGGCTTTTAATCAAGAGCGCCTTGTTCGTAGCTGTCTTCTGCTGAAACAAAGACTCAAGCTTTTTCCACAATGAGTAAGCATTAGTTTCATTAGAAATATGATGAAACACACTATCATCTACCCATTGCCTAATAATTTCAATGGCCTTTTTATTTTCTTTCTTCCAGTCTGCATCAGACTTACTTGTCGATTTTGCCTCCTCAACTTCGATCGGATCATTCAAATCCTTATAGAAACGGATATCCTCCATCTTCGGCTTCCAAATCAGCCAATTAAAACTATTGAGATTGATCATGGTACTATTGGCATTAGTACTCTCCATTTCATCTGCACAAAGAGAATAAATCTACCAATCTCTAATACCAGCTATTAAGAAAAGCAGATGATTGATTGACCTTTTCCCCTTCCCCTGTAATAAAATGGATTAAGAAGGTAAATAATATTAAAATGACCACAGGAGATAATCATCAGGATACTAATATTTTTAACGTGGAAAACCCTTCAACTGAAAGTAAAAATGACGAGACATGCTCCCAAAAAAAAACTTTCACTATGAATATAATGGGTACACAATATTTTCTCCCTAGACGCTTGGCTAAAAGTACCCTTGCAATGAACGGGGAAGAAAAGAAGAATTTTCTACACTTTGGAAAATGAGCGCAAAAGACTTACTCTCTTTTTTTTTCCTCTCCATCTCTTTTCTCTCTTTCTCTCTAACACTCAAGCTCTCTGTAACTTGAGCCTTGTTGTTGCATTGCTTGTTCTGCATTAAACCGATGAAATGCATCTCATTCATAGGCAAGAGCATTTCATTTGAATGAGACAACACATCTCAAAATAAGGTGAGCTACAACACTAAATAGTAGCTCACTTTGTAGCTCACAACTATTGACATAAGTATCAACAATTACTTTCATGCATTTCACCAAAATCTTCATGCAGACTCCGCCGTCTCACATTTTTTATTTTGTGACCTCCAAATGAGGCGGGACCCATGTAACAATTCTCCCCCTCCCGACTATTTTGAGAGGTCCATCTCTACTAGCTTTACACAGGACGGTAATGAAACAAATTTGCTAGTGTGGGGTGTTGCAACAGTCGTAGAGCGATCATAATTCTACGTATTTTTTTACAGTTACCCTTTCAAGATGGATTTTAACCCAGTAATCCCTCAGAGCTTCCGGGTTATTTGGCGATCTTCTTCACATGTGGATCCGATTAAATACCCGTACCATCAATTATTGAAACAAATTAGAGGTCAGCTTCAAGGGTTGCAATGATTCACACGAAAGAAATTAGATTTTTTTTGCTGGTAGACATTAAGCCACATGAGTTTGCAAGTTGTGCCGGTACTTTTTTGCATGCATTATTGACCTCGCGCAGATTGTTTGGACGTTGAGCCTGCACTGTGCGCTCACAGATGCAGCAGCAAAACACACACAAACTCTGGTGCCATTCGCGCATTTTAATTTCTTGTGACCGCTGCTCTCATTTTTTCTTCTCACGGACCACAAACTTTCTTTTGTCGAATCAAAGATATTACCGTATTTAGTGCCCAAAATGTCGACAGATCGACGCGATGACTTGATCGGTAGTTTTTTTAAGCATCGTGTGCCAGTAAAGCAAGATTTTGAGCCCAATTTTTTTGGCCCCCGGGACAACTGTTGGACGTGCATTTCCTCCAAGTCATCAAACAGTTTGATCGTACGATGGGTTTTAATCATTTTTGACATGTAACAAAACAATAATTTTGGGACCATAATTCATTCAACGCCTTTGGTTTGTGTGTCGCGTTGTGCGCGTGTCACGTAGCCAATAAGAAAAGTTGGATGCCGTATCATCATACAACAGGCAAAACGAAGGTATCATCCAATGAGGATTTTCTTAGGTGAGAAATTAATGAACGCAACGTCTACTTTAAACTATTGAAATATATTTACATCCATTAATGAGAGAGTTATCCATTGCTCGGAAGAACTTAACAAACAAAACCAATCTCTTCCTTCAATGAGGCAAGAGAATGAAGCTATAATTGATCAATGATCCCAATCATAGCGAATCAAGCTGAATGAATGACGCTCTTCTACCTAGCTAATAGAAGTATCTGCATTGGGTGGCGATAAGGGCTTATGGTGATGAACATAAGATCAACTGGACGGCAATAATTTTATTGCGAAAATGTGACGTGTCGCCACCTCAAGAGCACGACGCGTAGGATTTGTTGATAATTATATTTAAAAATTGGAAATTTGTGGAAGTAAATGCTATATAATCGTATGGATGGATGTGAAGATGAAAACGAACTCTATTTGTCCTGAACCACACAAGTCTTCCCTCCGTACCAACTAGAAGCTTTAATGCACTGTGTGAGGCTTGAATGCAAGGTAGAGACTCTCTTAGTAGTCATTCTATAAGAAATTTGTTCTGATGCATATACTTCTCAAAACTTTGGGCTACAATCCGACAAATACCTTTAAAAAATAAAAATAAAAATAAAAGGGGAAATTCCTATAGAGGGCCGTGAATACAAAATCACACTGGGAGGTTGGAAACGAAGACATCTGGCTAACAACTAACACGAATCTTAATGTACGCATATTACTATCGGTTACTATTGTAGTCCGATTCGTAATAGCCTAAGTGTCTTTACCCCCTAATTTCCTATATGATTTTCCGTTGACAGTTCTTAATGGGATTTTTTTTTTTTTTCCCTTTCAAGATAAGTGATCTCTTTAAGTTCAGTTGACTGGGGAAAAAAAAAACAAAACAAAAACAAAGATTAGTAGTCTTTACTTATTGCAGCTCTTTAAGTAGTTGTGAAGGTTCAAATGAAAATGATGCATGCTAGAATTGCTCAGATATATAATAGTTCCAACAAACTAAGGAATACTAAACTTTTATATCCTCCAAAATATTGCTTGAAACGTTCTCAGATATGTGAGTGATCTCCAAGGAAGTCACCCCCTCCAAACATTCTAAATTGAAGGTACAAAGTACATAGAACTAAATGGTGTCTTACAAAAGTACAATTAGAGGACATCTATAACATTTTAAGTTCTATTTAACTACATTATACAAGGTGATTATGTGCCTAGAAGAAGTATTTTAGTGTATACATTGCTTTCAATAAGTTTTTTAAAAAAAAGTAATTAATGTGAACAGTTGGAGGATTAAGGGACTTTAAGAATTTAATGGAGATAGAGAAGATGTTGGGTTAGGATTAAAGAATTAGAACTAGGTCAGGTTTAAGTTAGCTCCACCCACCCCTTTATCACTTTCCCCTCGCCCCCAAGAAATCTGCTTCTCCTTCAGCCTTCCAGTTGGTACTATTGGGTGGGCTTCAGCCCCGTGGGCCCCACTAACAGATCTCCAGTATCATCCTCGTCCCCACTCTCCTTCTCACATCCTCCTGCCACGTGTTACTGTTACTCTTTTCTTACTATTTTTAGAATGAAAGAGAAATTTTTTAAGTCAATATTATATATCTCAGAGGTCTCGCACTTCTTTTTTATTCACTTCTACATAAGAACAATATTAAAAGAGGTTGCCGATAGGCCTCTTGTACTTTCACCTAATTTCAAACCGTCCCATGTTACCATGTAGTTCAATTTTGACGATAGACCCTTATAGTATTTGACCAAGTGCGAACATACCCCGAAAGTGAATTTTCTCTTATAACTCTTAAATTAGTCAAAAGGTTCAGTTAAGAATTATATTCGCGACAAATAGAACTACATGGTGGCGTGCTTCCACAGTTGAACTATAGCAAGGGGGTCAATCCTGATTAACCGTATTAAAATTTGAACTTTAATTTGAGTAGACAGAGTTGTGGTGCTCATGTTTATTTGTCCACGTCATTTAAACAATGGATAGTAGTTTCCTATCGAATTCAAACAAGTCATCAAAAACAGTGGGGGAAAGGAAGAGAGAGGGGGGGGGGGCAAACAAAATCCCATCATCATCCCTTTTAAAGCTTGCACAGCGTCAGCCTGCATCCGAATCTTTTGCATGCTGATCAGCAAGAAACCTTTATAAAAAAGCGCAATCTCGGCCTACGTTAGCGAACCTCCCCCTCCCTCCCCCACTCATTGCACAAAATCCTCCTCGGTTTCATCTTTCCTCGGCACCCGTGCACCTTAGCCACTCAGCCCTCCCTATAATAACCCCCCCGCCCCCTTCGCTCTCAATCAAAGATTCAAGAATCGCCGACTTCTCTCCTCATGGCTCACAACGTTGCCTTCCTCCTCTTTGTCATCTGCCCTCTAATCTCCACCGTCGGATTAACCGTCGAGCCGACCGACCTCCTCCGCCTCAACGTCGACGGCCGGCTCAGCCTCGACCCCTCTGACATCCACTCGGCCTCTGTCGACTTCGGCCGCATGACCCATTCCTCGCCGGTGGCCGTCCTCCGCCCCTCCTCCGACGCCGACGTCGCCGCCATAGTCCGCGCCGCGTACCGGTCCTCCGTCTCGTTCCCGGTCTCCGCACGCGGGCACGGCCACTCAATCAACGGGCAGGCGCGGGCGACCGACGGGGTGGTCGTCGAGATGAGCCACGGAGGTGGACAGCAGGCGAAGGCGAAGCCAGAGCACTCGACGGAATTGGGTGGGCATTACGTGGATGTCTGGGGAGGGGAGCTGTGGATAGATGTGCTGAATTGGACGCTGGCGAACGGCGGCCTGGCGCCGCGGTCGTGGACGGACTACCTGTACTTGTCGGTCGGGGGTACGCTGTCGAATGCCGGGATCAGCGGGCAGGCTTTCAGGCATGGGCCTCAGATCAGTAACGTCTACGAGCTCGACGTCGTCACAGGTTGACAGACACACGATGATTAATTCTTCGGTCACAACTATCTATTATTTTAACGAAATTGCGAACGGGCCATAATTGTTCTGGGTTTGTCTGCAGGGAGAGGTGATCTCGTGACGTGCTCAGAGAAGGAGAACTCAGAGTTGTTTCATGGAGTTCTCGGAGGATTAGGGCAGTTTGGGATCATAACACGGGCTAGAATTGCATTGGAGCCTGCTCCCAAAAGAGTGAGCTCCCGATTTCCTTCTCTCATAATCAACCAGTACTAATTAAGATAAGGGATTCATTTTTTGTCATTCTAGTAACAATAATACAGCTGTTGGCTGCCTAATAATTAGTAAGAAAGCAAGCAGTGGTGTTTGGCTCATTCCGGGACCACCATTTTTGGCAAGAAAACAAAAACAAAGAAGGATTAATGTGCAGTGTGCAACACTTTAGTCTCACTGTTTGATGCTGATACCTAACCAATCTTGATAGAAAAGGTCATGGTCCATCCGCGACAGCTTGAATAAGCCAAAATAAGTATAGTTGGCTGAAAGTTATGACACCCATTAAGATAATTTGTGAATTTCCAGTATTGAACATTTCTTTTGTGTTTGCTTATTGTTTACAGGTGAGATGGATCAGAGTTTTGTATTCCAACTTCACTGCATTCACAAACGACCAAAAACACCTAATCTCCCTACACGACGTTCATCCGTCAAAGAGTTTCGACTATGTCGAGGGCTTCGTCGTTGTCGACGAGGGCCTGATCAACAACTGGAGGTCCTCCTTCTTCTCCCCAAGAAACCCTGTCAAGATTAGTTCTATTGGAACTAAGGGCGGAGTTCTTTACTGTTTAGAGATGACCAAGAACTACGATGAGTCCAATGCGGACTCACTAGATCAGGTTAGTTAACTGATCATGTCTACTAGATAGCTGATGTATACTAAAAATATATATATATATTTCTATATTAGTTAGCATATCCATTTTTTTTTAAAAGTTATGTTATTAAAAAGGTTATTTACTTCAAAACAAACTTTATTTTTACCCAAATTGATACTTATCACTATTTTAAAAAAAATTTATATAAACCACAATTACTTGCTAACATGTTTGCAATGTCACACATTTTTTCACTGTTCACCCACGGAAAATTAGATATTCTCATTTTACCTCCATCTTATTTCTTCCAACCCCTAATCCTAACCCTAGCCTCCTCCATCCTCCTTTTCTACAAGCCCTAATCCTAACCCCAACCCATGACCGCCACCTCCCCCAAACCTTAACCCTAATCCTAGTTCTCACTTCGTAAGGAATGAGGGAGTGGGAGGTCGGGGAGGAAGAGAGATGACGAGAGAAGGGGAGGGGAGTTGGGGGAGGAGGATGAGGAGGTTAGGGCTAGGGTTAGGGTTAGGGTTAGAGTTTGTGAAGAAGGAGATGTAAAAATAAGAAAATGGTGAAGGGTAAAATGGTTATTTCGCATATTTTTTGGCTGAAAACTGAATTAGGTGTGACATTGTAAACATGTTAGTAAGTAAAGGTGGTTTACAAAAAAAAAAAAAACTTCAAAAGTAGTAAGTATCAAATTGAGTAAAAGTAAATGTAGTTTTGATGTAAAAACCCTGTTAAAAAACGTATGTTTCTATATCAATTAAAATATCCGTTTTAAATTTTTTGTGGAACATGTGACTCATTCTTTTTTATGTATAACTACGTCCGATAAGATTCCCATAGAGGGTTATTTATAGGATTTCCCTTTGGAATTGAAAACATGAGAATTAATTTAGATTAACTGATTGATTGAAAGGTGCTTCTAATTTATTGCGGCTAGTGTTAAGCTCATCCTTGATTAATTGCTCTTTAATTAACTAAATACTAACTGCCATTACCTAAAGTCGCCAACCATGGAAAGGATCAATCAATCATTATAGTCATAGTTTTTGTTATCCTATAACATGGAACATGGGTACAAATCTTCTCCAATAGATCTTATTCCATCAACTTTTGTCTAATTCCAACCTAATTCCCTACTAATTAAAACTAATTAATTTTTGCAGGAAGTAGATGCACTTCTCAAGGAACTGGACTTCCTGCCAGCTACAGACTTCACCACTGACCTCCCGTATGTCGACTTCCTCGACCGAGTTCACCGGGCCGAGGTGAAGCTCCGGGCAAAGGGGCTGTGGGAGGTGCCCCACCCCTGGCTCAACCTCTTCGTCCCTGGGTCCCGCATCACCGACTTTGACCGTGGAGTTTTCCGAGGAATCTTGGGAAACAAGACCAGTGGACCCATCCTCATCTACCCTGTCAACAAGCACAAGTAATTTATTTGACCTATATAAACTTGCTTGAATATTGCATGCATGCATGCATGCATGCATGAGATACGCAATTTCTTAGACTAATGTTTAATTTTGATATTTGTTTAGGGTGATATAAGACACAAGACACATGCATGCTTGCATATTATAATTGTAGTGAAACAACCCATGTTATGGTGATAAGATATTCATAATTAACATGTATGATTGTGGATGGTGCAATTGTTGCAAACTTATAGTAATGGAAAAGCATTGATGATGCCAGTTAGATCCATATACCTATACTATTTAATTTAGGAGGACCCTATTAGATTTAATTAAATGCCACTTGATAGAGTACTAAATTTTGCAACGGAACTGATCAACCGATGCATTGAGTCACATTAGGTCAAGATCAAAAGAAATTTATCAATATAATATTTTTTTATAAAAAGAGTTCTTAATATGTAGAAAAGCACTTTAAACTTTGAAATCAAGTTTGATTCGCTATGCACTATGTTAGATTAGACAGGAAACTCCTTTAGCTTGGCGTTTGAGCATGTATTTTTTTTTTTAATTAACTTAATAGTTACTATAGGGGAGCTTCATGTAATTTATCCTAACTGTTAAGCCTAACTAATACCTTTCATAATGAGAGGTTAATTTTTAATAATGGCAAAAGCTATCGCTTTCAACATAACCCAGAAAGGATTAGATACATGGAACGAATCACGGAAAGTGATGTATATGGATTCTCCAAATCTAATTGGCTCTTTTGCTCAGTATATCTCACTCCACGCATAACAAAACATTTGATAAGACAAAGTGCCAACAAAGCTGCACATATTATCACATAAAAAGAAACATCACGCTATAATATTATGTCTATTATTACCCATATATCCCTTAATCCACTGTATTTTCAATTTTACCCTCCATATATTTGTCAGTTTACCACCATCAATATCTCTGTTGTCGTTAATAAACTTAATTAAAATAATTAATCAATAAAACCTCTAATATTATGTATATTTGTTTTAGGTGGGATGAGAGGAGCTCAGTAGTTACACCAAATGAGGAAGTATTCTACTTGGTGGCCTTCCTTAGAACTGCAGTCCCTGACTCTGTTGAGCCCAGCCAGCAATTAGACTATTTGTCACACCAAAACCAGCGAATTCTTGACTTCTGCAACGACGCCGGGATTGACATCAAACAATACCTCCCCAATTACTCGACTCTCGATGACTGGCGGCGACACTACGGCGACCAGTGGCCGAGGTTCTTGCGACGAAAAGCCGAGTTCGACCCCCGGCGAATCCTCAGCACCGGCCAGGGAATATTCCGGCCTCAATCACCATCTTCCTTGTTTGATTCGTCTTGATTCCTGAGGGGGACTACAAATTATTAACAGTTTTGTAGTTACTTTTTGAAGGATTAACACAATACGGAGAGGCCTATTAATCCAATCATAGGATTATTTGCAGATGCATCCACTGTTCTATTTTATATGCCTAATTGATGATGTCTAGAGTTGTACATAAAAAAGGAGAAATTAATGAATAGAGAATATTTGGTTACTATTGTGAGCAGGTTTGTGCCTTTTGTTGATGATGTCTAGAGTGGTACATAAAAAAGAGAAATTAATGAATAGAGAATATTCGGTTACTATTGTGAGCAGGTTTGTGCCTTTTGTTTTTGTTGCACAAGTATTTGGGCACCGTCTGTTATTGGTAAGGATGATCGTGTGAGGATCATGAGATTTGATATTGTGACTTCATAATTGTACGTATGAATCACTTTCATCAAAGGAAAGGATAAGTTGTGTGCAAATGTCGACAAAGTTGGGGCTAGGATTTCGGCAGTTGGGATAAGATGACACAAAGGTCCTTTTATGTGTGATTCTTTCAACGTCACGCTCGGGTGTTCATGTATCAATCAATATTTAAGTAAAGCTTCAACATTGACAAATGGAGAGTTATTGATTTTGACAAAATTTTGGGATTAAATATAATAGTTTAAGTTGGGTTAAATGCGTATAGGGCACCTTGCACTACTCTTTCCGTTAAAAAAAGTATAAGTTGTGTAAAAAAAATATATCATAAAATAGTTTCGTTAGAGGAATTGAGGAAATACCATAATATAAACTCTCAAGTCATTAAAAAAAGGCACTAAATGGTGGACACTCATGTGTGAGTATAGTGTCACATTAGATAGCATAAAAAAGAGCAATGGTTTAAAATAGGAGTTGAGACCAATATCTTATAGCTATAGTTTTTTTAGTTAAAATTGGTTCCTAACCTCATTTTAAAGTCATTATGTATCATGGATCAACTATACCAATGTTGAATATAGTTGTGATAGTGTAGATGCTATTTGGTTCATTTCCTAAACACCAAGAAAAGGAAATAGCGAGAAGGGAATGGCATAAAAAGTAATATGATCGAGATCCCTTTTCTTTTTCTTTCCTAAAAATTTATCAGAATGCTTGTTGAGACTTCTAAATTGCCTGTAATAATTAAGAAGATGGAGAGAATGGATGTATTTATATAAATTAAATAATGAAGAAAATATACAAATTAACTAAGTTGGGTCAACTGTTCCAATATTGGATATAATTGTGATCGGGGTATGTTTGGTTCATTTTCCAAAAACCACGAAAAAGAAATGGAGACACTTCGAATGGTATTAACTATCTAAATAATATAAAAATATTTTCAATTATGGGACACACCAAGATAAGTCAATAGTATTAGTCCACGTAACTAATTGTAAACAATTCTCTACAATCAAGATTATAGAGAATTAGGACACCAAAGAGAATTGCATGAAAAGCAATATGGGGCCCGTTTTTCCTTGTTGTTCTTTAGGAATTGGATTTACATCTTTTTGTTTTTCCTTGTTGCTCTTTAGGAATTGGATTTACATCTTTTTGGGGCCCAACGAACTATTCATGTATCCATATGTGAGTCCCACATACTTTTTTCCCGCTTCATCTCAACCAAAGTGGAAATCATTTTAAGAAATGGTTTCTTAAAATCAGGTTTCTACCCTTTTCTAGTGTTTTTTTGGCTGCCAAACATTGGTGAAAAATGTGCATTTTCTCTAATAAAGGTATTTTATGCCTTTTTTAATGCAAAATTTCTAATAATTCTTGGTAGCTTTGTAAAATTTATATAGTTTAAGTGTTTAGATTCATTTAGTTCTTAGTCTTTATTTAAGAATGAACCTTATATTTTGGAAGAAGTCCTATAGTTCTTCCAACCAAATCACATTAGATTTTGGATTACGTACGGTGGACCCTCTTACACATTCTAGAGATTTGAGTTCTTTCTATTCTAACAATCTAATTATGATTTGGACTATCTCCAAGACTCGTAAATGATAAGTTCCAGTATTTCAAACGATTGCAGGTATACTTTGAATCCATTTGGCACATACAACATGTAGCATCGAGTAGTTTATTTTTAGATAAGGTTAAACCTGGTATTTTTTTAAAACAATAATAATGGGAATAACCTCCTTGACTTTTGTTTATTTGTTAAACTCAAAGGAGTACTCATTCTTTCGTTTCAACTATCTAATTCAAAAGGAACCCTGATTAGCAAATTTACTTGGAGATTTAAGCTCCTTCTATCCAATTTCTCGATGAGAAATTTACTTGGAGATCTCAGCCTACGTAGATACATAAGGATACATGACATATGGAAACTTACTGGGGACAAAAGACATGGAAGGAATGACCTAACTTTTGTACCCTGCATAGATGCATTATATGTAATTGATGATGTCCACAGTCGTACATAAAAAGGGAAATTAATAAAAGAAAAGAACTTGGATAACATTGCAAGTCTTTGTTTCGTCCTCCTTTTTGTTGCCCAAATATTGAGCCAACCGTTCTCGGCAAGGCTGATTGCATCAAGATCATGGGAATTTGTTCTCGTGACTTCATTATATTCTAAATATTCATCAAAGAAAAGGATAACTTGGACTGTCGTAGAATAACTTAGGTCAGATTTTGGCAGTTGGGATAAGATGGGATAAGTCTGAGATCAATATTTAGTGACTGAACTGTTGAGTCAACTTAATTATG
>JBAKGM010000139.1:23769288-23779952 GCA_037177215.1 Asparagus racemosus
ATAATTGATTAAAATAGACGCAAAGTTGTATCAACACACTTGCCACTTCTGGTTTTAAAGTCTTGCGAATGGCAACCAAGAGCATTTGCTACCTAAGGAAATGACAGTCATGATTCTTCAGCTCGAAAATCTTCTTTCCTTTGATAGCTACTTTTCTAGATATATTTGAGGAATACACATCAGGAACCTTAACTGATTTTAAAATTGCACAAAACATTTCTTTCTCCTTGCTTGACATAGTGAATAAACCTGGCGGAATCTTTATCTTTCCATTACCTTGCCTTTCTGGCCACAATTCCTCTCAGATATTCATAACTTCCAAATCTTAGCGAGCCCTCAGTGTATCCTTTGTCTTCTTCTCTAAATTCAACAATGTACCTATAATATTGTCTCATACATTTTTTTATGTGCATTACATCCAAATTGTGTCTGATCTTAAGAAACTTCCAGAATTCCAGCTAAAAGAAATAACTTTTCTTCTTCCAATTATAAGGCAACCCATAATTGACATCTTTTCTTCTTCTTTTGTGACTACTGGGACCTTTTCCTTCATCAATATTTGGTGCCTTTCCAAATTGAATATTTGGATATCCATCAAGTAGATTGAGAATATATACACCTGTAGTGAGAGATGGTTTGTTATTCATATCTACAGTGTTACCAAACTTTGCTTTCTTAATTCGGTAAGGATGATTCAATGGAAGCCATCGTTGATGGTCGATATAACACTCTTTCTTGCTAAAATGCAAATACATATATCTTGTTTCATTATTGTAGACAGGACATGCAAGTTTTCCTTTGGTGCTCCAACCAAATAAATTTGCATAGGCAAGAAAATCATTGATAGTCCACAGTAGAGCAGCTCGCATTTGGAAATTTTGTTTCGAATGCGCATCATAAGTCTGAACTCCTTCATCCCATAAAGTACATAGCTCATCTATAAGTGGCTGTAAGTAAATATCGATATCATTACCAGGTGAGGTAGGGCCCGAAATCAACAAGGAGAGAAAAAAAGTTTGTTGTTTCATGCATAACCAAGGTGGAAGATTGTAAGGAATAACAACAATAGGCCAAGTGCTATGTGTGGTACTCATGATACCAAATGGATTAAAACCATCACTTGCTAAACCCAATCTGACATTACGAGGCTCCAAACCAAATTGTGGAAATCTATTATCAAGATCTTTTCACCCTTCTAAATCAACAAGATGGCGCAGGAGTCCGTCCTTCACTCGACATTCAGAATGCCACCTTGTATCACCCGCAACACCATCTGTCATAAATAACCTTTGTAGCCTTAGAATTAGAGGGAAATGACGAAGTACGTTCGTAGAGATCTTCTTAGAGCTATCTATTTCAGATGAATTACATTTCACAATGTTTGTTGATTTCTCCTTCAAATACTTTGAAGTATGACACTTCTCACAACTTGTTTTATCTTTTTTATCCTTCCAGTAGAGCATGCAATCATTAGGACATGCGTCAATCTTCACGTAATCAAGTCCTAGGTCTTTAATTATCCTCGTGGCATGATAGTGTGAGATGGGGATGTTCTTGTTACCTTGGGGAAGTGCTTCCCTCAATAGCTTGAGCAGCATATTAAACGACTTATTGCTCCATCCACCTAAACACTTTATATGGTAAAGCCTGACAATGAATGAAAGCTTCATGAATTTTTCGCACCCGGCATACAGCTTCTTCTTGCAACCTTAAGCAATTTGTAGAACTTCTCTGCATCATTATTATTTATATTCTCCGGGTTTTCAGTAGGAATATCCTCCTCATTATTATTTAGATCATCCCTATCAAATGTATCCAGCATTTGGAATGCATCATGTAACATGCCATGCATGTCATCTACATTTAGACCTCCTAAAGTAATAGGTCTGCCAAGATCTTCATCTTCTATAACCTGTTCACCATTCCTATACCATTTGGTGGAGGAACTCAATATTCCATTTACCATTAGGTATTCAGAGACTTCATCACTAATCCTGAGTGGCGTATTACCACATTTCGTGCATGGACAAGCAATCTTGCCTGACATGGATTTATTTGGATTTGCTTCAGCAAACTTTATGAATGATTTTACACCTTCTTCATAATGAGGATATGATAATCTATTTGCTATATTCATCCATGACTTGTCTGGTACTTGATTCATGTAAGAATAAGATAAATAAAGTAACTACTAAAGATCTCTTGTATTTTAATATACTAGTATGCAAAACGTGTGTTGCACGTGATGCATGTTGAAAAACTATAAGAGATGAAGTATTTGAAGTACAATTGGCATTATGAACACTAATATTTTTATCATTTATTAAACACATACTTCACATAGAGCATATATTAACTTCTCACAGAAACAAACACAACATCATGTTACAAACAAATTTTACACCTAGCTTAAGAACGTGGAATTAAAAATAAGCTTCAGTACAAAAACATTAGCATACTTAAGTTTCAAATAACATATCCACATATGAGGATAAAAAACACAACATTTAGAAATAGACAAAGTATGACACTAAAAATAAAAATTTACTACATTCTTGGATCAAAACATTCTTGGATATAAGCATCTCAACATTCTTGGATCAAAACACGAACAAATACAAATATAAGAGCAATAGAAACAAACACAATCATAAACAATCGATTTAACCCAACTTACTTACTTGACATTTATCTAACAACATAAAAGTTGTGATGTATCAAAAACAAAATTTTAATAATTACCAAGGACCTTAAAATATAACTCTATAAAAGAAACTTTCCACAATTACCACTGACCTTAAATAACCCACCAACACAAGAAAAGGCAAAAATAAATTTCAAACTGAAAACTAAAAATTAGTCAGTTCATTCACAGAGGAAGAAACTTAAAATTCTATCTTTTAAGATCATGCTAAGTATTAGTTACTAGAACTGTAAAGGATACACTAACTATACAAAAGTGTCCATGAAATTAGGAGATAAGACAGAATGTAGCAACACAAGAATATTAATGAAAGATTTCAATACAGTTCTTTAAGAATCCATATACAAAACAGTTATAACAGTGAACCAAGTCAATTTAATTTAAGGGAACTCCCATGAACTTTAGGCTATAGACAAGAAGACATGTTTTTTGAAGTAAATATAAACGATGATGGTTTTGAAGATGCTAGCAAGCTCTATGGTGATGGAGGGTGGAGGATATTTGTGTAGAGGCAACACAATCTAAGTGGCTTACTCAGTTTCAGGTTTTAGTACAGCAAAAAATACATTTTCAATGAGTCTTTAATTTGTTTCGTGTTAGTTTTGATTCCTCTATGGTGCCTTTTGAATGAGTCTAGATGTTCTGTTTCGTATCAGATTTCATTTGCCATTCCTATAGAATTACCCTTGTTTAGAAATCATTGGATTGAATTTCACGAATCCACCCGATATCAAGTCGAAGGACTGGTTTATAGAAATACTTGAGCTATACATGGACATTCTTCTATTAAAAGATGAAATTCTCTTTTAACCAGACTGATCGAAGAAGCAATAAATCTGGGTAGACATTCCTCCAGTAAAGAATTGAGAACTCTTTTAGGTACCTCGGGTCTTTTAAGTACCTCGGGTCGTATGTTCACTTACAATGTGCAGTACGATATTGGAAGGAAAAAAAAGTTCTCTGTTGCATGAAATTGTAAAGTTGAAGAAAAGATTCATGTTCAAGATTAGAAGTTGGAGAAAGTTAAAATAAATTTGATGAATACTATATCAACTATGAAGTTGATCTTGCAATTGTATCCTACTTTATCAAGAGTGTTAAATGTCAATGCATTTTTGTTAAGTTGCCATGCGATATAGATGCACATCTTCATCATAAGTTTCGTGTTTTTTTCCCTCCTTTTGGAGAGAAATCAACATACAACAGAAACTAACTCTAATTCTATTTTGGTCTCACTGCTAGGTCAGAAATAAGAAGTAAAAATGTGCATTGGCAAATGTAAATTTGTCCTAAATTATAAAAAGGTTTAATTGCACTTAACTCCATCATATATACATCCAAATCAGCTTATTTATTAGCACTTATCCCCCTCTCAATTCTCGAGGGAGTGGGGGTGTTAACTTGCAATTTATCTAAATTAAAATGAAAATCTAAAAACGCTAAGTGCTAATAAATGAGATGAGGAGGTTATCTATAACTGAAGGTATATACGATGGGGGTTAATATATAATTTATCCGAACATAAACTTATTATAAAATGTATTAATTTCATAATTTTGAAAATTTGGACATTGGCTATATTTAAAATATCTTTAAGAATATTAGCTATTACGTCAATATATATTGACTATTATTGTAAAAGTTGCAAATAAATTTTTTGTAAATATAGCCTATGTTAATGTAATTTCTGTATATAGAAAATATAGCATTCTTTTTCATAAACACTAAATTGGAATTGGCACGTTTGTTTCCAAATGGTGACAAGGCATGTTTGTTTCCAAACAAATATATGAGCATTCAAAAAATAAAAAATAAAAAAAAATACCATGTTTGTTATAAAGTTGCAAAATGAAACAAATGATTTTCATTAACTGATTACATACTATAAACTTGTATAATGATCATGCGTATGATTAATTTAAATGGAAAAATTAACGGAGTAGAGAAATCGAGAGGATCTATCTGCAACAATGGAAGTATGGCAGGTATATCCTCAAGTCTATACCCAATTGATCAGAAATACATAGTGGATTACATCGTTTTAAATACCTAATCATTATTAATATGTGTTTCTTCACCAACTAATACTATGAGACGAAAAAGGAAAATTAAAGAAATGATGGTTGACAAAATGGGATTCAGGAATGCAAATGGATGATGGGGTCACGAGACACCGTCTGAATTTTTTAAGCTAGCCTTACATTGCTATCCAGCCTATCCATTTGCAAAGTTTGGCGCCGATAATTTTGATTTAAGCATTGTCAACTTCCCACGACTTCAATCCGAGTGAAGACTCGGACTCCAGGAGAGAAAGAAAAAGAACAAAGCTTCTCAGTTTAAGGTCAGCTTAGAATCCGTTGTGCAACAGCAGAAATTAAACGGGATTGTCTCCTCTAATTAGACTGTTTTTAGACCGAAAATCCAAAAACGGACATAACGACTCAATTGCATCCTAAGCAGCGTCACAAGCTCAACTAATCAAATTGTTTGCCAAAATTCCAAAGTTATGGTGAGCACTGAGGGTTATATTTTTATATTATAACATATATCCGCAAGCTGAGCACCCTTTTAAAGGGCTGAAATATAGACTCGCAAAACAGTGTCAACTTTTAGAAAATTCACTTCAAACACGTTGCTGGTGAGATTTAAACCTGGATTGCTCTAATTTTATCTTAAAGTCTCTAACCGTTACATCAAAACTCTGAACTTGCTTGATTCAATTTTTATAATTTTATAATTTATAGTTTTAGTTGTAGTATATATTTATTTCAGGATTTTTTTTTTCTCGGGGTACTTTGTTGAGGAGTGTTCGTAATGCAATTGCAAATAAAATCACAGCAAGTTAAGTTCAAATTTGCATGAGTCATTGATTATAATCGCTGCAATGAAATGAAAGAATTTGCGCGAGCCATTGACTAAGTACAACGAAATGATCGGTTACAATTGACTTAAAACCTACCAATGGCATGAAACTCGCAGCCACAACTGTTGTTGTACCCACGAAGACGCCAAACATTACCTTATGTCTTCATGAGCCACCAACAAGACTGAAACGAGAACCACAAGAGCTCTGATATTGCAATGCAGGATGTGGCATGAGTGATGAGCCTGGAGTTGCCATGACTAACATTAAAGACAATCACGCTGATGAGTCTCTCAAGAAAAAGAGGGAAAAAACCATCACACTGTCATATGCCATTGCAAAATTAAGCTCAGATGCCTGAAATACATTATCATAGGCATTTGTTCCTGTATAATCCAGCAACAAGAGAGGGAGAAAATTTTCAATATAAAGAAAAGAGAACAGTACATGAGTCTCACTATCAATTTTAAATTATGCAAACAAAACATTGCCTTGGCAAACAGTAGAACTCAGCATAATCACATTACACATCAGCACAAACAAAATACTAAAAATAAAGTAATGAAAAATTGATGGTGGTCATGTGTTAATATCTCCTTCTTCCTTAAAAGATTTCATTGAGAAACTTTTCCCCTCAAGAAGAGGATGACATCTAAAACCGTGTCTCTCCCTTACTCCCCTCTCTAAGGGGCCGTTTATTTCCATGCATTTTTCATACTCACATTAAAATAATAAGATCCACAAGTTAAAATTCATGAATGTTTAATAAATACATTGTTTGTTTCTCTTTTTTTGTACACGGATTTGTAGATGCCACATAGGATAAATGCATCAATTATAATTCCCTAAAATTATGCTAATTTTAGTCGAATATGTGAATTTGATCATATATTCTCAATAAAATTCATGTAGAACCAAACAAATTTTAATTGAAATTTATCCTTTATAAAAATCTTCTTTAATATCCATCACAAACAAACACAAATTTAATTATGGATGTTTTAAAATCCATTAATGCATCATGATTAATCCAAGAACCAAACAGTCTCCAACTCCCAACAAATGCGTCCCCTGCTTCATTAACGTGTGGCCCACCTCAACTTTCTAAACTCAACGTCTCCAACCAATAAGCAAGCTCCACGTGAACACCAACAACATTCAAACCCAACAATCAAAATCATTCCTCATTCTGACCAAGTCATCTCCGATCACCGACAGCCCAAACCTCCGATCGAGTCCCCAGTCATCCCCTCCTTCATTTTCTATCGAATGGCTAAGCTCCCTACATCCATAACGTAGTCCTCCTCCATCGCCGGCGATCACTATGACCGGAGGTGAGAAAGATGGGCATCCTCCCATTTTCTCCCTCCTCATCATCTTCTTCTCCTCTGTGGTCCTTGTCGCCCAAGCCCGAGCTCTTTCCTCTCCTACCGACGCCAACTCTCAACCGCCCATCAAGTTCACACCAACTGATAACTATCTGATAAGTTGTGGCTCTCCGGATACCGACATACTCAACGACGGTCGCACATTCAAATCGGACATCCAGTCTCTCTCCTCCCTTTCCACCAAAGACAACATCAAGATCGTTGACACCAATGCCAATGCCAATGCCAATGACTCCATTCCTCCGTTGTATTCATCCGCCAGAGTTTTCACCGACCTCTCCACATACAAATTCACCACCACACCCGGTCACCACTGGGTCCGCCTCCATTTTTACCCGTTGCCGGACCCCACCCACCATATGACCTCAGCCAAGTTCACCGTCAATACCGATGATATTGTCCTAGTGCGTGACTTTTCCATTTCCACCGCCACACCGCTCATCAAAGAGTACCTCATTGTCTCCAAGGATGGAGTATCCCTCTATTTCGCCCCCAACAAAGGATCCATCGCATTCATCAACGCCATTGAATTAGTCAGCGCCCCCGATAGCCTCATCCACAGCACCGCAATGGCTATCTCTACCGAAGGGGAATTTTCCGGGATCTCCAACTGTGCACTCGAGGTCACCCACCGGCTTAATGTCGGAGGTCCCGAGATTCAATCGGCTAATGACACGTTGGCTAGAACGTGGCGGTCTGATACTGAGTTCTTAAAACTCCCTCAATCAGCGAAGAGTGTGCTTGTTCTTCCGAAGACTATAAAATACCCTAGTGATGGCTCCGTTACTGATCTTGATGCTCCGAGCTTGGTGTATTCGACCGCGGTGGAGATGGGTAATTCTAATGTGTCTCAACCCACTTTTAATATTACATGGGAAGTTCCTAGCAATCCCGAATTCTCATATCTGATCCGTATGCATTTTTGCGATATTGTAAGCAAGAACCTTAATAGTCTATATTTCAATGTTTACCTCAATGGAATGATGGCGGTTTCAAGTCTCGACCTCTCTACGCTGACTACTGGCCTTGCGGTCGCTTACATGAAGGATTTTGTGGTCAATGCATCCACCATAGTTAACTCCACCATCCTGGTTCAGGTGGGTGTAGTTCCTGGATCAAGCTCTGGAAACCCTAATGCCATCCTCAATGGCCTCGAGGTCATGAAGATGAGCAACTCGGCAGGGAGCTTAGATGGTGCTTATGCAGTTGACGGCTCGTACCATGGCAATGAGGCTAAAGAGAGTCAGACGAAGAAGATTGTAGCAGGAGTTGGCATTACAATGGGCGCAATGGCACTTGCCTTGTTTGGCTTTATGTTCCTCCGATGGAGGAAACAACACTTGGAGAAGAAGAGGAATAGCTTCTCATCATGGCTCCTGCCAGTGCACACTAACAACTCAAATTTAGCAAGCAATTCCACAAAGGGGAGCTCAAGACACAAGTTTGGATCTCGTAAGAGTAGTAGACAAGGGCATACAAGTTATTTTGCAGCCAATGGCCTTGGTATCGGCAGATACTTCAGCCTCGCCGAACTACAAGAAGCAACGAAGAATTTCGATGAGAATGCAGTAATTGGAGTGGGAGGGTTCGGAAAAGTATATATCGGAGAGCTTGAAGATGGGACAAAGTTGGCTGTGAAACGTGGCAATCCATCATCAGATCAAGGGATCAATGAATTCCATACAGAGATAGAAATGCTCTCGAAGCTAAGGCATCGCCACCTAGTCTCCCTCATTGGATGCTGCGATGAGAACTCAGAGATGATACTGGTGTATGAATTCATGGCAAATGGTCCTCTAAGAGATCACCTCTATGGAAGTACTTCACATAGTCCACTCTCTTGGAAACAACGGTTAGAAGCATGCATTGGAGCAGCAAGGGGGTTACACTACCTCCATACCGGTGCAGCACAAGGGATCATCCATCGCGATGTCAAGACCACTAACATTCTGCTTGATGAAAACCTTGTTGGAAAAATGGCAGACTTTGGCTTGTCCAAGAAAGGCCCTTCGCTTCAACAAACCCATGTGAGCACTGCAGTGAAAGGGAGCTTCGGGTATTTAGACCCAGAATATTTCCGCTCACAACAGCTTACTGACAAATCTGATGTCTACTCCTTTGGCGTGGTACTCTTTGAGGTACTATGTGCAAGGCCAGCCATTATTCCCACACTCCCAAGAGACCAGGTGAATTTGGCTGAGTGGGCAATGCAATCGAACAGAAAAAGACAGTTGGAGAAGATCATTGATCCAAATCTGGTCGGCAAAATTAGCCCAGCTTCATTAAAGAAGTTTGTGGAGGCTGCTGAAAAGTGTGTAGCTGAGTATGGAGTGGATCGTCCATCGATGGGAGATGTGTTGTGGAACCTTGAGTATGCCTTGCAGCTTCAAGAGGCTTCTATAGGACAGCATAGTGATGAGCCTTCTGGTGATAGTTCCAGGCATCTAGTACTGGAAAGCCCAGCACGCGTAGGATATGAGGAAGGAAACTTAGCCACCATCAACGAATCTGAGGAGTCACCAATTTTAGTCCCTGCACCACTGTTTCAAGGAAGATGAACCTAACTGGGTTTCCCAAAGCCTCCTAAGTTCATATTGTGCATACATGAAAAAGATCTAATTTCCAATGTCTGAAGAAATATCTTCTTGATGGAGAGTTTATCAGGTCGGAGGATGGTGGTTTTACGCTAGATCCAATTTCCAATTTCTGAAGAAATATCTTCTTGATGGAGAGTTCATCAGGTCGGAGAATGGTGGTTTTACGCTGCTCCTAACATAGATTCGTTTTCATCCCTTCGCTTTAGGTCAGGTGAACAAGCATACCATTATAATTTAATGTACTTTCAGTATAGACTTTTCACAAAAGAACATGCCTGTTTTCTTCAGTACTCTTTTATTTTTCTTTTTTCTTTTTTCATTTCATCACTTGTACAGTCTTTAAATAATATATGAATATTGTTTACTACATTTTATGTCCCTTGTGTAGAACATGAGATTTGTATCAGGCAATATTGCCTTTGCACTTAAAAATACGAGAGCATGTAAATTTACACCTCCCTTGAAAATGAACATCAGAGTTTCTACTAAGATATGGGGATCATCTTATCATGCCCTTAACACAGTACATCGTAGCGTGTATCCTCCATGAATCCAGAGAATAAGACTAGGTAAAACTCTTATCATGCCCTTGTCATCCTCCTCTCTTAACCCAAAACTCATTCTTCTGCCTCTCTCACTCTCTACTTGCTCAACCTCTTTGTGGAACTTATAGAAGATGGTGGCGATGGAACTTGTAGGAGAGGGTGTCGACTGTGGAGGAGGGAGGATGAAATTTAAGTGAAGAGAATAGGTTTTTTCATTTAATGAAAGGAAGAATAAAGGTATTTTGGGTATTTTTTTAATTAAAGAATACAATATATTATTCATGTAAATGCTTGTATTTTATGCTTTTGGGTTTAAAGATATATACTAGTACTATTTTGGGTTTATGAGTGTAGATAGAAGTGAATGGGTTTAAAGACAAATCAGGGGAAACCTTTGGATTTATAAGCAAAAACCCCAAAAAGCATATAATTGTACTGGAATAGCATGCAACAATTGTTAGAGCTTGCAATTAAATCAGATGCATCCATTATGTAGAAAAATGTAAAAAGCAAAGTTATTTATTCATCTAACCCTAATCTCTCTTAAATAGAGATTAGGAGGATATT
>JBAKGM010000139.1:23780052-23803821 GCA_037177215.1 Asparagus racemosus
AGATAAAATCATATCAAATCACATCTCACAATATCTCAATAATATCTCCTAAACCTTAATACCAATAATATCTAACACTCCCCCTCAAGCTGGAGCGTATATTACTATATATGTCCAGCTTATTACAAATCGAAATAAAACAGCTAGTTGCAAGAGCTTTAACAATGTCATCTTTGTCCGGAATATTTGAAGAGATCAGCGATCAGAAAATTGTAGTAACAGCCAGTAGAAAGTCTACACAGATTAACGAGTAGAAAGAAATTCAAGGTAAGTCAGCCAGTAGAAACCCTAGGCGGGTCAGCCAGTAGAAAGAAACCATAAGCGGGTCAGCCAGTAGAAAGAAACCCTAGACGGGTCAGCCAGTAGAAAGAAACCCTAGGCATGTCAGTCAATAGAAACTCTAGGCGGGTCAACCAGTAGACACTCTAAGCGGGTAAGTCAGAAGAAACGTCGAAAGAGAACCACTGTCGTTGCATATAACTATCAAAGATGCCGAAAAGTGAATAATAACGCCTATACTGTTCATTAAAGGCAACCCGATACTGTTCATCGCATGAACAGTACCAGCGGTTGATGAACAGTAAATACGTACTGTATCTGCTCGGGGAAGATGAACAGTATTCACAATGAACAGAGGATGAACAGTACTTTCATCACCAGAACTCCGGCAATGAACAGTATCCTTAGGGCAGTATTACATGAATGAACAGTACCAGCGGCTGATGAACAGTGCCACAGCTATGAAAGAGAATTGATGAAGTCAGTATCGAAGCCGTCGAGAGGAAGCACATAGTGCGGCAAAATTCTCTCGGCGGCTGCGGATGAACAGTGCCTGATGAACAGTATCGGGCTGATGAACAGTGCACGGCTAGGGTTTTATGTGGGATGGAAGGTGGCGGCTAGGGTTTAGAAAATTTAAGAGAGAGAAGAGAGTGGCTCTGATACCATGTAGAAAAATGTAAAAAGCAAAGTTATTTATTCATCTAACCCTAATCTCTCTTAAATAGAGATTAGGAGGATATTACAAAATAGGTAAGAGATAAAATCATATCAAATCACATCTCACAATATCTCAATAATATCTCCTAAGCCTAAATACCAATAATATCTAACACATTAGTTCTTTATTAATTGTCTAAATTAGTTCTTCATGATATGTGTTGTAGTAAAAATTAGACCCAACAATACATAGAATGTGACTAAAATATCCCAAAGCATGCCTTGATTTGTTCCCCCTCCCCCCCCCCCAAATGTTAAACAGCAAATTGTGCATTAGACTAACAACTTTAATAAGATTCTTTGTAATTAGTATAAAGAGTTAGCATCAGCACAATGTAAAAGAGATTGTGAATCTAGATAGCACTCCATAGAAGAAGTACAATATGGAGTTATATTGAAGGGCAACAATAGTCATATCAAAAGGTTGACAGAATTTGACATAACCAACAGCCAGGACATGAGAAGCCCTTTATCTTGCAGAGTGAATCAAGAGAGGCTAATCACTATCGTCAAAAATGTATCACGAAGAAAAAGGCTTCAAAGTAAAATTTCCGTGTTGCATAGCTTACGAGTTATCCAAGCCTGCCACTTAAGTTCAACTTCTCCCCAAGATGAGAAAATTGTGTTCCATAAATTATTACCCAGCCTCAAGCGTTTGTTTAAGTCACACTAACCTCCTAATGTAGGAATTTGATTGTGGACAAGTACTACTTGGTGCCCAATTAAACACCTTCTGCAAATAGCCGCTTCATTTCCATTCTTCCACTGACTCTGACTCCCCTAAACTTGATCTGAAATATATCTTACATGATTACACATCCACGTGAGTTTACCAGGCCTCTCAACAAGCCAACAGATCAACTAAAGCATGCTTCACTAAGAGGTATGAACTCGTAGTGCCCTCTAACCGGTAACTCTCCTCTAGTTTAAAGTCTGCAGTACACTCTTGTTTACCCACTTTCCTCCAATTGAAAGAATACTCTCTCACTTGTGATATTAAGAACACTACTGTAGAGAAACAAAAGTGGTTTTACAACATCAGTTCAGTTGGTTCAATTCCGCTGCTCTTAAGTTCTTAAATTTATACTGATCACAATCTTCTCTCCAGACAGTTTAGAATCAGTTAAACTAATAGGTGAGGATTCCCTTCTATTTATTTTCTAGCCTTCAAGAAGATATCCCATGGAAGCACACAAGTGAAGGATTACTACACACATACTGTGGGATGCTTGCATAGAGGAAATAACTATTCACTAAAATTCTCACGAAAGAGTTTTAAAGATGGGACGCTGTTTTCAATGAACTTTACATCTAATTTCTTTCTTTGCCAACTCCCTCTCTTTCCTTGTTGAAGCTGTTAAATCTTTTTCAAGCTTTAGATATGATGAGATGTGTATGTGCCATGATTTCCAAAATTGTATTTACCATTTTGTATTATTTGAAAGCAAATACACAGAGTAATTTGTAAGTAATTAGTACTAATGTGATAATCCATGATATCAATGCAAAATTTGAGAAAGAAAAAAAAAACCAGATGTTTGATTGCACACAGAGAAAAAGATGCATCTTCGATCTAAAGTCATAATAGCAAACCATTGTCATAAATAGCATGAGAGAGCTTGAACATTATCCTAAAGATGGTTGACATAGATTTCAGTCGATTGTCAATGTCACCTGCAATTATGACATATAAGTGAGATTAGTGTTCCACCCACACAAGCAGGAAAAGAGTCAAAAAGGGGACTATAGAAATTTGAACCTTACTATGATAGGCAGTAAAATTGCTTGACGTTAAAGCCTATCTTCTATATATGTATTTTGAAAGGGGAAAGTTTATACTCCTCGCAACCTGTACCAAATATCAAAAATCCAGAGACCATGAAGGTTAGAAGTAAAAACATTCTAAATTGACAATCATAGAAGCAGAAGAAGATAAAGGGAAAGCACATATGCCACAGTACAAGGAATCAACCTTCAAAGCCATTTCTTCATCAACAGTAGAACGATATCTGGTGGAACCTTCTAATGGACAGCTCCCACTCTTGCATAAAAAGTTAGCATTGCAGAGAGTAGACAGCTGCAATAAAACATCAGACATTAGACCAACCTTCCCGCCTCCATTCATAATTCCTTCTTCTTGAGGTTCTTCAGCAAATACATCTTCTGCCACCGATGCAATGCACTGAAAAATTGCTAATAGCCTCTCCAATGGAAAACTTCCAGGTCCCTTCATAAGTATTTCTTGTGCCATAGCATCTTTCTGGTCGATTGATGTCTGAGAACTCCTATACATAATTGAAAAAGCAACCACAAACATATTTCCATATTTAGCAATACGAGAATAATCAATGATAAATCAAAATGGTCATTCAATTGATAGTGGCAATACTTTCTCTTGCGCCTCCGGTTGTTAGATCCTCCAGTTGAGTCAAACAATGCTGCATCGAGGGTAGCAGGATTCCTCGAAGCAAGAAAGGCAGACAGAAGAAGGTACTTAGCAGACACCGACATATGAAAATCCAACTCATTAGAAGCCTCTTTCTCACCTATTCTCCTTGAATTCAACTTCTTATCACTACTTCCTTCCTTTGCAGCATCAAGTGAAGACCAAGAAGGCACCTTGAAAGTCTCATTTAAAGCAGTTAATAGGTGAGGCTGAAGGTTATCAAACAGCCTTCTCTTTGTAGGCTCATCAGGAACCAATCTTGGATCAGTTAAAGGTTCACAATACTTTTGAAACAAAGGTTCCAAGGCAATTGACAACTCATCGACTCGCCTCGTAATTCTATAAAAAGGCTTCAATACAACACTATATATAGAGCAAAGAAAACAATTATCATCAGCCACAATCAAGCCAAACATAGAGTCCATCTAAAGTTACCAAATTTATAATTCCACATAAACATACCTTAAGAAAGAGGAATACAGCTTCGGGTTTTCTTGATTTCTCATAAATATAGCATGAAGGTTCTCCCCGGTGTAATCGGGGAAATAGACTGTCACGGGTTCTATCGACCCCGTACTCAAATAGTAACCATCAGGTGTCGAACTACTGATATAAACAAAGCCTACTTCAGGAATTCTCAAAACATCATTGATCCTAAACAACAAAGACAAAACACTAGCATTCTTATCCCACGATCTAATAACCTCCACATTATCAAACACCAGATAGATCATCTTCCCACAAACCATTTTCTTTTTCCCCTTCCCAAGATCATTCAACGCCTGAACCAAAGAATCTCTCAGCAAGTTGACAAACTCCGACGCCCTCTCGCATCTCTTCGCGCTCGAGTACCCGTTGCTCTCGCTCTTTCTATGAAAAGCCAACTGATTGAGTACCGATTCGAATAGGATTCGAGAGTTGTAACAAGATCGGCAGCCTACGTAGACGAAAGGGCGGTTGAGGTGGTGAAAGATTTTAAGGATGGTGCTGGTTTTTCCGGTCGAAGCTCCGCCGTAGAGAAGGATGGGCAACATTGGGGAGTCTAAGGGACCGATCAATCGCAGGACGTCGAGGATTTGGATTCGGCGGCCGGGGAGGCTCGAGAGCAAGTTTTCAAGAGAAATGGAGGTCTGAGAGAATGTGAGGCCATTGGATGGGATTATGGTTAGGGTTTCGGCTGGGGGTTTTGGCGGTGAACTGAGAGAGGAGGAGGATGATCTTGTTGTTCTTTTGTTGGGGGTTTTGGGGATATCGTCGTCGTTTGCCATTTTCGTTCTCTGAGAGCTTCTGAGTTTGAGAAGAAATTGGAGGGATTAGAAACCCTAGGTCTTGTGGGAGTGAAGAAGAAAGAGAGGGAAAATGAACGCGCTTGGGGTTGGGCGGCAAAGTTGAAGAATAATGGGCTGGGCCTAACGGAGATGGGCGTTTGCAAACTTTCATTGTGTGTTCGTTGAAGGAGAAAGAGACACGGAGAGTTGAAATTCACAATTAATTAACTCTCCACCGACGTATCATGCGGGTTCTGATAAAATTTTTAGATGGTGCTTGTGAACGCTTTTTTTTTTTTTTTTTAAGCGTTTAAGTTATGCTAAATTTTAGTGGCTTTTAGATTTTTTGATAAAAATGTTATAAAATAGTTTGAGTAGAATATTAATTTGTTTGGTCAAATCTAGCTTTTTTTAAATGAGCTTTTTTTAAAAAAAATATTTAGATTTTTTTTAAAGCGTTTAAGTTCCGCCTTCTCTCCTAATGCCCGGTGACGTTGCTCCGGTCGGGGGTTCACCTACGAGAAAGAACACCTGTGGAAGGGGCGGAGTTGGGATCTCTAGTGATCCTTCCGACAGTCAAGTCAGTAAAAGGAAGAGGAAAATATGTGAAGAGAATTCTCTGAGATAAGATTACTTACTTGGTTCACCGTTCTTACCGCTATTTATACCTAGAGTTTGGAGAGTATTCTTGTTTTCACGCTTGGCAAGAGACAGCTGCCTCCACGTGTCGGGAGATGATTGGGTCAGCTCCCGCATACGCCGGCCACAGTAGTATGTCTCTGTCATAGTAGCATGCATTTACAGGTGTCAAGACTGAGAATTAGCGTTGTCTATTCGCCATTAATGGGATGGGATTGGCGGCGCCCGCAGCAGCATGGGTCCGAGGTGACTTAAATACCGTGAGGGATAGAGGAGTTAAGGGGGCTGCCAGTGCATTCAATGCGATAGTGATGGGTTGTCGGGTGTGGACTTCATATAGCCGTCATTTAGGTGGGGGGACCACGAGCGACGAGAGGGGGGAGTCGAGGTCGAGTGGCCGACTTGAATTGTGTCTCTAGTCACTCAAGAGAGCAGTTGGCTGAAGAGGGTGACCAGCACCGCTTCTCGTGTCATTCCCGAGGGTGAAATGTCAAGAAGGGGCTGCCTGTCTAACGCTCTGGGCCCTCGGGGGATGGATAGTGGCGGACGACTCTAAGGTGAATGGTCGATTGAATGGACGACCGTCACCGCATTTCTCGTCGTCCAGGGATAGAATGGTTGAAAGGTGGCCGCTGGTCGCCCTTTCGTGTCGCTGGGGACGACTGAGGGGCTTGCGAGCTGATGGTTTAAAAGGGAGTCGGCAGTCCGACCTACACCGCCTTTCACGTCGGCCGCGGGGACGGTTGTCCGATATGTCATAAGAAGGGCGGTGAGCGTATGTCGTTTTACTGGCCAGACACAGGGGTTTATGTTGCTCTAAGTCGGCAAGCGAATGTGTTTATCCACACTAATGCTCTGTCTCCCTTTTTAATCACTTATTAGTGGTTATGACCACAACACCTAGACTCCCATCTAATAATTACATCCAATTCTTTGGAGTTATATTATAAGATAGACAACTCAAATTTGGGTAGGAAATTAAAGTTTTCTACCCAAAAATGATTGTTTACTTTATATTATAAGTAGAAAGAATTGGTACTAAAATTCATAATGATTAGATCCGTCCAGTTCGGATGGGTTCGGAATATGGTAGTGCATACATTCAACTTTGTATACTTTATATATTTCCATTTCTTAAAAATTTCGGCAACACGTATTCATTATTCTGTGTGTACAATAAGCATATATTTTTCTGTGTTTCAGTCTATTGCCAATACACATAATAACATCTGCACAGTGTACAGGGAAAATAACGGGTACTAGCTGTCAAAAATTTTAAGAAATGAAAACATACAAAATATATGAAGTTAGATGTAATCACTAGTATATTTTTAATGGGATAAAAGCCTTCCTATGATAGCCAGTAGAGTGTTCTAATCAATCTATATATATGATTCTGTTTTAATTTAGAAGGGAAATATTTTTTGGTAAATGTTACATATGTGTAATTATTCGGTGTGTTGTCTATATATTATCATGAAGAGTCATAAATTTACTAGTAGTAGTGAGATTAATTGTAGTTAATAATTATGTCTAATCTACAGATGAGGATAATCCTAGACAAGTCGTGGATAGATATTCCTTGACTTGAAAGATATCGTGACACGCGATATAAGGAGGGATGTGACACCTTCATGTGGTACGCTGAAATGAATCCAAGGAATTTAAGTAGCGATGCTATGTATTGTCTCTGTTGTAGGTGTAGGAATATGAAGTTGCAGAATAGAAATGATATACGAATCCACCTAATAAATTCGTGATTTGATGAGAAATATATATATTGGTCATATCATGGGGAATGTTGTATTGAAGATGATGAGCCGAATGTGTGTGTTGGTACGTCCGATGGCTTACAGATGGAAGATACAGAAATAATATTCAATGATAGTTTTTCCCACCCGAAAGAATATGATATCAATAATAACGTTGAAGATGATATTGGAGATGACACACAATTAGGATGTTGCACTTCCGTGATGAAGCCTGACTCGATGAGCCTTTTCACTTCTTCCACGATTGCCTCCATAATTTGCAGACGGCTTGATTTTAAGGCAGTGGGTAGCCACATTCAGGTCGAGCCTGGCATATCTTCATAGTTCCAAGTAAACACGTCGATATATTCCCTAACAAGAGCGATCAATTCCTCCTTTTCTTCTGTGGGAAGACTACAGCTCATGAAAATTGGCTTTGGATTGTCTATGTCGCTCATATTGATCTGGACAACTACATCTTCAGTGGGGGACTCTCTTTGCTCAAACCGGTCCCCGTACTGCATATTGAGAGGTGATGAATCCACGGGTGTTCCCATGTTGTCATCTCCTCGTCGTCTTGCCATGGTGCTAGGGTCGGCAGTAGTCATATTGACCATCAGAGCCTTGCAGACCTTACCCAGGCTGACGTCAGAATCCCAAGCAGATGAATCAGACGAATGTCCATCCCCTTCATCAGGTAAGTGGTCATCGATTAACCAAGAGCATTCGTCTTCTAAGGAGGATTCGTATCCCGATCCCCTTCTGAATGCATAATAGTTGTCCAGCTTCCCTTTTGGTACATATGCCACTTTGGGTGGGACTTCAGGACCTCGTCCGAAGCAGAGACCAAGTTATATCCCTACTTTTTCATGATATCCAGTGTTTTTGAACTATATCTGAATGTATGGAGTATAGGCTCATTATTATCGATGTCTTCCTCTAAGAAATGATTTAGCGTCGGAACCGCATCTCCTTCTCCGTAGACCAAGTCTTTTTCACTACTTGATCTACCTGGGATGATGAACGTTCTCCCAAAAGAATCTTGAAACTGCTTCTGCGCTATACACGACGACCGTGTTGGTAAGTGCAAGTTGGTATCGTTATATAACCCTGTCATTACATCAGTCAAAGACCACGAGTAATCTAAATCATCTTTTATTGATTCGTTAGCAAGTTGCCGATTACAACCTTCATCCGACGATTCTTCATCGTCAAGATTGATTATAAGGGGTACAATGTCATTCAAAACAAACCCGCCATTATAATCAAGCTCGCCTTCAGTATCAGCTTCCCCACAGCAGTCCGTGCCTTGGGCCGATGATTCAGTATCGGACTCATTGCCATAGAGGAGAGAATCAGTTAAATAATTCTCTATCCCCTTGAACGGCTGTTTGTCCGCGACCACCGTCTTGACTTCATTATTTGTGTCTACATATTTGAGACACTGATGAGGAGTAGAGGGAACTATAACATTATTGTGGATTCAAGGTCGACCCAACAATAAGTTATAGGAAGTCTCAGCATCGATCTCATAACACGTGACCTCGGACTTCAAATCTCCTATCTGGCACTTTACCAAGCGGTCGAGACCCGCTAGTGTTAAATCCGTAGATCACTGTGCCTGTTGACGCCAGCTTACTGGTAGGAATTCGGAGACTATACATGAGCCGTAGGGGCATGATGCTCACAGCGGAACCCAGATCAACTTGGATCCGGTTGACTTCACTAGAGCCGATATACCTGGTGAAGTACAGTGGCCTGTCATGTTTGCAATTCCTCATCTGCATGTCCTCCTTAGTAAAGGTGATGCAGGGGAGGTGCTTGGCAGCCAGGTTGCAGTGCTGGGCCGTTGATGACTCTAGTTCTTCGGGAGCTGCTTGATCTGTGTGAGGAAGACTTCAGAATCAACCAGAGCTTCTTGTAAAGCTTCCCGAGTCTCTTTTGACAGTCGCAGAAGCTCGTAGAGAGTGATTCTCACTGGTATGTTGGCCAGCTGAGCCATCACATTGAAGCGGTATGGGGTGTTAGAGCTTCCCGATTTGTCTCCTCTAATCGGGCGATTGAATCGAGACTGCCTCAGGAGCTAAACCCCCTGTGGTTGCTTCTCCTTTGATTTAGTCGTAGCTTCTTTGGCGGCTGCCTGTTGTGCCTTCTCTGCACGGGTGAGGGGGGTTGCTGCTACCCCAAGCTCTGACAGAGTCTTGGCATTCAGATCAGGAACTTCTAGGTACTTGTACCGGTACTCGTCTCCGCTCCTGGTGGCGTGGACCTCAGGTTCATCCTCTAGGAATTGAAATATCACCATCCGCTCATCATCTTCCTCTAGGACTGCAGAGGCAGCATGGGACAATTTTCCTTTCCCCTTCGACTTTTTCTTGGACGAAGAGGAAGCCGCCCATTGATCATCTTCGAGTAAGTCGAGATGGACCCACAAAACTTTGCCGTTTGGAGCCATATGTGGTACAAGCCCCTTTTGGCGCTGCTTGTGCGGATCGTCATTCGCCGTCTTCATTGCCACCTTTACCATAGGTTCGGGTTCAAACTATGTCAAAGGCACCGAACTGAAGCTGATCGACACTGCATTTGCTCTGACCATTTTCTCCTTGGATGGCTTCATTGTAATAACCCCCACGTCGATTAGGGCTTAGATTTTGTCCTTGAGGCCAAAACATGACTTGGTGGGGTGGTGGACCGTCCTGTGGTAGGCGCAATATCTCGGGTCGTTGGTCCTCCTCGCTTCCCCTTGATTCTGAATCGGAGGGAGCTTGATCTTGTTATTTTCCAGTAAGTATTTGAAGAGGTCGAGAATCTTGTCGTCCCTAAAAGAATAGGACTTAGGGAATCTCGGCTCTGAAGGCCTTTGCTTCTGTGCCCCTTGCTACCACTGCGACTGTGATTGTTGCGGCGCCCGTTGCTGCGGCTGCTGTTGGGGTTGCAGTTGGAATGTCTAGTTTGCGACTGTCGTTCTAGCCTGCTCCTTTCCCTTGCCGCGAGGAACAAAGTTGCGTTTTGAGGCTTCTGTAGCCGGTTGGCCTCTTTCTGCCTTTTTCCTCTTTAGGAAGCATTTGGCTTGCTCGCCACGCACCTTTAGATCCTTCCATGTAGCGGAGGGTGCCGTTCCCATTGCTTCGAGTACATCTGGTCACAAATTGTTGTGGCAAGTTTGGAGAATAAACTCCTCCGTAATCGGATCGTGGCAGTTCATCGCCTTGTTCTAGCATCTTTTGATGAAGGTGTCCACCGTCTCTCTGTCCTTTTGCTTTTCATCGAGCAACGTCCCGATAGATATCTCGGTGTTGTCGTCGAAGAAGTTGGAGAGGAAAAGGGACTCCATATTGTCCTAACTGGTAATGCTGCCTGGTTTAGGACGGCGGTAGCAATCGAAGGCAGCTCCCCGAAGGGTGCCGACGAATGACCGAACCATCAGGGGCTCGTTTCTAGAAATTACCCCCAAGTGAAACTTGAAGTAAATCAAGTGCTGAGTGGGGGACCCCTTTCCGTCGAACGGCGTGAAGTTGATCAGACTGAACTTCGACGGATATGGGATCGACTTCCACTCTCTGGGGTATGGACATAGTATTCCGGTCTTCTTCACCTCTTGGGCGGAGATCAGTGTGTTGATCTTGCTCTCAAGATCTTTGATCTTCTCATTCTCAGAGGCCATATTGCCACTGGCATTCTTTTGGGCATGCTCAGCATTTTGTTCTTCAGGGGGTTGTCTTGCGCCATGGTCTTCTTCGTCAGAGTCGCTGTCAATTCGGTTGACGTTGTTACGATGACTGGTCTCTCCTTGGTGATTTGTCAATGCCTGGATTTGTTGGTCATGCATTTCGCACATCTGCTGCATGGCCATCTCCATTTCAAACTTAAAATTTTCTTTCTGCTTGGCCATTGCCTTTTCGAGCATCTTGGCGACCTGTTTGGCACTGATCATGAAGACTTCGCGAGACTGCCCTTCGCTGGAGACCGTATTGTCGGAAGCCAGTGCGAAGCCAGCATCTGACACTTCATCTTCTGATGGCAATCCATTCAAGATTTTATCATATTGAGGGCGTCAAATTGTGCCGGTACGCAACAGAGTAAGCCAGTCGGACGCTCGGGGACCGATATGATCCGCCGTCCCTCTGCTCATCATATTATTGGTGACTCTCAGCAATTCGTCGCTTCGAGACACCAATCTTTTCTTGCGGAAGTGTTTGGGGCTAGGCTTTGGTAAGCCGTCGCCTAGTCTATCAAAGATGGATACTCTTCCCAGAGTTGATCTGTGGCAGCCACATTCTAATAACACTGCCTTGATTAACTTTGAGCAGAGGCAATGCGTCAGCTTCTCGGGAGAGTTCCTCTTTTGGGATTTTCTCGTACCCACAGCACGGTAGTACAGCTCATCGGCATGAATGCCAGAGCGAAGTATCGTGTGTTGGCACGATCTCTCGGGTATAACGTCATCGTCATCGGACGAAAACGTCTCCTTCCGAGGACGGACTGCTTCGTCAATGCTGCCAAAAGTGACTCGCCTTGGCATTCGCCTATGTGGGCGTGAAGTCTCGGCAGGCTCTCGGACTTCGATTCTGAGTTCGGCAAGTGCAGGTGGAGTAGCCTTGAGGTGGGTTCGACCTCCTGCACGAGGAGTGACCCATGATTCCCTCAATGGACCAAGGCGTTCCCTGATGGTCGGCCTGCTGGTCGTGGTGGGAGTTGGCTTGGCCAGGAGCTTGGGTGTGGACGCCGGCGGTGGCCTCAGCGCCGTGGCAGCTTTGGTTGGGGCGCCGGCGGGTTTCAGCTTGGGCGCCAGAACGATAGGTGTTGGGGCGCCCTCAGCTCTTGATCTGGGTGCTTGGGAAGTAGGTGCTGGGGCGCCTTCAGCTCTTGGCTTGGGCGCCGGGACAGGAATTGGAGTGTCAGAGGTTTTGGGCTTGGACGCCGTGACTGCCGAAGCTAGAGTGCCGTTAGATTTGGGTCTCCAAACCTGGCGGTGCGTCGACGGCTTCTTTGCCACCTCCTTCTGCACCAGAGCTCGTGCCTGCGCGAGGAGCGCGCGTCGCTTTTGGATGCGTTCCTAAAGCATGGAGCAGTTCCGCTTGACACGGACCCACTCATTGGTTGATGACTTGGGGGGGGCCGTCGATGATCCGAGGCTGGAGCCTTTGGGTAAGTCTGGATCTTAGATCTACCTCGTAGCGGATCCCATCTGTTGATTGCATGGCTTGGGCAAATTTACGGGCCATGCTTTGTCGTCGCCTTTGGCGGGCTCACCAGGAGAGTGCGGCACGTCGGCGGCAGTTATCTCGGGCGCTGAGGGAACTTAGGCTTCGGGAGCCAGAGGTAATTTACCGCTACGGGTGGTAGTGGGGTTGGCTTCGCCGTCCTGGGACTCTACGTCTGAGGCCCATCATGTTCTCCTTACAGCATAGACTTTCTTGGAGTGGCAGGGGGAACTGGATCTGGAGGAGGAGGAGAGGTATTCCTCGAACTTTTGCTAGTCGAATTCGAACTCGACCTCTTCTTCCACTGTGATTGGAATCCGCGGCTGCAGCACGACGACCTCAGATCTGAGGCTGGTGGCTCCCACTGTGGTGGCCAGCTTGTTCTCGGATAAAGTCGCTGATTTTTCCATTGATCTGAATCTGTTACACCTTTATGGGGTTACAAACAAATCTAAATAAAAAGATCACCTTTTTATAAGGCTTACCACGAAAAAAAATCAAATGAAGATCACAACTTTAAACCAATTGAACAAACGCGGGATCCGTTTATCGGATCCTGGCTTGCGTGGATGTCTTTGCCTGTGACGGGGACTTGTTTCGTCCATGGACCACCGCGCAATCCCGATCCAAGTAGAGATCTAGATGCTGGATCTGCGGATCTGGGATGTTTATTTCACAAAGGAAATAAAACACCGACGGGGGTCAATCTCACGAAGGAGATGATCGCCGAAGTGGGTGAGATCTACTAGGAGAAATCACACGCTGACCCTGAGTCTAAGATGAAGCCTAGACTTGACGGTAGATCCGCAAACCTGACCTAGATCATTGTAGATTTGAGCTTGAGTCCCTACCTCACAAAGTAGATTTTGCGTGGATTGAACCGCTTGCTTGCACGGGACGTAAATCTGACCTTTCGATATTCGCCAGTGCTTGGATCTGTGAGAAAGAGCTCGTGGATCTCGTGTAAAGCTCTTGCAAAAATCTCTAAATTTCTAACCCTCCACAACTGAGACCACCCCCCCATTTGTAGGAAAAACAAGAGGGGGGGTGTTGGTTCGGCCAAGTGGCCGAACCACTTCGGCCAAGGCCGAAGCTTTTTCAGCCCAGGCCGAGCTTCTTCAGCTCTTGGTCAGTATTTTCGCCCGTTTTGACCTGTTTTCCAGTATTTCTGAGCTTGGTTGATTGTTCCGTTGATCCTAGAATCCGGTTGGCATAGCGTCGTCGTTTTGAGCTTGGTTAATTCTGTCATGTCGACGCTTAAGTCCGGTCGACTCGCCTTGTCGAATTTCGCTGACTTGAAGCTTCGTCACTGGATTTATCCCACGATACATCACTTCGTTGATTTGTACACCTTGCCGACTCACTTCATGTGTTCGTTGACTCGCTTTATGCGTTTTGTGGTGTAGTTACGTTGTCAGCGATTCTTGGTCGCATTGCTAGACAGGTCGTCGGTGTCAACCCACCATCACGAGTCTAATTTGGGCACTGATGAGTGATTTTTAATGCCTACACGTCAGTTGATTTTTTCCTCGGCACCGGGGCAGTTAGTGCTGGGGCGCTTGCAGCTCTTGGCTTCAGCGCCGGGCAGGAGTTGAAGCGCCAGTGGACTTGGGCCTCCAGACATGACGGGTTGTTGGCGGCTTCTCAGCCACCTCCTCCTTCTTCAACTTCAAGCTTGTTGCACCAAATCATGTGCCTGAACGAGGAGCACGCGGCGCTTCCGGATGCATTCCTGAAGCATGGAACAGTTCTGTTTGACTCGGACCTCTTCGTTGGTTGACAGCTTGGAGGGACCGTCTATCACTTGAGGCTGGAGCCTCTGCGTATGTCTGGATCTTAGATCCGCCTCATAGCAAATCCCATCTATTGATTGCATCGCTCGGGAGAATTTGCGCACCATGCTTTGTCGTCGCCACTGATGGGCTCGCTTGGAGAGTGCGGGCATGCCATCGGCAGTCATCTCGGGCGCCGGGGAACTTGGGCTTCGGGCGCCGAGGAGAATTTACCACTACTGGCGGCAGTGGGGTTGGATTCGCCATCGAGGGACTCTGTATCTGAGGCCCATCGGGTTCTCCTTGCAGTGAAGACTTTCCTGGAGCGGCAGGGAGAATTGAATCTAGAGGAGGAGGAGAGATACTCCTCAAACTTTTGTTGGTCGAACACGAACTCGATCTCTTCCTCCACCGGGATTGAGATCCGCGGCTACGGCACGACGATCTCCGATCTGAGGCCGGTGGCTTCCACTATGATCGCCAGCTTGTTCACGGGGAATGTTGACTTGTTTTCCATTGCTTTGAACTGTTTACAAGCTTCAATATCCTGAAACAAAATTCAAATAAAAGATCGCCTTTTTATAAGGCTTACAATGAAAAAATCAAATCAACTTTATAACTTTGACCTAATTGAACAAACGCGGGATCCGTTTATTAGATCTTCGCTTGCGTGGGTCTCTTTGCCTGTGACGGAGACTTGTTTTGTCCATGGACCACTGCGTAATCCCGATCCAAGTAGAGATCCAGATGCTAGATCTGTGGATCTAGGGTGTTTATTTCATGAAGGAAATAAAATACCGACAGGGATCGATCTCACGAAGGAGATGATCGCCGGAGTGGGTGAGATCTACTAGGAGAAATCACACACTGACCCTGAGACTAAGACGAAGCTTAGCCTTGAGGGTGGATCCGCAAACCTAACCTGGATCGTTGTAGATCTGAGCTCGAGTCTCTACCTCGCAGTGTAGATCTGGCATGGAACGAACTTCTCGCTTGCACGGGACGTGGATCTGAACTTTTGATCTTTGCCGGCGCTTGGATCTGTGCGAAAGGCTGCGTAGAGCTCTCAAGAAATCTCCAACGTTCCAACCAATCTCCAACGTGCAGGTCAAAAGAATCCAACCCCTCGAATGAAGCCCCCCTCTCCCTATTTATAGGAAAAGAGGGAGGGGAGAGTGAGTTGGTTCAGCCAAATGGTCGAACCACTTCCGCCAAGGCCGAAGTGATTCGGCGATGGCCGAATTACTTCGGCCAAGGCCGAAGTGTTTCGGCCTAGGCCGAGCCTTTTCGGTTTTGGTCGAGGTATTTCACCTACCTTGCTCTATTTTTCAGTATTCCTGAGCTTAGTTTATCCGTTTTGTAGATTCTGAAGTCCTATTAACCCAGATCCGCCATCGTTTGAGTGCCGTTTAGTGCCGTCTCACTTTTCTGACACTGTAGTCTTGACTTCCGCGGTATTGCGGCTTCGATTCTTGCAGTGTCACGGTCCTGTCATTGGACTCGCGTCTTAACGTCCCATCATCATGTCATCTGATGGGTCGTCAGTTGTGAACCCACCGTCACGAGTCTAGTTTAGGTACGGATAAGCAATTTTCGATGCCTAGAGCAGCATGATAATACAACTCATTGGCATGAATGCCAGAGCAACCCCTCGTGTGTTGGCACGTCTTCACTGGTATGACATCGTCATCATCTGACGAAAATGTCTCCTTCTGAGGACAGACTGCTTTATCAAAGTTGCTAAAAGTGATTCGCCTCAACATTCGCCTGTGGGGGCGTGAAGTCTCGGCAGACTGTCGAACTTCAGTTCTCAGTTTGGTATGTGGTGCTGCAGGGGTCTTCTTGCCTTCATCAAGGTGGGTGCGACCTCCTGCATCAGGAGTGACCTGTGACTTACTCAACGGACCCAGGCGTTCCTTGATCAAAATTTTGCCTTGATTGTCTTGCAACGGCCCGAGCTGATCCGTGATTGTTGGCTTGCCAGCTGCAGTAGGAATCAGCTTCGCCAGAAGCTTGGAAGTAGACACCGTAGATTGCCCTGGTGCCGGGCTGATTGAAGTTGCGGTGCCAGCAGACTTTAGCCTCGGTGCTAGGGCCACTGGAGTTGTAGTGCCGGCAGACTTCAGCTTAGGTGCCGGGGCAGTTGGAGTTGGAGCACCGGCAGACTTTGGCTTCGGTGCCGTGATCGCCGGAGTTAGAGTGTCGGTGGACTTGTGCCTCTAGGCTTGACAGATTGTCGGTGGCTTCGTGGCCACCTCTTCCTTCTTCAATTGGCGGTATTGTTGCATCAAAGCCCGCACCTGCGCAAGGAGTGCGTGGTGCTTCCGGATGCGTTCCTGAAGTGTCGAACAGTTCCGTTTGACTCAGACCCATTCATTTGTTGACGGCTTGGTGGGGCCATCGATCACCTGAGACTGAAGCCTCTGAGTTAATCTAGACCTTAGATCTGCCTCGTAGCGGATCCCATCCGTTGATTACATGGCCTTCGTGAATTTACGCGCCATGCTCTGTTGTCGTCGTTGCCGTGTTCGCTTGGAGAGTGCGGGCATGCCATCGGTCGTCATCTTAGGCGCTGGGGGAACTTGGGCTGTGGGTGCCGAGGAAATTTTACCGCTACCTACGACTTTGGCGGCAGCAAGGTTGGAATCGTCCTCCTGGGATTCAATGTTTGAGGTCCACCGGATCTTCCAAACAGCGGAGACCCTCTTGGACTTGCGGGGAGGTGCAGATCTAGAGGAGGAGGAGAGGCATTCCTCAAACTTTTATTAGTCAAACTTGTATTCGACCTCTTCCTCGACCGGGATCGAAATCCACAGCTGCAACACGACGACCTCAAATCTGAGGCTATTGGCTACCACTGTGGTCGCCAGCTTGTTCGCGGAGAAAGTTGGTTTGATTGTCATTGTTTGAACTCGTTATAGGTTTTTAGCTTTTACAATGAAATTCAAATAAAAATATCGCCTTTTTTAGGCTTACAATGAAAATCAACAAAAATTACAACTTTGTGAACAAACACGGGACCCATTTTTCAGATCCTCGCTTGTGTGGGATCTTGGCCTGTGTCGGGGACTCTTTTATCCGTCCATGGACCACCGCGTGATCAGATCCAGGTGCTAGATCTATAGATCTGCGGGGATTATTTTATGAAGGAAATAATCACCAACTGGGATCAGCTCACGAGGAAGATGATAGCCGGAGTGGGTGAAATCGGCAAAGCGAAGTCACGCATAAACCGTGGGATTAGGACGAAGCTTAATCTAGAGGGTGGATCTGATAGATCTGACCTGGATCACCTTGATTCTGGTCTGGATCTGCTGTGAATCTCCTCGTCACTGCGTGGATCTGAGTTGTGACGCGTTATTCGATTGCACGAGATCTAGATCTGACGTTTCTTCTTGACGAATGCTCAAATCTGTGCGAAGGGCTCTCAGAAATCTCAGGCGAAGATCTAAAAAATTCTAACCACCTTGAAGAATGAGACCCCCCTCCTATTTATAGGGGGGTCGGGCCTCTCTGTGACTGAGGCACCAATTGGAGCCTCGGCTAGGCTGAGGCACCAAATGGTGCCTCGGCATGGCCGAGTCACTCATTTGGCTTTTCGTCTGACATTTTCTGAGTCCGATTCCCTTCGGTTACGCCGATTCCCGAGTTCGGTTGTTTGTTCCACCGATTCTGGAGTAAGATTGATTCAATCCCGTCGTCATTTAGGTCCGGTTGATTGCAACGTCAATCAGTTCTGTTCCGTCAATGTTTAAGTCCGGTTGATTGCAACGTCAACTGGTTTGGTTCCGTCGACGTTCGAGTCCGGTTGATTCCATCTCATTAACATGCGGGTCTGGTTGACTCGTTGTTAAAACTCACTGATCTGAAGTTTCATCGTTAGATTTATTCACGATTCATCACTTCACTGACTTGTACGCCTTGTCGATTCGCTTCATGCGCTCGTCAACTCGCTTTGTGTGTTTTGCGGCTCGATTACGTCATCAGCGATTCTTGGTCAGGTCGTCGATTATCAACTCACCATCACGAGTCACGTTCGAGCACTTACAGGCATTTTTCAATGCCTACATTAACCAAAACCACATTTCAAATATCAAACATTATTGTAGACGGTCGAGATGTACTTTCACTTACACTGATGGCCAGCTTGGATCCAAGGAGTGAACGCCCATAGGATAAACACTTTGAATGGGCCCAAAGTCGAGCCCTTGACAAGCTATAGTGAAGGTCGCCTAAACGCTGAAGCGGACCTCGCCAAGCAACCCATATCAACTCAATCCAACCAAGTCAAACACGAGTCGACACAACCCATATCGAGTCGAAAGGTACTAATAGTCGGCCACACCTAGAGTTGAATTATGTGTTTAATTCAAACTCATAAGCGAAGCTCGCCAGATACCCCATGTCGACTCGTCTCGACCAAATTGAACATGAGTCGACTCCCATGCCGAGTCGAAAGGCGTCATTTGTTGGCCAAGCCTAGAGTCAAATTCTGTGTCAAATTCGATCTCATAGGTGAAGCTCGCCAACCAATGAATTTCGCCCACTTCAACTTAAGTGGACCAAGTCATTCACTTTCGGATAAGACGCACCCACGTCATGATGACCTTCGCCTGCAACTACAGCGAACTTTGCCCACACCTTCAGCGGACTTCGGTAAGGTCACGAAGTCCGCCTAATAGCTGTTTCAGCGCTATTTTTAGGGGATAACCACTCCATATCTCCTGTTTTAATGGCCACTAAACTACGTCTTAAGGAGGCTATTAACTCTCTCTTTTAGCCTATAAAAGGTAGGGGAATCATTCATTCAACACACACGTGGAGAGAGCTCAGAAAAATAACATTGAGAGACACATACGCAAAGGAATATCATGAAGAGAAGACTGAACTAGCTTCTAGGTGATCCAACCCTCATCAACAGAAAAAGACTCATAGGTCTTGATTCGGTTTGTCAACAGAGTACAAGATTGACACTCCATCGACACGCAATCAAGAACCCTCAGAAAATATAAATTTTTCTTTGTTTCATTGTAATCTTTTATTATAATCTGTATCAATTACAATATTAAAAAGACCCGAAAAAGGATGGCAACTTTGTTGGGGACTACTTTCTCCTCCGACGAGAAGGTTGTGTCGCAAACCGACACTTAGACCCTCGGGTCTTTCGCTAAAACACTGGTCATTTTGACCAAGCGAATTTTGAGGAATCTCTTTCTGAGAATAAAATTTCTCCAACTGTGCGTAGTTGTCATAAAATTCGGCATAGTGTGAATCTTCAGTCTAAAATGATCCCCGCGTATGTGAACACCACCCTCGCTGAGGACAGTTTGAGCTTAGCTGGAAGCCAAACAAACCTCACCAAAGGTGAAGGAAATCCGACTCTCACCTCAAGCAAAGATCAAGATGTTAACACGTCTGATCTTGGACTTTAATCATCAACTCCTTTAGGAGTTTGATTTCAAGCATCTCGCGATGCTCGCTATGCTTCCTCGTTAGAAGCTAAGAATGAGGTTAACCCCTCATCAAAATTCCCTCAGAGGAATAAAACCATCATTGATAATTCTACTGGACAAACATCTAGCCAGCGTCGTCGTAAGCGACGTTCGCATGTTAAGGCCAAAGCGAAAATGAGACGGTTTGAGAATACATCGAGCGATACCGCAACTTGACATTATAATGTTGAGACATGCCCCTACCAATGTTGTTACAAACTTGTCAGCATAATTTTCTAGCAAAAGTTGAAGCCCACATGGGCGCTGTTACTGCCCACACTTAGAAAGACCTGACGGAACAAGCCGAGATAGTACCAACTTCAAAGGCAATAAGGGCAAACAAGGACCGACTCCACAACCAACGGCTAAGAAGACTTTCGCAGTAGGAGTCCACTACTAAAGCAACAACCCGCAAAGAGAACCAAGAAAACGCTCTCAATGCAGCTATTCGTTCAAGGACGAGCGTGTAGTCAGTATTTTTCATGTTCTCAATAAGGGGAATTATTTGAAGCTCCCGGAAGCTCGACGCCCCGAAGAAGTCAAAAGAACTGACAACCCCAACTACTGTCTCTATCACAGAATGATCGAACACTCGACAAAAAATTGTTATATCCTCAAGGATAAAATTCAGACGTTCGTCGAGTCTGGGATTCTTAAGCTCAAGCACGAGCAAAGGAAAGTCACCACGAATATGGTGACTCTTCATTTCAGGTCCATGCTAGAAATTCAAGCCCAAAATGGTGCCATTCTCATTCCCACTACAAGGATGGAGGTGGTCAATCACGATCGCTTAAACCAACGAGACCGTTGTCTAATCCCCCTCACCACAAAAAGGGGAGAGATCATGTGGGTGAATCCCGATTTACTTCAAGATAATGGTTGGACCCTTCAGAAGTCCAAGAATAGGCATAGAATGAAGATTTGCAACACCATCTCCACAATTATCGAAGAAGAATCTTTACACATCACCGCTACTATTGCCGATCTAAAAGCAGAAAAAGCGGCTATGATAGGAACAAGGCTGGGCAAAGGTTATCTGAGGGATTATGACCAACCAGGTACGTCTAAACAACCCGAACCAACCAAACAGAAAGAGGTCCGATTCAATAAAGCCCTACAACGTCCTTCAAATGATCCCAAAACCCACTTCAAATATGATATCATAGCCCAACTTGCCAACATCCAGCTCGTATTACTTTGTACGAACTTTTGACTTTGTCAAAGGACACGAGGGAAGCTTTAAAAGAAGCCGTGAACAATAGTGAGGCGTTCCTCGCTCACTTGACAGAACCACATCAAAATGAATGTCTCGAGCAATGCTATCAATGCCAACGGCAAGCACCGTGCATCACCTTCACTTCGGAGGACATGCTTGTCAAAGACCACCATCACAATCGACCTCTCTATTATACTAGTTATATCGGGTCGACAAAGATCGAGAGGATTCACATCGATCTGGGCTCCGGAGTAAGCATTATCCCATGAATGCTCTTAAGCTTTATAAGAATCCCTCCCCATAAACTCTCGAAAACTTGAGCAACTGTCCTTGGCTTTAACTCTAGTAGTAGCCATTCCCTCGGAAAGATTCGACTTAATTGTCAACTAGGCGACTTAAAGACAAAAGTGACCTGTTACGTCATTAATGTCAAAACGTCCTACAATCTTTTTCTCGAACGTCCTTGGATCCACTCTAATAAGATCATCCCTTCAACCCTTCATCAGTGTCTCAAATACATTGATGAACGAGGTGTTCAAAAGGGAGTCGATGCTGAAAAGTATCCTTTCAAGGGGGTGGAGAACTACTTCACTAATTCTCTCTTGTATGATGAAAATCAAACAATTGAGATTGCCCTCCCCAATGATGAAGATAGTGGTAACGAGGCAGATGCTGAACTAGATCCCATTGATGACTTAGTCTGGGAAATAGATCCACTCGTAATTACCATGGATGGCCTTTCTGTCAATCAATCTGCTGAAAATTAAGGTGATTGGACCTTTAATGAAGAAGAGTTTGCTTACGACTATGCCTCAGACTCTGAGTCTGAAAACTCAAGAGTTGAAATTTTGATGGCTAAACTAGTTTCTGAACCGACATTACATATGCCTATAAACGAATCATATTCAACTCACAAGCAACTGGATAGTTCAGAAGATGCTACCCTTATGGTTCAGTCCAAAGGGAACATTATGGATCCAATCATCTTTGGAAAAGTTGAAGCACAATCTCAATTGTCAAAATCTGATACAGAAATTGAAGGAGTACCAAACTTCACCCAATATAGCCAACAATCTCAACAAATTATGGCAAAAATAGGATATGACCTTGCCATGAAACAAGGATTGAACTTCGATAGAGGATTGTGCGTCCCTTTGACCCCCTTTACACCAAGAAGTGAGGTCTTCAACTATTACAATCAAACCAAACATGGACTTGGTTGCATCTCCCCTGAATCTGAACCACAAACTGGGCTGGCATCTGATGACTTCAGTTCCTCAGATACGTGTGATTGGGATTCAGACATCAGCCTCAGAGCCTTATTCATGGTCAACATGGTCTCCTATGATCTAACCGGTGATCTTGATGAGTCTGAAGTGTTCGAAGATCCTAAAGATGATCCTTGGACAAAACAGCTTGAAAAGCAATGGGAATCACGCTTTGAAGCTAGAGAGCCACCCACCGAAGACAAAATGGTTCAAATAAATATTGGCAATGAAACCAACCTAAGCCCATTTTCATCAGCGAGAGTCTATCACCAGCTGAAAAGGAAGAACTCATAATTCTTCTTCAAGAATACATCGACATCTTTGTTTAGAGTTATGAAGATATGCCAGGCCTAGACCCCAATGTGGCTATACACTATCTTAACATTGACCCCAGAATCAAACCAGTCAAGCAACAACAACGATGCTTCCGTCATGAGTTGATGGAGCAAATCGAAAAGGAAATCCGCAAACTCATTGAATGCGGATTGATCTGTGAAGAACAACACCTAGATTGGCTAGCCAACATTGTGGTGGTGATGAAGAAGAGCGGAAAGATCCGAATCTGCATCGACTTTTGAGATCTCAACCTCACTTGTCTGAAGGATGAATTTCCTCTCCTATCATGGATGTCATGGTCGACAACATGTGTGGGTTTGATAGAATGTCCTTCATGGACGGATTCTCTAGATACAATCAAATCAAGATGCATCTAGATGATCAAAAGCACATGGCCTTCAGAACACCTTTAGGAGTATTTTGCTACACGGTAATGCCCTTTGGCCTGAAGAATGCTGGCACTACTTATCAACGTGCAATGAACACAATATTCTAGGAACATTTATGGAAGATGGTCGAATGTTATGTTGACGACCTCGCGATCAAAAATCGTCACAAACAAGACCACATCAATGACTTGAGAACGATGTTTGAAATCATCGAAAGCACCAGCTCAAGATGTATCCAACCAAATCCTTTCTGGGGGTTTCATGAGGCAAATTCCTAGGATTTATTGTCACATCCAAGGGAATACATGTCGACCCTGAAAAAGTGAAAGCTATCCAAGAGATGCCACCTCTGAGAAATCTTAAAGAACTCAGGGGTTTACAAGGACAATTAGCTTACATCCAAAGGTTTATCGCTAATTTGTCCAGAAAATATCAACCATTCTAAAGACTCATGAAGAAAGGTGTTTCGTTCATTTAGGATGACCCCTGCCAAGAAGCTTTCAATAAGATCAAGCAGTATCTCACAAAGCCACCGGTCCTAGCTACACCAATGTCAGGTAAACCGTTCCTGATTTATGTTAGAGCAACAGATCACTCTCTTGGAGCATCCTTGCTTAGAAAGATGACAATGGTCATGAACAAGCCATCTACTACCTCAGCTGAACTATGATTAGCGCCGATCATCGGTATAATCCGATTGAGAAGGAATGTTCGACTTTGGTTTTCGTAGTTCAGAAGATGTGATACTACCTTACCAGCTAGACCATCCATGTTATTTCAAGAGTCAATCCTCTGCGGTTACTCATGACGAAACATGGATCACTAAATTCTAGATTAGCAAAATGGGCAATACTACTTTCACAATACGACATGACGTTCGTACCACACACTACAAGAAATCAAGTTTTTAATGACCAAAATTAGTAAAGGGACTATTTGACCATCATTAATGTGTATAAAATGACGACGGTTTTTAAAAACCTTCATCT
>JBAKGM010000139.1:23807740-23820868 GCA_037177215.1 Asparagus racemosus
TCGTGCCACATACAGCCCCAAATGGCGAAGTTCTTTGGGTCCACCTGTATTTGCTGGAAGATGATCAATGGGCGGCCTCTTCATCCAAAAAGAAATCCAAAGGGAAGGGGAAGCTATGCCACGCCACTTCAGTGATATTAGAAGGGGACGATGAGCGGATGGTGGCGTTCTAATTCTCTGAGAAACAGTCGAAAGCCTTTGCCACCATGAGCGGGCATGAATATAGGTACAAGTACCATGAGGTTCCTGATTCGAATGCAAAGATGTTGTCAGAACTAGGGGTACCAATAACTCCCCTCACCCGTGCTGAAAAGGCACAACAGCAGGCAGCTACTAAGGAGGATGCGGCCAAACCAAAAGAGAAGCAACCTTAGGAGGTTCAGCTCCCGAAGCAGTCTCAATTTAATCCCCCAATTGGAGGAAACAAATCGGGAAGCTCGAACTCCATGTATCACTTCAATGTCATGGCTCAACTGGCCAACATACCGGCGACGATCACTCTTTACAAGCTGTTACATCTATCAAAGGAGACCTGGGAAGCTTTACAAGAAGCCTTGGCTAATTCTGAGGTCTTCCTCACTCAGATCAAGCCAGCTCCTGAAGAGCTGGAGTCATCAACAGCCTAACAGTGCAACCTTGCCACTAAGCACTTTCCCTGTATTACTTTTACCAAGGAGGACATGCAGACGAGGAATTCTAAGCATGACAGGCGGCTATATTTCACAGGGTACATTAGCTCCAGTGAAGTCAACCGGATCCAAGTTGATCCGAGTTCCGCTGTGAGTATCATGCCCTTGCGCCTCATGTATAGTCTCGGGATTCTTGCCAGTAAGCTAGCATCAATAGGCAGAATGATCTACAGATTTAACACCAGCGGGTCTCGGCCACTTGTTTAAATCTGAGTGAAGTACCAAATGGGATATCTGAAGTTTGAAGTCACATGTTATGTGATTGACGCAGAGACTTCCTATAACTTATTGTTGGGTTGACCTTAGATCCATAACAATGTTATAGTTCTCTCTACTCTTCATCAGTGTCTCAAGTATGTAGACACGAATAATGAAGTCAAGACGGTGGTCACGGACAAACAACTGTTTGAGGGGATAGAGAATTACTTCACTGATTCTCTCCTCTACGGTAACGAGTCCGATACTAAATCATCAGTCCAAGTCACGGACAGCGGTGGGGAAGCTGATACCGAAGCCGAGCTTGATTATGATGGTGGTTTTTTTTAATTGACATTGCACCTCTTGTAATTAATCTTGACGATGAAGAATCATCGGACGAAGGTTGTAATTGGCAACTTATCGACGAATTAATAAAAAATGATTTAGATTACTCGTTGTCTTTGGCTGATGTAATGACAAGATTATACGATGACGCTGACTTGCACCTACCGACGAGATCGTCGTGCATAACACAGAAACTGCTCCAAGACTCCTTTGGGATTACACTCGTCATTCCAAGTAGAAACAAGTAGTGAAAAGGACTTGGTCTACAGAAAAGGAGATGTAGTTCCGACACCGAACCACTTCTTAGGGGAGGACGTCGATGACAAAGAGCCTAGACCTCACTTATTAAGATATAGCCCAGAAATACTGGACATTATGAAAAAGTGGGGGTATGACTTCACGCAAGGGAGAGGTCTCTGTTTTGGACGAGGTCCTCAAGTCTAGCCCAGAGCTGCACATGTCCCAAAAGGGAAGCCTGATATTTATTACACATTCAGGAGAGGACTGGGATACGAATCCTCCCCAGAAGACGAATGCTCCTGGTTAATTGACAACTGATGGCCCGAGGCAGAAGACGGATACTCATCTGACTTTGTCTGCTTGGGATTTCGACTTTAGCCTCGGCAAGGCCTTCAAGGCTCTCATGTCAAATATGGCTGCAGCCAACCCCGCCACAATAGAAGAATATGAGGAGATGCCAACATGAGAAGACTCATGGATTCATCACCTCAACATGCAGTATGGGGACCAGTTCGTGCAAAGAGAACACCCCACTGAAGATATAGTCGTTCAGGTCAACATGGGCGACGAAGCTAATCCAAAGCCCATCTTCATGAGTGGTAGTCTCCCCCTAGATGAAAAAGAAGAATTGATCGCTCTTGTTAGGGAATATATCGACGTGTTTGCTTAGAACTACGAAGATATGCTAGGGCTCGACGCAAATGTGGCAACCCACAGCCTCAACATCAAGCCGGATGCCAAACCTGTCAAGTAATAGTAAAGACGATTTCGTCCATAGATTATGAAGGCGATTGTAGCAAAAGTGAAGAGACTCATCAAGTCAGGTTTCATCATGGAGGTACAGCATCTAAACTGGGTGGCGAACATTGTCCCGGTGCTGAAAAAGAATGGGACAATCAGGATCTGTGTTGACTACAGAGACCGGAACGCCGCATACCCTAAAGATGATTTTCCTCTCTCGATCACCGATGTCATCATTGACAATACGTGTGGGTTCGAGAGAATGTCTTTCATTGATGGTTTTTTGGGTTATAATCAAATCAAGATGCACTCGGATGACGCTAAACACACTGCGTTCAAAATGTCACTCGGCATTTTTTGCTACACAGTCATGCCGTTCGGTTTGAAGAACGTAGGCACCAGGTACTAGCGAGCCATGACGAAGATTTTCTAGGATCATCTTTGAAAAATAGTAGAATGCTACGTTGATGATTTGGATGTGAAAAGTTGTGACAAGAATGACCACATCAAAGATTTCAGGATAGTGTTCGAGCTCATGCGAGCTCATCGGTTGAAGATGAACCCTGCCAAGTCCTTCCTAGAAATGTCCAGCAGCAAGTTCCTCAAATTCATCGTCACCAATAAGGGTATCCACGTTGACCCTGATAAGGTGAAGGCAATTCAAGAACTGCAACCTCTGAGAAATCTAAGAGAACTCAGGGGGTTACAAGGGTGATTAGCGTATATTCGGCAATTCATATCAAACCTATCCGGGAAGTGTCAGCCGTTCTCTAAGCTAAACAAGAAGGGCGTGTCGTTTGTTTGGGACGGTGCTTGTCAGAAGGCATTTGAAGATATCAAAATATATCAAGTGAAGCCTCCTGTTCTCGTGGCACCGCAGTCAGGTAAACCGTTCTTTATCTACACCAAGGCGACGAACCACTCACTATGCGCCTTACTCGCACAAGACGATGACAGTGGTCACAAGCAGGCGGTGTATTACCTGAGCTAAATTCTAGTCAGTGCTGAGTCTCATTATCCAATGATCGAGAAGCAGTGCCTTGCATTAGTGTTCACGATTTAGAAGATGCAGCACTACTTGATCAGACAGACGATTTATGTTATCTCTAATGTAAATCCAGTCTAGATATTCATGACACAACCGGCCTCTATGAGCTGGCGATTGGCGAAATAGGCTTTGCTCTTGTCCTAATATGACATGCACTTCAAATAATAGAAGTCGATCAAAGGACAAGCGATTTGTGATCTTTTAGCGGCAAATCTGATGACGGATGTAGCCGAGTTATATGATGATTTGCCAGATGAAGCTCACAAAGTCAATACTAAATCGCACCAACAAAAATGGCGGATGTACTTTGACAGAGCATCTTGAGCAACTAATGTGGCGAGTGCCCCCGGATATTCTAAGATCTCTGCCGGAGTCAGAGTTGTCTTAGTTTCCTTAAGAAAATATGTGGTGCTACGGGCTTATTCATTGACTGAGCCGTGCTCCAATAATGTGGCCAAATACAATGCGTTGCTTATTAGACTTAGTTTCGCCAAAGTGCTGGGGGTCGAATATCTCGAAGCCTATGACGATTCCCAATTAATAGTCAAACAGATTTATGGAGACTATAAAGTCAGGAATCTAGATCTGATCCCTTATCATCAGGCGACCGTTGAGATAGCAGACTCGTTCGAAGAGTTCTTCATAGATTACATCTCGCGCATTCAGAACGCTTAAGCAGATGCATTAGTAGCGTTGGCGGTATCATTGGCCCAACCTCCCAAAACTGAACAACTAGTTACAGGCAGGACTCATTAATTATTTGTGCCAATATATGATGAGGCAGAGGGAAGCAAGGGGGTGATTACCAAAGATGTATACGCAACCCATGCCAAATTTGAACCCTGAGATTGGCGTTTCCCCATAATCGACTACGTCTTACATGGTATTTTTCCAAAGAACGCGAAGAGGAGAGAATCCATCCGGCGAAGAGCTCCAAGGTTCTTCTACAATGCAGAGACCCAGATGTTATATCGTCACGGGTATGATGGCCTACTGCTCCGGTGCCTTTCAAACAAAGAGGCGGAAGAAGTCCTTAGGGAAGCACACGGAGGCGAGTGTGGTGCACACTAGCCTGGTCCCAAACCCTATGATCATATCAAGAGAATGAGATATTTTTGGCCAATGATGGTTAATGACGCAATCGAGTACACTCGAAAATACCACGCGTGTCAAATTCACACAAACTAGATGCATCAACCTCTGAAGCAATTGCATCCTTTGGCTACATCTTGGCTGTTCAAGACATGGGGAATGGATATTGTGGGTCCTATTTTTCATCTGTCGGCCAAAGGTGATCAGTTCATTCTCACCATCACTGACTATTTCTCCAAGTGGGCCGAAGCAATCTCGCTTAAAGAGGTGAAGACGAGCAACGCCATCAAGTTTATTAAACATCATGTCATTTACCAACATGGTGTGCCAAGACGGATCGTGCATGACAATGGCCCTCAATTCATCAGCAATTCCTTCATCAGGTTTTGTAAGAAATTCAAGATCTAAGACGTCTCGTCAACGGCCTACAATCCCACTGTGAATGGAATAGCAAAGGCATTCAACAAGACGATCATTAAAATTTTGTCAAAGCTTGTGAAAACCAACAAGCGAGACTGGGACAATAAACTCGGAGAAGCACTTTGGACATATCGCACCACCGTACACACACCGACCGGAGCTACTCCGTACTCTCTGGTCTACGAGTGCGAAGCAGTTCTTTCGTTGGAAGTCCAGATCTTGTCACTTCACATCGCCCTCGCAATGGAGATGACGATCGAAGGACAACATCAAAAATGCCTTGAAGAGCTCGAGATATTGGATGAAAAGCGCCAAGGAGCTCAACAATGCATTGAGCTCTACCAAGCCAGAATGTCGAGATCTTCAATAAAAACGTACGACAGAGGAGATTCAAGGAAAGAGATCTAGTCCTCGCTGCTCGACGACCGATAATCCTCAACTCTAAAAAGAAAGGTAAATTTAAACCCAAATGGGAAGGCCCATTCGTAATGGAGACAGTCTATTCGAATGGTGCATATCGCCTGATTATCCAGAACGGTGATAGGTAATTAATGCCAATAAACGGGGAGTTTCTAAAGAAGTACTATCCTTAGTATACTCAGGATAACCCGTTTCAACGGGATACTCAGGATAACCCGTTTCAACGGGACGTTCCTCGTGGGATATTTCACCTACTTTCCTCAAGGATAACCCTGAATTTATCCTCCACAACCAATTCCCTCACCGATCAAGTTTATTGACGGTGGGACAACAAAAATTTTCTGGTCCAAGCTGCCAAAATCCCCTCTTGATTCCTTCCATAAACAAGAGGTCCATGTAAAATTTCCTTCACGCTGGAGATAGAATATAAAATTCTTCCTCTCTAAGCGTGCAACCCCCTTCATGATAAACGGAAGGGCTCCATCCTTTCCTCTTCGGTCACACCTCCCCAGGGTTAGGGCTAAACTAGACTTTCATCTCGATAAATAAGAAACTCATCCCCAATCAGGTTGTGCTAACTGAAGGTCACCTGAATATTTTCGATTCTTTGAGTGGACACCCCACTCTTAGTCTCACCCCTCTTCCGGGTAGCGCCGCCTGAAGGTATACGTCAGGATTTTCACATCAGGTCATCTGACTGATGGTCACTTGAATGTTTTTGGTACTCAGAGTGGAGATTTCACTCCTAGTTTCATCCCTCTTCCAGGTAGCGCTGACTGAAGGTATGCGCTGGAATTTCCAGATCAGGTCGTGCCGACTGAAGGTTGCCTGAATCTCTTGATTCTCAGAGTGGAGATCACACTCTTAGTTTCACCCCTTTTCCAGGTAGCGCTGACTGAAGGTATGCGCTAGAATTTCCAGATCGAGTCGTGCTGACTGAAAGTCACCTAAATCTTCTCGATTCTCAGAGTGGAGATCCCACTCTTAGTTTCACCCCTCTTCTAGGTAGCACCGATTGAGGGTATGCACTGGAATTTCTAGATTAGGTCGTGCCAACTGAAGCTCACCTAAATCTTCTCAATTCTCAGAGTGGAGATCCTACTCTTAGTTTCACCCCTCTTCCAGGTAGCGCTGATTGAGGGTATGCATCAGAATTTCCAGATTAGGTTGCGCCAAATGAAGGTCGCCTGAATCTTCCTGATTCTCAGAGTGGAGATCCCACTCTTAGTTCCATTCTTCTCCCAGATAGCACCGACTGAAGGTATGCACCGAGATTTTGAGATCAGGTCATATGACTGAAGGTCACCTGAATCTTTTCGGTTCTCAGAGTGGAGATCTCACTCTTTGTTCCATCCTTCTCCCAGGTAGCGCCGACTGAAGGTATGCACTGAGATTTTCATATCAGGTCATCTGACTGAAGGTCGCTTGAATCTTTTCAGTTCTCAGAGTGGAGATCTCACTCTTAGTTCCATCCCTCTCCTAGGTAGCGCCAACTGAAGGTATGCGCTGGGATTTTTAGATTAGGTCGTACCAACTGAAGGTCACTTGAATCTTCTCGACTCCTAGAGCAGAGATCCTACTTTTAGTTCCACTTCTTTTCTATGAGAGATAGAATATAATATTCTTCCTCTCTCACGCTAATTTTATCAATAGAAATCCTTTTATCCAAGATTCATCTTAGGGAATTTGATCCTGAATCCTAAGCAAGAATAAGTCGACGCCTCACACGTGTCGCCAGTTTAGTCTTTCTCCAATTGAAGAAGACACCAGAATTCTAGTCTGAGGTATTTTATCTCAAAGCTTATGAAGGGATAAAGTCAACACTTCACAAGTGTTGCCGGTTTAGTCTCTCTTTGATTGAAGAAGATACTAGAGTTCGATTCTAGAGAATTTTATCCTGAAGCCTAAGAAGGGATAAAGTCAACATCTCACACGCGTTGCCGGTTTAGCCTTTTTCTGATTAAAGAAGACACCAGAGTTCGATTCTGGAGAATTTTATTCTGAAGCCTAAGAAGGGATAAAGTCAACATCTCATACGCGTTGCCGGTTAATTCTTAGCTGTAAAAAGAATAACGCTGACATATTCGAAAGTGTGGCGGGTCGTCATTAATGACACCAAAATCCACGCCTTACACACGCGGAGAATTTTATCCCAAAGCGTAAGAAGGGATAAAGTTAACGTCTCATACATGTTGCCAGTTAATTCTTAGCCATAAAAAGAATAACGTTGATATATTCGAAAGTGTGGTGGGTCATCATTAATGACACTAAAATCCACGCCTTACACGTGCGGGTAATTTTATCCTGAACCTAAGAAGGGATAAGCCAACGCCTCACACACATTACCAGTTTAGTCTTTTTGCGATTGAAGAAGACACCAGAGTTTGATTCTTGGGTATTTTATCCCCAAGCCTAAAAAGGGATAAGTCTACACGTAACACGAGTTGCCGGGTAGTCTCTTGCCCGTAAAAGAGTACCAAGTCTACGTATTGGGCATCGTACCATGAAGTCTAAAAGAGTCTCATTCTTTTAGCACAACGTCACATGCGGAATAGGTTTTGATAATCCGCGTGCTAGCTCGATTCAAACGGTAATCGGTAAAGGCTCATTAAATCTGTTGATGGCTGAGGGTTTGCCAAAAATCCTATAAGTGTTATGGTCAATTATTTCGAATGAAGTATAAAAATCATAATAAATGATAGAAAGAAAGAAATTCATGGCAAGAGATCTGTTGGAACTCCTCCTATAGCCCGGCTTTGAAGGAGTCCTCGTTGGCATTCAGAATCTTCACAGACTTCGGCAAGCCTTAGTTTCTTAGACATTACAGCTAGAGCTTCGTTAGCGTGGACCCTCGTCAGCTCTGCGACGCAGAAGTTTTCTCCCTCCACCTAGAGTTCTCACCTGAGCTGCACCATCTTGGCCACACTTGAAACAAGACGAGAGCAGATATCGATTAGAGATGCTGACTTCTCAGCAAGTACTGTCTCAACATGGTCAACCCAATCCCACTTGAGCATCATGCTATGCCTCTAGGTGAGACTCCACTTGATCAACAGGCGCAGCTTCATGGCTCAGAGGGGCTATCGGAGGAGTAACCGCCGTTGACGCACCGGTTACTTCAGATGGTCTCATGGCATGGTCAGGAGGAATATCAGAATGAGGAACCGAAGAACGAGCCTCGATGGGAGCCCTTGCCAGCAATAAAAATTTCATCAAATTGGAGCCTTGTAATTAGCAAGAGGGAGACGCCATACCTTCAGAGAAGAGGAACAAACCTCAACATCTTCAAGAATTTTTGGCTCAGGTGATATATCACTGAGAGGATGATCATCTCGGGGCATGCCACGTGTCAAGTCATCCATTAGGGTGTCCACAAGTAGGCCAGGGCGGCATCAGACCAGCCCCAAATCAGCCCCAATTGATTTATTCTCTCTCCTACACACTAGGAGAGGCCCTGGAGATTTATTCAGCAGGGGTATATACCCATTAATGGTTAATTTTCATCCAGCTCAATGTGTTCGGACATCAGAAAACTCTAAAAAGGTATATGAGCATAAACTATTTCCTATTTCGACCGAGAAGTTCGTAAAAAATATTTTTTATTTTAAGGATAGCTCGGCCTACTCCAACAAGGTATATGAGTATAAACTGTTTCCTATTTTGTCAAGAAGTTCCTGGAGATTATTTTCATAAAATATTCTTAAGGATAACTCGACAACCTCCAAGTGGGTATAGTGGGTATATGAGGATAAACTAATCCCTGAAACTCCAGTAAACGTATGACTATAAACTGTGTTGATGCTAGACAACGCATCGATGCCGAACGATTCACCGATCAATGGTCAGCTTCTAAACAAAATTAGACGCCTGTCAACGCGTCACACTCGCCAATTGAAGGCTAGATTCCACAAATATTTTGATGCCAATCATAGCATCACAACGAAGAATACCCCGATCAACAGAGGAGTCTTGGAAAATGTTTGATGGTTAGTTGAACGACAACTCACCGATACGAGTCAGAAACAAATGAACTCAATCAACTTCAGTTCAAGATTCTGACAACGGTCAAATAAAAAAATGCAGCACCGTGATGCATTCAGTTATCCTACAAAGCACTGGAGAATCTGAAAGGATTGGAGGAGTCAAATTCTAAAGCTAATCTTAGAACAAAAAATTCATCTACCGGTTTCAGGTCAAGATCTCGCCAATGGTCAGACAAAAAAATGTAGCACTATGATGCCTTCAGCTATTCTACAAAGCACTGAAGAACATGAAAGGATTGTAGAAATCAAAAAACTGAAGCCATTTTTAGGTCCTGTTACACCGACCGAAGGTGTGGACTTATCATATCCAAAGTATTTCAAGCTCTTCTATAAAAGATCGAGACTGAAACACTTTGGAGGGGGTATTTGTAGGCGTTAAAAAATGTCTTAGAGTACCCGAACATGACTCGTGACAGTGGATTGACAATCGACGACCCATCCAATGATGCGACCAAGAGCCGCTGACAACGTAATCGCCGCAAAGCACACAAAGTGAATTGGCAAGGTGTACAAGTTTGTGAAGTGATGAATCGTGGAATAAATCCAACAACGAAGCTTCAAATCAACGAGTTTCGACAAGGCGAGTCAACTGGACTCACACGTCAATGAGACAGAATCAACCGAACTCGAATGTCGACTGAACCGAACTAGTTGACGTTGCAATCAACCAGACTTAAACGTCGATGGAACCGAACTGATTGACGTTGCAATCAACCGGACCTAAACGACGACGGAATTGAACCGATCGAGCTCCGAGTCAATGAGAAAATCAATCGGACGTGGACTCAACATGATCGTGACACGATCGGAAGAAAATAAGGTTAGAAAAACATCGGAGGACATGAAACAGTGCCTCAGCCAAGGCCGAGACACCATTTGGTGTCTCGGCTAGCCGAGACACTTGGTGCCAGCCCAACAAACCCCCTCTTTCTCCTATAAATAGAGAGGGGGGTCTCATTCTTCAAGGGTTGGAATTTTCATTCTCTGAGGTGAGATTCATGAGAGCTTTTGCACAGATCTGAGCATTCGTCAAGAAGAAAAGTTAGATCTAGATCCGGTGCAAGCGATGAACTCATTCCACTTCAGATCCACGCGGCGAGGAGGAGATCCTAAGCAGATCTAAACCAGAATCGAGGCGATCCAGATCAGATCTATCAGATCCACCCTCTAGATTAAGCTTCATCTTAATCTCAGGGTTCGTGCGTGACTTTGCTTTGTTAAATTCACCCACTCCGGCGATCATCTCCTTCGTGAGTTGATCCCTATTGGCGATTATTTCCTTCGCGAAATAATCACCGCAGATCTGTAGATCTAGTACCTAGATCTGATCACGCGGCGGTCCACGGACAGAACAGAGTCCCCAGCACAGGCCAAGATCCCACCCAAGTGAGGATCTGATTAACGGATCCTGCGTTTGTTCATTAACAGAGATAAAGTTGTAACCTTTATTCGATTTCATTGTAAGCCTTATAAGAAGGTGATATTTTTTTTGAATTTTGTTGTAAGCGACTGAAGTTTGTTACAGATTTAAATCAATAGAAATCACCTCAACTTTATCCGTGAACAGTTTCTTTATTTGGAAAACACATTCTAAAGATTTGATTAGGACAATACTTGAATAGGTAGGGATCATCCCAGAAGAAATATTTTATCTAGGAGAAAAAAATAAGATCTATCCTATTTAGACTAATGCAAAGGGAGCTCTTTTATAATCAAATGGTTCATAATATCTACGAACCATGGTAAGGACTTGACTTGTAGGAGTTGTTCATAAAAAAAATTATCATTTATTAGAATATTGGATGTTGACGCATTAGGCAGCCTAGACAAGTGATCTACTATAGGGTGATTAGCTTCTCTTCTATTAAAAATTTATTAATCAAACTCTTGGAGTAAGAGTATCCATCTAATGAGCGTAGCCTTAGCATCTTTCTTGGTGAAAAGATAGTTTAGGGTGGTATGATCATTGTAAACCTTAATAAGGGACATAATAAGATATGACCTAAATTTCTCTGAGGCAAAAACAATAGCTAAAAACTCCTTCTCGGTGATGGAGTAGTTTTGTTGTGCATCATTCAGTGTCCTACTTGCGTAGTAGATCACATAAATCTTTCCATTTATCCATTGTCCTAAGACAGCACAAATTGCAAAATCGGATGTATTGCACATTAACTCAAAGGATAGGGTGCAGTCAGGTGCATGAATGATAGGAAAGCTCCTTCTTTTGGTGATCAAATTTCTTAAGGCATTTAGGAGAGAATTTAAACGGTGTATCCTTAACTAAAAGATTGGTCAAAGGCCTAGCTTTTTTGCGAAAGTCTTTAATGAATTGTTTGTAAAAACTAGCGTGATCAAGGAATAATCTAACATCCTTAATATTTTTAGAAGGGAAAGGTTAGAAATGTGATCTACCTTAGATTTCTCTACTTTCTATTCTCTTGTCAGAAACTATATACCCCAAGATAATTTCTCCCTATTGAGAATCAGATTTTTCTCCCTACAATGTGCTAAGACAGGGTTGAGATGATGCAAATACTCAAAAAATGTGTTACCAAATATTAAAAATTTATCCATGAAAATTTCTGAGAAGCAGTCAACCGTGTTAGAAAAAATGCTGATCATACATTGTTGGAATGTGGCAGGAGCATTGCACAATCCAAAGGGCATGAGTCGACAACCGAAGGTTCTATATAGGCATGTGAAAGTGGTTTTCTCCTAATCTTTAGGAGCAATAGAAATGAGGTTGTAACTTGAATATCCATCCAATAAATTATGGAACTCATGTCCTACTAAATGCTCTAACAACTGGTGTATGAAAGGAAGAGGAAAGTGACCTTTCCACGCAGCTGATTTTAGTATAATCGATGTAGACTCGCCATCTGGTTTGGATTCGAGTGGGAACTAACTAGTTAGCCTCATTCTAGATCAATGTGATCCCAGACTTCATAGTAAAACTTGGACTGGACTCATCCAAGAACTATAAAAAATAGAATAAATGTTCTCATTATCAGTATATTTCGGAATGTCTTTCGTAACAGCTTTTTTCATCACTGAGTTTAACCTACATTGGTGATCATTACATTTTATTACACTTTTATGCCCTCATTATTTATTTTGAAATGTCTTCCAATCTAAAAAGCGGAAGTTAACATATTATATATGAAAATCACCTATCTCGACCAGACGGAGCCATCTAGATTGGTAGATTCTAGAAACTTCATTAGCAATAATAGGTTATGATAAAAAAATCAAATTTAATTAATAAATATTCAATTATTTGATGGTCAAGATAAATCCTAAGAAGCCTAAGAGCATTCAAGAGAAGCCCAAGAGCAATCAAGAGAAGCCCAAGAGTCTTAAATGAATTAAATGCAAGAGAAATAAAGTCCACAAAGTGCATCTCTCACGTATTGAATTATTAGTATGGATTGTTTTGAGATATCCTATGGTTATGAGGGTTACATGGGGCCTAAGCCAAATATTATGGTCGTGAGATTTACTTAGGGCCAAGACAAATCTAAGAGTTGTGTGTTCGCGGGGAAAATCATTTTGTTTTCCATTAATTTGAATCTGTTACAGCTTCAGTCATCTACAACAAAAATTCAAATAAAGAAATCACCTTTTTAAAAGACTTACAATGAAAAATCAAAAAAAAATTACAACTTTTGACCCTTAATGGACAAACACGAGATCCGTTTATCGGATCCTCGCTTGCATGGGTGTCTTTGCCTGTGCCGGGGACTTTTTGTGTCTGTGGACCACCGCGTAATCTGATCTAGATGCTAGATCTATGGATCTAGGGTATTTATTTCACGAAGGAAATAAAATACCGACGGGGATCAACTCACGAAGGAGATGATCGCCGGAGCGGGTGAAATCGACGAAGCGAAGT
>JBAKGM010000139.1:23820968-23831068 GCA_037177215.1 Asparagus racemosus
TATTACCTTTATTTATTCACATTACTTTTTCATAATTATTTATCATTATGGAGCAATTTATTCATTCATTAAATCCTATAATTTTGTCTCTTAATGCTATATGATAAATTGTGTTTATTGCATAATATTTATTGTATGTTTATGACTAAATTTGTAACGGCTGCAAATTTATTATGAAGATTTGTAATAGCTGCGAATTTATTACCGAGATTTGTAACGGTTCTTTCTCAATACTATATATACACCTTCATTCCATTCTAAAAAGACACGACAAGAAAAGAGAAGAAAAAAGGTAAACAAAAAACTCTTCTTCCTCAAAATTATTCTTGTTTATATTTTGTTATTATTTTGGGCAACTTTCTTCATCTGAGCAGAAGCTCTGGACTCTCATCTGAGAATAGAGGCCGACCATCTTCCGGTGGCTTTTACCGCTAGGGGGAGAGGATCGACTGCGGCAGGGTGATAGGCGAGTCCTCTATCTTATAGGGCAGTGATATCACGAGTGCACCCGATCAGGCCTGGAAATTCTAACTTTTTTTAATTTCATATTTATATTGATTATTTACATTTTTAATACTTTGATACAAAATATCCAACATGATTAGAGTATAAACTAATTTTTTTCTCTTGAGGTTTTATCACAATCTTTTGAGCGAGCAACAAATATATAGTTATAGGCCAATAACTGATGATGATTTTGGCCATAAGGTCGATTTGGATCCGATACTGGGGCTTCATGCTCAAGTTTGTCCACTTTCGTTTTTCTCCACTTAGCGTATGCATCACACTTTAGTAACAAATTAAGTCTGGTTTTAACATTTATTAAAAATTAGGTGTTAAATTTTTTTAAACCACATTATCCTCAAGAGGTCCCTGATCTATTGATTTAGAACACTTCTATTGAACCCATTTTCGACTCACACAGAGATGGATGCACTGTGGAGACAGTGGGGTCAGCTGCCCCAATGGGGCCAAGAAAATTTAAGGACCCATGGAAAATTAGCTTTAGACCCCTAGATAGTTTAGTAAGGGTATTAGCCCGCATTATCTCATGCAATGTCAACTCTTCATCTTGCCAGATTATCCATAAATCCTCACATTCAGCATAAATCCCAAGTTCGCAACTCTAACAAAACCCTTATAGTTCGAGTTTTCTAATGAAACAAATCGTGACTCCCGCTTCTTTATTTCTCATAAGAACTGTAACAAAATACCTTTTCTTTTTTGCAAGAAACCTTTTTAGTCTTTCTGTCTCATTGTTACCTTAAGATTCAAAGTATCTCTTTGCTGTTTCTTGCTCTTAGGACGGGCAACTACATGGGTATCTTTGTTGTTGCCCATTGTGCGGACCGTAGAGGTGAAATTTTTACTTCATTGATGATTTTGTGATTAAAGATGTGTCCTGGGATTGGTGAATTGATTTTAAATTTGATTCTTCAATAGTCGTTCAATTGGTAATGCTTCTTGCTGTAAGATACTACCCTCTATTTGCTAAAAAAAACTTGATGCGACTTTCTTCAGCAGCAAGCATTGTGATTTTTGTCTTTTCTAATTAAAGATTCAAATTTTTGTTGTTTTTCTTATCGCGCCTTTGGTGCACACTAGAATTGAACTCATGCCTCTCACGAGGGAGGGATACGGCTTTGCCATGTGACCTACTGTGTCTCCCCCTTTGCTATTGATTGACTACTTGAAAACTATACTTGAAAAAAGGCTAAAATATCAAATTAGTCATTGTAGGGCATCATACTCAAATTGGTCCTTGTACTTTATTTTTTCTCAAGTTAGTCATTGTGCCCATTGTTAGATATAAGCCTAGTCCTACTTTAACAATCCGTCAGATTTTTTGTTAAATATAACTTGAAAAGACGACACTACCCTGCCACTCTAAAAAACTATTCATATCTATCTCAAGAACCATTGCAATGCATATCCCTCATACTGTTTCCTCAAATAATTCAATAAAAAAGAAAGAAGAACGTAACTCCTCAAAAATACTATAGACTCTCAATCTTTTATATTCTACCAAGAACCTGTCATGTAATGGAGCAATTACTATCAGAATCTGAGAAACAAAAATCATCAACAGTTTGTTGAAAGTAAACTTGATTAATTATCTTGAGAATTGCAAAGATCATTTAGTTATTTGAGGATTCAAATGCATGAATATGTTAGATGGATGAACATTATTGAAAAGTAAAAGAGTCATTATTAGGAAGTCTAAGAGTCATTATAGTAGTATATATGTGTGTGTTTTGTAAGTCGAAAGATGCTAAGCCAAGATGAAAAATCAAAGAAAAATTTTATCCTCCTCCAAATTATTTATCCCAGGTAAAATATTATTATCAAATTGGTAACAGAGCTAAGATGAGTTCCAATAAAATTATTTCGTTTGTTGCTCCTAAACTCACCAAAGAAAATTATGAAAATTAGTGCCTTCAAATGAAGACTCTATTAGGATCAATAGATTATTGAGATGTTGTGGTGAAAGGCTCAATATAAAGAGGTGCTATCATCAGCACAGATAGACTCGCTTAAAGAGTCCAGTAAGAAAGACAGTAGAGCCATCTATTTTATTTATCAATGAGTTGATGAATTAGCATTCGAGAAGATCTCAGATGCGGCGACCTCAAAACAAGCTTGGGAGATACTTCAAAACTCCTATAAGGGAGTGGAGAAGGTGAAGAAGGTGTGACTCCAAATACTTTGAGAGGAGTTTGAAGATTTAGAGTTACTGATAATTATAAAATGTTTAGAAAATTGTAATTCTTATCATATTTTTTCCCATGGTGAAAGTAATTTTTCTTTTAATGAAATTTTAATCTTAAATTATAAAGAATTAAAAAGAGTGATAATCGTTTATGTTTGGGGAAAATTTTTTATAGAAAAAAATTCATACTAGAATACAATATAAATAAGATTTAGAATTTTAAGAGGAAAGCAAAACTGAATTAGTAAGGGGAAAAAAAAAACAGTGGGTTAGGTGAGAAACTTGTTGTACAGTTAGAAATTTACTTTATTTATAAGAATGCCCTTGCAACACCGATTAGCAACGTTGGCGCTTAAGTGATGGTTTAGAGGGAGAGGTTTTGGGTTAGGGGTTGTCTGGTTTGTTTAAAAAATAAATTGCTGTTGCAGCAACAAATGTTGCATGCAACAATTGTTGCAGGAAATCAACTTCCAATTCACCATTTGGATGTTTGCAATTATATTCTAGGAAATGTATTTCAAACGAAAATTTATTGTTTGGTTCAAAATAGTTAGTGCAAAAGCTATAAAATTTTGCCATATAAGTAAATTTTGGTGGAGATAGTTTTCTATTTGGATTAAAAATTTTTTTTTGATGAGACGGATTTTATATTTATTTTTTAGCTTTCTTTTTTGAATCCTACGGCTTTTCCTTTCATCAAATGGACCACAATATTTGTTGCCAGTTTTTTCCACAAAATGCAAGCCCTTTTATTTTTCCTAATTGCAAAATTATGTATCAAATAATGTATTTACAAATCCGATTGTTCTATTTACACTTGAAACTCCATTTCCATTCAACCAAACAACACCTAAAAGTTGGTGAAGTTTCCGTCCGTAAAAAGGAAATCTACAAAAAAGGAATCATAATTAAATAAAAATTTACAGTATAAAAAGGAAATAGCTCTAACAACTTTGAGAGCCTAGGAACAACAAGACAAGATAACCATCAAAATGAAGCTTAACAAATAGTTTTATATATGTACGTGGTATCTAAACTAGAATACAATATAGAGTGGATACCTAAATTTAAAATGAAAAGGAAATTAAATTAGTTAGAAAAAGGAACCCAATAGTTTATTTCCAACATTTGTTTTGTAATTTTGACTGTTAAAAAAAAAAACAGTTTCATTCTTTTCATGAAAATTTTTATTCGTAAATTACTCTATTGCGCTATTCGAATATTAGCAAACTTGTCCCTTCAAACGGGGGATTTGAGGGAGATATTCCGTTAAAAATTCACAAGTTTTCTTCGTTAGAAAAGGAATCTACAAATTAGGGATTCAGAATTAAATGAGAATTTATCTTATGAAAAGGAAATCTTAAAAAACCAGAATTTTCTTTTACCTGCTAGGGTTTGAGGAAAAAAATTTGCAATCTCCGTGACATATGAGAGCATGGCAAAGAAGAAGATCCTCAACCAATCAAGGGAAGAAGAAAAAAGTCCCAAAAAGAAACATAGAATCATTGTGAACAATCTGCAGGTATTCATCCTTTCCTTTTAACAAATCCATTATGGCAATTACAATTTTTATGACTGAACACTATTTTCATTTTACAGCCTGAAACAAAAACTGCAAACTGCTTCTCATGCTCTCCGTTTCCACTTGATGTTTTGACTGACATACTATCAAGATTGCCTGCGAAATCTATCGCGAGATTCCGATGCGTCTGTAAGCAATGGCTTTCTTTAACCCGTAATTACTCTTTCTTGAAATTACAGCACGAGAGATCATCAAGCTACATATTTATTGATAGAGATATTCATCGTGGGAAAATCAAGTTGTATGATCTCAGTATAAGGGATGAAAGAAAACCCACAAAGAGATCATACAAACTTAATCGTTGGAGAAAGCATTACGTGCTATCAAATTCCGTTGATGGTTTGGCTCTCGCTTATGCCAATCCTGCTAAATCTAATATATACTTAGTAAATCCTAGGACTCGGGAACTTCAGAAACTTCCAGCCAAAAATGGTCAAAGAGGCTTGTGCCTCGAAAGTGTTGGTCTAGGTATTGACATGACTATTGGGCAATACAAGGTAGTTAGATTATTCACTAGTTATGAAAGTAATTATGTTCATTGTGAGGTCTACAACGTGGGCACTGCACAGTGGAGGAGTCTTGGTGAAGCTCCTTTTGCAATCTGGTATGGTTATAATCCTGTTCCCCTTCACGGAGCCCTTTATTGGATTGCAAGATATAATCGCCAAGAAGAAGAAAGAATGGGTCTTTTCAGATTCGATACCAAAGACGAGAAGTTTGGATCAGCGATATCGATCCCATATCCCTCATTCTCTCATGTATCTTTCTGCGGTTTGGAGGAGTCTGCTGGGGGGAAGCTCTGGCTAATATTCAGGAACCATTTGGTTAGTCACTATGAGATATGGGGTATGAAAGATTATTTGAATAATACGTGGGTCAAAGAGTATAAATTCCACAGCGATAGCCTCTCAAGTTTGCGCTGGAACTTTTACGATACAGAATTCACAAATGGTGAACTTCCCCTAAAATTGTATGAAGGGGGAAAATGGTATGTCAACATTTGTTATAATCCTCATAATAGAGCTTTGTACAAATTCTTGGATGGATGGGTATCGGATGGAGATTTTGCTATTTACAGAGAAAGCCTTATTTCGCCGAAGAAGCTCCAAGAAGGGTGGAAGTGAGTAATGCATCTGGCATATCCGGAGGATTTTCTATTATAATGCGCATATGACAGAAAGTAAGAATCGAACTCTGTTTATTTTTTCATTAATTATTGGTATTGGTACAGCACAAATATCACCATTTCGTGTATACTGCTTTAGATTATATTTTCAGTTAGTTATGTTTACAGAATTTGATACTTCTACAAATGATGTATTCGCCCAATATTTTTTGTGGAATTTATTTGTTAGATTGTTCGGTAAATTATAAAGTGCTTGTTTGAGACAATAGTGTGACTCTGTTTAGCTTTTAAATTGATGATGTTGATTATAAGATCATAACTAGCTATGAACATAATACTTGAAGCATAGAGTTCCTTTGTCTTGCATTTTTTTTTCCAGTTGCTCTGTTTACGAAAAGAGCAAAAATCTTTGTATGCTATTATCCTATCTTACTAACAGTTCCTTCAGTTTGCTCTTTTACATTGTTGATGTGTAGAACACCATGATCTGAGAGAGAAAGTATAGTAGGCTAGCTTGACACTGGCAACTTTAATTGCTTTTTCAACTGCATTTGAAGTTTTGAAGCTCTTGAGATGAGAAAAGCAATTTTATTATATGCGTAGGTTGCTCAAGATGGGAAGAAAATCCCATTGTTATATGATGCTTAAGTATTCTCAACTGATGTGGGTAAAAAGATGAAAAAAGTAACGCCATTATTGAGGTAACATGCTATAATAAGCATCAGTAATAAGTGTCAACATCTAGAGATTAAAACAGAACTACCAGACATTTTCTATTCGAACAGAAACACAAGCATTAAAATGGAGCACAACAACTAATTTTATGTATACATGACATCAATACAAAGCAAATCACAAATTTATAGACGAGAATTTGGAAGTTTTTGAGTGGACAAGGGAAGTATTTCAAACATAATACTGGTGTCCTATGTTTTAATTACTGCATATCCAAGCTTCATAAGAAATGGTGAAAGGGAAAATATTATGATGACAACAAATTAATACAGAGTCCTCTCAAATAATCAATTGGATGTGGTCGCAAATTTGCACAGCCTAGTTTGATATGGCTTGGACTCGAGGAGAGATTCCCAAGGGGCTTCGAAATGCATCGATTTGGTGGGTAGTCAATTGATAAGTAACATAACAGTGATGAACAAAACATCCCAAAAGACAATAGGTAACTGGCATGATTTAGAAGGGAGAGACCAGTTTCAACAATGTAACTATGTTTATGTTCCACAGAGCCATTTTGTTGAGGTGTACAAGGAGATGACATGTAACTCATTTTTAAAACTGTGCGATGAAACTTCTTAGCCCCATCAGATAAAAAATATTTAATTTTAGTGCCTAGAAAACATTTTCATTGTGTAATCATAACCTGCGAAAAAGTAATGAGAATATCAGAGCTTTTTCACAAGCGGATAATCATGAAATCTTTGTATGGTCATCAAGAAAATGGATGTAATATCAATTACCAAAATTTAAGCAAGCTGAAGAAGGACCCTAAACATCTATGTGAATCAGTTCCCAAAGGGACGAAATCACAAATATGTTAAGTTTAAATGGTAACAAATGACTTTTGCTTATTCATTTAGAAAAAGAAATCGAGGAATCTTCTAATGCTTTTTGAACATTCTGAGGCAGAGTATGGCCAAGTCGATTATGCATTAAAAAAAAAGGAATGGCCCTTCTCTTCTTGCACCTTTTTTGTTGAGAGTTTTAGACAATAGATAACTGTTTTCTAAACCATTTAAAAAATTTCCTCATATAGCTTCAAATTAAAAGTCCTAGAAAAGAGAAACCTGCAAAATAGTCGATAAAATAGCTGTGCTTTTGGCTTAGATGGTAACTAGAAATCATAAACTCTTAAACTTGTTACCTGTGTCTAATTTGCTTTGTGTTAAATGTGCAAATTTTCTTCTGATGCTAGCTGTCACTATGTTTTTTTAGGGGCTTTTCTTTTTCATGAAAGGGTTTTTCGGAGATATCCCCTCCATATCATGGGTATTAGCTTCTCGAGTTCATACATATTAAGAAAGATTTGCTATGGATCAAATAGATCCATGGTAAATATATATCTTAAGAATGCTATCGTATGAGAGGTCCAAGCTAGAGTTGGAGACTCATGGATGTGAAAACAACTATTAAGAAGCAAGGGATTATGCTGTCAATCATTTTGGGAGTGTTGCTGCACTGATTTCACTGTTCAAACTTTCAGTGGCGGCAACAAGGTTCACCTCTCTACTCTGCATGCAAAAATTTCCCCCAGCTAGTTCTGTTGTTCACTGGCATAGCACTGTTTGGGACTCTGCTTCGTATCCTAACCATATGCTGTTATTTTGTGGCTTGCTTTCACTCTGAACTCCTCAGCCACGATAGATTATGTCACATGGGGAGTGTTTCTTCTCATCTGTTTGAGCTTTGCACGCATGCAATGGAATAGAGCAACCAGCGTTTATCCTTTGATTGTGCAAATACAATGGTAGTGTGTAAATTGTGGTCGGGCTCAGTTTGATTAGCGATCCTGTTCCTGGAGTCATCTTCTTCATTGGTTTTATGTAATTTGAAAGGGAAATGCTTTAAACAGAGGCTTAAAGGATTGGCATTCTCCATCACATTCGCCGAAGAAGCTCCATGAAGGGTGGAAGTGAGCAATGCATCTTAAGATATCTGCAGGATTTTTCTATTATAATGCAGATATGACACCAAATAAGAATCGAATTATGTTTATTTCTTTCTTGATTTATGGCATTGGTACAAAATAATCTTACCAGTTTGTGTTTACTGCTTTCAGTATATTTTCAGTTACTTATGATTGCAGAAACTTTAATTCTGTTATTTGACTTCGGATATGAATCCAAAACCCAACAATCCTTTTACTATTACACCAACCCCCAACACTATTTCACCAATCCTAACACTATTTCACCAACCTGATTACTATTTCACCAACTCCTTTTGAATGCTATAAATAGAAGAGAAGTGGTGAAGGGTTAGGAGCATTCAAAACAGAGAGAAACGAAAGAGAGAGTTGAAGAGAAAAGAAAGAAAAAGAGAGTTTTATTTGAAGGTTCTCTTCTTTGTGTGAGTTTGGGGGATATTAGAGTGGTCTCATTTTGTAATCTTTTCTTTTGCAATTAGTAAATTTCTCTGCTGTTCGCGCCCGTGGACGTAGGTCATATTGATCGAACTACGTTAAATTATTGTGCTGTTCTCTGTCTCTACCGTGATTACATAGACCAGTGTTCTTATCCACTTCTATATAGACATCTCTGTGTCTGTGTAGCCCCCCGCTGCAACAAATTGGTATCAGAGCTTGGCTTAGAGTACGTGTATCTGCTTATCGTATACTCTGTGACTGCTACTGAAAGTGGATCCTCCACATCAGAAAATAAGTTAGATTATCATTTACCCTTTAAAGGTATTGGACACTATTTGCGAGTATGGTAGTATTCACAAGTACTGTTACTATTCACAAGTAAGGTTACTGTTCTAAGTGGGCTTCAAGATGTTTTCTGTAAAATACAAAGTGAAAAAATTCGATGGGAGAAACAACTTCAGTTTGTGGAGAAAAATGAGGGCTCTCCTAGCACAACAAGAATTATTCAAAGCCCTGTCCGGGAAGGACAAGTTGCCAGAATTCATGCCCAATGATGAGAAAGAAGAGCTGGAGATGAAGGCACATAGTGCCATATAGCTCTGTTTGGCCGATGTGGTCCTGCCTGAGGTTGCCAATAAAGATACCGCCGCCGGCCTGTGGCTCAAGTTGGAGAGTTTGTATATGACGAAGTCTTCAACAAACAAGCTTTAAATGAAGCGACGCCTCTTCACACTTCGCATGAAGAAAAGTATGCGAATTAAAAACTACCTAGATGAACTTAACACTATGCTTATGGATTTAAAGAACATTGATGTTAAAATTGATGAAGAAGATCAAACCCTTATTTTGTTATATTCATTACCTCCTTCCTATGAGAATTTTGTCAATAGTATGCTTTATGGTAGAAATACATTTTTTTAGAAGATGTCAAATCAGCTCTACATTCAAAAGAATTAAGGCAGAAAGTGTCTATCATAGGAGGAGATGATTAAGCTGAGGGTTTGTTTGTTCGTGGTCATCCTGAAAAGGGTGTTGGTGGTAGAGGCAAATCTAGAAACATGTCTAGATCAAAATTAAGGCCAAGGAAAAATGTTGAATGTTATTATTATCACAAATTTGGGCATATAAAATCTAATTGTCCAGCGCGCAAAGTAAATGATAATTCACAGTCGAAGTCTTGGGAGGTGAAACCTTCAGTTGTCACTGTAATTTAAGAGTCTTCTAGTTCACATGAAGTTTTTACAGTTAGTATTAATACTCATTTACAAGATGAGTGGGTTCTTGATTCGGGTTGTTCTTGCCATATGTGTCTGCATAGGGATTGGTTCGTCACATATCAGTCTATCGATGGTGGGAATGTCTTATTGGGAAATGACATGCCTTGCACGACTATTGGTATCAGTTCAATTGAAATTAAAACACATGATGATATTGTTAGAACATTGAGTAATGTCCGATATATACTAGAGTTAAAGAAGAACCTCATTTCTTTAAGCACCCTTGACTCTAATGGTTTTAAGTTTTCGGCTGAAGGTGGAGTTTTGAGAGTTAGTAAAGGCTCTCTTGTTGTGATGAAAGGAAA
>JBAKGM010000139.1:23838129-23862985 GCA_037177215.1 Asparagus racemosus
AAACTAAAGGTGCAAATTTTGCTTCCGCCTATCCATTGCGACAATGGTAGAGGGGGTCGCTTTTCACGTCCACATGAGAGAGAGAGAGAGAGAGAGAGAGAGAGAGAGAGAGAGAGAGGAGGGCGGTATGCGGGAGGAGGCACTAATGAGCAACAAGGGGCGGAGGAGAGAGGTAACTCTAATAGTGTGTTTGGGAGATGACTAATTCCCTTCTCCTTCTTTACCCCCAATTTGGGGGGTAAGATTTTAGTTTAATTTTCCTTCTCATTCCCTTCCTCTAGTTTTCTAAATGGAACTCCCAAATAAAGGTAAACCCAAATTTCTCTTCCCCTTGCCTTCTCTACCCTCCATCCAAACAGGCCATAAGGGAGACCTGTTGGGGTTTGTAGTTTTTAATTTTTAATGTTTGACAATTCAAGATTTCCACCTAAATTGGTATATTTTGGATTGATTTCTGACTTCTGTGACACTTCAGCATTTGTGAAGCCATCTCAACATCTTTGAGTTGCAACCAAACAACGTAGATTGAAGTAAAGTTGAGCAGAGGGGCCGCTTCTGGCAACTTTCATCTACTTTCATAATAATAAAAAACGCAACCAAACAACCCCATAATCTACTGGGTGAGGTTTCTCTTTAAGGAGATAGCACATGTAAAAAGCAAATTATTCTAGAAAGAAAGCAATAGTAGTACATGTCATATGTTGACAATATTCTTCTCATTATTATATTGCTACCACAACAATCACAACAGAGTTTTTTATCCAAATATTTAGGGTCGGCTACATGAAACACATTCTTTCATTGTGTTCTATTATAGATCATCTTTTTCGTTAAATTAATCATTATTATATTCTTCTTAGTTACTCTCAACCAAGTTTTTTTAAGTCTACTTCTAGATCACTTTGTCCCATCAACTACAATATTATCACATTTCCTAACCTGTGTTGTTATGGTCCTGAACGTTTTCTATTATCAATTTCAGTACTTAGAGCAAACCCCCAAGTTCGAGGCATTGGCTCATGCCAGTAGAGCTTGCCTAGGCAGCTCGAGTGGCAGCAATGCTAGGGACGACTCACGCCATCAAGCCAGCTTTACATTTAGCCGGCCTTCCCTTCGTGGACGGCACGAAAGGCGGTCTTAGCCGGCCTCCTCTTCTTGGATGACACAAAAGGCGGTTTCAGCTGGCCTCCTCTTCCTAGACGACACGAAAGGCGGTCTTAGCTGGCCTCCCCCTCGTGGATGGCACGAGAGGCGGTGTTAGTCGGTCCGCCCCTCGCGGACAACTCAAGGCACGGAGTCTGTCGACCATCCGCATGGACGACACAAGCAGCCACATCGGTCCCCCCACTCTTGTGGACTAGTGAGACCCACCGCCTAGACGGCCTGAGCGCCCATTCCTAGATGACGGTTATACCAAACTCCGGCCCCTGACAGCGAGTCGACGTCGCATTAATGGCGGGATCAGTGCATTGATTCCCCCCACTCACACAGTATTTAAGGCACATCGGACCATTAAGGCCTAGGGCTTTACAGATCCCATCCACATTAATGTTAGGAGAACAGTACGCCTCCCCGCGTCGCTCCTTCAACCGACACTTGTCAATACTGTTCGGCGCAGCAGTCCCCGCACGTCCCCGTCACACCATCCAATCAGTACACGTGGGGCTAGGGCTGACGTACCACCAGAGTTAGCTGGAGTGACCAATATGCCCTCGTATAAAAGGAAAAATGAACGGTAACTAAGGTGAGCAATCTTAGATAACAAAAAACCCTAGCTTTAGTTTAATTTCCTTGATAAAATATTATCCATACAGACTTGATCGTCAGAGTGACCACCGGAGATCCCAACTCCGCCTCTTTCCACAGGTGTATCACTGGACCCAGAACGCCTGCTCGACATTAGGAGAGGAAGCGGGATCCGCTCTCTTAAACTCTAATCCAACATCGATTTAGTAGCTGTGTGATCCGAGCATCAACACATATAGTTTCAATAAATACTTTCGCTTGTATAGCATCTTTATGTATAACATCTGTACATTTAAATTCTGTTTAAATAAGATGTTCTGTGAATATAAGATCTGCACGTTGCGTATGAACACCTAAAAAAAAATGGAGCTGGCCCTTGCACGTGCCCTTTTTACGTATATCTGACAATCCATCTCTCACATTACAATATCACGTGCAGCGTGCGTGGGCTTGACCCCAAATTTCCAAATCGCCGTAGTCGCTGAGATCTAGGAGCGTATCTTTAAAAGATAAATCGGGGCATTTTCGTCAAAACATGTCGTCGTTTAAATAGCAGAATTTTACCCCCAAGAGAAAAGTACCGGAAAAAAAAGAGAGAAAATAGGGGCAAAATCAAGGAGATCAAGAGGCGGAGGAGAGACCTTCAGTAATTGATTTCTGTGGAATAAAGATCTCTTTCAAAAATTGGTGGTTGATGATTGTGAAAGTCTTGATCTTATCCTCTAGTGATTCATAAGAAAATTTTGGAAGAAGGCAAGTTGTAGATCTATTTAAATTCGAAGGTTGATTTAAAAAATTTTTTTTTCTATATTTTTAATATTTATTGTGCTGTGATCATGGATGAAATCTGTTGTTGTTTTGTTCATTTGCTTGTTGAATCTCACTTTGAATATCTTGTTCAAGCATGAACTTTGTGATCTGCCTAATTTCTAGTTTTTGAAATTTATGGTAATGATAAAATCCTTGGTTTTTATGGCTTCATGGTACATGTGAATTATTTCTTGCAAAAGGTTGAATCATTTTATGTTCAAAATATTGAGGAGAGAGGGAAAATATTTTCTTGGTTAAGTTCATTTTCAATTTTTACTACTATTAAGTTTGAGGTGCGAGTATAGCGTTATCTGCATTTTATTAGTCATTGCTATCAACTAAAATTATTGTCTGTAATATGAATATAGGTACTATTTTTAGTAGACATTAGAAGAGTAGTTATTGAATCAATTATGAGTTGAATGTGAAATTTAGCATATGATGCCAATAATTAGAGATTGTAGATATTTGCAATTCTTTAAAGCAAAATTATGAGCTTTAATTTTTAGGTTTTTCATAGGAGATTTATTAAATTTCTTTTTTTTGTGGGAATATGTATGAAATCACAAATTTGCATAACATATATTAAAAATCAGTTTTATAGGTATTGTTGGAATCATGGAATACTGAAACTTGACAGGATCTCTATTTTTAGCTAATTAAATGAAAGTTGTGGAATACTGTTCCAGGAATATCTCTAAAGTGAATGCAAAGAGGAAAGTTTTATTAGGCTTGCATTAACTTCGTATTCTGTTCCAGGAATATCTCTAAAGTGAACGCAAAGAGGAAAGTTTTATTAGGCTTGCATTAACTTTGTATTCCAAAGTTCATCCTTTTGCGTGTACTAAATCCTTTGGTGTAGTGTAGCTATGTTGTCAATAAGACAAGGAGAGAGAAGTAATGTTGGTTTCGCTTTGGAGTAGAGAATTCTCTGTTCTTTTAGACTTTGTCTCAGGCATGTGAGCAGTCTTTCTTCTCTGCGAATAGGAGCAGCAAAGCTTGGTGGATCCATGGACTTCAGATGGCATTAGCAGAGCATTAGCGGAATCAATGGTATAATTATGGTGAACCTGAAATGATGCTTGGCTTGATATTTGGCTCTTGGTACTAGGGCTTTGTAGGTTTATGCCATATCGGAGAGTTTGACGTGTTATTAGCTTTTACAAGTTACTAAAATAACTGCTTTTGACTTACAGTGGAGAAAAGTCTTGGTAATTAATTTCAGGACTAAGGAAAGTGAAAGTAAATCTATAGATTATTTTGTTAAGGTTTTAAGCTGAATTCTATCCAAGTTACGGTAAAATTTATCACGATCTTTTACTATGTTCACCACCAGATTGGGATAAAATTCATCTTCACTACCAAAAATAGATGCTCCATCGTCTCCATGAAAGATGGGTGGGCCCATGGAACTCCTATGTGAGGTTTGGCTAACGTTATAATAATATGTCATCCTCAGTCCTGACACTAAAGGTTTGAATGGCTCCATGGTCCTGGCAAAAGTATTTATGGATGAGTGCAATGCTTAGAATGACGGTTGAATGTAAGGAACGGTCACAATGCTTATCAAGATGTTGTATGAAAGGAAGGAGCTTCCAAAGTTCTCCTTTGCTACTGTAAAGATTATTTTTTCCTATTTGACAATGCATTATTTTGATGTAAACTCTTAAATGAAAGTCCAATTGAATGCACTCCAAAATCAAAGCTCTTGCTCGACATCTGAATACATCCTTCTAGGTCATTTACATTCTTGAATTGTGTGTATAAGGAAGTAATTAATGATCTCTAAGCAAAGTTAGGTGCTTTAAGTATACGTTGGTTTCACAGTGTATTCATTTGGGTCGACAATGGCTCTAGTTTACTTGCAACGGTAAGGTCGTGAGGGACACCTCTGCTCCCCTTATGCGAGCTATGCTGTAAGTTTAAAATTCCTCCTTGGGAATTGGGATGATTTCTATCTGTTGGTTTTGAAGTCATTCCTTATTTATTGGCATAAAGAAAATAGTTGATATACTCATAGTGATGATGGACTACCATTCTTAGAGGTTAGCAGTATAGTGTCGACTTTAATCAAACACGGAAAAGATGTTCTACAGGATACAAAGTAGATGAGGGAAGGGAGTGTCAAATTAAAATTTTGGGGGTTTTGGAAGAATGGGTGTCAGCGACTACCTTTTACCTTCCGTTGAAGCTTGTAAAATTTTACAAGTATATTTTGCATTGGGGGATACTGAGTCAGGAAAGAAAATGTGAATTAGAAATTATGTATGACTCCTTCTAGATTTTCTGTTGGCTGTGGCACAACAGTTGCCTTAGGCGAGGATATAGTTTATTATAGCTTATCATGTTAATGCACTCTTAATTCCTGTAGCTCAGTGGTGGATCTAAGATTTCTAGAAAGTGGTGTCACCACACAATTAATAATTGCCCATAAAAAATTGCAACTGTCCTGAGTTTTCACATTTGAAAACACATAATCGCATCATTACTAACACTACCAAATACATAATCACGCTTTAGTAACTTCAACACACAAAGAATATATTAGAAAATAAATTTGAAGCCAACTTATGTTAAAATAAACCACTTCTTATCTCATTTTAAGTCCCACCAATTTTAGACTTTTCTCCATCTTTGGGGGAATGCGTATAACATAACAAATGTCGTTTTCTAATACACGTTGTGTAGCACGCAAACTATTTTCTTTTACTGAAACTTAAAATCATACCAATCTTATTGCTTATTGAGGAAAAAACACTTATATTGATTATGTTAGCACTTGAACCAGTGACGTTTTATGCTATGGAAAGTCGTGATTAGATACATATGCATTCTTTACATGAGAAGAATAATTTCCCCTTGGAGGAAGTGGTGTCACGTAACTTTCTGGTAGTGTGGCATTTTATTTTCTAAGCAAAAGGGTTTAATATTCTTTGAGAAATAATTATAAATTTTGGTTTCCAAAAGATAAATGTATTTACCGATGAGCAAATACTGAAATGGAAATGCCTTATTTGCCAGAAAATGTTAATTCATACATTCATTTGATGGTATATCATTTATCCATGTGATGAATATCTTGAAGTTTATACAGTTGATTACCAACTTTTATTCTGATGAATCTAAGCAAGGCATAGGCTCAAGTGAAGGAAACTTCGGCTTTGCCTTTATATTTATCAATTTACGCTCAAGCACTTTTGAGTAAATTTGGATTATAAATTATACCAGAAAAGCTTTTGGATGAAGAAGTAGAAGGCTGATTAGATGGAGAAGTTGGAACAATCTCTCCATATTGGGACAGGTTTCACATGCTTCTTGTCTCTCCTAAAGAAGCTTCTGGAGCTGGGATATGCCAAAAATATACTGCACCTATAGCGCTACGGACCTCCAAATTTAATTTTGAACCCGATTCATGCACTCCGTTGTCAAACCATTTATTATGTTCCTCTACCAGTTACTGCCTAGGGCTGAGTGAAATATATCCTATTATATATATCTTTCCTAAACTTATTGAAACATTGAAGAAATAGATGGAAAGGACACGAGCTTTAAAAGAAGCCTCTAAATGTATGTCTTTTAAAGCATAGAGGTCAATTGTATGTTAAAAACAACCTTCATCTTTTGAATCAAGGTTTTTAATCAAAGAAGCGGTTAAGAGGCATGTCTTTATAAATTTTCACAGAAAGGAGTTAAACTAAGTATGCCACTTCGTTTTATGCTTCTTTTTATGAGATTATTAAGATTAGACATTACGGTAGGTGTCTTCTTTTGCTTCACTTTTGATATGTCAAATGTCTGTACGATCTCTAATTACTTGTTATATATTCGTAGAATATTAGATGTGAAGGATTATGGATTAAAGGGAGAAGTGGAGAACATTCATTAAATTAGGGATGTGTTTTTACTTTTTACCAGCTTTTCGTAAAAGGAGAGTTGAATCGGGTCTGCTATTCCCTTTTTTAATATTTCTTATCTAGTGAGGTCCTAAATTATGATGGGAAGATTTTAGTTTTCATTGCTTAACTTCTTTTGTTGCATTTTTGAAGGTTTTAAATGTCTATGTAATCTCTAAAATGTTGCCGTGCATTTAGAAACATGAATGGTGCCGAAAGTGTGCAGATATTATAATAAATATTAGTTTTCCCGGGTAAAGGAGAGAAGTTTCCAAATTTATGAAGTGCTTAAGAAATTTTTCTTAGAGGGGAAGCTGACTAGGTCTAGTATTTCCTTCTATATTTCACAAGTTCATGTCATTAATTTTTTTCTCTTCTTGAAATTTTAAACTATTATATGTTTTTTGACTCAGTGTTCGTACATTAGAAACAATACATAGTGGAAGCTATCTGGGAATCTTGAATGAAAAAGATTAGCTAAGTTAAAAGCTGAGGCCAAAAAATCAGTTTTGTTGGGTTACTTTTGGCCAAACTTTATATTTTGTACTGTGTTCTTCATGGTTGAATATTCATTAATGGCTCCACCATTTAATTTTGGTTCTCTTAGCGACAGGATTCTGCCAGTTGTAACCTTTTACTAAAATCACTACTGATCATTGGACATTCACTCTATTAGGATATCCTTTTCTAAAATGACGACCCTTCTTTTTGTATCTTTCAGTTGGTAATAACTCCATAGCTGTTGACCAACATCCATAATTTGGAGTTAAGTTTATCCAACTGCAAAGACATAAAAACTGAGCGCATCATTGTTCAAATTCTGATGACATGTAGATTGTAAATTTATATTATTGGTAATTGCATTATCATCTTCTTAAACCTTGAAGGAGTTTTTTTTATGTCTCGTTGAATTTTTATTAATTATGAATTTTTAACATAGTGCATGTGTGCTATCATCTAGTATTAATAAATTATACATATGATTCTCGGTTCCTTGCAGCTGAATATTGATATAAATCTTTTTATGGGAATTATGCAGGGACTCCACAAGGTAATATCAGGAGATAATGTTACTGTTGCAAGAGATACCAGAGACAATTTCAAATGTTAATGGGCATGTTTTATACAGGGCTGCAAATTGTCCAATTCACCAAGTGTGCCTCATTTTGGTTACAGTCAACGGACATGTGGGACCTGTATTGGCATTGAGGTGCATTTGATTTAAAAAATTATATTGCTCTTCCAGTTTTAACTTAATATTTTTCTTTGCCGCATTAGTTGAATTACTGACTTTATTCTTGCCATTGGTGAATTAATAATCTACTAAGTACCCAACATATGCGACACTTTTCTGAGAATAATTTTTTATTTGGTGTTATTTCTACCTTACTGAAGCGTGCTGTTATTATTACAGGACATTATGTTGTTTGTTGCCACAGTTTATAGACTTACATAAAAGGCCCTCTTTATGCTAACTTTTATAATAGTCACATGAAGATTAAGTTAGTCCTTGGAGTATCTTAGCTGAAGGTTTATCATGACACACTTCTTTGACTGTTAATCCCCATCAATATGTTGGAAACCAATTTTTTTTGGGTGGATATACAGTGAAAAAGGAATTTTAGATTATGGTTGAATGAGAAGACATAACCCAAAATTTAGGATCTTTGAACTGGTTGAATAGACAAATATTGATTTTGTAGTGATAATTTATTTAAGTGGTGCTTTATTGCATTACCTTTCAATCTATCAGTCTGCGTGCTTAAGCGATGTAGCTATGTACAGAGATAGTTCATTCGAGGATGAGATGGAATAAGAAGGTTTGTGATGGAAGTTATTGGGGCATAGGCTTTCAATATTATTGGGAATCGTTCTGTTAGAGTTAGGGCTATTGTTTTGGTTGGCGTTGGTCGGCGTTGGTCATTGATAGTTTGGTACCTTTCCATCAAGAACCTTGCATACTGGAACTAAGTCTTGGAAGATATTAAAGGGTTTCTGGTAGCTGGAATTGAATTTTGTTGGCAGAGAGGTATTGTATCTTGATAAAACCATGGATAGCTCCAAAAATCGGTATCTTGAAAGTGTACATGTGAAAAAAGAGAGGCAAGAACTTACCTTGGAAAGAAGAGAATCCAACTTGGTAACTGCAAGTTGGGAGCCCTCATCAATAATAAATGTTGAATGACTTTTCTCTTTCTATGATGTAATTATTACATTAAGAAGGGCCATTTGTTATTAATTTTTAATTTAGAAATAGCTGAACGAAAGTAACTGAGAAAAGTATTGATGTCTTTAAAGCAACAAACAAAAAATGTAATGTTACAGATATTTTGTTATGCCCTTTATCAATCTTGTTTATGCTTCTTCTTCTTTTCTCAATCAACCATTGATCATTCTCTGCTTAGCAGATAGAAAGATGCTATATCAAGGGCCAGCATATATTTATGCACTTTTTTCCAGTAATCTGTCTTCTAAACTCCAATTTTTACATGCAGCATAAGGATCATGACTATATGGCAAGTATAACATACCTATACGGCAGTCAATCATTTATAACCTGTGTGCATATAGATAAATTGTTCAGGTTTTTCAAAACATGATTTGATGACATCTTGAAACCCTGCGGTGAACATGAACATTGCCATGTAGATGTTAAAGCCAATGCCACATTAATTTCACTAAGGAATCTCCTAATTATCATCATGGTCTAATGACGTCTTGCCAATTAAAGTGAACACTTCTTTTGTTTTCGCCAAGGTTTCCAAGCTGAGACGACAAGGTTAAGATATAAGTGAAGAGAATGGTTTCCCCTTAATGGAAGTTTAGCAAATGCGTAGTGTTTTTGATAGAATGAACAAACCCTTATTTCTTGATCTTTTGCCTTTATCTATTCAAACTATTGTTGTCAAAAAGGTACCAACACTAACGTGCTAAAAAGAGAGGACAAGAAAAAGGGTGGACGGATATTAAATGCCTACATGGCATTTAAATAGAAAATAATGGGAAACGTGGAACTTTCTGAATAAAATACTAATGACATAACTAGAAAGGGGTGTAATCATCTCAAACTACAAATTTACTTTATGACACTTTGGCCAGGACAAGAATATTCCAAGGAACCTTGATATTGTTCTCTAGAGTGGAATAGAACTTCTGAGCTTGATTGCTTAATCTCAATACTTACAGATGCGGTTTTAATACCCTTGTTTACACTTTGCCCGGAGTACATATCATTATTTTAGCCTGAAATATATCTACGCAAACATAAGTCAGATTCACTCTCTTTAAAGGTATTTGCATTTCTGTAACTTCCTCTTATTACGTTTCTGCTATTGAACTTTGGCAAAGACGTTTCAGTGGATGCTTTATGCCTATATTACCTGGGTATTTCAAATCAAAAGCCGTACCTGTACCCGACACATACCCGTACCCGTATCAAAACTTCTTGGACACTTCTTGAATATATGCATACGTCCATTCAGGCGTCTACTCAATTATATAATACATGTTTTAATTTAAAACAATCCTCATACACTTCTTAGGCATGTATTCTACACTATATATCTATATCTTATATATTGTAAATGAAAAAATATTGATTTTATACAAATTATTAATTTTAATACATATAAGTACACAAAACATACATATAGGTAGTTGTGTTCCCATACCCTACCTTGCAGCGTCCTGTACCCATACCTGTATCCCTACAACTTAGCTTGACACTATAGAATCAATGTCTTTTACTTTAGGTTTAACTTCCGTTTGGAGTTGGGCTATTTCTATATTTTTTCTTCTAAATAATGTTAGAAAGCCGAAGGTTGCAGGTTATGAGCGTAATTGCTACCAACCTCCTCCTCCATCCTTCAAACTCTATCTCGATACACGCGCAGAGGGGGAAACCCATACCACAAACGGGGAAGAACAAGCTAAAAATAGTTGTGTTCAATAAGGATGCACTCTTTTTTTTGGGTAAATGAATACTTTTTCCATTACCAAGTGAAATAATTAGGTACCTAATCCAACCCAGGCATACCCGGGGCTGTACATGCTTTGTCAAAACTCTCAAAGTATCAGCTGCACATTTTCGATTTATCATTAGCTGTACATATTATCAGACCTCACAGCTGTGAGCAAATAACAAAATTACCCCTCAAAATATTCAATCCAAAACCTATATTTTTGGGGGGTTGGTTGAGTGGGCCTTGTGTGTGTGTGTGTGTGTGTGTGTTTTTTTTTGGTGGGGGGGGGGGGGGGGTTTGGCCCTCCAACCCACACACCATAGCAATCACCTCAATTTTTACCTGCTTCACAACTTGATCAACAGTCAAAGCTCTTTTGCTGAAATCTCCTCATGTTGTGCTTCCCCCATACATGGTAAACTGCAGCTGCAAACAAAGTAAATAAGACCCGCTCCTTAACTCCCCTGCCTCTTCCAGCCTGACAGAACCAGAACACTTCATCCTGCAATTTTGAAGGATCTCTAGTATCCCCGTAACACACCAACAACTTCTTCCACACTACAGCAGCAAATAGACGTTGGAAAAAACAAGTGATCTACATTCTCATTTGCATGAAGACACAAGATACAAACAGTCAACACTGTCATGAAGGAGCCCAAAATGCTGTAATCTATCCTGTGTCAAGAGCCTCCCCCATATTGCCAATCATAACACAAACTCATGCGTTGGAATTAAAAGATTATACCAAACAAGAGAATGCCAAGGAACCTGCTGACTCCGAGCTGAGTAAATTTCTCTATATGCAGCTGACATGCAAATCTTGCCAGGCACCTCCCACTGTTCAAGTTGATCAATAGCTGCTACTTCAGAACCCCATTTAGATAGCATCCAATCCCTGACATGTAGCAGTTTCCTCCAAAACCAAGAATCCCCACTTCTATGTGGCACCCTCCAAATATTCTCAGTTTAAAGATAATGGCCATGAAGCCATTTAACCTGTAGCAAATCCTCTTTCTTATGAATAGCCCACAGCAGTAAAATTTATGAAATAATAAACAAGAAAGAAGTTGATAAGTTTGTTTTGCCAACATGTTCTTTTTGTACCAACCTCTGCTGTAAGGACTAAGGCTCATGAATAATGTACTTACTAGTTTCCTTGCATAATTTAACTTTATTGACCTTTGCTGACAAAACTTACCTTGCTTGTTCCTGCAACCAGATCATTCACATAGTTACCTGACATGTATTTATACACAGCTTTCGCACTTTATCCGTTGACATAGAGAGTGTCTATTTTTTTTACCCTGACTAGGAGAGATTTGCATCATATGAACTTTGAGTTTTGTTATTTATGCATTTGCCATGGTTCAGCCTTTTTATTTTGTTGAGCAGGAGAAACTCAACTGTCATTACATAGGGTACAATGCATTTTGCTTTTAGCTGTTTATGCATTCACCAGCTTCTTAAATTTATATTTGCACTTATAGTCAATTATATATATAATAGTTTCAACCCAATCGCATATTGTCATAGTAACTCTCCCTCAGAGTCACTAGTGTAGCTCAGTTGCAAACATAATTCTTATATTGACATAATCTGCTTCAAGTTCACTTCTTAATTATCCTTCTTAATTTCATACAGTATCATGCCAAATCACAAAATTAAACCTGAGAAAACAGGCAAGATGCTAAGGTTTCCTTGATGTTCCAGTATGCAGCATTGTCGATATATTGAGGCACCACTTCTAAAAGGTATGTGTTGCTTACTCTTGTGATCAAGCTTTCACTTAATTGGTCGGACTCATATATTATTACTTGTATACAATTGTTCCTAAAACGATCAGATGACCTGCGTTCAGTTCCTAACTTCAAGAAGCAGTATTTCGAGATTTATTTGAATGGTGATCATTCAGCAGATGTCTTGATTTTGGTTTTTTCTGTGGGCTCTGTCAACCAATTAGTTGAGTACAGTCTCATCACATGTGCCTATAATTCAGATTGAATCAGTTAAAAGTGTGTTTTAGTAGATACATCACATTTTTCATAAAAATGATGAATTAACAGTAAAAAAAAACGTACAGATAAATCCAACCAACAGAGACAATATAATAATATTTATAGAAAATAGAGATTAAAGCATGAGAAGTTGAGAATAGGGTAAGGTCATTATAAATAAAAGATGAAACCAAATGATACGAAATCCAACTTTTGTTTAACATACAACCTCATATAAACTAACTTTCCATCCTTCTTGCTAGTTTCATTAGTGCACAACTCCACCATGCTACTTTTGTTCCTATTGCCATTGTTTACTCAAAAGTTGAGGTCGCCTGTCCAAAATTTCAGCTGCTCACACAAGTCCGATATTTCGACCTTTTGTACACTGCTTAGAATATTTAGCCAGTCTTACAATTTAGCTTCTTTCTTGGTGGATAAATAGACCCAGAGAAGCCAGACGTTGAACTTTCTCCTACATTTTTAGCAAGAGGGGCATCGGGTCCGGGAACAGGTCTCTTTGTTCCTGCAGTAGCCTTGAATTGAGAGCTGCCTTCTGAAGCACGATCCTGACCACCACTAGTGTTCCCTGAGGTAGTAGAAATTAAAGGACTTTTTCCTTTATCTCGTATTGCTTGTTTTCTGGGTCTTATGTGGTGAAAAATTCCCCACAAGCATGCATCTGGAGCTACTCCTATCACTGAAACACATTCCAAAATTGCGAGTAAGTCATTTGCATAGACATACTTATCTACATTTGTCTATGCAGTTGTTGACTGCTGAAAAATATTTACATACTGATTTGATTATCAAAAGGATGGTTAAACCGCGGGGACCAACTGGAATTTTTGATGAAAAATTCCCCCAGTATAGAAGTCAAGAAACCTAATCCATAGGTACTGGTTTGAATCTCCTATTAACCATAACAGTTTCATGATCAGATAGATCATTTTACTTAAATAACCAAGTGTGGATGCTGCGCTCCTGTTATTAGAATTTTGCACGATAGGGTATCCATAAGGTTTATAACTTGGAGCCAAAACAAATTTGCAGGACTGCAGGAGGCAACACAAGTCTCTGTCTTTAAAAGAAATGAGGAGTGGTGACATGTTGGATAAAAAAATAGAGGAAGAACAGAACCAAGAAATAAGATTGAAAATTGTTGTAGGTATTGGGTCCTCCATTTGAAATTATATAGTATCTTCACTTTTTGAGTTGTTAATATCAACACACACACACATCCGACAAGGCTGTCGTATGTTTTTTCAGCAAAAGGCAACAAGGCTGACTGTACGAGGGAAAAAGAAAACCAATAATGACTGGCCACATGAAACCCTCCCCTAGTCCCTGTACTGAATGTGCATGAATTAGATGAGGATGTTAGATGAATGTTTCCGGCAAGCGGCTTTCATAACCAAAATTTTCTTTGAACTACTCCAATAAAATATAGTTATATCATAACATCTTTGATTATGTGTCCTAACCTCTTGGTTGTGATCTTTTCAATATAAAGCTTCGGTGGAAAATTGATCAACCCCAAATTATTTGACCCAAAAAAAGGAAAGGAAAAAAATTATCGCACTAGAGGGGAAGGACCATTATTTATTGATCAACTCCAAAGTATTCATGTTTCCACTAGCTTTTATATGGAAATGACAACCAAGAGGTTATGATATGAAAATACTTTGTTAAAGTAGTTCAAAAGAAACATTGGTTATAAAGATAATTTTGGTTGCTAGGTTGATGTATATATTCATCTAACAAAGTAGTCACACCTCTTTTTAATGCATAGAAATTAAGTAACCACTTAGAATAATGATGCAGATTATTTTTGTTAAAACTGCATAATGATATTAGGAAGATATTGGCTGTGTTTCATCCAACTGTATATTTTCCTTATATATTCCTAAAAAAAGCTTTGCATATGTATTCCTTAGTCCAAGAAATATCTATTGATTCTAGGAAATTTTAAGTGAGAGGAAAACAAAGCTTCATGTGACATAAATGGCAACAAGGATTTTGGTCCAACGGGAAAAAGAACAAAAATAGTTGAAAGGATTAGCTGAAATTGTGTCGGTGTGTCATTTGAGTAAACTCACAAGAGGAAGAGAACCTTCTAACACATAGAAGAATTGGTTTTGTTATCTATGAAAACCCAAAAATCTAGTGAATGTGCCTGCGCACCTGTAGCTACTTTCCGTTTGGAGGCCACTCTTGTTTTAGAACATAGGTATTTCATACTCTTTAGCAGGATAATGTGTGAATCATGGGAAATGCTAACAAAATACGTCATTGAAATCATACCCAAATGGTTATTAGTGTTCTTAAAACCAACCATATAAATTGAATCATACTTGGACAGCATGTGTTTGGCGTATAGTCTGAGTGTAATTGGGCATGAGTCATGACTGTCGTTTCAAAAAAATAAACAAACAAACAAATACATAAATAAATAAAATTGAAGGCACCACAAGCAAAAGCATGGCTATTATTTGCAAAGAAAAGGTTTATATTCAACATTCAGATTTTGGAACTGCCACTTTCTCCAACTTCTGACGAATTCAACCAAGATATTTTTAAATTGGACTCTAAAAAATTGCTGTAGAACTTTAAAACTGAACTCACATTTGGAATCTTGAGGAAGTTGTGCTGATGTAAATATTAACAGCTCCAGATTCTCCATGCTACATTGCATTGCAAAATCTTGTCGATCCATCTGGTCTACAAGTTTTCTAAATGTCCCATCCAACCTACAATAGGAATAATGTCAAAAGAAGATATGGAATTATCCTTGAAAAGATACTTGTAAGTGTTAATATGTAATTAACCCATGTTAAATATAAAACATGTTAGAAGCAGCCTAACCTTTGTTCTTTAGATGGGAAGAAGTAGACTCCGACATCATTATAGTCAGGAGGGTCTAATCTGTAAAGTCTGGGCCAGACATCCCTCCTCTGGCAAAGCTTAACCCGTATGTCCTTACCACTTAATTCTTTCACAGTTTCGTAAACTTTAAGAGCTACAGTTCCAGGAAAATGAGCCAGAATTCCGGCAACAATAGGATATTCGGTATCACGTGGATAATTTATCATGAATTGTCCCCTGCAAAAAGGAATGTGAAAAAATATGGTTGCCCATGTTAGAAATTGGCTTTATCTTAAATTATTAAGGAATTACACAAAGCAGCATGTCTTTTATGTATTTGCTTTGGTCTATTTAAATGCATAAGGATGATAATTTTGTAGACGCCATTATGCATACTTGTTTGCCATTTGAAGCATTTAACATATTAAGAAATCTACAATCAATACAAAATTAATAACAGAAGAAAGGAAAAGTTTAACGTGGAAAGTGGTATTTAGTTGAAATGTGATTTATAATTGTCAGGAAAAAAAGCTGTGGTCATTTATATTGGTTGAACATTCTCTTTGCCCAGCTCCTGTTCATGCACGATGTCTAGTCTTGGCAACTGACCCCAACCTGATTGAGCCTGAATGCCTGACCAACTAGGTGTTCTCGGATGACTCTCTAGCTTGTAGTAGGGTGGCTTGCCCCTCGACGGCCATTGATAAACATGTTGCTTTTGGACTTATGTAAATTTGGCTTTAGGTCCAGGTTATTGAAGCGTTGACAATGGGTGTATGTATTTCACCCAGTTTTAAACTTGGGATCTCCAAATTAAAAGTTATTCAAACATCGTTTTGATGAATAACTAATGTTGGTGTGCATGTCTATCTTTTAGGCTTCAGCTTAGACCTGTACACTTACTTTGTTTATGACTTGACAAAATTCAACTGCTTTTGGGCCTTATTAAAAAGAATAACAAAAAATTTCTAGCTCTAGACTGGGATCTTTATGTGTTTGTCATGTCGCTCTCCCTCATTGATATCAATATTGATAGGATGACTAAAGAAAAAGCCTAGAATGAAATTTTATCAAGAAAGTTGTAAAAGGTAATATTACAATCTGTGTCAATATGAGACTGCGCTTTGATCTACTTTCTTTTTACAGTTAGTGATTGCTACCACCTAATGTCTCCATTTCTACAACTCGAAGATTCAAACTATTGTTATCATCTAGTGTCACCAGATAATACGTGTGAAATCCTAGCTAAGCACTTGCAATGAGTAGATATTTACTAATGACCATTCAGAGAATTGTTTCAAGTTTTCCAGGTATATTTTCTTCCAAAACAGATCACTTTTCATACTTCACAATTTAGCTTTAGCAAATCATGTAAATTGTGCTGTAGACTTTTCATTGCATTTTTGCATTAGCAATTACGAAATAATTACACAAGAGGCCTTGCCACCGTTAGATTGCATGGATAGATTTACTTACTTCCAACACATGTCTGAAACTGGTCGGTACTGAACCATTTCATCTAAGACCAGAAGAGATTTCCTTGCAAAATTGGTGTTCTGGGATGCTGTATTACCTGTCAAAAATATCGATTGATTACTATTGAAGGTAATTATGAATTAGCGTATGTACTGCTGCAGCTGATAATTATATATTTTCAATTTTGTCTTCATCTTTTATTATTTCTTTTACCGACAGCCACAAGCTAGGATTACTGTCTTTTGGCGTTCTCTTCCTTTCCTTCTTTTTTTCCCTCCTTTTTTGTTATTTTGTGATTGTATACTCTGCTTAAGCATAATTATTGCCCTTTCAATGAAAATGAGGTTGACCGGGAAGCATAATTTGTAATGGTATCGCCAAAGTTACTATCAAATTTCTTGCCAAAGAAAAGTGGACAAGTGGGTTCAGGAGAACCAATCAACAGGTAAGAAAAACTCCTTTATTTGCAGTTTATGTTCATGCAAAGAATGATAGCCTCCCACCTTTTTTTAGGCTGAAAAGGTGTAGAGAAGTGGTAGACAAAACCTATAAAGAGTGTTTTTATGACAATGCAGCGTTTTACTACCTGAAAAACTAACTGGAGAAAGATGTTTAGTCTGCTTAGTATGCAGGAGGCTAGATCCAATAGTGTCCAAGCCTGTTGACTTAGTATGGGATTTGGTTCCAGGACAGCCTTCTGCAGGATTTTTCTTAACAAGTTCTTCGCAGCTCTCCCCTTCTGAGAGAGGGGAAAAAAAGTTGTCATATTTCTCAGAATACATCATAAGATAGAATAGAATTTGAAACATTTTGTTCGTAGAAACTGATTGGACTCCTTTATCTGCAGTTCATGTTCATGCAAACAAGGATAGCCTCCAATCTTTTGTTAGGCTGGAAAAGAGTGTAGAGAAGTGATAGACGAGAGCTATATAAAGAATGTTTTTATGAGAATGCAAAATTTTACTACCTGAAAAACCAACCGGAGAAAGATTTCTAGTCTTCTCAGTGTGCAGTAGGCTGGACCCAATAGTGTCCAAGCCTGTTGACTTGTTATGGGATTTGGTCCCAGAACAGCCTTCCACAGGATTTTTCTTAACAAGTTCTTTGCAGCTCTCTCCTTCTGAGAACCAAAACAATGTGGTCATATTTCTCAGAATACATCAAAAGATAGAATAGAATTTGAGACACTTAGTTCACAGAAACTGATCAAACTCCTGTATATGCAGTTTATGTACACGCAAACAAGGATAGCCTCCAGCCTTTTGTTAGGCTGGAAAATAGTGTAGAGAAGTGATAACCGAGACCTATAACGAATTTTTTTTAATGAGAATGCAGCATTTTACTACCTGAAAAACCAACTGGAGAAGGATTTTTAGTCTTCGGACTGTGCAGTAGGCTAGATCCAATAGTGTCCAAGCCTGTTGATTTGTCGTGGGATTTGGTTCCAGAACAGCCTTCCGCTGGATTTTTCTTAACAAGTTCTTTGCAGCTTTCACCTGAGAAAAAAAACCATAGTCATATTCTCAGAATACATCAATATAGAATAAAATTTGAGGCATTTAGTTCACAGAAACTGATCGAACTCCTTTTTCTGCAGTTTATGTTCATGCAAACAAGGATAGACTCCAACCTTTTCTCAGGTTGGAAAAGCGTGTAGAGAAGTGATGGACAAGACCTATAAGGAGCGTTTTTAAGGGAAATGCAGCATTTTACTACCTGAAAAACCAACTGGAGAAATATTTTTAGCCTTCTCAGAGTGCAATAGGCTGGATCCAATAGTGTCCAAGCCTGTTGATTTGTTATGGGATTTTGTTCCAGGAAAGCCTTCTGCAGGATTTTTCTTATCAAGTTCTTCGCAGCACTCTCCTTCTGAGAACAAATAAAAGACGAGGTTATACTTCTCAGAATACATCAAAAGGTAGAATAGAATTTGAGGCACTTAGTTCACGGAAACTGATTGAACAAAATCCAGCCTGAGAAGTGGTGCATGCATACTTGAATGCCTTGCTACTTTCTTCTTTTCTTCAGGTTTGGATTGCAAAACAGCTGGATTATTTGATGCAACTGTAGTGTCATTAACCGGAGACTTATGTGATCTTGGATCCTCAGGTGTCTCTGGTGGCCGCTTGTTGCCAAGTACATCAGAGTCTCTTTTAACTGGAAGAGAAGATAAGCAAGAAATTCACTGAACTCATTGTTCTATCAAGAACTAGTGAAAGAAGGGAATTTTATTAAAAAAATTTGAGAGCTAAAGAGACCTGAAACTTTTAAGTCATTTGCATTCCCTTCCTTTACACAAGGACCAGCTTCTTTGGCAACCTTAAAGCGAGCAAGATGGATGGCAGGTTTTGCATTCATCTTTATCGCCCGAGAATAGGCTTCATACGCCTTTAATGCTGGGGTCACTGGGGAAATGGCAGCAGTTTGAATCTTCATTGAATTGGTTGGAGCGGGGGAAGCACCAAGGCTTGGGACTACAGCAGACGGAGATACACCAGGTGCCTTTGATGAGCAATGCAATGGAGGTGGTAGATTTTTCTTGGCTCGTACACGTTGTGCCCTCCTAGAGCCCTTCAATGGTCTGGGTCGCGTGGAGGCGTTCTGGCTGTTTAATGGACAACTCCTCCTGACCGGTGCAACTTTCCCACCATCTATCACATCAATTAGAATAGTGCCCCTTCTTGGAGGCTTTACTTTATGTGTGACGGTGCATTGTTCACAATGCCAGTTATTAGGAATGCCAACAGGCCGTTTCTGCATGCAATATCTGAAACATCAAAAGGAAAAAAAAAAATGGTTATCTTTCATCAGGCCTATGATTTATCAGCATAATAGGCTTGGCCGTAGAGGACATCTCCAGTAATGCATTTAAACTCAGATAGAATGTTAAGCTTTCCAGCTGTCAATGTACTGCCATCATCTGTTGTGGTGGATGTAAATCTTAGCTTAGAGAATAATATGCAACTGCCATCTTCTGTTGTGGTGGATGTAAATCTTAGCTTAGAGAACAATATGCAAGAAGCCTTGCCAAGAGGTCAGTTAGTTGATACGTAGTAGTATCATAGACTCGTGGCTGAATATTTATGGCGATGGGGATAAATCTTCTTGATTTATCAAGATAATGGACGGTTCTAGACATAACCTCAAAGAAATGGAAGGCTCAAACAAAAGGAGGAAGGAAAAGATATCTCTCCTTTAAGGTGCAAACGCTTTACAACAGTGTACCTCAAACTCATGAAACTAACCAGATAAGGATCAAAATGGACATGAACTAAGGTTGTACAAGTAATTATTCAAGGAATAAAGGAGATGGCCTAGATTGTAGGCAGAAGTCAGGAAAGGATTCTTTGGAATGATCAGATTGGAAGTTTTAGTATTTTCCTAACTAAGATGTAGGAGATAATCCAAATTTACTAGAATATAATGCATATGGAGTTCTAAACAAAAACTAAGTCTTAATCAAGAAGTTTTTCTTAGCTCCTGTTTTGCTGTTTACATCATACTAAAAAAACCCTAATGAATGAAGGTTGGTTTACAGTTGAGCCACCTAAAATAAGTTAATTTTTATGAAATATAGCTTGATATGGAGAAGAATAATTCATGCAGATGACCTTGAGGAATTGGACAAAAAGTTTGTGTCAAAGTTAGAGTCATTGTTTTAAAAGTACTTTTCACTTCAGTAGAAATATGCAAGTTGATATTATTTCACTTCATAAATTGAGGTTTATGACTCATGTGCATGAATATTAATTTTTGGCAGTACTAACAAAGTTCTTTACTGTACAAAAATACCTGGAAACCTACTAAAATGATTGTGATTTTCACATTTTAAATTAATAATTAAACTTGGAGTATTTAATAGAACAACCAGATCTAGGACCTTTGGTTGGTGAAACTCAAATATATGCGCAAGGATCAGCAGAAAAATGGAAAAATAAACAAAGAAGAATAAGGGACAGATAGAGCCTACCATAGATAAGCATAACACAGAAATTGCTTGGTTTGTCAAACCTCCAGTATGGTTTTTAAAATTTTTTAAAAAAAATTCCAACTGAGCTTCTATTTTTAGTTGAAGCTTGAAGGAGTGTTGAAGACTTACATATGCTGTGATATTTTCTTGCATGCAGAACAAGTAACAATTCTTTCAGTAAATCCAGCATTACCACACGTGCTACAAACTTTGCCCTGCAGAAGTTATGAAAATTTCATTACGCCCAAGACTCATACGTAAATGTTTGATTATTTTCATATGTAAATGTTTGATTATAGAAAACAAGATCGTTTTCTATGTATCACATGAAGAAAATTGAAAAAAAAAACCATAATAAGAATGATGTTCCATAAAAAAAGAGTAGAATATAAATATTACAACTTGAAGAGCTAGGCTGAAAATTGTTTTTACATCTTTTAAATTTTAACTCATGTTCAAAGGAAGAAATAAATCAGCAAGCAGACAATAGCAAAAAAAACAAAAACAAAAACAAAAACAAAAACAAAAACAAAAACAAAAACAAAAAAACAAAACAAAACAAAAACAAAAACAAAAACAAAAACAAAAAAAGAAAAAAAATTATCCAAAAACTTGATATTTGACAACTAACCTACCCTAGAAAATCACCCCACAACAAGGCAGATTATCCTCCCGTAATTTGTGTGGAATCTAAAACATATATCACCCCCCTCGACAAGGTTATCACTCTCTTAAAACTTATCTAGACCCCAAAGCACGAATTCAACTACTTTTATATAAGGATAGCTAGAATCAAGAAAAGGGTACAAGAAAAATCAGAAACAGGTCATTGTGAACCCGGAATGAGAAACTATAACAAGAAAATGTAAATGTTGAGATGAACATAACAACATTTTATTCCTAGACAGCTCAAAACTAGAGAGCTATCATTGTCCACCTTCCCTCGGGCACCTTCTCTTAACGATCCTCGAATGGTAAATATCTGCAACTACCATACTGGCTCTATTACGTGCATCATTCACTAGCCGATCAGTCAGGATAATCTAAGTGAGTATGACTTTTACATTTCTGCTTCATCTATATTATTATTATTATTATTATTATAAGGCATGACTCATTTTCTATTGTTGAATTTGGCTTAGAATATCTTGTCCATTGCTCGACTGCTCGCGATATTGCTTACTATCAATACTATCCAAAAATACAGAGCAGTCAACAATGTTTTCAATAACTCTGTCTTCACACCTTAAAGATGAACATGATTAGCTAAGACTACATCATTAGAAAAACATGTCAACTGATGGATCTGATTCATAAAGGTTTGTCATTAGGTTGACAGTCGGTTCGAAAACTTATTTAATTATCTTCAACTCTTTACTTTCTTTCCATTTTAGCAGTGCTCTGTAGATCATAATCACTAAAAGCAATGGCTATTTAGAAAAATCTACTTTTTAGAAAGAGTCGTAGACCGAAGTTTTACTTGACATAATATCTAGAAATGAATACATACGACGTATCTATTTTCACTCTATGATTCAAACTCTACTGGGATTATCAACAGATGGCTGTTCCCGCCAATTTCGAAGATATCGACAACCACCAAAATGAACCCTAAAGACTGATGATTGCTAGATGAAAGGGTCAGTCAATGTGTGATCCAAAATCAGAACTAATCCCATCTCCAAGACAATTTACAAGTATAAAATGTTATGTTGCATGGAAAATTTTCATTGAAATTCCTAGGAAGAGAAAGAACTCCTGATCAAAGAGAAGGAGAGTTCAAAATCGGAGAAGGAAAAAGAAAAGAAAAGGGCTCCTAGTTTGGCTGATGAGAATCCAAGGATCAAAGATGCATTGAATTTTCTTTCTCAAGAGACAAAAGACTGTCATTACGGCTCTATTACCTCGTTTCATATTTCTATATTAAACTAAAGAAATCAGTAAATATAAAAAGCTCATCAATGTACCCAAAAACTCAAAAGAGTGAAGAAACCCTCACCCATTTGGGTTTCTTCTGGGATCTCTGTGAGAAATGACAGCAAAAAGTTGGGTCTTTTTCTAGCTAGGGTTTATGATATTCAAGAATCAAGATCTTAACAAAAAAAAAAAAAAAAATCAAACCCATATCACAAAACAAACATTAAATCCTAAAATCAATCATAACCACTGCAAAACTCCAACATAAATGAAAATGCGGCTTACCTCAGAGGCGGCATCCATGGTCTTTGAACAGCTCATCTTCAATCAAGAATTGAGGAGAAATTTGGAAAATTCAAGGAGAGGAGAGATGGTTGATAGGGGCATCAAAGGGGGTGTTACGTGGCCTTTAAATAGGGGGAATTATGTTTTGGGTTCATCATGCAATGAATCTTTGTGATTCAGTACCCTTTGGTGGTTCCGATGTATTCAAAGCTGTTTTCGGAAATTTACTTGGTTTTTCCATTTTTGGGGCCATCCAAAGGGGATGTATACTGCATTTTTCATTATACAGTGGATTTCTGTGAATGAATTTTCTTTATTATTATTATTATTATTTGCTTTTTGGGAGAATGAATTTCCAGTATCTCTGTATTTGTGTGGGAAAAGGATTACGTACGAGTATAGAATAAGTTTGTGGACCCAATTCATTTTGTAGAAAAGACGGTTGCATATAGTTAAAGAGTATTTCGTGTTATTTTCTTGGTTTAATGTGAATATTTGCCGTATATATTCGTGTTTGGCGAGCGAAAGAATTTGATGTTACTTACTAATTTGGATACGGAATTCATTTCATCTTCACGGCTATTCAGATAGAAGTCTCCCGCCATAGTCTAGTGTGAATATTAATCTCCCTCTTTGTTTTTAGCTTCGAATGAAAGATATGGAAAGAAATTTTCTACCTAATGGCTCTTGAGATGAAATTTCCTTCTTTGATTTTCAGGGTGAACACAATTATCTGTCGTGTATATCCTTAATTAATTTTGGGTGATCAAGTTCAAATATTTATATGCTGAGCCCCGATCCGGTTGGTTTTTTTTGAACAGGTTGAGTCTTCTTGATGGTGTGAGGGCCCGAACTAGGACTCTCTTTCGAGCGTCGTGACTCCACTGAGTAGATTCCCATTATGAAAAAAAAAAAAATATATTTATTATATTTTTAAGCCATGTGGTTATTGCAGCGATGCGGTGATTCTACTCTGACAATGCAAAATTTTCTAATGATACAAGTCATGAATTTATATAACTATAAGGGTTATATGCACATAAATACTGCAGAGTTTATAAATTTAATTTTGAAATTCTAAAATTTAAATTTTTTCCTTAGAGCATACCCAGAAATTTAAAAAAGGTTAAACTTTGGTAGCCTAAAAGTGACTACCAGGGGCATCAAAGTTAAACTTTTTTGGGTATCAAAGTTTAATTCTTTTTTGACTTTGGAGGTGTATCAGCGTGATCAGTGCAAATGGCCTTAAATATAATTGTGAAACAGATAATGATGATAGAAGCAAGTAACGGCTCTAGACCTCGTTGCAAAGAACAATAGTAATTAATTCTTGCCCAAAAGTTGCCCCCCAAAAAAAGAAAAACATTAGTGATTAGTAATTACAACAAGGAAAAAAAAAATCCACCTCCTATCACTGGCATGCATAAAACATGAGAAAGGGAACAAGGAAAAACTCGGAATCAAGTTCTGGGGAGGGGATAAAGCATTGTTTTATTGTCCTTATGTCCCCATTTGCATTATGAAGACTATCAAATAAGATTATTTTCTTCGCAAGAGAAACAATTTGAATAGTGAGGTGTCCATTTCTTATTCTATATTTATCAAAGCGAGTAACATGTGTCTATATGCTTTTACTAGTTGGAGGAATGCGAAAGCAATTTTGAGCTAAACGGTTATCTTCGATTGATATCATTATTATTTCATGTAGAAAAACATGCTATTAATTATTGTCGATGGTCAACTGGATAATATATTAAAAGGGTGTAAATTTCACTTAACACGCCCGCAACAAACTTTGGGGGTTTTGCGCATTACTCCCGTAAAACTTTGTGTAGTTCATTTAATACTCTGAACTTTGAAATTTTTACAACATACACCCTAACAATGTTAGGGTGTATGTTGTAAAAATTTCAAAGTTCAGAGTATTAAATGAACTAC
>JBAKGM010000139.1:23865260-23883631 GCA_037177215.1 Asparagus racemosus
GTTGTAAAAATTTCAAAGTTCAGAGTATTAAATGAACTACACAAAGTTTTACGGGAGTAATGCGCAAAACCCCCAAAAGTTTGCAAAACCCCCCTAAAAATTTATAGAAAACCCCAAAAAATTTGCAAATAACCCCCTAATAGTTTGCAGAAGGAACCTCAATAGTTTGCAGAAAACCCCTGTAGTTTGTAGAAAATCCCCTGAGTTTGTAGAAAGCCCACCTAATGTTTACAAAGAAATCCTTCAAAGTTTGCAAATACCTCCTAAAAAATTTACAAGTATGCCCTCACATTTGCAAGTAGACCCCTAAATCTTTCATATATATAAAAGCACCATAGCTAAATGGGTTATTGGGTCACCCATGAACCACCCATTTAGTAAATGGGTGGGTGAGAAGTGCTCCATTTAGCAAATACTAAATGGGTCACAAATGGTTAAGTGGTCATAAATGTGCCCACCCATTTATGACCCAACCAAAATCCAATCAAAACCACCTCTTTAACAACCCTACATACAAGGAATTGGCTAGTGAGTCTATCAGAGCTAATCATGTAATGTGGCTTTTGATGGCGCATTTTGCATATAACGTATGAGCATTGGGTTGTATAGATGGGACGTAAGTATCTCCCCGATAGAAATGCGAAATGGATGTGAATATCCGCAAATATAACCATATTCTTGTTCGGTATGGATACCAAACTCTGTATTTGATATGACATGAATACAAATACAAATATGTTAGTGAAATATGTAGATACATATTTGAATATCAAATCAATTGAAATTATTTTGACCATTAAATTAATAAAAGTGGAGACCAAATTTGATGATCTAGAGATCTAATCTTCGGGTGTGTTTGGCAACACCTTAAAATTGGGTCAGGATTGAACCTAACCCGGTTTTAAATTATTTCTTGTTTGGTAAAAGTTGGGCTACTACTGGCACAATTTTATTTAAGCCAAAAATAGGCCCTAAAACCAGTGCTTTTTTTTACCAGCATCATGTTGGTTTAATTAAGAACTGGTTTAGAAAAGCATTGGGCTAAGACCGATCCTGACCAATTTTGAGTCAGTTGCCAGATACACCCTTAATTTTTCATATATGTTGAACATTTGATGAGTTCTCATCCGAGAAATATATTATCTAAATATTCTTGTATCACATGACCTTTATAATTTGTAAGTTATCATCTTTTTTTATAAACTGTCCAATTCAATTTTTCTCATATTTGTTTTGTATCTGTCTATATCTTCTCTAATCTAATTTATATATGTATTCATTTTTAGCGGATATGGATATAAGCTTTCTTATCAAGACATATCCGGTATTAGCTCTTAAAAAAACATGTCCAGTATTAATATCCATATTTGTGAAGTATGAGAATACGAATATGATAAATATCATATCTAAACCTCATCTAATCAGTTTACACCCCTACTTGCTGGCGTCTAGGAGGCTACTAAGAATCAAAGCATATCGCTACATCGGCCACTCTTGGAAGTTTTTGAGAAACAATACGAGTAATCTTCATGCGTACATGCGACTCTTGCATTTCCTGGGATTTGTTACATCAGTTGTGCTTAGTGGTGTCCAATTGGGCCCAAGGCCCGGGCCTGGCCTGGGCCTGGGCTTGGCTCGAAAACATGGGCTGAGGCCGGTCCCTGTCCCGGGCACGGGCCCGGGTGGTGAAGCCCAGCCCGGGTTTTTAAAAAATTATATTATATTATATATATTTAAATATATTTAATATATACTTATAGTATGAAATGGTCATTAATGTATACTTATATATATATTTTTTAAGTGTATATTGTTATTAATATATACTTACGTATACATTTCTATTGTATAACTATATATAATTATAGTATGATATGATCATTAACGTATACTTTACATATAATATAACTATATACTAATATAATATAATTTTCTACTACTCAGTAAATACTTGGTAAGATTGATTTTTTATCAAAATTTTACATATTTTATTTTTAATTACTCTTAAAATTTAATTTTTTAAAAAAACCTAATTTTTAAAAAAATAAAAAAAATAGAAAACCGGGCAGGCCCGGTCCACCCGGGTCATTGCCCCGATTTTGCCTGGCCTGGACCCAGTTTTCCGGGCCGGGCCGACCCGTTTGGACAACCCTAGTTGTGCTAAGCAAAAAAAAACATTTACTACAGTAGTTTGATATTACTCTTGGGCTTGGTTTATAATGCGGCAAGGTGTCGTGTGGGCTGCATTGCATATCTTAATCATGAACATTGCGACTTGGGCTAACCTTTTACTTACTAAATTCCCGCGTACAAATCGACCCCAAATCCTCATCCAATAACCCCACACCAAACCCACCCCACCTCCACCAAACCCCCCCACCCCAAATACCCAAAGAAAAAAGGGAAAATTGTGTCAAGGCCCCAAAAGCAAAAACTTCATGTGACAAGGCCCACAGTGGGATCAATAAGAAGGATTGAAAGGTATTATTCTACATCCATTAAGGAGTGAATAATTCGGTTTTTGAGAAGATTGACGGAGCAACTATGGCAAAGCAAGTGTGGGATATTTTAGAGACATCATACCAGGGAGTTGAAAAGGTGAAAATAGTTAGGCTTCAAATACTGAGATGTCAATTTAAAACTTTGCAGATGGAACTTGCTGAAAGTGTTGCAGATTATGTGACTCGAGTATTTACTTTGACAAATCAAATAAAAATAAACGGAGAGAAGGTTGCAGACTTAGCAATTATGGAGAAGATATTGCAATCTCTTACAGTGGAATTTAATCATATAGTGGTGACAATCGAAGAGTCGAAGGATTTATCTAAGATGACAGTTGATGAGTTGATGGGCACCCTACAAGTTCATGAGCAACGCATGAACAAGAGGTCAACTGAGAATCCCCTTGAAAAAGCTTTTCAAAGTCGAGCTTTCATAACAAATAAAAAAGGAGCGCAGGATGAGAGAGATCGGCGAGGAGGAAATTTCATTGGCAGAGGACGAGAATACGGGAATTATAACAACCGAGAATGTGGATACTAAAATAATCAAGGATGTGACAGTTATAACAACAATCAAATAGATGACGGCAATCAGAGAAGCAATTATTGATCAAATTCAAATTATTGAGGACGAGGTCTAGGCTTTGGATGTGGTAGAGGATATTTTAATAAATCAAATGGTGAATGTTACATATGTCACAAATATGGCCACTATGCAAAGGAGTGCAAGTACCGAAATAATTCCCAATCTAGAGAAGAAGTTCAATTTGCACAAGAAAGAGGTGATGAAGACAACCACACTTTGTTGGTCACAGCAGCTGGTGAAGAATCAAATTACAACATGCGGTTTCTTGACATTGGGTGCTCTAATCACATGTGCGGAAAGGAGGAGTTGTTCATAGATCTAGATGAGTCAAGGCAGTCCAAAGTCAAGTTTGCCGATGACAACACTATACCAGTAATGGGAAAAGGGAGAGCTCTCATCAAGTTGAAGAACGGATACCACAAGTTTATTTCTGATGTGTTCTATGTGCCGAATATGAAAATAATTTACTCAGTATGGGCCAACTTCTTGAAAAGGGGTACGATTTGCACTTTTCTGGTAATCAGCTCTTAATCTTTGATAAAAGAGGTGTATTTATCCTTAAAGCCCCTATGACAAAGAATCGTATGTTTCGAGTTGACATCGAGAATGATGTTTATCATTGCTTCAATGCTATTATAAAAGATGAGTCCTAGTTGTAGCATCTTCGATTTGGACATCTGAACTTTCACAGTTTGAAGTTGCTTGCTCAAAGAAATTTGGTGAGAGGCTAACCCGTTGTAGACCATCCCGAGTAGTTGCATAAATGTTGTATTCTGGGAAAGCAACACAAATTACCCTTTGATATTGAAAATACTTGGCGTGCAAGGAAGCCTCTTGAGCTTGTCCATTCAGATGTGTGTGACCCTATGAACACTATACCCAATGATAATAATCGATACTTCCCACTATACCCAATGATAATAATCGATACTTCCTTACTTTTATTGATGATTTCAAAAGGAAAATATGGGCATATTTTTTGCAGCAAAAATCTGAAGCCTTTGATAAGCGCTTTAAAGTCCTAGTTAAGAAGGAAAGCAGTTTCTTTATCAAGGTGCTACGAACAGATGGTGGAGGCTAATATACTTCTAATGAATTCAATAAATAGTGTGCTGAACAAGGAATAAAGCTTGACATCACTTTTCCTTATACACCTCAACATAACGGCGTTGCTAAACGAGAAAACAGGACCATACTTGAGATGGCAAGAAGCGTGCTAAAGGCTATAAATATGCTAAATTATTTTTGGGGTGAAGCTGTCTCATGTACTGTTTATTTGTTGAACAAGTCATCAACAAAGAGCATTGATAATCTCACTCTTGAAGAGGTGTAGACTAGTTATAAGCCAAGTGTAAGGCATCTCAAAGTGTTTGGCTCCATTGCTTATGCTCATGTTCTAGCAGAAAGAAGAAAGAAATTGGATGACAGAGGCGGAAGATAATTTTTGTTGGCTATAAGTCCGGAAGCTACAAGCTCTAAAACCTTGTTACAAAGAAGGTAATTGTAAGTAGAGATGTTGTGTTTGTCCAAGATGAAGCTTGGAATTGGGATCTGGAAGCACAAAATGATTCACGACATGCTCTTCTTGATATTCGTGAAGACGGTGTCCCTATTACAACTGAAGACACACCACTGGCCAATACTCTTAAAGCTCCAACCCCACGAGTTTCATTAGAAGTTGAAAGACCAAGAAGAAATCGCCAACCATCAATTCTCTTGAGGCATTATGATGTAACTCCAGATGATAATGTCGATGCAGATGGGAATATAGTGCACTTTGCAATGATCGCAGGTTGTGAGCCAGTTATGTTTGAAAAAGGCTATTTAAGATCCTAAGTGGATAAATGCAATGAAAGAAGAGATAAAGGTGATCGAGAAGAACAACATGTGGGAGCTTACTAATATCCCACAAGGACATAAAGCAATCTCTGTGAAGTGGGTTTTTAAGACAAAGATTAAGGCAAACGGCGAGGTTGAGTGGCATAAAGCAAGTTGGTGGTGAAAGGCTACGAGCAAAGGCCTGGTTTTAATTACCAAGAGGTATTTTTCCCTGTTGCTAGAATTGAAACTACTAGATTAATGATTGCCTTAGCTGCACAGAAGTATTGGAATATTCATCAGATGGACGTGAAGACAACTTTTTTTAATTGGCCACTTGAAGAAAAAGTTTTCTTGAAGCAACGACGTGGATTTGTGAAGAAAGGGTGCGAGCATAAAGTATACAGGTTGAAGAAAGCCTTGAACGGGTTAAAGCAGGGGCCGCGAGCATGGAACAAAAGAATTGATTCTTTCTTTCAGAAAAGTAGATTTCAAAAGTGCCCTTCCGAACATGCCTTATATGTGAAGACAAACAACTCCGGTGATATACTACTATTATGCCTTTATGTTGATAACTTGATTTTACTGGCAATAATATTTGTATGATTGAAGATTTTAAGAAGTCGATGATGCATAAATTTGAGATGACAGATCTTGGCTTAATGTCTTATTTTCTTAGCATTGAAGTAGTTCAAGGCGATGATGAGATTTTCATATGTCAAAAGAGGTATTGTGCAGAGTTGTTGAAGAGGTTTCGGATATTTAATTGCAATTTTGTTAGAATTCATGTGGAGCTTGGTACCAAATTATCTCGAGAAGGTGATGGTGCACAAGTTGATCCTACTTATTTCAAGCACATTGTTGCGAGTTTGAGATATCTCACATGTACAAGGCCAGATATAGCAAATGGAGTTTATCGATTCAGCAGCTATTTGAAAGTCCCTCGCCAATCTCATCTACAAGTTACAAAGAGAATTATGCGGTACCTAAAGGGGACTTAGGATCATGATTTGTTTTATTCTTCATCTAACAATTGTGATGTTGTAGATTATTCTGATAGTGATTGGAATAGAGATCACAATGATCATAAAAGCACTTCTGGCTATGTTTTCAATTTTGGCTCCACCGCATTTTCATGATCGTCGAAGAAGCAGTCTATTGTTGCACTCTCAACTTGTGATGCAAAGTATGTAGCAGAGGCATCGAGGGCTGGTCAAGCAATTTGGTTGTGTAATGTGCTAAATCAAATTCATATTCAAGTTAAAGGTCCTACAAATATTTATGTTGACAATAAGTCCGCAATTGATTTGGCGAAGAATCCAGTCATTCATGGAAGGAGCAAGCATATTCATACTCGTTACCACTTTATACGAGACAATGTTGAGAAGAACATAATCGTATTGGTTTATTGTAAGTCTGAAGATCAAGTTGTGGACGTCCTCACGAAATTCTTGAAGTTTGAAGCATTTGTCAAGATCAAGCACATGATGGGAATGAAGACTTTACAGAATTAGGATTAAGAGGGGATGTTGAAAGATAATCCTAATTCTAATGGGTTTGGATTTAGTTATCCTTAGAAGTTTTTATTTATAGGAGTTTGGTTATCTTTGAGTTTGTTAGTTTAAAGATAGAGGTAGTAGTTCAAAGGAATAGGATTTGGTTTATTTTAATTATTTCCTAGGAGTTTATACTATTATAGAATTCTTATCATATACTTTTATGAGCCTTTATATAGGACGTGGTTCCCTGTACCTGCGTGTAGAAAAAAAACAATAGAGAGAAAACTTTGTTCTCTTTTGCTTCTTCATCCCTTCTCTTCTGAATATTACATATATAATTTGTTTTGCTAGTTTCTCCAACAAACATGCTACACAAAATGTTCAAATATTGATATATCCATCCCCAAGTGAACATAAAATGATAGCTGGACAAGCTCCAATTTAACAGGAACAAAAGGAGGAAACTATTTACACAGTTGAGTTTCAGAAAAGAGAACTTCCACATGCACATATCCTTCCATGGTTGACTTCATATTTCAAGATCCCTACAACAAATGATATTGATAAATTTATTTGTGCTAAGATTCTTGACAAAAATATTAATCCACGGGAAAAGAGGTAGTCACTTAATTCATGATTCATGGACCTTGTGGTAGATCATTTCCAATTTCACATTGCATGAAGGATGGTAAATATTCGAAACACTTTCCTAATAATATATTTGAGACAAAAGTAGACAACAATAGTTTTCCAATTTATTGTAGACAAAAAAATAAGGGTGGTATTCTGATGAGGAACAATATAGAGCTCGATAGTAGATATGTGGTACCTTATAACATAGAACTACTTATCAAACATAAGTCTCATATAAATGTCGAATAGTGTAACCTAAGTAGATCAATTAAATATTTGTTCAAGTACGTTCATAAAGGCCAGACTACAGATCTTTCATTTTGCAAAGCATAGTTAAAAATTATGATCACTCTGAGAGACGGGATGAAATTAAAAAGTACTTGGAATGTAAACACATTTCTGCTCTTGAAACTATATGGAGAATCATGCTTAAGGATTAGGCGTTAAATATCAAGTATATTAGATACATGATCCTTAATGGAGGTTAGGTTGGGTCAATTGCTGGGAGCTCTTAATAGGAAATAGTACCCAAGTGATTGATTGAAATAAAAGTCTCTTTAAAGGTGATTTATGTATAAATTAATATTGAAAGGTGGTTCATGTAAAATGATCCTATTTTAAATATGGTTCTAAGAAAAAAACTTTGAAAACTACTATTAGAGAAATTAAAATGATAATTGAATTATAGTCATTGTTTTTTTATTGTTACTTATATAAACAAATCAACTTATTTACCAAAGAGGGTTTAGTCGAGTTGATAAGTTGACTCTGAGTAATAATCCAAGGTGTCAGGTTTAACTCTCCTATGGATCACTCATAAGAATGTACTTTTTTGGAAGACCCACAGGAAACCCATAGTCCGAATGATCGTAGGGAAATTCGCTCGCCAAACCAAAACAATAAATAAATCACCTTATTAAAAAAATTTCTAATTTTTAATCGCATTAAAAACTAGTCTAATATGCTCAAATCACAATCTCTATATGAAGGTATATATATAAATATAATTTAAAAGAAGATGTGTCTAGACCCCAAAAATAAATGTAAAATGTATCATTATCTTTCACCCTTCTTTCTAAATAAAAAGTAGGGTTTTTACTTTAAACCCAAAGTCTTAAACTCATTTATTTGTAAACCCACTTACTTCTACCTATATTTATTCATCTAAAAAACTTTCTCATTCTATCTTTAAACCCAAAACATTTAATACATAATATAATAATTACAAAATAAAAATAAAAATCTCAAAATGCCCTTGTCTTCTTCCTCCCCTCTCTTTAGCTATAACTTGCATTCTTCTCTTTATTCTCATTCCCTCCACTTCTTTGATTGGACCTCTCTCCACTCTCTCCACCGCTCTCCTCTTCCTCCGGCTCCTCACCCTACTCCTCCCCAACCTCCACCTCTTTCACTTGCTTATCATCAGGTTACATTCTAGATTAACAGCTTAAGTTGCTATACTTACAACATAAGTTGCTAGCTTACAGCTTAAGTTGTTATACTTGTGGGTGTTTCATTTTAACGAGAATTGGGGAAGACACATTATTAGGAGAAAGTGATGATGTAAGTCAATGGTGATAAGATGGAGGAGGGGTATTTCGATAGAGAGAGAAATGAGATTGTGATGTGAGCATTATATTTTATTACATTTTAGTGCAGTTTTATATTCTTATTATCTATCTTATTTTGAATAAAATATTTGCTAATAAATATTTTTATCTTAATTTGCAAGAAATAAAGGATATAGATATAAAGGCCCAAAAGAACTCAAAACTCTCTCATATTTTAACCTTTATTGAGGCCCAAAATCAAGGCAAAAGATGCCCATGGAAGCCCACACAAAAGAGCTAAAGAACTTTAGCCAAGAAGGGAAATCGAAGAAGTGTCGACATGAGTATCGATACTTATATCGATAGCAGTATTGTTACTAGTATCAATAGGAATATCAATACCAGTATTGATACCTGTATTGATACGAGTATCGATATCCAGTAAACAGTTATGAGTCAAAGACTGAAATTGTGTAACTTGGGGGTTAACTTTGATCTAAGAGCTGATATTGATTAGAATACTCTATAAATAGGAGTAGAGAGTTTGAGTGTGAAAAAGTTTGTAAAAACTCTCTTTGGAGAAGAGAGTTACTCTTAATTGAGAAGACCTTCTAAAATTATAAATTTTGTTTGCAATTAATAAAAAAATTTCTCCACCTTTTAAATTTTCTTTCCTTCTTCTTTGTTGACGAAGATGAAGATTTACTTTCAAGGGGTCAAATCCTTACAATGTAAGTATTTATTTCTCTTTTATTTTCTTATTTTAGAAATTCATGTTTTGGATTTTTTTTCTCTTTATTTTTATGTTGGTAGATTAAATTTATTTCATGTCTTGTAGTTTAGTTTTGCTTTCATGCTCTTTAATTTTTGTTATTTATTTTTTATGCTTTATAGGATTTATTTTCTTATAATTTTTTTTTGTAGTATAGATTTACTTTTATGCTCTTTTATTTTGTTAGTTAGATTTCCTTTATGCTCATTGTTTAGATCTTTATTTACTTGTTCTTGTTCTTATTTTTATAGTTAGTTTATTTTATATCTTTTTCTTTTATACTTTCTAGTCTAGATTTTATTTCCTTCTTTTTATTTTTTAAAATGTGCAACTAATTCTTGTAGAAATTCTAGAATTGTATGAAACTAATATGATTTCTTTTATGATTTGTGCATTGCTCTCTTTGTGCTCAAAATGATCATATTTAGAATAATCAACTAGAGAATTAATTGGTAGAAAAACATTTGATAATATATGCTTATCTTAAGTGGTTAGATATGTTATGCTTATGAATTCTATAATTTGATAGGTTGTGCTTTCTTTAAGTAGTTTGATAGTCTATATTTAGTAAATATAGAGTAAAATCTATACTACTATAAAAAGAGGATTGAGGTGTTAAAAATTTTAATTTCCTATTTTACTCTCTCAAATTTAAATAAATTCTAACTATACCATTATCTCTAATTAATCTTTCATTAAATAAATAAAAATTCTTATTAGTTATGCACCTCCTCACCTTCCTAAATAATTATAATTATCAATAATATTATAACTATTAATTGTTTAAATAAAATAATTTATAAAATAAGTATACACAATTAATAGTAGTAACCAATTTAATTATTATTATAATTATTTATGAATTATAATAAAATAGTTAAATTAATAGTATAAATAGAATAATATATTACTAAATTTATACTATAATTCAATGTGCAATAAAATGAATAGAATAAAATTTGAATCGCATAAATAGTGTAATTATTTTAATAATATCACATAAATCATGAATTACAATATTTATTTAGTATTATATTATTAAATAAATAAATTTAATAATTTAATATCATTTTTAGAGTATTTTCTCAAAGCTTATTACCTGATATTGTATAATCTATACTTGGTAATGATTGAACACTAACATTTTTACAAAAAAAATATTTAATATTAATAATAGATTATTATTTGTTAATGATAGTATAATAAAAATTTATAAAATATTTATAGTGCTAAATTATTTAAGAATATAATTTAAAAAAATTAAATTAGATAAATATTTTATAGTATATAGACAATATAATTTTTTTAATAGTATTATTTGAACTAAAAATTATAATATTAAATTACAGTAAACCCCCATGAACTTTCAACATTTTATAGTAAATAGACCCTATGAACTTTCGAAATCACAGTAAACCCTTAATAGCTTTTGTAGAAAACTCCCAATATCTTTAAAATAAATTACACCAAACCCCCAAGAACTTTCAAAATGCCTTTTTATGCTATTTTTTGGTTCTAATTTATAGGGGTTATTTACAAAATTTAGAAAGTTATTGGGGGCCTTTTTTGAAATAGAAAGTAATTAGGGGTTAGCGTAATTTTGAAAGTTTATATGGGCTAAAAGTTCATTAGGGTTTAGTGTAATTTACCCTATTAAATAATTATCATGAAAAAAACTATTGCAATAAGTTACAGGTATCAAGTATAACTATCTGGGGAACATCAGGAAAAAGCTAGCAAGATTAATGCAGCTTAGTTAATTTAGAGTTAAATTAACAACTTTTAAGTTGGAGGGGCATATTTAAGAGAACTTATAGAATTGACAGTTTTATTTAAGAACAATTTTAGATTTGGGGACTTATTTAAAAAAAGGTTGACACTGGCAGTCTTTGTAAGAAAAGTATTCAATTACAATAACTACACAATAATAATTAATTCATACATTTCTTTTTAAGCAATCTTATTATACAATTTCATTTATTGACACATAATTTTACTATTCAATAAAAAATTTAAAACTTAAAAACATGTACGTTCATGTGCAAAGCACGTGCATTATACTAGTGTGTGTATATATATATATAGGAAAAAGAAAGGATAAGGGGGAAGAATAGGAAGATAGAAGTTGAAGGTTACCTAGAGAAGTAGATTCTCTTGGGTAGTTGAATACCTGCATCTGACCAGTTTGGCATCTCACTAGTTTTCGTTGCGCCTGCCCCTGATTCTGACCAGTTTGGAATTAACGTAATGGCTCTGATTTAAATGATATGAATTGCAACTAAGAAGTGATCTGCTCTTACAAGTATATTTCATTTCATCTGCTTATTATTCTTTTTCAAGACTTATCTCTGCATGCTAAACTTTTCCTAACAACCAAGGTACTCTTAAAACATTTTTTACTTCAGAATTGTGGTTGATTTTGTAGCTGAAAGAACTGATATAATTTTGATGTGTACATGCAGTGGCCTGATTTTGATATTACCCTTCCTGGGATAGGCAATGCCAACATCAATGCATCCTTCTTTAAGAAGTTTGATTATAGCAGTGCAGCGGTATCTTCTCATTCCATAAGATGTAGATGTAGATGCATATTTAATATTTTACCTTCTCATTCCATGAAATGTAGATGTAGATGTAGAGTTAATACTTTACATTTTTATTCATCTATATTATGTCACCTTATCTATTAGCTTCATGTTCCAATGATTCATATCACATTCTTGTGTTGTTTTTTTATCTGCATGATAGTTTGTCTTTGTTGCATTTATTGACAAAGAAATTAAGTTTTGGTCTTTTAGGAAGTTAATATTGTTCAAGCATGTGTACTAATTAAAATTTTGCCTTCCTAATATTGTTTTCCATTTCAAGCTACCCAAATCATTAATACATTTTATTACTTTGACTTGTCCTCTGGATCCCGGGTTTTCTATTTATTATTCCTAACCTTTCCTGTGACCAGGTCAGATTGATTGCATCTGTTCCTGGGTACCATAGTGGTCTTAATCTTAAAAAGTGGGGTCATATGAAACTACAAAGTGTTCTTGAAGAGTGCATATTTGACAAAGAATTTTGTAAATCTCCGCTTGTTTACCAGGTATAAGAGACTTTTTTCCTTACAAAATTATCTGTTTCATTCCTTATTAGTACTGTCCCATGAATGTTCTTTGCTTTTTGCACATATATTTATTATGGCTTGTTCTTACTTGGTAAACGTGCAAGACTATGACTTGTATTCTTGTCTTTAGTGTGAAATCTCATATGTTTCTTTAAGAGATTACCCACCTTCTTTTGGAAACTTCATTTTCAAAATTCACTCAGATATTTCAGGAGTGCAGATCTCTCCACATGACACTCTGTGATCTGAATTATGGTGAATTTCTTTTCCTCTTGCCCCTTGCAAACTAAACACCTAGGAGAATGAAAGTTCCTCAGACTGAAGGAATAATGAGCAAAATAGCCAGGAGGTATGACATGCCTTTGACATTGAATTCCATCCAGCTACTGTGAGCATATGATCTGATTGTTGAGTCATTCATTATAATTGCCTTTATTTGGATGTGACTTTCTTCTATTAGCCTAATCAAATTTAGATTTGGAGTTCAATCCAAACACATAGGGAGGGCTTGCCACGTATATTCACCTGCTATATGATTAAATTAGGCAAAAAAGAGTTAAATAGAGATTTGGACATTTGTTATGTGGATAAGTATGCAAATTCTAGGTAGATTTGGGTGTTGATCTTGTATTTGCTTCTTGCCAGATAGATCTTTGGCCATAAAGCAAAATATTATTTTTAGTGGGCATGTGCAGGTTCAAGAAATCACTTTGAATAATGTACTTTTCTTCTCATTAGAAAATTGCTACACAATTAATAACAATGTCAACACAATGGGGTTGTTACTATCTTCACTAAATATTTCAGGCTTTTTAACTTTAGTCGATGCTTCCATTTAAAACCTTTTGATTTGTGAGCCATCATTGTATAGTCATTTCAAATGGATTCAAACAAGTTCAGTGCATATTTTTAAATTTTATTATTGGGCATGAAATGCTCACTTTTAATTTTTCTCCCATGTAAATATTTATAGGAGTTTTTTTTTTCAAAAGAGGCCTTTTTTGCTAAATAATTACCAAAAGCAACCGTTTTGCTAATTATTTAGCAAAACCGATCTCTTTTTGGCCAACAGGCCCAAAAGAGGTCGGTTTCACAAAAATGAGGTTTTGAAACATACTTGGTGGCCAGTACTTAGCCACTAATGATAACTCACAAAACCCATGGGACTAGTAGTCCCGTGGGTTCTCTCATTTTTGGATGGCCGCTCAGTCTTTACCTCAAACTCTTCCTCTTCCCACTTCTTCTCACATGTCAGGAACTGCATTGCTTCAAAAGGCAGCTCAAATAGGTGCAACAATGAGCAGGCCTTCAATGCATCAAGCCCAAATGGTACCTGCCTATCACTCTCCTAACCCCAACAATGCAGCCTTTTCCTCTATGTTTGGACTTGGCTTGATGTCTTCACACCATCAAGAGATAATGATGGCTAAAATCAAATGAAAAACACGAAATTAGTAAATTACAGTGATCGGCCATGTCAAAGGTGGAAAGCCCAACATCAGCATAGCGAAGCATCGCATCGATGGTGGCGTCGTAATTGATGCGGCCGCAACCGCGGCTGGTTTGCCACATCCCGTTGAGGACGCGACAGATCGCCAGCGAGTCGCCACTATTCACCATCACCATTCTCGAGCTCTTCTTGTAGGTCGCCACGGCGGCGCTCGAGCATCGGATTGAGATTGGATGGCTGTGAGGTCGAGATCTGATCACCGCTGGCGAGGTCAGGACGAGACGAGGGTGAATTAAAGAGGAAGAAGAAGCTGATTTCCAGTAACCTATGCCATCCAAAAATGAGAGTTTTCTTAGCACAGTTCAGAATACAAGTCCCGTGGGTTTTGTGAGTTATCTTTAGTGACTAATTACTGGTCACTAAACACACGGGACTACTAGCCCCGTATGTTTCAAAACCTCATTTTTTCGAAACCGACCTCTTTTTGGCCCGTTGGCCAAAAAGAGGTCAGTTTTGCTAAATAAGTAGCAAAACGGTCGGTTTTGCTAATAATTTAGCAAAAAAGGCCTCTTTCGAAAAAAACTCCATATTTATGTCGTTATCTTTTTTCCCTTTTACTTACACATCTTATTTAGTACAATTTGGTCCTGTAATCTAATAATCTTGACCATTGCAGTTCTCATCTCTTGGTTCTTTAGATGAGAAATGGTTGGCTGAGTTTGCATCGTCACTGTCATCAGGTATGACAAGTGATAAGTCGCCTTTGGGCGTAGGGACACCGCTTATAATCTGGCCTACTGTGGAAGATGTCAGATGCTCTTTAGAGGTATTACAATGACAGGAAGTATTAAGTTTCTACATCTCATTTGTTTCTCATACAATTTTGAATCTATTACTTATGTATTAATAATCAATTCATTATTCAGCTTAGGCTTAGGTATCCATATAACTTGTTACATTGTAGTTGTTGAACGAGACAAAAGGCTTAGTACAAACATGTTGAATTTTGCTGAATAATAATTGAACTTTTTTCTTTTGTTCATTCTAACTCTTGATGTAGTTTTCTAGAGATGAAATATCCTTTTCATCTTCAATGTTTTTTTAACAATTTATTCATTTTGAGTCTTGAGTTAAAAAGTTAGCATATTTAGACTGCACAAATTCTACTTATGTTATTATCTGTAAGATGTATGTTTGAGAAAGAGGAATAATGGATTGAAATTAAGTTATATGCATCAATTTAAACCTTGACAATGAAGTGCTTGTTTAGAAAGAAAAAAAAAAACTGCAGATAATGTTACCTAGAAACCTCACCGGCTCTCATTTTTCTATTTGATGGATCCATTAGATTGCGTTATAGAGTCATTAATATATGTTTGTTCTTTGAATTTTTGGTTCAAATTCTTTTGTTAACTAGTGCTTTTGTCATGACTTGTTTGCTTTTAATCTTCTACAAATAGTTTCCCTCATCTTTTATGAAGGTTTGGCCTGGTAAACTGAGGTTTTCAATGTGAGTAGACCAAAACTCCAAAGAGGATGTAACAACAATCAGTGTGGTTAAAAGTAGCTCTATTTTGTCATCTCAAGTGGATCTCATTATAGGATATGTTTGGTTAGAGAGTGTTGTAATGACAAATGTAGTTATACATGCATGTAATTGCAACTCAAGTTGTTGAATGTTGTTGCAAGCTGCAACACTATAATTTCAGCGCCGATGAAACTCCTAATTTTCAGCGTATGTTGGTGTGCAACAACATTTTCTTGTTGCAACCACATCAAACCAAACACTCATACATGTAGTTGGAACAACATAGCTTTCCAGTTACGTTAATCCAAACACAACCATGATGTTTCAACTACATTTGTTGTTCCGACCCCTCTAACCCAACACACCCATAGTGGACGAAATTATTGTGAATAGGACGGAATTTGTTCAAGCATTTGATTGACCGATCATGATTATATGAAAGTCTCAATTAAGATCCACAAAGATATCAATGTATATATGTTGCAACCACAACAGTCTGTATGGAATTTTTCCAAGCATTCCATTCACCTATCATGATTATGTGGAGGTCTCAACTAAGCTCCACAAGGATATGAAAATAGTATTTGCTGCAATCATAACAGTTTGTACAGTTCTATTTTTACACCTGGTTAGGGCACAGCTTGGCCATCTGGGAATAATATTCCTTTGTTATTAGTTTTTCTTGTTGGGTTCATCTTTACAAATTTCTGTTGATTATATTTTTGAGGTTTGCTTATGTCTTGTAACATGTTTTAGGGCTATAGAGCTGGTAATGCTGTTCCTAGTCCGCAAAAGAATGTGGAAAAGGATTTTTTAAAGATGTATTGGGCAAGATGGAAGGCAAACCATGTAGGACGGTGGTACGTGTCCTAATTCTTCTAGTGAATGTTCAATCATCTCTGAGGAATATATTCTTTTTCAAAATATGATAATCTTGGAAAACATATTTGACACTGTTTATTTAATCATTAGGCAGTCAATTTTTATCCTGATGTAATCCTTTTACACGTGAAACTGCTTTTAATCTGGGTGGAAGAGGACATGGTGTGATGGCTCTTCTTAACTATTACAACTTACAATAGAACAAGTGTGCTATAGTAAGTTTCACTAGATAAAGATGTTAATCGTTCTAACCAATTTCTGAGTAATTTGGGCACTATTTCAGATCAAATGGAAAATGTAGTCTCTCAGCTATTCTAAAGGATTCTCTATTGGTTTTATAGTTGTCAACATTACTCCAGTGATGTGTGTGTGCCTAAGTTGCTGCAGGCACTGACATCAGTACATTTATATACATCCTCTACTGAGTGATGAATTTTCAATATGGATCATATCCCTTCCGAACATTAAGCATATCTGGCTAGTTTGTCCATTTCTGTGCAGTACTCGTAGTTTGTGTATTACTCTGTTGCATATGCTCGATCTTCATGCTGATGTGGTGATGAATAAGACCCAAATATGAAATATCCCTTCGGCTAATGAATTTCTTTTCTCGATTCAGCACCATTAAGGGTTAACTCTGTTGAATTAGCAACTATACCATGTTTTACTTCCCTAATCAATGTTCATCTTGATCTATCCCTAGTCCTCGCTGCTCCTTGCACTCTGATCCTATCATTCCTCCTTACCTGGCGGATTCTGTTTTTTCTTTTCTCCTCATTGGAATTTTCCACTCTGCCTAAACATAGTATCTCAGTAGCATTATTGTGCATGAATGAGCAAGAAATGACAAGTTCATGGATTTCTCGCAATATGAGATTTAATGCCATAACTCTGATTTGTATTTTACTTCTTATTGGTGCTGCTGGGAAATCTGCACGATTCGGACGTGGGTGATTTCGTTTCGGAAAGTCAATACGGATGACATTCTTTCTGTTCTCTCACACATGGTCGATCAATAATATGCAGAATGATGGTGCACCATACAATCAATTTTCTGCGAAACAAGGTTTGGCTAGAGATACCTGGTAGATTCAATCTACAGCTGACCATCGTTAATTTAGGCTTCAGGGGAAGTTTATAGCTGTAATTACAATCCTGAGTATTTCGCTGAGAAACTTTGTTGAACACCTACTATCTAATTGAAAGAAATATATACTCTTTAAGTCTGTGAATTGCGAAGCATCTATGGTCGGAAGAGTAGTTAACAGCTTACAGGTCAAATTTTGGAACTTATTTTCCTCTAATTAATTTCTTTGATGGAATATAACTCAGCAAGGACTATAGTCATAAATTTGATATCTTCTTTAACACACGAAAACCACTTTTGTTTGAGAGTTAACAATGTTTATATGCTTGCTCATTCTCAGCTTCAAGGATATAGTTTCTTAAATAGTTATTTCTTATTTTTTGGTGGAAAATTCGTCACCTGATGTGTTATCTTAGTTGCAATAGAACATTTTTTACTTTGATCTTGCTCCATGCCTTGTGCAATTTGAAGGAGCATGTGACGCAAAAATCACTTAATTTATCTTGGTATAGAATCTCACAATGTCTTGTACTTCTGTAGTTAAAGGTATTTTGCTATCAGTACTTGTTTCTTGATTGACGCCGAAACTAGTTACCTTTCTTCATATTCTGATGAGCAATTTTATTTTGATGTTTCAGTCGTGCAATGCCTCATATAAAAACTTACACTCGATATAATGGCCAAAATCTTGCGTAAGGCCTCTCTTCTAACAGCTTATATTGGGTTCATTGATTTATATATTGCAAATAATTGTATTGTTGCTGGTTAAATGTTCGCATATTGCATATTGATTTAGTTCTTGGCAACAGATGGTTTCTCCTTACTTCAGCAAATTTAAGCAAAGCTGCATGGGGTGCACTTCAAAAAAATAACTCGCAGTTAATGATTCGCTCCTACGAGGTAGGCTAGTAGTATAGGAACCAATTAAAATGTAACACTATATATATATA
>JBAKGM010000139.1:23883731-23898581 GCA_037177215.1 Asparagus racemosus
GTTTTCTTTGTTGTTTCCATTTCAAAATATTTCAAAATGGTTACAAGTGAAAGATTACACGTGTATATCTCTCGATTACAAAGAAAAGAACTACACTCTTGTACAAAAGAAACTCAAACAGAAACTGCTACATAGCAAGCTCCTGCTTTTGTGGGTACTTTGCCTGTGCCGGAGACGCGTCGTCCGTGGACCACCAAGCAACGATCGTTGGATTGATGAGATAGGGTTGATGCTCCGCAAAGGAAATAAGAAATTAAGCAAATATCTTAGCTAAGTAAGATATCTACTCTTCCCAAGAATAAGGCCAAGCTTAAACTCGGGGAATCTTCACGTGGATAGTGTTCTTGAAATCTCCTTGACAGTGTGGAAGCTTAAATTCTTCTTCTCTCTACACCAAGCTTTAGCTTTGAGTTCCTTTGACCTCCAGAATCTCGATCCCCTTCCCAAGTGGATGTAGGGGGTATTTATAGTCTTCGGGAAGGAAAACTGCTGAAAGAACGTGGGTTATGTGTGTAGTGGGCGCGACACTTCGTTGTGTCGCGCTCAGCACTGTCGCGCTGTTGGCGCGACAGTCGTGGCTATCTCGCTCAACACTACCGCGCACCAATGATCTTTCCTATCTGCTGTAACTGATATTCCTCCTTTTTAGGCATGATTAAATGCCCTCATTTCATGCTTAGTGGGCGTATTTCCAGCGTATAATTGCCCATTAACATGGCTGAACGTCTCTTTCCATTTAAAAAGTCAAGCGGGCCCCACAAACATTAATTAGACCCTTTAAGAGCACGTTTCAGGCATATTTAGTGTCTCACGTTGAGCACGACACGTAAAGATGCCGTGCCAGTGGCGAGACACAACAAGGTGCCGCGTCAGTGTCGAGGCACAACAAGGTGCCGCGCCAGTGGCGAGGCACAACAAGATGCCGCGCCAGTGGCGTGGCACAACAAAGTGCTTTGGGCATTGATTTTACCTTTGTGGCTGAATTCCTTAGAACTCGATGGTTTCGTTCTTTGACCTTCTTACGATTAAGTCACACTTGGGGTTTCTCAACAATTTTTGATGCCTACAGTCCTCAGAACCGACTACAACATCAGTAGAATAATCGAAGGGATCCTGGCAACTCATTGAGGGGTTAGAAGATTGAGGACATTCTGGATGTATTTAGCACTAATCTTGATGATTTCCCCTCTAACATTGGCAACCACAACATTTGATTAGTGCTCGCGAACATAGTTTATTGATGGGGTTAAATAATGCAAAGTTGCAAGTGCACAATAATCTATTTATAGTATAGTATAGTATAGATGTCGAACCTACATGGAAGATGTATGTTTTGAAATTCTAAAGTTGGTCCTAGAAAAGTATGCAAAAAAGAGTAAGAGTGAAGGTGTAGAGATATAGAGAGAGATTTGTCATAAAAATGAAATGCTAAAACAAGAGGGAAGAAAGAGAGAAGGATGAAACAAATAAAAGAAAAATAAAGAGGAAACCAAGAAGAAATAACGAGAAATGGAAATAAGAAAAGAGAAAGAAGTAGGAAGAAGAGAAAAATCAACAAAGTAAAATCAAGAATAGGGACATCAAGAAAAGAAGAGAAAAATCAAATCAAGAAAGATTGAGGAAAAATAAGTAGAGATGTTAGGAATCTAGGATTGAATCCACTAGTTAATTATAATTAGGATTTATGAACTAATCAACATATTTTACTTTAAATTTACTAAGTATAGATTATTAAACCACTTAAAGAAAGCATAATCTATCAAATTATCATCAAAGCAAAATTCCTATTTATGAAAGAACAACCAACTAGATAATAATCCTAGAAATAAATAAGTATAACCTATCAAACCACTCAAGATACTCTTTTTTCACCAATTAGTTCTCTATTTGATTATCCTAAACATGATCATTTTAAGCATAAAGAGAGTAACTCATAAACCATAAAAGAAATTGAACTAGTTTCACACAATCCTAGATTTCCTATAGGAATTAGTTACTCATTTTACAAAATAAAAATAAAGAAATAAAATCTATAATAGTAAGCATAAAAGAACAAGAGATAAATCTAAACTACAAGCAATAAAAGAAAGAAAGAATAGAAAACCAAAACATAAAAGAGCAAGAAAATAAATCTACTAGAAATAGAAAATCAAAACATAAAAGAGCAAGAAATTAAATGAACTTTATAATACATAAAGAAATATTACACTACAAGTATGAAATAAATCTAATCTACCAGACATCAAATAAAAATAAGAAAATAAAAACCTAAAATATATAATTCTAAAATAAGAAAATAAAATGGGAAAATAAAAACTTACGTTGGAAAGGGTTGGCCCCTTGAAGGTAAATTCTCATCTTCATCATCAAAGAAGAAGAAAGGAATATTAAAAAGAGAAAATTTTTTATTTATTATAAATTAAAAAAAAATTTTGGAAGGTCTTCTCTATTAAGAGTAACCCTCCTTTCTAAAATAGAGTTTTTTATAAAATTTTTCACACCCCAAAAATCTTCACTCTCTACCCTTATTTATGGCCTACTACAATCAACAAGGGCCATTGAATTTGTCTTAAGCTCCAAAAAATAAATGTCAGTCATTAACTACTTCTGTTAGAATCTAATTGATTGGCCAATTAATTAGCTAATTGATTAGCCAATTGATTGATTAATCAATTGCCTCCTAACAGAATTTGATTCTTTTATTGACTTGTTAACTCGATATTTTTCTTGACATTTTGTGCTTTGTGGGCCTCCTCTTGGCTTGATTTTGGATTTTAATAAAAGGTTGAAAAATAAGGAAAATTGGTTCTTTTGTGCTCTTATTCATTAATCTTTCATTACCTAGATATTAGTATTAAAACACTTTATTAGTAGATATTTTATTTAAAATAAAATAAATAATAAGGGTATAAACGTGTAATAAAATGTGATGATCATTTATGTAAACTCACGCACAAATGTGATATTTAATCTCTCGGTCCCCTTCTTCATCATTGGACCCAATCCTACTCTTTCAAGGAGTGACACAAAGTTGGCATATTCCTGTAGATTATGAGTGTCAACTCCTCACTAGTAGATGATAAAGAGCTTCTCATAATGCTCTTGAATCTCTCTCATAGCAAATTATCCTCCACGGGATCTCTTTTGCGAAGCCATGCCCTACAATGGTAAACACACATGACTTAGTATAAAGAATACGCAAATATATGGGTTAGAATCATCAAAATAGACGAAAGTATGGAAAAGGGTGAAAAAACTGTAGTTTCAGCCTTCTGACCATCTATGGATGTCTAACAACCATCGATGGCTTACACACGGTCGATGGTGTTCTTCAATCATTGATGGTCCAAGAGCTAAAGTCGATGGAATTTTCCCTAAAACACATGAATCCATGTACAAATCTTAATCACACCAGTTCTAAACACTAATTCTAATCAGATATCATCCATATATATCAAGATTTATCACATAACCAAGTGAAAACCCTAAAAATTGATCAAACAAAGAGATTAGGGTTTAGAAAATACCTTGATGATGAATCAAACAAAGTCTCGATCAAACAAATCTAATGATGTGCTCTTCACAAGTGAGAGATCACATTAAAAACTTGAATTGATTGAAGAAATCATAAAGTTTTGAGAGAGAATTTTGTAAAAAGGTAAAAGTTAAAAAAACTAACTGCCCCCTCTTTTACTTCTGCCAATTGATGGTTAACCATTGATGGTCGGGGTTGGACCATTGATGGTTACCCCAATTTGTTCACTTCCTATTTTTTAAGAAAAGAAAATAAAAAGAAAAATAAAGAAAGAAGAAATTTTTTAAAAAAAATTTATGATACAGCTAGGTTTATAGATGATACCTGAGATGAGAACTTACCCACATGAGGAGATAATAAAAACATCATACATAACTTGTATCTCCTTATATTTATTTAGATTAATGATTGGATTTTGATTTAGAAACTGGTCTCAAACTCTCGTGTGTTGCCTCAATTCTCAATCATCTTGCAACCCTACAAAAAAGCAGATAAATGTGACTTAAATATCCACATTGGTCCTTATTTGTTAAAAATTGTATCTTTTGGTACCCAAATTTGCTTCACTATTTTAATCCTCTACCTCACCCGGCAATTCATTGATACATGACCCATTTTACCACCCAAAGAACACATAGAATGATAAGTTGCATCAGGTATGAGTGCAAAACGATCCAATTTATTTCCTTTCTATAAGAAGAGTGAAACTTTTTGTGTTTTCCTGAGTATGAATAAGCAAGTCTAATTTTAGCTTTGGCAAATCATTAATTGGAAAGAACCATGTTTAACCCTTTAGAGCCCAATGAATAAAATTCATAGTCTTTTCCAAATTAATATTTTTGGGCTTAAGTTGTTCAGTCTCGGAAACAATAGTTATGCATCAAGTTTCAAACTTTATTTGTTCAAACGATAAATCATACAATAACTTATTTACCATAGCAATTAGTTTTTTGTTTTTAATGATTTTATCATCTAGTTGCTTAGATTAACAAGAAATTTGATATTGAAAGTCAAAATATTTTGTGCAATCAAATTTAAAGAAAAAGATTCAATTTTCTCACATAAGATTTTCTTTTCTTTCCTCAAATTTGCATTCATTCTTTTTGTCCCTTCATATTTCTCAGCATATTTCTCGAGTGAATTAAGCATGTTCTTATACCTAGAATATAAATCATCATATGGAGGATATAACTCATTCACCGAGTTATCACTTTTTGAGTCATACGTTTCACCTTGTTCTGAATCTGAAGTTATGTTGTTTCTTCCCATAAGATATAGATTTGCCTTCTGTTCATCCTCACTTGACTCAACTTTTGATTTTTCATCACTCATCATGTCCCAAGTCATCACTTTTAAACTTTTGCTCGCCATCTTCTTATTTTTCTTATTCAAAGGGCACTTGTTCTTGTAGTGACTTGATTTCCTGCAACGATAACAGATATGTTCAGTTTTAGATTCACTTAATGAATATGTATTTACCTTCTTATTAAACTGATTTCATTTATTTTAGAGGTATTTTTGTCCATTCTTTGATCTAAGAAAGATTTGAATGCTTTCACAATGAATCCAACTTGACTATCTTCATCCTCCCAACTTGAGCTTGAATCTTTCTTCTTATTAGATTGAGATTTCTCCTTCTTGACCTTCAAGGCTAATGACTTTTGCTTAGAATCATCTTTAGAATCATCTTCTCTCTCTTTCAATTGAACTTCATATGTGAGAAGATTACCTACAAGATCTTCAAGAGTAAAATTAGAAAAATTTTGCAATTCCTCAATAGCCGTTACCTTTAATTCCCAATCCTTAGTAAGAGAACAAAATTTTTTTCTACACAACTCTTTGTTATCTTACACCTCCCTAAAGCTTTAGATTTTTTCACAATATCAGCAAATCTTGTGAAAATATCTTGAACTCTCCAAGGCCTTCATCTTGAAATTCTTATATTTGCTGACAAGCATTGTGAGTTTCCCCTCTTTCACCTGTGAAGTTCTCTCGTATATAACCTCTAGTGTTCTGCAAATTTCTTGCATAGTAGTACAATTAGAAACACGGTTAAACTCTTTAGCAATTAATGAACAATAAAGAGTATTCATAGTTTTAGCATTCAAAGGATAAATCTTTTTGTCCTGAGCGGTCTACTTATCTCTAGGAGTAACAATGCTGACCTCTTCTACAATGGTAGTGGATTCACAATATCCACTTTCTACACTATTCCATACATTAAAATAGATGGACAACAAAAAGACCTCCATACGTGCTTTCCAATAGATGTAGTTTGTCCAGTTGAAAAGTGAACTTGACGTTTCTACCCTTGGTGGTGAATCCTAAAGATGGGTAACAACGCTCTGATACCACTTGTTAGATCTAAGATGCAAGCCTAGAGGGAGGGTGAATAGGTTTAGTTTTTTTTACAAAAACACATAATATGCAATGAAAATACAGAAAAAAAATAAAAGCTGATAACCAAACCATAATCAACAAAGGAACACGTGAGATTTTTATAGTGGTTTGGAAAATAATCCTATATTCACTATTTCTTCTCACGAAGGGGCTTCCTCAGTATGATTAGAGTTCACTTGAATCACAACCCAATCCAGTGAGCTTACAAAAACCGCATCCTGGAATCTACCAAAAATCAATTGTCTACCCTAACTCCCCACAGATGAGCAACACCTAACCCTACCTAGTCCTAACCCTCAATTATCATCGACTTGAGTACACCGTAAAAATAGGATGAAAACACAAAATATTAAAAACAACTTAAGCACAAATTGAAAAGATCTTATTGCCGTTTTTCTAAGCAAACCGTTCTTCAACACATTAAAGCAAAGCTTGATGAAGGTGATGATGTTGAATTTAAGGGCAACTCTCCTCGCTGATATGATCAAAGATGCTAAGCAGCGATCTCCTTTCACAGATCAAAGAGAGAGAAAAAAACAAATTTTTTTGAATATGCAAGAGCTAATAGAAGAGTTAGTAAAATCTCCAAACTACCCTCATTGCCCCCCACCCCCCCACCCCCAAATGACACAAAACTACTAGCTCGTATGGGTATAGTTGTAATAGAATTTGAACTCATTTTTGAGGCCTTGGGTTCTTTCAATTCTCAGCGTATGGGGTGACGAAGAGCTTGTTTCAAGTGGAAGAGCTCTAACCTCTTATAAGATTTAAACACATGAACTTCTTGATTCCAAAAGGAGTGGGAGGAACATTGAGATGAATGCATTATACTCACTGATTATTATATTATCCTCTGTTTCTTACATACTAGTTCTCCAGATTGCGTGCCTTGTAACATTCAGTAATGCTTCAAGCTTAAGTGTTCATCATGCCAAGTCACATGTCTTCTTCTCAAGTAACGTGCTACGTACTGAAACACAAGAAATTCATGACATTTTGTATATGGGTGTAAATGAGGATTTGGGGAAGTATCTTGGAGTGCCAATTCTGCACAAAAGGTTAACCGTGATACCTACAAGGATCTTATCGAGAAAATTCAAGTCAAGCTCTCAAATTGGAAAGCACAACACGTATTGCTAGCTGGAAGAAATACTTTGATACAAGCCATGACCGCTTCTATCCATGCGTATACGATGCAAACAACCAAGCTCCCAGCCTCTATGTGTTGTACAATTGATCGCCTACTCAAAGGTTTTTATGGGGCAACACTGAACACAATGAAGTATTGTGGAAATAGTCTCAAGATTGTGAGTGTACAATCAAGCCATAGTATAGTTACAATGTTGATTCCATGAGGAAGGTGTGAAGAAAAAATTCTAAGTTGGATCTTAGATGTTTGCGTGGAAAATTAGGAGGGAAAGTATGGAGTGATATAAAGAGTGTATGATTATTTACAAATAAAAGAAAATTAGAAGAACATGGGAGAAAGAAAGAGAACAAATAACGAAAAATAAATACTAAACAAGGGGGGAGAAATAAAGAAAATAGAAAAGAACAGGATCAGGAACAGAAAAAATTTATCAAAAAGAGGAAAATCAAGACAAGTAAATGATGGAGGATATCAAGTAGATAAGATAGAATTCTAGAATTGAATCCACTAGTTAATTTCATTTAGGATTTATGAACTATTCTCTTTTTATCATATTTAACTTTAGATTTATTAAGCATAGACTATCAAACCACTTAAGAAAAGCATAACCTATTAAAATATCTTCTAAACAAAACTATCATTCATGAAAAGAACAAACACTAGATAATAATTCTAAAATTTATAGGTATAACCTATCAAACCACTCAAGATAAGCATAGATTATCAAATTCTTCTTCTACCAATTAGTTCTCTAGTGGAATATCCTAAACATGATCATTTTGAGCACAAGGAGAGCAATTCACAAATCATAAAAGAAATCAAACTAGTTTCATACAGTTCTAGAGTTCCTACAGGAATTAGTTGCATATTTTGAAAAGTAAAAACAAAGAAATAAAATCTAGACTAGAGAGCATAAAAAATGGAGAATAAAAAAACTAACTATAAAGAGAACAACAAGAACAAGGAAATAAATATCTAAACTAGGAGCATAAAAGTAAATCTACGCTACAAAAGAAAAATACAAGAAAATAAATTCTACAAGTATAAAGATAAATAAGAAAAATAAAAGAGCATAAAAATAAATCTAAGCTATAGACATAAATAAATCTACTCTACCAACATTAAAATAAAGGAAAAATAAAATCTTAAATATGAATTTCTAAAATAAGAAAATAAAAAAGAAATGAGAACTTACATTGCAAAAGGGTGGCCTCTTGAAACCAAATCTTTATATTCATCTTCATCAACAAAGAAGAAGAAATAAAATTGAAAAGGAGAAAAAAATGTATTTATTGCAAACTTAAAAAGTTTACAAATTGGAAGACCTAATTAAAGAGCCTCCTCTCTAAAAGGAGTTTACAAAAATTTTTACCCTTCACCCTCTACCCCTATTTACAGCCTATAGCAAACAACAAGAGCTATTGAATTTAGTTTGGGCTCCAAGGATTAAATCTCAACCACAAAATAATTCATTTACGAATCATTCGGTTGGCCAATTGATTGGTCAACCGATTAGCCAATTGATCTAGCAATTGATTAGTAAATCGATTGAAATTTCAAAATTCTTAAAATTTAGATAGCTATCTCATCGAGATAGCCAATTTTCATATAATATATGTTAGATTCTGCTTTTCAGATTGGGAGATAATGCTACTTCTTTGCGGCTGATCATCCTGAATATGAATTTAACTTGATTTATTTTTATATTAGATTCTTATTTCTTGGGCTTTTATAGGCTGCTTGGCTTGATTCTAGGCTTCAATAAAAGGTTTAAAAATGAGAAAATTTGAGTTCTTTTTTAGTTCTTATTCATTAACTCTTCATTTTCTGCAGATTAAGAGAAAAACGCATTATTAGTGATATATTTATTTAAATAAAATAGATAATGAGAGTATAAAAGTGTAATAACTATGATAATCAAATACCCCCACACCTAAACTTTTACTAGTCCTCTAGCAAAGAAAGAAAATGAAAAGGAAGGAAAAATCCTAACTCACTTTCGTAGGAGTCACGGTTGTATTTAGCACATACAACAAGCATTTAAACCCCTAGGTTACCTTAGAGGATGAGTTGTAATTGATGAGGGTTGTAGTGAATATACCCACAAAATTTGGTCATCTTGCTAATTTAAAGAAGTCAATGTATAATTAATTTATTTGATACCTTTAAACAATCTAAGTACAGCTAGGTTTTTTTCTCAAGAAAATGTTTTTATGTATAACTCAAAAGTAGATCTCTTAGAAACTCTTTTCATTACAGCTATACAAAACCAAGCCTAACTTAGAAATTTAGTTAAATGTTTTGAAAAGAATATGCTAACTCTTTATTTCAAACAATTTTCAGCTCTCTTGATTAATTAATTTTTTCAAGAATATATATACATATATAACTTTATGTATAAAATAATTGTTATTATTTTTCGTACACTGTTTATTCCTTATTGATTTTTTTCTACTTTATCGGGCTTTCTAAGTGACCATTTAATGAGTTTTGGGTCAATAAATTCTAATTGGGATTAGGTCATTAAGTATGGAAATACTTATTGGGTCTACTTACTCGGTCAACTTAGGCTTAATAAGATAGAACCATCTTGGAGCTCAAGAGAGTCTTTTTTTGCCCATTTTTCGCTTTCTTCTAGAGAACTTGAAAATTTATTTTTCACTCTAAACCGAGCATGCAAAAATTTCATTGCTCTACTTAAAAGCCTAAGTTAGGCCTTTAGTGAAGCATAATACTTTGAAAATTATTTCTTAGGAAATTTATTTAGAATTATCATAAAATGTTAGTTTGAGAATAAAACTAACTAAGAATTAGAAATTTAAAAAATTTATCAAGTAGACCAATTTTTAATTAACTTTATCAAGTTAGCAAGTGAAATTTTTTTCAGGAAAAGAAAAGAAAATATGAAATAAAAAGAAGAAAAAAGGTAAAATAAAGAGAAAAGATAACTAGTCCCCACTCTCACACTTAAATTTTGTGTTATCCTCAATGTAAACTCTATGATGCATAAAGTAAAACAGATTGAAAATGAAGCATTTATATTTGTTCGATTGACCTAGAACAATTATGAAATAATAAAAATCTGCAATTACCTTTGATATGAGGAGGATGTAGCCAAAAGGTTTTTTCTTTTTTTCTCATCATTTTTTTCTTCATTTTTTCCTTTTTTTCTTTTAACTTTTTTATCTTTTTCTTTTTCTTTTTATTTTTCATCTTTTTTTTGAAAGAACAAGAAACTCTCAAGTGAGAGAAGAATAAATTCTTTTTTTCTTATTATTACAGGACAAATAGTAAAGATGTAGAATAAAAGATTAAAAATGAAAAGCTCATATTTTATATCAAATCCTATCTTATTGCTGAAAATTTTACCCCAAATTTTAACGAGGTCTAAAAAGATAAACTTAATAATGTGTTTAAATTCTATACACTCTAGATTTTTAATGATTTCTGCAGCATTTGAAGGTAGGTAAGAAGGGGTTATACATTTTGAATTTTTGATGTTGATTAAATAGAAAGCAAGTCTCATATTTAGGTTCCACATGACTAAAGGATTTTACAACCAATTCTTCTTTGAAAATTTCCTCAAACTCAGGATTCATGGTTGAGGTATGATAAGCTGGTTGTTCTATATATTCTAGGAACCTAAGCTCATTAGCAAAAAAATTCTTCAAACTTAAGATTAGAGAAATTTGTGTCCGACTCTGTGAAAACTAGTTCTGATTTAGACTCCTCCAATATCCCAATTTCCTCACCAAAGATCTCCTCAAAACTCAGGTCTAACTCACTCTCGTCTTTTAACTCTTCACTTGAAATTTCCTAAATGTAGTTTACTTTAGTTGTCTGGTTTCCTAGATTGAAAATATTAAGATTAATGGTCATATTTCCAAGGGACAGCTTCATTAAACCAGTTCTACAATTGATTAAAGTATTAGAAGTGGCTAAGAACGGTCTTCCTAGAATAACAGGTGTCTGACCTTTGAGATTGAAAACGGGTTGTGTCCAAGACTATAAAATATTTAGAAAAATAAACTCACCCACCTTCAGAACATCCTCTATCTCTCCCTTATATTTTTTTTCACGGATCTATCAACTAACTGGATAGTACCTCTAATTGGCTTTAGTTCACCTACTCTTAGCTGTTGATAAACTGAATAGGGAAGAAGATTTATACTAGCTCTCAAGTCTAGAAGTGCTTTATCAATGAAGGTGTTTCCTATGACACATGAAATGGTAGGACAACCGGGGTCCTTATGTTTTAAAGGCATGAGTTTTGAGAGCATGTCACTGATAATGGCAGCAAGGAAGACTTTCTTGAAAACATTATTGGTCTCTTTCTTAGTGCACAAATCCTTTAAAAATTTTGCATAGGAGGGGATTTATTCTATTGCATCTAAGAGAGGAATGTTGACCTTAACTTGCTTAAAAGTTTTAAGAATTTTCTCTACTTGAATAGAGTTTTTCCTAGGCCTGATTCTATATGGAAAGAGAGCAACTAGTTTAAACCTATCAAAATTGAACTCAGGTTCAGGTTCAGGGTCTTGGTCATCAAAAGAGAGTGATTGTTGAACAGATTTATCAGAAGAAGAGAAAGTTTGTTCAAGGTCAATATTTTGAATAGGAGAGGTGGAAGAAGGAGTTTGATCTTGAGGCATTCTAACTTAATTATCAGCCTGTTTTCCTGACCGTAGTGAATGAATTGCATTTACTTGAGCTTGGTAGGTTGAACTTGATCCAGTATCCTTAGTGTTTGTAATAGGTTGACTCAAAAATTTTCCTTTATCTCTTTCACTCACAACACTAGCTAGTTGACTAAGTTGGGTTTCTATCCTAGCTATGACTTGAGTGTTGGAATTGAGCATTTGACCGGTTAGTTGCATGAAAGAATTCAGAGTGTTGGATGTCTGAGCCAATATGTTGGTGGTCGATGTGGAATCTTTTATCATAGCCTCTAAATCTTTTTCTAAGACACTAAAACATTTCTCATGATCAGAACTTAGAGGAATTGGATTCACCAGCTGATTTGGAAGAGATTGATTCTAGTATCCAAGATTGGGCTGTAAAAAGTTATTTAGTGTATCTAATGGTACTGTGTTTCCTCTAAGAAATTGTGGAGTTGAAGAGGAAGTGAAAATTTAATTTTTGAAGAAGTTTTCCTAATTTCATGCAAAAATTTGGTGATTTCTCCAACTCAGATTGTAGGTTGGAGAAAATGGATTATTCACAAGATGCTAGATTGTAGCGTGTACGTGACCTAGTGGTGTTTATTTCCTAAAAGAGGACATTCCTCTGGACATGGGGTTCGAGATAGACAGTTATGACATCTTGGAGGCAGAAACTTGATTGATTTGAGTTAGGGCTCGTTCTTTGATTTTTAGGGCCTCTAGCCTATGCAAGATTGTAGCCATCTTTAGCTCAGAGGCTATGTTTGACTCTAGGGAAAGACCGCTAGATTTGATTGTGGGAACTGAAAAAACCCTTTCGTCACAGTGTTCCCACTGCATGGTTTTCTCAGATAAACTTGCTAGAAATTTTTAAGCATCATCTGTATTTTTCTTCAGAATCCCGTTGACACATAGATTCTAAGAGAATCTTTGAAGAATAATCCAATCCTTCATAGATGATTTGACATAATCGACACTTTTTTAGATCATGTTGAGGATATTGGATAAGAAGATCCTTAAGCCTATCAAAATATTACTAGAATGGCTCCCCTTTGACTATCTTAAAATTTTGAATGCTATTTCTAAGCTTATCTGCTTTATGGATTGGAAAATTTTTCTTTAGAAAATAGTAACAAATTCATCTAATGTTGAGATAGAATTTGTGGGTAAGCTATAAAGTAATTTCTTGGCTTTGTCCTTAAGAGAAAATAGGATAAATCTAAGCTTAATCGCATTCTCAGATAGTTCCCTAGTGTTAACCATAAGACAAACTTCTTCAAATTCAGAGATAAAAATATAAGTGTCTTCGGTTTAATTTCTAAGAATTTCAGAAACATGTTTATGAAGTGCGGTCTAACCTCAAAATTAGCTCAATTAATATTGGTAGCCTAATGCAAGATAAGATTGCATTCCTAGTTAGATAACACATATCTTGAAAAGCCAGTGGATTAGGATTTTCCATTTCTTCGGTTTCAAAATTAGTTCTACATGGGTAAATCAATTGGTATTATCTCTAATCCAAATTTGCATACACCAAGAGAAATTCTTTTGGAATTTTTTTTAACTAAAAAGAAAACTTGGAAAGAGATCTAAGAAAGACAAAAGTTAGTTTTTTAAAGAGAAAAACAAAAAGACCAAAAAGATAATGAGAAAAAGGAGAAGGATAAAAGAAAACATAACTAAATTTAATCAAGAGCAACCACTTTGAAACGATCACACTTAATTCTTTGGTTTAGGCTATACTCAATTAGACCAGCTCCTAACTAAAAACTCATTGAGTGAAAAAATTGAAGTTTACTCGATCAGTTAGCCAGGTAAGCATAGTAGTAGATCGAGGCCAAAGACCAATTAAATAACTTGTTCCTTACGGAGTACTTTACGTAACCCCTAAACCTTACCTTAGATACTAACAGATTCAAGTAAACTTAAACCGGTTCACTTAAGAATTCTTTATTTCTTAATGAGCTTGAGTCCTTAGGGGCTAACGTCTAATGAGTTTCAAAAAACTTGGGTTTGTGTAGTGAGAAATTAGTGATTTGTGGACTAAGATAGGTTCAATCTTCCTTTTCCAACTCCTAATCTTGTTCTTAACATGTTCAAACTTGAAGTTTCTCCTAAACTTGGCATTTAGATATGGCAGGATATTTTGATTGATAGTAACTTTCTTAAAGTTACCATTATCCATTTTGTTGCCATTTGTTACCTCGTCCACCAAGAGCCTCAATAACTCTCTACTCTCTTCTTCACTCCACATCACGTAGTCGTTCCTTGCTTTTTTTACCCTCTCACCATCTTGAGAAAATTCTCCTAAGTTTTCACTTTCGGAATTCATATTCATCCTATGACACAAAAAGTTGACAAATCACAACACATATTAAACCATTATTAAAGATCAATTATTTAAATATAACAACTAAAAACAAGAAATAGATATAGCATTGCTTATAATGGGGATATATAAATCTGCCAAGTTTAGGCATAGGCTTAACTTTATAATGCAAAAACCAACACATAAAGAATACTAAAACACTCATAAAGAATACTAAACTAACACTAATTATATACATGCAAGTGGTGTTCTTCATAACTAATTATATATCATCACATAACTAATTATATACATCATTATATATCATCCCATAACTGATTATATACATAATTATATATCATCACATAACTAAATATAAATCTTCACATAACTGATTACGTATAGTTTTTTACCACTTTTCCATGGCTTTATAAAGTTTGCTTCAGTACACATCACTCTTTTGATCTCAAGTGAGTTAAATAATCTTGACTGGAGTAATAAGTCCAATTATCACCTCCTTCACCAATGTGCAAAAGATGTATTAGACTATTGATACACTTTCAGCAACTAACCTAGGGACCTTAGTATTCATATATGGCTGAAAACTCAGATGACATAAACCTGGAAACAAGAAAATTAGAAAACTGCAGAATAATAATTTACCGAGCTAAGACTCCATTATTTGACTATGACTAATATCACAAGCTACGTAGTTGATAGATCTGTATTTATGCTTGCATAGGTGAAGAAGCACACAACATCTATCAGTTAAGTTTCCCCTAATAAAATGGCTCTT
>JBAKGM010000139.1:23926529-23937994 GCA_037177215.1 Asparagus racemosus
GCTACCACGCACACACACACACACACACACAGATAGAGAGAGAGAGAGAGAGAGAGAGAGAGAGAGAGAGAGAGAGAGAGAGAGAGAGAGAGAGAGAGATATTCAACTTTGGTCATTATCCTTGTTTAGACTTCTCAATTTGCATCCTCGATGTTAATCTTCATCATCTTATCATCAATCTTCAAGGAGTGATGTCTGTTGGACTTCATCACCATCACTGTTCTTCCAAAGCTTCACTTATATTATCAAGGAGAATAGTTTGCAAAGTTGAAAGGGCTGTGAGATTATTTTATTTGGGCTTGACTATAGTATTTTTGTTCCTAAACTCTTTATTACAATCTTGTAATTTGATTTGTGATGGCGTACTCAAGCTAGAGCAGATTGAGGTTTAGTTACTACTTTGGGCTAGGGTTATTCACTATGAGAGTTAGGTCAGAAGACTAGCTTTGGGTAAACTAACATTTCAGTCAAGTAGGCCAACTGAATTAGGTTTGTGATTCAGGAGAACTTTCATCATAGTGAAGAAGCCTCATCGCATGAAAGAAGAGTGGAAGTAGGATTGTTTATCCAAACTACTATAAAAATTGTGTATTTTGGTTGGTTGTTATTTACTTAATTTTGATTATATCTATTTTATTTCTGCTGTATATTTTGCATTTATTAAAAATTGGTAGGCAATCCTATTCATCTCCCCTTTAGGCTTGCATCTTAGATCCTATCAAAGAGTCCTGCAATTTAGTCTCTCAGTGACCAAAAGAATCCTTGCTTCTTTCTTCTCCAACTCTGATCCCCTAAATGCAAGTCACACTGCCGCTCCCAAATCACTTGGCCCCGACCACCCCCACATTGCTAGCCTTCTTGCACTCTAGCTCTCTATACACCCTTGTCCAAGGTTCAAGAAAGCTCTTCTTCTCACCACTAAAATGGATTGTGAAAGACAATGTGGGGAGATGGTTACCTAATAGGCAAACCATGGTTGGATTGTGAAAGACAATGTGGGGAGATGGTTATCCAATATGCAAACCATGGTCGAAGTAACAGAGCAACTATATCAGTCTCCATACCATACTCAAAGAGTACTCAATAAAAGTCAATGAGTTTGAAAATAATAGGGAATTGGTGTCAGTTCTGAGGGCAAAAATGTATAATGAGGAGATTGGCAATAGGAGGGATTCATTTGAAGGCAAGATGGGTACGAGGGTTGTAGGAGGTGTTGTGTTAACGAGGATGGGGAGGAAAATTTGGAGGGTATTTTGGTCATTGAGCAACCAAATCGTGAGACCCTTAAGATTTGAGGGACTAATGAGCAATTTCTAAGATTTGAGGGACTAATATGGAATTAATATTATACTAATAAAATAAAAATCTGGTTACATGTGTTTGCCACTTGGCAATTTCTAAGAGCTTTACTACTTACTGACTAATAATCCTTTTTTACACCATCTGACTTTAATCTACTACCATCCACATCTTGAAAATCTCTATTCTTTTTTCTTTCAATTCCCTATAAATCATTGATTTTTTTTCTCTGTTTCCAAAAAAAAAAACTTATTCTTATATTCAATCTTTCTCCAAAATTCTAATATTATATGCAAGAGTATTAATTTCAATTCTGTGCATCGCAGGGTAACAACTAGTTATTGAAATCCATCCGCTTTCAAAGATCACTCTTAGTCCCAAAAGTGCTTCTCCGAATTAATTTTAAGTCACTCTCTATTTCAATACTTTGCTAAGCGCTGCAAGTTACTACACTACATGTAACTTTTTATACTTTTGTCTAAGTTGTTATGCATGCATTGTATATTTTGAATAGAATGCTCAAACAGTTTATTTGGCTTTTATTTTTCTCGTGCTAATATCATGGCAACGTAGATATGTTTTTTAAGGGTTTTTACATCAAAATCACCGTAACTTTGTCCCAAATTGATGGTTACCACCTATATTTTTTGATGTAAACCACCTAAACTTACTAACATATTTGCAATGTCACACATAATTCAGTTTTCAGTCAAAAATACATGAAATGACCATTTTACCCTCACCATTTTCTTATTTTTTCATCTCCTTCCTCACAAACCATAACCCTAACACTAACCCTATCATTCTCATCCTCCTCTTCTCCTCATCTTCCCTCTCCCTCCTCCCCAACTCCCCTCCTCCTTTCTCTGGTCCTCCCTCTTCCTCCCGATCTCTCACTCTCCCATTCTTTCCCAAATAGGAACTATGATTAGGGTTAGGGTTTGGGGGAGGTGGTGGTCATGGGTTAGAGTTAGTATTTTGCAGGAGATGGCGGCCATGGGTTAGAATTTTGAGGGAGGTCGTGACCATGGTTTAGGGTTTGTAGAAGAGGAGGATGGAAGAGGCTAGGGTTAGGTTAGGGTTTGTGAGGAAGAAGATGGGGTAAAATGGGAATATCAGATTTTTTCGTGGGTGAACAATAAAAAAAGTATGACATTGCAAAAATGTTAGCAAGTTTAGGTGGTTTACATAAAAAAAAAAAGTAGGTGATAACCATCAATTTGGGACAAAGTTAAGGTGATTTTTATGTAAAAACCCTTTTTTCAACGTGTAACACAAATGTTCTATCCCTATTTAGTTTTCTAATCATTCACATCTAAAAATGACTTTGTTGTCTAAAAATCTAAAGTTTCACACACATTTACTTTTAAATCCATCCACTTCCAAAATTACCAGTGAACACAAAATATTCAATCAAATCATTTTTCGCTGATACGCAATACAAATCAAGGAATAATATAATCCAGGAATATTCTAACCTTTTCCACATTCGAACCAGGCCAGGCGTATCATAAATTCATAACGGTATCCGGCACGTCCAGTAACTGTCATGACATTGATATGGGCCCCACCATATCTCGCATCAGAGCCCACGGGGCCCACATAACGGAGAGTTGACGCCGTTTTAGAGGCAGGCAGCTGAGCCAATTCGATTCCCCAATTCCCTCTCGAAGCAGCGAGCGTTAGCAAACGGAAAAACAGAACACAGAGCTCAAAATTCCCCAAATCTCTGACATTTGTTTTTGCCTCATAATGCTATTTTAAAACCCTAGCGCCCAAAATCCCTAATTCGACGTCGAGGAATTGAATTTTGGGGAATTCTTCTCGATTTTTGCGTGATCGGTTATTATTTTTTTTTTGCGGAATTCGAATTCGGTTCCGTTGTTGAGTTGGCGGGAAATTAGGGTTCGGATTTGGACGGCGGAGGGAAGGCCGCCGGTGGCGGCGTCGCCGGCGGATGGCGCTGTTCCGGAGATTGTTCTATAGGAAGCCACCGGATCGGCTTCTCGAGATCACCGAGAGAGTTTACGGTAATTTGTTATCCCGGTACCCACTTTTCACAATGTTGAAACCCTAGGGCTTCATTTTGGGTAGGCAGAGCATTTTTACTAGGATTTTGAACATTTTGAGACTGATAATCTTAGGACATTTTAGTGCAATTTAGGCGTGGATTTAGAAAAGAGTCTCCTTTTATGGGTAGGAGGCAAGCATTGCATAAGCTATGACATTCGAAGTTGGGTATTGCTTTGTGATAGTAGGATTCCAATCAGGCTAGATTTGTCATGATGGCCCAGTAATTTACACTCTGAAAATGCATCATTTGCTTGTGCAATTCGTAACCAATTCACGATTTGTTTGTGTCATGTCTGTTGCAGTGTTTGACTGTTGCTTTTCTTCGGAAATCATGGAAGGAGAGGAATATAGGGATTACTTGGATGGAATTGTGGCGCAACTGCAGACTTATCTCCCTGAAGCTTCATTCATGGTTTTTAATTTCAGAGAGGGTGAAAGGAAGAACCAAATTTCCGAGGTTCTATTGCAGTACGATATCACAGTCATAAATTACCCTCAGCAATATGTAGGATGTCCGGTGCTTCCTTTTGAGATCATACAGAAGTTCTTAAGGGCATGCGATAGCTGGCTTTCTTTAGGAGGTGAACAAAATGTTTTGCTAATGCATTGTGAGAGAGGAGGATGGCCTGTGCTTTCGTTTATGCTGGCGGGTCTTTTGCTCTACAAGAAGCAGTACACCGAGGAGCTTAGGACGCTGGAGCTGGTGTATAAGCAGGCTCCTAAGAAGCTGCTTCATCTGTCTTCTCCTTTGGACCCTCAGTCCTCCCATGTGAGATATCTTCATTACGTTTCCAAACACGATGATGATCTGGAGGAACCATTGCTAGATATGCCCTTCACTTTGTTATGTCTGGTTCTTAGATTAGTTCCGAATTTCGATGGAGAAGGGGGTTGTAGGCCACTTGTTCGTGTCTATGGTCAAGATCCATTAATGCCGATTGATAGAACACCCAAGCTTCTTTTCTCAACTTTCAGAACCAAAGAAAATGTTCGGTATGTTAGACAGGTAATGCTTCATTCCTTGAGCATATGTTTTTCTATATTTAGGATAATCGACTTTGAGCTTTTTACTGCAGGCAGATAGTTCAGCTATAAAATTTGATGTTCAGTGTTGCATTCAAGGAGATGTGGTCCTTGAATGCATACACATGGATGAGAGCTTGGAGCATGAAGAAATTATGTTTAGGGTTATGTTCAACACAGCTTTTGTTAAGTCTAATGTTATGCTGCTAGACCACGAAGCAGTTGATGTCTTGTGGAAGACCAAGGAGCACTTTGTAGAGAACTTCAAAGCAGAGGTAGGTTTTGGTTTCTCTTACTTGCAGGGTGTTTCTTTGTGATATTATTGGAGTTGAAAGAGCGTTCGTGCCTGAACCAGGTACTCTTTTCAGACTTTGATGTGGGGTCCGGTACCATTACAGAACCTGTGATTTTAGATGATGATGAGACAGAATGCGGCTCAACAGAAGAATTCTTCGAGGCAGAAGAAATCTTCAGCAGTTTAGATTGGAGTGAAGGACAGAGAGATCCTGATCTTCAGATGGTTGCTATCAAAACTGTATTACAGGATGGGAGTCACGAAAGTGTATTAGGGCTTTCAAATCCTGAAGTTGAAGCTACAGGAAGATTCAAGTTTGGCAGTTCCGACCAAAATCTGGATATTCTTAGCAGCAGTCAACAATTAGCTATTACGAACAATAGAAAGCTCATGCGCGAAGCATTCACAGGGAAGTTTGTTGATTCAGGCAGTTTTGATTTTAGCAGTTCCGATCAAGATCTGGATATTATTAGCAGCAGTCAACAATTATCTATTACAAAAAATAGAAAGCTCATTCGTGAAACGTTCACGGGGAAGTTTGTTGACTCAGGCAACCTCAAATATGATAAAAGTTTCTATGGGGAAAGTTTTACTACTCTGAATACGATGAATATGGCAACAGGAAGAAACACTTCGTCACTAATTAGAGAAGAGAGTATATTAGAGACCTCAGCTATCGAACAGGAGGCAGTAGATATTCTTGCTACAGCAATTGAAGATATGGTTGCATCAGACACCAGTGAGTTGAAGCAAGATATCAAGGACACAATTAGCATGATTAATTCAGATGATACAGCTTCAAAGTTTGAAATCCCAATTGCAGATGAACCGGAGTTTAAACTAGAAACTGGAGTTTCCAAACATGATACCTGTGATACCCGAAGTGATTTGGAGGAAAATAAGTGCACCCGTGATGATATGAATTCTAAGCCTGATACCTCTTACCTTGCTGGCAAAAGTATGAGTTGCAAATTTGACGCTGATGATTGCATAAGAATTGACCCTACGCTAGCACTTCTAGAAAAAAGTAAACTAGATCCAGCAAATACTGGAATACATACAGAGGATATTCTAGATCTGGCAGGTGAAGGTCAGACTACATCAGAAACAGGGGGGTTTAAGCAGCATATACAGGATGCAGTTGTGCCAATTACTCCAGATGGTACACCTCATAAGCTAACAGATGAAGAGGTTATCAGGATGGAGAATAGGATTTCAGGACATGCGATTGAGAATGATTTTACTGGAAAGCAATTTATTCACTGTTGTATGGATTCTAAGTCTGGGATCACAGATTCGTATGGTACAGAGAATCACAAACTAGATACTGATAATTGCGCATGCACTGGTGTTGTTCACAACATTGAAGAACGTTCAATTCTTTGTCAGGCTCAACAGTGTAATATGGTTCATGAAATGAATATCAAACTGGAAACTTGTGATGTCAGAGATGCAGAGATGGGCACCATTCAAAATAAGGCTCTCTATCAGCACATAGAACCTGACGAGATACTTATGACACCAAACAAACTGCTATCATGCTGTGATGTTGTTTTATCTGACAAGGAAATTGAACTGAAGGAATCAAAAGTTGACTACAAAGAAGAAACAAAATCAGGGACAGGACATCACTGCGGAGCTGTGAGTTCAGAATCCTCATCAGCCCCTGCATCACCACCTTCTATGCCTTCACGATTGGAAGGAGTCTCTACTGCTTCCTTTACACCCTTTCTTCCACCAGTGCATGTGATACCATCTCCTCCTCCTCGACCATCTGTACTCCTGCACTCCAGATCTTCCATCAAAGTACTGCCTCCACCTCCACCTCCACCTCCACCTCCACCTCTACCTCGGCTTCAGCCTCCATCGCCGCCTCCAGCTCCTCCACCCTGTCATGTTTCTGCATCTACCGTGCCTTTATCTCCTGCAGCAATGCCTCCTCTAATTCTATCTCCCCCACCTCTTCCTTGTAAGCTGCAAGAAACCTCTAACAAAACACCTCCTGCTCCCTCTCCACCGACGCTTACCTCTTCACAATTACCATATTGTCCTCCATCACCTAGCCAGAAAGTAGCTTCCTCTAGAGTTGCTCCACCACCACTCTCTCGTCTTATTTGGAAGAAATCAGATACTCCTTCCCCTTCTTTTCCACTAGCACCGCAAGCTGAAAATTCCCAGGGCCCTCCAATGCCAATGCTAGCTGGAATTTCATCTCCACCTCCACCACCACCTCCACCTCCTCCACCTCCACCTCCATCCTCTAGTCACAAAGAACACAGAGTTCCACCCCTGCCCATGCTTCCACCTTTATCCACTCTGCTTCTCCCTGGAACATGTGAAGTGCCATGGGCATCCACATGTTTTACCGATGTTATACCTCCATTCTCTCCCTCTAAGCCATGTGCAGATGGAGAATCTCAGCTTCCTTCAGCACCTACACTGTTACAAGCATTTAATGGAGCTCCAATTCCACCACCACCACCACCACCACCTATTTTTACCGGAGCTTCATCTGTGCTTCAATGCCCTTTATTTGGAAGTGTTTCTGCTGCACCTCCACCTCCAGCTCCACCTCCACCCCTTTCCCCTATAACATGTAGGGGACTTGTACCTCCGGTCTCATCCTTACTTCCTTCATCCTTAGGAGCTCCACCAGAGCTTCCACTTGTTAAAACAGTCGTTCCTTTGTCTGTTCTTCTTTCAAGGGATCTATCCCCACCTCCACCCCCACGTCCTCCTTGTCTCACACCAGACGCTTCTCCTCTATCCTCTCCATCCAGAGCATTCGAAGAAGGTCTATCCTCTCGACCTCCCTCACTGTGTCCTGCACCATCCGTTTTGCTTTCAAGACCTCCACCCCCACCTCCACCTCCTTCCCAATTTCCGTTAGGAGCTTCACCCTCATCCTATTTATCCAAAGCATTTGAAGGAGCTCCACCAACATCCCCTCCATCTCCCGCACCTGCATCTAAAGATTCATCTCTATCCTCTCCCTCTAGACTAAATGGAGGAGCTCCAGCCTCACCCCCTTCCCCTCCCTCGCCACCTTTGATGTTTTCACTAGGAGTTCCACCCCCGCTTCCACTGCCGTCCGTAGCTTCAACAAAACCACTTGGAGTTGCTCTTCCACCTCCTCCTCCACTTCCCATAATCAATGCCCCTTCACCATCACTTTCTTCTCACAAAGCTCCTTCCCCACCTCCCACCTCATCCTCTAAAGGACCTCCACCTCCACCACCACCCCCACCACCCTCGGGAAGGCATGGTGAAATTCGACCTTCATTGTTACTATCAGAAGGTGATGAGGAAGGTACTGCATCCCCAGCTCTAATCATGAGAGTTCCACCTCCACCACCTCCTCCTAGCAGATATGGTGAGTCTCCACCTCCTGGAGAGCATGTAGGACCTCCACCTCCACCTCCACCTCCACTACTACTCCCTGGAGGCCACGACAGGGCTCCGCCTCCACCACCACTCCCTGGAGGACACAGCAGTGCTCCACGTCCACCACCTCTCCCTGGAGGTCATGGCAATGCCCCGCCTCCACCACCACTCCCCGGAGGCCACAACAGTGCTCCACCTCCTCCACCGCTCCCCGGCAATGCTCCATCTCCGCCACCGCTCCCTGGGGGTTATGGTGGTCCTCCACCTCCACCACCACTACCTGGAGGCTACGGCGGTGCTCCACCTCCACCACCGCTCCCTGGGGGCCATGGTAGTGCTCCACCTCCACCACCACTGCCTGGGGGCCATGGCAGTGCTCCACCTCCACCGCCACTCCCTGGAGGCCACCGCGGTGCTCCACCTCCACCACCATTTCCCGGAGGATGTGTGGGAGGTCCACCTCCACCACCATTCCCTGCAGGGCATGGCGGAGGTCCCCCTCCACCGCCACCTGGGAATGGAGCTGGCCCTCCTGCTCCTCCTGGGGCCCCAGGTGTCCCTCCTCCACCACTTGGTGATGGTAGGGGCTCCTTGGGCGGGGTAAGAGGACAGGGTCTTGGACGTACCACAGCCCTAGGAGTGTCTAATTCATCTCGAAAATCATCATTAAAACCATTGCATTGGGTGAAGGTATCAAGAGCTTTGCAAGGAAGCTTATGGGCAGAGCTACAGAAACATGCTGATACTCATAGGTAACCCTTAAATGATTATGTCTTGTGAATGAAATTATGTTGAATTAATTTGCTCAGTTACTTTAATGATAATTTGGCTTACATGAAATTTTAAACCTCTTAACTTCTATAACGCTCAGTTCTGTTGTGAATGCCTGGCAGTCAGTTTTAACCTAGCACTTACTTTTTAGAATTCTTGAATTTCTTTGGTAACTTTTTGGTGTAGCAATTCAGAATTTGATGTGTCAGAAATTGAGACTCTCTTCTCAGCTGTGGTTAAGAAGCCAAATAACTCAAAATCTGATGGTCAGAAGTCTCAAAAATCTGATAAAGTTCACCTGGTAAGTTCCAAATACTACTTGACTTTCTGATATAAGTGCAAAGCAACACATAGGATGGTTTACTATGACATATTGTTGTGACTTTGCTTTTTAATTTTTTCCGTGCATTAGTAGCAGCTATTCATTACTTCTTTTAGAAACCAAGGTTTTGATCAAAATGCGATTAGCTTGAATTTTCTATGTGGGTTTTTTTAACTTAATCCTATTAGGCTCGTAGTGGACATGCTTCTCAGGTACGAAAACATGTAATGCGGTACAATGTAATCATATTTCTAAGTCACCAATTCGCTTGACCAATAATAAAGTACAGTTGACTTATTTTCTCATCTTCTTTATGTTACATGCTGCTGAACTCAGTACACTTGATAATGGTAGTCAATTTTTTTAAATTATGGAGTGATGTTAATAAAGTTACAATGTACTCTTTGGTTGATGCAGCGACTTAGGTCCAACATAGTTGTATTGAAATTTTAATGAAAATTTGATAGCTGCTGCTTTATATTTCTTCCATAAGAAAAGCTGAATTAAAATTAACCTATCATATGCTTCCTAAACAATAAATCATGCTATAAATGAACATTTACTCGCTGGCTTATTTTATTTTTTACATTTATTCTTCATTTACCTGCATTTACAGTATACTGATCATACCATTGACATATTTTTCAAGTTATGCCTTTTCAGTTGGCTGTGATAAGTTTGAATTCTGGCATGTGTGCAGAAATTGTCTTCAGAAAGAAACACCTATTAAATTTATATGATTCATAAACCAGTATAGTTGACGGCTGATGTTTATGGAGAGAATTCATGTTCTAGGGGCTAACATAATTAGGTCATCTGACTCTGCAGCTATATGGAGGCTATGTTTGGTAATGATTGTTAGTGCTGTTTTCCACATGCTGTGAAATTGACCTTCATACCACATGTTGGAAGAGAGTACCATTCAGAAAAGGGTATTTAGCCTTAGTAGTTAGTCATAGACATATTAACAAGAACATTTTTGCTGAGGTACTCAGATCTGAGATTAAATTAATAGTTTACTTTGACAATAATTTGAACTGCAGTCTCAGTTATATCATTGTCCATGCTAGAGATATGAGAACTTGAATTGGTTTCTTGGTCCCTATTTAATCTGATCTTAACCATCTTGATATTTTGTTATTTCATTTATTCTATTGAATTGATATGTCACAGTTATTAAACTATTTATATTGTCATCATGTTAGTAGCTAACTCTTTTATCTTAGCTATGTATTAACTCAATCCAATCTTTGGATCAAAACACATTTTTGCTTAACACACAGAAGCCGATTATTGACTTTGCTGTAGACTTTTTTCCTTATTCATCTAGAATATCCATGTACTTGTAGACTGACAAAATTAAGTGACAATAATTTGAGCTGAGCATGCAGTTGTATCATCCACGCTAGAAGTGTGAAAACTTGCATTGGCTTTAATTTTTGGTTTCTTATTAATCTTTTCTTATATTTCTTGATGGCTCGTTTCATTTAGTCTATTAGTACGTCGTAGTTATTGAGCTTTTTGTCATTATATTGATAGCTTATTCTTTTATGTGATTTATACAAAATAAATGCAATATTTTGTTCGAGAAGCATTTTCTTACTTGCCAACGCACATAATCCATTTCTGTATATGACATCGGGCTTTTTATTTTTCCTATTCATTTTGGATATTCATGTATCTGTAGATTGACCTTAGACGGGCAAATAACACTGAAATCATGCTGACAAAAATCAAGATGCCACTGCCTGATATGATGGTAAGTTATGCACTTGTTACATGCTTCTTTACATTAGGTCTATCAAGGCAATATCTAATGTTTATCCAGCACCAGTAACTTTGTTGTATTCTTTATGCAAAGAGACTTAAGAGTCGTGAGCAGAAGTTTTATCGACATCATCTTTTGCTTGTTAAATTTACTTTTATCTACATCTTACATTCTTACTAATGTATTGAGACAGTCCAGTTCTTTTTAAGTGGTGACTTGGAATTTTCATAAATTTGGTTGAATTCTCATCACTTGATTCATGGTAACACATAAATCATTGTATTTTTGTTTTCCTAGCAGTTTATGTCTATTGGTTCATATCTCGTGGCATGAATTTCAATTAAAAAGTAGGATTGTTAAATTTGGGTTGTTTTCTCACCAGTTGATTCATGGTAACACATAAATTATTGTCTTTTTGTTCCTAGTAGTTTATGCCTAGTGGTTCACATCTAGTGGCTTGCATTTGAATTAAGAAATTAAGAAGTTGGATTATTAAATTTGGGTTGATAATATCTGTATCTGAGATATTA
>JBAKGM010000139.1:23938094-23950861 GCA_037177215.1 Asparagus racemosus
GAGATGAGATGAGAGGAAAGTGAGTTGGATGAGTTGATTGATGTGACCTATTTCTTGTGTTTAGTTTATTTTTAAAAATAAGAAATGAGATGAGAGGAGATGAGTTGTCACCATATTATTTGTTAGTGTGGGATATTTATAAGGGTGGAAAGTGATGGAAACATCAAAAAGTAAAGGAAATTGAGGATTGGAAAGTGAAGGAAAGCAACCAAACACCGCCTTATATATAAATGAATACAACAACTATGCGATTGTTGTGCCTATAAAAGACAAGAATAAGACTGACCATAACAATCTTTGTTGGCATGTCAACGTCAATATCATCCTTTTACATATACTAGACAAAATCTTTAGATACAACCAAAACAACTATCAAAGACGTGTAAAAACTCCCACTCACAAGATTAAAGAAAAAAAATATTCGCTACCTGAGTTTATCGTTCAATCCATGAAAAGAATGCTCAACTTGTAAAGACATACTAGTGCTAGAGAACTTTAGGGTGATTGATTCGGTTTGACCACTGTTTTAAAAAGCCTCCGTCTAGTCCATCTAGGCATACGCCTAGGTGGTACCTATGCTGTCCACGTAGATTTTGGGAGTATTTAGGGGAGCATTTTCTGCTTATGTGGACTACACTCTTTGGGTCTTGATCGTGAGTTTCTATGTTGTAGCCTCCACGTCCTTCAACCTCTTTCAAATTCTTTTAACCTCTAAATATGAACACCTCCACTACCTCCTCTGACTTTCAGCAAAACCTCCTCGACCACCACTTAAATGAAGAAAGAAATCTGCCTAAACACCAGTCCGGCATGTAAGCTTTCTAAAACATTGATATTTACTATCAATTATTGTAACTATAAAAAAACCCTCATAGACTCTAGTTATCCGGTCCAACGCCTAGGCCTCCAACGCTTTCTATAATCTTGTTAGTTATTATTTTGGCTATTTAGTATTTAAGTATGCATGATTTATTGTGAATCTAAGATTGCTATCTTTTTTTTTTTGGTGCAAATTTATATGAATTTAATACATATTTTTATCAATTATTATAATTAAATAATTTAAAAAATCGCCAAACGCCTAGTCCGCCTAGCGCCTTCTATAACATTGGGCTTGACTAATTAATCCATCTTATATCAAAACTTCATGTGCGTATCAAATCAAAGGGGTAGGCAATTAAAGCATACGCAGAAAGTTGAGGAAACTTTTTTGAAAAGGGAAGAAATCAACGTGGCATCTCACTTTCAAGAGTAATCCCTTTCATAATGCTCAAGTTTCCCCTTAATCCCAATGCTGTTGCTGATGGTTTTAAGTTAAGCTAGCGTTAATCGTAAAGCGGATTCTAAGATGCAAACCGAAGATTAGCCTTATCTTCAGCATAGTATTTCTCTTTATTCTTTGTTCAATGATGCTATAAAAAAGAAGATAGTGGCCACAGTCAGAATCCACGAGAGATTAACGCTTCAAAACTATCATTCCCGTCAGAGCACTACTTTTCTTTTCTTAAGAATAAAGTTTAAGGGGGTGATACTACAAGATTATAACGATTTATACCCCTGAAATTATTTTATTAGCATTTACACTCATCAAAGTAATGGTATTATTATTTCCTAAAACTCAAAAGTCATGGTATTATTTCCCAATTTAGGTTGAGACACAGGGATGATAAGTTAACATTTGTTAATTTGATCGGGAAAAAAGAATAAATTGCCATGTAATTTGAGGGCATAAAAGTAACATCCTGCGAGATTCACACAAGTGTAAGCGCTAATATACATATTTTTATTGTGTTATTACTAATATATAAACTTTAAAGATACATGTTCTCATTCTGAGGAGAGCATCATAAACACTTCGTGAGCATGGTAAGATGCAGTATTTCTTCACTTTCAGCGCCTCAGTTTTCATTCCTCCGAAAAGCCTTTTTTCATAAAAGGATTTCTACCCTTAATAATTTCATAAACCTAATGTGCTAATAAATGATACAAGGGCAGCAATACTGAAGCAAACCAGAAATATAAATATTTTGCCACGACGAAATGGACAGCTCCAGAACAAAAGTCACTGAATATTGATACAAAACATTTACAAGCCCACAGGCACTGGATGAAAAAACGCCATTTGCAGTACCGAAACTATTTTTAAGTTTGTTTTGAAATATTTATAACTAAAGAAAGAAGATGGGGGCAAAAAGAAAAGGCAGCCTGTCAAACTGTGAATCGCGCCTTCGCAATTGGTTGATATCTTCATGGAAGCTAATGTCCGTCAAGACAAATGCCTTCCGCATGAATTTTCCCAACTATGTGAGCAGCCATTCTTCCGACTTTAGCTTTTCAGAAATGCTTTCAAAGAAAATGGTGGAGGGCCTTCCTGCTAGCACAAATTTAAGTATAAATATGTTTACATATACCGATATATTCGCAAGCAGAAGCAGACTGATTATAAAAGGGAACTATAAAAGTTATTTGTTCACCAGATAATATTGTCAAGGAGGTAATGCTCTAGTACCATCTGAGAAGATACTCAGAAACGAGGAAAATTTCGGAATATATGACTTAAGCTGGCACATAGAGATAGTTGTGACTTCCTTCAATCCGACTTACTCTTTAATTGAAAATTAAGGTTGAGGAGGGAGGGGAAGATTTATATATCGTAACTAACAAAAAAAAATGAAGACGCATGATTATATACCTTGCCAGCTTCCTGATGAAGGAATTGCCTAACTACTGTTGCCTGCTGAATCAGCCTCTCCATTGAAGAATAACTAGGAAGATTAGCATGTGCTGACATTAACCATAAGAGGTAAGATTAGGCCAGGATCTGTATAACGAACTTGCTAAGAGCAAAGAGGAAATTAGCACGTAAATGCATAAGAAAATTAGCCGAGTCAACAAATGAAATGTAAAGATCATACCAAGAATTGCTCGATTTAGCCCATCTGCAACATTCTGCCGATATTCTGGGCTCAGTAAATGAAACATTGGTGACTTTTCCGGCTCCTCATAAGCAAGAAGCGCCATGAAATCCTGATATCACACATTATAAAAGGTAGGTAGATTTTTAGTAAGAATTCAAAGGTTATAATAGTATGATGAAGCAAACGTGATTGCATTATGACACAAAGGGTAAACTGTAAATCTTAAAACATACCTCCAGCTTCTCTACATATTTGTTTATCTTTCCAAATGGTGTCAATTTGGCCTGAGCAAACTCCAAAGCTTCTGTGCTGCCATTTAATGAATGAATCATTTAGTGGGCAGAAAGAATCTGTTGGTACAGAACTTTGACAACTCACCATTTCCTAGAACAGATAAGATCCACAAAGTGAAGGCTCAACAGATCAAAATGCAAGTCTTCGTTTCCTTCCAGCAAGTTGGGTACTAGTTGCTCTGTTAATTCTATGGCCTTGAGAGCATTCCCCTCCAATGCAAAATGATAGATTGCTAAGAAAATCAAAATAAACAACTGTCACTGAAATTGAAAAGGTACAGAAACATGAATGCGTTCTGAAATATGATTTACTGCTTCCAAGAATGAGTACAGCCACACTCATAGCACCTGCACTGTGCATTCACAAACCACGTGTGCACACACACACGATTGCACGCGCACGCACATATAATGGAGAAAACGAGTATAAGGTGGTAACTAATTTTGCTAACGGTTATTTGCCTACATACCTTCCAAATATTTCAACCATATTTGCAGAAAATGAAACCCACCAGAACCCCCCCCCCCCCCCAAAAAAAAAAAAACAAAACAAAACAAAACAAAAATCAACTTTAAATTAGCATGCCCCAAATAGGTAAGGAATATTTCCCAAAACATTCGTTATTTTTATGTGATATAATCAATGTATTAAATATTGGCCGATATATCGAGTTAAGGACCTTATCGCGACTATATTTATTGTTTTATAACGTCTTCCCTTTTTTAGGATTTTTTTCCAATATATAGGCCGATATCAGAAATATCGGCCAACATATCCCTTGAAGATATTGGTTGGTTCTGTGTTTGGATTGGGTTTAGGAACCCGAACCCACAAAAGCCACAATTTATCTCACAAATCTCTCCACCCTCGGCTCTCCCAAACTCTAAACATATATCATGATGTAATTTATTATGTTTAGAATGCATATTTAGATGTTATCTTACGTATGAACATCATCTGATATGACACCCCGATATTTTTTTTTGCATATCCCCAATTTCCGCAATCCGATATGAATTTTTATAGCCTGATATTTATTTGATATCTGATATTTAATAGATTGGATGTAATTGATAAAATATAAATGTCTAAACTACCCCTAAGCGTTTAAATATGATGTTAATTAAGAGAAGAGCTCCAATGCATGGCTCAATTCTTCTTTCTTTTCCTAATCTTCTTCTCACCCATCATCTTTTTGAACTCTCAACTAGTCCAGTTTGTTTCTTTTACCCATCATCTCTTAAACTCTTCAATTCATCATTTCTTTTCCTCTTAGCTTTGTTCATCCTCAATTTACTACTTAATCAGACAAGCAATGTGCTTCTAAAACTGTGCAAAAATCCCACGTTCCACTACCCAAAACAAATTCATATACTTCCCAAACTTCAATTTGAAGTACTCTTGGCATGAACTTTAACTTGTCAAAAAAAGAAATAGCTAACAATGACCTGCAAGCTCAAAAACTTACCATTCAATTGACCCTCCAACAAAAAAATTGGTACATATACAAGTAAATTCCTTCAAAACCGACAAAACCCAAAATCAAACTCAAAGAAATGAGAACACGGGTCACAAGGAGAAATGAAAGAGGAATGAGAGAAAGATGGGAGATTAAGGACATACCCACGAGAGCACAGTGCTCGCGGACAGTCCGAGGACGTGTGGTCGAGGAGGTGAAGGTCTTCTTGCAGAACTCGTATAGAGCCTATAATGAGGACTATAGCTCATCGCAACCAGATTTTGTTTTTTGTTTTTTTTGGTTAGGGTGGAAGAGGTTATTCTCTTCATTTAACACTTCCACCATTTAGTCATTGCCATTGTTAACTTTGAGCGCAAACTCAAAGTTGAATTTTTTTTTTCATGAGGCCGGGCGTTGTTAGATTTGGGGGGAGGGGGTGTTAAATTTGCTATTATGAAAGATTTGGGGGGAACATATGCACCTTTTGTCAACAGCTTATTTGTTGCACGAGAAGCAGATATGAAGTAGCAGAAATACAGGAAGTAGAGACAACTTCTGCCATTTTCGAGCAAAACAGATTGTTTATTTCTCTAGAAAAGTATTTCCTAAAATGATGATGTGACGCTAATGTGGCATTCTACTTCTTAAATCGTTTTTCATCCCTCAAGACTCGGAAGTACCTCAGAAGGATGTGCATCGATTTAGGAATATTTTTTCAATTACATTAATATTCCTCTCTAAATAAAATCTCAAACGATCCTCTATCTTTCTTTCTAATGATGTTTCGAATTGCTATCCAAACAAAGAAAAGTAAATGAAGAGGAAGTAGTATTATTTCTTCTACTTCCCAAAATATGTGAAACAAACAAAAAGTACTACTTCCAATTCTTCCGACTTCATAATTTTTTAAGTTACTTCTTTTATGTACTTGTTACTTCTGCTAATTCCTTTAATCCAAACAGGCCCTAAATGTACCAAGACAAAAAAGTGACAAGGCGCATCCTGCTAATCACATCAGTGCATATCCACATCATCACTCTTATCATTGATAGCATGCTTTGCTCAATGTGTGGGCCTGCGTGTGAGTGAGCTCAGGTGAATGAGTTTGCTTGTCTATATAAATATATAATAAACAATGTACACATGTACATACGTATATAAATATTATATGTATATATATATATATATATATATATATATATATATATATACATACACACACACACACACACACACATATATATATATATGCATGGTTTGATTTTTGATGATTATGAGGTGGCAGCTCATTTAGGAAAATGAGTTATCAAGAGATAGAAGATGTGAGACTCACACCGTTTGATGTGACAAGTATGGTGGGTCTCACCATGTGGTTATCTCTTTGTAGTTCATTGAGCAAAATGAGCCACCACCTCATATTTATTTTTTCCATGTGTGTGTGTGTCTCTGTGTGTAAAGAAAGCTAAGATGCAATGTAAGATTTTATGGTCAATTATTTGGTTTTGCTTGATTCGACCCACATGGATTTAGTATAATATCACAATGAACAATTTAGAATATAATATAAGGATGTGAACTGTTTATTTTCTATCAGGTAAATATAAATTCTTATTCTTTCACCTTATATATAGGCCAATGACTACATGAGAAAATTTCACTATTGAAACATATAAACTATAATTTCTCTACCATTATTTCATATGTTAACTATTCATTATGAATCTATGATAGTCATAGTCCAAATATATAGGCCAACAAAAAATTAAGAAGTTTAGAATTTGTTTACCCATAAACAATCACATTTATTCGATTGCTGAAAATTGTTACTTTTGAAACCACTTGATCATAGGTAGAAGGTGATCAAAACTCATGACCTGTCATCTACATACATTTTATAAATCGAGCATCACTTTGTATGCTACAAATCTTGCATTTTAGATAGGAAAATAGTAGTTCTGAAATGTCCATGGGGGAAAATTTCCTCCTATAGCTACTAACATGCCATATCATAGTACATATAGTAAGGATTAGGGAGATGGGCAATCATTGTAGTAAATTTCAAACACCAGACCTCTGAAAGCGTTGCTAAACCAGCATAAGTGATTATACTCACAATCAACATGATCTCTCTCTTCATGTGTATCTTATGAACATTAGGAGTTCAAGGACTACTATCCTATGCATCAAGTGGCTGCAAAATAAACGCTTTTCAACGATATAATACATAAGACAACTTCATTTAGTGAAATACTATTCTTATCATACAAATCCTCATTTTATGTTTAAGACTGGGGTGAGATTGGTGGTTCCTGTCAATGTTGAAAAATAACGATAACACATAATGTAACACTCACTTTTGAATAGCGTAAAATGCAATACAACTTAACACATAACAGAAGTTTCATGTTTTACTCTACAAAGCTTATTTGTTATACATACATACATAGATTTGATGGTTATGAGATAGTGACTCATCTAGTAAAATGAGCTAGCAAAAGATAGAAGTGTGAGGCCCACACTTTATAATGTCACTAGCATGGTGGGCCTCAGCACATGGTGGCTATCTCTTAGTAGCTCATTTAGCAAAACGAGCCGCTATCTCATACTCATTATTTCCTATATATATACATATATATAGACACATGCACATTTAGTTTTATATTTCCAATGTGAAGAACCATTATGATTAATTGGAGGAAGAAGTTCCTGATACAGTGCATATTCTTCTTGGGGAACCCTTGAATCAGAAACAACAAAATTCCCATCAGATTTGATTTCAAATGGATGGATGTAGTTCATTTTGTATCATTTCGATTTTGTACTGCATTGCATCATATATCTCACCTAAAGTTATTACTACATTAACTTTCTCTTATTTTCTCAGAGTGCTGCTCTTGCATTGGATGATTCTCTATTGGATGCTGATCAAGTGGAAAATCTCATAAAATTTTGTCCAACAAAAGAAGAGATGGAGCTTCTCAAGGTGCATACAAGAAATAAATAATGTTTTTTCCCTTTTTCTTTGAAGTCATCTATCAGAATCTGTGTTTTATTTTTCCTCATGATGTGCATCTTCCTGCTGTTAGGGCTACACTGGTAACAAGGAAACTCTTGGAAAATGTGAGCAGGTAACCTTCAACGTTATCAATATATAGGACCATATGATTACTACGGAGTTAAATCTTTTCCATATATATTCTTGAGATTAAGCATCAGGTGTAATAAAATAAGCTTTTTTTTAATGCTTTTCAAAAGAATAACCTCCATGGCTTTGACAATCAATACCTACAATGGTCACTTATCAGTAGATGCTCTTTATTGGCGTATGGATATGCAAAAGACTTCAGAAATAATCAATTAAGTGTATGTAGTTCCTTAGGATACTATGTCCCAAGGAGCAGAGAAACTTTCAAAAAAAATTCTTTACATCTTATTACCAGTCAAATCATCGGAATTTCTCCCTTAATACTATGAATTGGTTTTGCAAGAATTTCTATAAATTTCTTTCCTCGGCCTCTACGTTCAAATAAGCGTTAACTGTTAGCCAGTTGATTTACTTCCTGATAATTATGCACAAAATGTCCTCCCTTTGACTCTACAATGAAAGCATTTTCAGAAATATCTTTACTCGATCTCTACATTCAAATTACCATAACCATTACAAGTTAATTTACTTACTGGTAATTATGCTGAAACGACTCGTTGGACAGAAGTTAGTTTAAAACACTCGTCATACACTTCTTGGATGTATATCCTACATTTCACATGCACTTTTGAAACTCATTGGACAGAGGTCTGGTTTATTTCTGCATATACCCAATTCAGAACTATGAATTTAGAGGGTCTTTTGGATATCAGATTTAAAACTGAGAGGTTTTTTCTAGTTTATATATCTATGTAGTAACAGAAACTTAAAGCAACATAAAATGTTATAGGAATTTTAATTTTCATAACATGTGAATCAAACCAATATTTACTGAATGTAAATCTATATACATAAGAGTCCCTGTACCCTATCTTTTTCAAATTTCTCATGTCCCTGTACCTGCATTCGTACCTTCACCATACTTGTATTTATGTTAACTTGTTCAAGTTTGTAAGCACTTGCTTCAAGGTTGGAGTTCAGTCAAGATTTGGCCCATCAGTTATGTTTAGTCTCACGACACTTACAAAAAGTTTTGTAACCATCTTGCATGCTTTCTTGGATGTGTTGGATTTAGTCTCTTTATGCCAAGGAGGTTAGCTGTGTAACCTATTTATACATACAATATGGGGAGAGATGTAGAGAGGAGATCTATGGAGAGGAGAGAAAGGATCCGCATATGATTTTCATTGATCTAGAAAAAACTTGCTATAGAGTGCTGAGGGAGATAATGCGGTGGGTTTTAAGAAAAAAAACAAGTATGTAATAGGTATATTGATGTGATGAAAGATATGTATGATTGAATAAGGTGAGAACAAAATAAAGGAGGGACTACTTACTAGACAATGTGCCCTTTTTTTTATGGTGCTGTTTGTGTGAGTTCCTTAAAGTAATTTTCCCATAAGATTACTCTTAAAGTATTTCATATGAATTGTTTTGTGCTGCAGTTCTTTATGGAGTTGATGAAAGTTCCCAGGGTGGAATCCAAGTTAAGAGTATTTTCTTTCAAGATTCAGTTTTCCACACAGGTTACATATAATCTTTATCTTTATCTACTAGAGTGGAAGTGTGGTTGTTTCATGACCTTTACATCTCTCACTGTTTCTCAGATCAAAGATATTAGACAGAGCTTGAACATTGTCAACTCTGCATGTGAACAGGTCCTACCAACATGCCAGTATAATCTTTTGCTTTTTTTATCATCATAGAAATCATTTATTCCTTGGTCTTTCAGATTCGGAACTCTGATAAACTGAAGGAGATTATGAAGAAAATTCTCTATCTTGGCAATACATTGAACCAAGGAACTGCGAGAGGTAATGGACATTTCATTTACTTACCAACTTTATCCAAACCAAGATTAAGAAACTGTATTCGGCTTATTAGGATATAACTGGACAAAAATTTGTATCACATTTGCTCTAGTTATGGACAATTATGGTTGCGACCCATTGTTTGCGTATGTTTCCTGCCTTGGGATTTTCTCATATGTTTGTTTGGGATGTTTGTTTCACTTGATTTAACCCCAATTTTTCTTTATCTTCCTATATTATTGTAGGTATGTTAAATGAGCTATAGCAAAACCTACTATCTTACCTTCCTTTCTGGATTTCTTTTTTGTTTGTGGAGAGTTGGAGGCTGCTCCTGGGTTTTCTGAGTTTAAACTGCATAGGCAACATGGTATCTCTGCCTGCTACTTACTTTCTGTTAAATTTCGACACATGATCCTTTCTTGCTCATCATTAACTTTGCTAGGAATTCGACACGACACAGAAGGATAACATCTAGTTGGCTTCTAGTTATAAGGCTTTCATTAATTCTTTGGTTGAACATTCTTGACTTATTGTTCCAGGCGGAGCCTTTTTCCATGAGAAACACTTAGGATGAGGTGTGCTGTAATGCAACTACCCTAAATCTTCCCTTTTCAAAATATTTTTATAAAATCCAGTTTGATCTGCCTGTTCTTAATTTTTTGTGTGATAAACAATGCTATGGAATCCCTTTTCCTCATTTAAGCTCAGATTAAAGCTTCATCACTTGACTTCTCAATGGTCACTTGACTTCTCAATGGCTGTCCTACCACAGGCTTGCGCTGTACGTATGACACAACATGATGTGTATGTAGTCTTTCTCATATTAAACTTAATAAGACAAACGTTATTAAATATAATACCTTATCCTTTATGCAAAGGAAACCCTGTTAATAATTTTGTGATACTTTTGATTTCATAACTTTGACAAGCTAAATAATTTGTAATATATGCTTGCTTGTAGCATGCTTATTAAGTTAACTGCTCATGCTGCTGAAGACAACTATACACGATCATTTTGTGATCATTTTGCTTTATCTAGGTCCTTGACAATTATGAATTCTTCAGCGTAGCTGCGGCCATCTATTGTAGGTGTCAGCAGTGATCTTTCTCCATTCAGACTGATTCAGAGCATCAGTGAATTCTGAAATTACTGCTTTGAGCAGTCTTTTTGGTTTGTATTATTTTTAGGTCCCTTAAAGAGTTTTTTGGTAGTTTAGAGCAAGTTCATGGAGTCATTTTTACTTTATTTAGATAAGTTATATATAAGACATTTTCATTTTGAGGGTTATTGGTTTGCTTTAAGATGACAAAATAGGAGGGTAGAAGGATTCAATTAAAACCGGATGGTTTGGTAAAAAGCTAAAAAGAGAAGATTAAAAGGTAAAAGACAAGGGTAGTTTAGGGGTTTTCAACCAAAAAAAAAAACATCATGTGGTTTTTAATGAAGTATGTCATACGGTTGCAATGGAATATCTACATTCCCTGCCATATAATTAGTGTAACATTTTCCATGTTAGTAATCAAGCAGTGTCCTAGCTATCTAAAGTGTTCTAATAGTGGTTCACATTGTCCAGGTGCAGCTGTTGGTTTCCGGTTGGACAGTCTTCTGAAACTTACAGATACCCGTGCCACTAACAATAAAATGACACTTATGCATTATCTATGTAAGGTACAAACTCTTTTTTCATAAATCATGATTTATAGGCACCTATATATTATCTCTTTTAGCAATTTATGATGGAAATTTTAACTATGTTATCCTATTAGTAGCTCACTCCTTTTAAGCCTACTTATGATTTTCTTTGATGTGGAACTGTTGAGCTTAAGTGAGAATTTGAACTGGCATGATGATCTTGTTTCTTAGCAAAATCTTTATGTATTATTTTTGGAATTTTGGCATTCTACAAGGAAACAATTAGGCCATGTTTGGTTTTTATCCCCAAACTATGGGGTATTATAATCTTCGGACTATAGTCCTCGGATTATGTTATCCTGAGACTATTTTAGTCTAGTCTAATATTTGTTTTTACACGGACTAATGTTCAGACTAGCTTAAAATAATCCACGGTGTTTGATTTTAGGGGGATTATGAATGTTCGGACTAATATCATAGCCAAAATGACTTTTTCGCCCTCTAGTCAACTAATATTGTATTAATGCATTTGTTTAGTAATTTTTTAAAATAATTTGTGCATGATCTTGTTTGAAAAATATACATATTGCCATGTACCTATTATGATGAATAGGAATTCAAATTTCCCAAAACGCATCATCAATTTGATGTATTGTCAAATTTGAAAGTTCAAAGTTAGTGAACAATTTGTTCAGTGTCGACTCTAGACATTTTTATCATGAGCATTAAGCGCACTTTGGACATAGCATTAATAAAGTGGTTCGCCATGTCCAATTCAGTGGCTAAGCAAGTAAACATTAATATATTTGATATTCCTAAAGTTTGATCCGACATTTTTTGTTTTCTGCTACTCGTCATTATTTTTTGAGAGTGTCTTCTTTCCTGCTTGCAAAAAAGAAAGCTGCGGAGAAATTAATGGAAAAAATCATTAAAAAATAAAAGAAAAGGATAATTGTCAAATAAATCTTAATCCCCCTAAATGATTAGTACCTGGATTATGAAAGTAATGCGTGGGATGGGTTTAGTCTAGTCCCCCTTGTGGGTATTAAGTAGTCCCTCGTTAAAAATAGCCTGAACTAGATAAAAAACAAACATAAGCTAAAGAGGTGGGTCCGGACTATTTTAAAATAGTACCCTCACTATAAAAAAAGGACCTTAAGCCTAGTCTCATATCAAGCTTTCTTCCTGCTTTCATCTCTTGTTACACATTTTACTTTGCATAATAGTGATATCAAACTATAGATTTCTACTAAGGGGGGTTTTTGTTGAAAGAAGTAATCAGAGAGAGGTATTTAGTTCCCTCTCTTAGGTGTTATTTATACTATCACAAATACAAAAAGTCTTATCCCTAACCAATGTGGGACTAAACAATATAAAGGAACAACTCTCAACATTTCTCCTCAAGATGGGCGAAAGATATCTATTAAGTCCATCTTGTCACACCCTCTAGCTAGGTCTACTGAGCTAAGTTCTTTAGTCAAGCAGTCTGCAGCCTGATCCTTAGTTG
>JBAKGM010000139.1:23950961-23964016 GCA_037177215.1 Asparagus racemosus
CTCTTCCTCTGTAATCGAGAGAGCTCGGTTGTAATTCATTAACATTCAATCGAAATAAAAACTTTTTCGACCCTACATATATAACATGTGTACAGATGGGAAAACAATATGTGAACCTGTATGATATAATCAAGCCTATATACCAAAAGATAATATTATTTGAATCAATCTTGTAAAAAGCATATGCATAGGCATGTCCAAAGTTTTTTTAAAAAAAGAAAACAGAAAGAAAGAAAGAGAATTGTCTTTTTTTTGAATAAAAAATGGTAAAGGAAGAAACCTAAAAACAACCAAAAAAGAAAAGGAAAAATCAAGAAAAATCAAGCAAAAGAAAAAACAATTTATGTACATACAACAGGGCAGGGTTATAGAATTTACTTTTACTTACCCCTTTGAAAAAATTTGCCAAAACAATTATGTATACAAGTTGCAAGTTTGCAATAAATCTCTACTTGCATAATGAATCCATCTTTGCTTGTATCAGAAACTTCTCATCCATTTCTTCTTTTTGATTATGCTAAGGAACATATTCTTATCTTCTGAAAGTGCCTCGAGTAACCAAAATAAATGTTGTCTTGTTCCTTAGTTTTCTTGCATATCTAAAGAAAAGCAAAATTGTGTGACTCAGATATCCCCATAGGTCTACGTTGGTTACCAATTATACTTTTAGGTACCCAAAGCTGCTTGACTGTTTTAGCTCTATATTGCATATGTCAATTTATTAAAATAAGATCCATTCTACCAGAAAAGTACACATAGTAGAAGATGCATTTGATGAGATGGGTACAAAAAGAGTTAAATTGTTTCCTCTTACAAAAAAGGTTGAAACTTTTTATGTTTTTCTAAATATGAATAATCAAGTTTAGTTGTCGTTTTTACAAACCGTTGATTCGAAAGGACCATATCTAAACCTTTAGAACCCAAAGAAATTTTTTTCACCGCCTTTTTCAAATTAATATTTCAAACTCTAATTGTTCATTTTTAGAAACTATAGTAGTGCAACGAGCTCTAAACTTTATTTGTTCAGAAGACAACTCACATAAAATCTCATTTACCCTAGCAACTAAAATTTCAATTTCACTTGATTTCTTAGTTAGTTGCATGGATAAATCAGAATTCATATCTTTATACATGGAACATTATATTATTTCAAAAGAGATATTTTCAGTCGCATTGTTAGATATATTCAAATTTAAAGAAAGATTTTTAATTTTATCACTCAACTTATTATTGTATATTCTTTAAACTTGAATTCACCTTTATAACAACTATATATTTTTCAACAAGCTTTTCAAATTGACCCATTATTTTATTATATTTAGAATATAAATTATCGTATGTAGGATATACCTCACTATCGGAGCTCTCATGTTCGTGTTTATCCGAATTACTATCTTTAGCCATGAGACAACTATGTGCTATGTTGTCATCATTGCTTGAGTTACTCTCTAACTCGTCCTATATAGTCACTTTGGAACTTTTGACCTTTCTTTAATAATTCTTTTTGTTCAGCGGGCTATCCTTCCCGAAGTGACCAGGTTTCCTGCACTGAAAATAAATTAGTTTAATATCAGAAGCACTAGAATTATATTTAATTACCTTGCTTGTGTAGTGATCTAATTTTAGTGATCTAATTTGTGCTGGAATTTCTTACCATCCTTTGATTTGAGAAAGAATTCATAGCCTTTAACAATTTGATCAACATGACTATTTTCATCCTCAGAGCTTGACTCTTTCTTCTTCTTGAATTGGAATTTCGCAACGCTAAAGACTTTTTCTAGGAATCATCTTCAAAAGTATCTTCTCTCTCATTTAATCGAACTTCATACATGAAAAGATTACCTATAAGATCTTCAAGAGTTAAATTTGATAAATTTTATAATTCTTCAATAGATGTTACCGTTGGTTCCCAATCCCTTAATTCTTCAATAATTGTTACCTCTGGTTCCCAGTCCCTAGAAAGAGAACAAAGAATTTTTCTATATAGCTCTTTGTTGTCGTACTCTTTTCCCAAAGATTCTGATTTATTCACAATGTCAGTGAATTAGGTTAACATATCTTGAATACTCTTCAAGGCCTACATCTTGAATTTTTCATACTTACTTACAAGCATTATAAGTTTTGCCTATTTCACCTATGATGTTCTGTTGTGTGTAACCTCCAGTATGTTTTAAATTTCCTACCCAGTAGTGCAATTAGAAATATGATTAAATTCTTCAGTAGTTAAAGAACAACAAATAGCATTCATAGCTTTAGCATTCATAGCTTTAGCATTCAAAGATTAAATCTTTTTATCTTGAGCGGTCCACTTATCCCTAGGAGTAATGACAGTGATCTCTTCTATAATGGTAGTGGATTCACTATAGCCATTCTCTACAGTTCCAAATATCATAATTGGTGGACAACAAAAAGACTCTCATACATGCTTTCCAATAGTTCTAGTTTGTCCCATCAAAAAGTGATGTCGGTTCATAGCGTGTCCCTTAGAAAAAGCAGTTACGACAGACAAACTAGACATCTCTAACCAAGGTTGTAAATCCTAAAGATAGATAATGGGGCTCTGATACCACTTGTTGGATCTGAGATACAAGCTTAAAGGAGGGGTGAAAAAGTTTGCTAGAGATTTTTGCTAAAACACAGAATTTACAGTGGAAATAATATCAAAATAAAAGTGTAAAGCCAAACTAAAAAATAAATCAGAGAACACGTAAGATTTCATAGTGGTTTGGATAGAAATCTTACATGCACTCTTCCTTCTTACGGAGAGGCTTCCTCACTACGATCAGAGTTTACTTGAATCATAACTCGATTCAATAGGCTTACAAAGACCGCACCATGAAATCTATCTGAAACCAGTCGATAACTAGCACCTAGCTCTAGATAGTCCCAACCCTCAATTATCATCGGTTTGAGTATGTCTTAAAAACAAGATAAAACAAACCAAGCAAAACAATTTAAGTGCAAATCGAAAAGATCTTACAACCCTTTTTAAGCAAACCGTTCTTCAAAATAATTGAAGTGAAGCTTGATGAAGAAGTAGTGATAATGCTGAATCTAAGGGTAACTATCTGTTGAAAGAAGTAATTAGAGAGAGGCTTTTAGTTCCCTCTCTTAGGTGTTATTTATACTATTACAAATACAAAGAGCCTTGTCCCTAACCAATGTGGGACTAAATAACATAAAGGATCAACTCTCAACAGTTTTGACCTTTGAATCTTATGAGAAGGTGGGAAGGAGAAATTGGAATGATTTAAGGAGTTTGGTTCAACCAATTTTTGGTGGAATCCTAGGGAAGGAGGGTTATTGAACAATTTGGCGCTTTTTTAAGTCAAAAACAATGAATCAAAATAAGTGATCCTCAATATGTACAATTCAAAGATTTATATTAAAGTGAGTTCATGTAAGGTAAGTTGGATGGCTGCCATTTTGTATTTGGTTAGTTCAAGACTAGGTTGCTTGAGAAGCAAACATGAAACTAGATGAAAAAATAATAGTCCATCCTCTACTGAAGCCAGAGTTATACCTAAACAGGTACATGTAGGATAAGTTGGCTATTCGTCTTTTTCTTCTATCATATTTGCAGTAACATGTAGTTTTTTATTTATTCATGTAAACATCCTAGTAAGCATGTTAGTTAAGTTTTCATTATTAAAAGATGATCCTTAAATTTAATTACAACAACATAAAGGGAATTCCTAATAATTTATGCTTCTAGATTCCCTTTTAGGGCCGAAAGAAAACAATCTAGTTTATTTAAGACAATGCTTTGGCTGGCTTGGCTAGCCTATTTGTTACCGTTGGTTTTTCCTTTTCAAAGCTATGATTAATGTATTATGTCGAATCTAGTATATTATCTTTCTTTGCTTGTCTATATTTAATTTTTTCTGATCTTTCACATCTGTGTAATATCACTAGATCTAAACCTTATCCTGCCATAACATCAGGTCCTTGCCTCAAAGTCATCTGATCTCCTAGACTTCCATGAGGAACTTACAAGTTTGGAAGCAGCATCAAAGGTTCTAATGTTCTCGGTACTATCATTGTTCGTCTTCAAATATTGTAATCGAAGTAATCTCATATATTGTTCATATAGATACAATTGAAATTATTGGCCGAAGAGCAGCAAGCTATTGTCAAAGGATTAGAAAAGGTTGAGCTGGAGCTGTCTGCATCAGAAAGAGATGGTCCAGTGTCAGAAGTTTTCTGCAAGGTATGATCATGTGCTTCAGTTCCACCATTAGCTCCTTTATGGACCATTTTTTACTGTTATTATCTCATATCAACACGTAACTATTTTGATTTTCTCATACCCTTAGATTTCATACTGTTAAAGTAATTTTAAAGAAATTTTGAATTATCTTGAGGGTAAAAATCTGAACGTGGATGAGTAGCCGATGCAAAAAAAAGTGCTGCCCCCTCAAATATACAGCATTGATCATCATTAATGGCACTTTTCTTCTGTAGATCAAAATTTGTAATGAGAAATGAAACTCAACATTTTGTTTTCATGTGTTTTAAAAGCAGATATATACGGGTTGTTTCCAATCCAAAATTCTATATATTTATATATTTATATAAATTTTAATTATAATGATGCATCTATTTCGACAAAGTTTCAATATCCTTTTTTTGCAAATCATAATTTTTATGCATTTGATTTTAGACTTTGAAAGAGTTTACAGCTGTTGCTGGAGCTGACGTGGGATCTATAACAACACTCTATACTTCAGCGGTAGGCTACTGATTTGACTACTACTTTCTAAATCAAATTTTGATGATTCTGCAATCTTATATATTTAGCTAGTATTACAATCCCTTAAATATAAACTGTCTTCTTACTTCTTCAAGTGTTGACAGAGTAAAAATGCAGATGGACTTGCTGTATATTTTGGAGAAGATCCTGCTCGATGTCCCTTCGAACAAGGTAATTCATCAACTTTTTCTTCCTGAATGAGTAATTTGTAGTATGTGACTGTGTGGACGAATATTGTAGGACTGCAGACTATCCTGATCCAATTCATTTTGCATATACATGGAATTATCTTATAAATGTTACATCATCTTTATTAGTCTCTTCGTGCTAGGACTATAACCACATAACTCTTGAAATTTGTAGAGGAAACTTAAATATCGGAACAGTGTTTTAAGAATTGGTATAAAGAGCAAAGAGCTGCCTAGACTCCTAGGCGGCCACTTAGGGCTTTTAAAATATCAAAATGGCAATCAAAACTATATTGAGCTATATATCTTTCTTTTAACATTAGACCAAATTTTTTTTTTTTTTTGTTGTGGAACCCATTTGAGACTCTAGGTTGCAATTCTTCTATGTTAAACTTAAACTTAACTTGTGACTGTCATTGCAATTTACTTGCTTGGTCTTTTTATGTACTTGCTTGGGGATTTTTTTCTATGTTCAAAGACCAAAAAAAAAAAAAAAAAAAAAGAAGAAGAAAAGAGAAAAATTAAATGTACTTAGTCTTAAACAAGCAAAATTGATGATGCCGCGACATTTGTGTGAAAACAACGAAAAAATTTATTTATGCACTTGGTTGAAAAATACACCATATATGTAATCATTTAAGAAGAACTATGGCAAGTAATAACAAAATATAGCAATTTACATCATATATCAAATTGTTAAAATGCAAAGTTAATAATAAATTTGTCGACCATTTTGTGTCTAAGAGTGATTTTGGAAGTGGATGAGTTTAAAAGTAAGTGGGTGTAAAACTTTGTGTTTATAGATTAAAAAATTATTTTGGAGGTGGATGATTATAAAATTAAATATGGATAAAATGTAGGTTTATATTTAAAAACTCATCCATGATGCTGCGACATTAGCGTGAGAAAGAAGCCAAACAAATGGTTCAAGTATTTGGTTCAAAATATACACTGCATATATAACAGAAAAGTATAGAAAGTTGTAGTATTTTATAGTAACTTATATAGTATACAAAAGTATTGAAATATAAGGTGAGTTTAAAATTAATATGGAGGAGTATTTGGGGACTAAGCGTTATTTTTTGGAAGTGTGTGGATTTCCAAAAACATAGGTAAAACTTTGGGATTATCCGTAAAAAACATTTTTGGAAGTATGTGAATTTAAAAATAAATGAGGGTAAAACTTCGGATTTATTGGCAAAAATCATACAATTTGTGGTGCTTCGATATTAGTGCGAAAAAAGAAAAAATAATGGTTTAAACATTTAGTTTAAAAATACATTATATACCTGACTACTAAGTTTGCAAGTTATGACAAAACATCGCAATTCACAATCTATAATGAGCTGCTAGAATACAAATTGGATTTAAAAATATTTTGGTGTGTATTTTGGTCTAGGACTGATTTTGGAAGCGAGCGAGTTCAAAATAAATGAGGGAGAAGGTTTGGGTTTATAGGTAAAAAAACCCTTTTACGAAGTAGATAGGTTTAACAAAATGGAGTAAAGTATTGGATGAAGTATTTTGGGTCTAAGAATGATTTTGGACGTAGATGGATTTAAAAATAAGAGTTTAATGGGTTATTTGTCATATGAGAGAACTTCCTCATCTACAATGATGTTGCTCAATCTTTTTTTTTAAGTAAATGATGTGGCTCAATCTTAATCAAATGTTGTTATGAGCTTGCTCTCCACATTTATTCACTTGATAGAGATTGCGCCACAACATTGCCATATGAGGGAATAGCCTCTTATACATTTTTTTCTCTAAAAATAAATGAGTGTGAGACCTTTAGGTTTATATTGTCAAAAAAACCTTTCTATTATACGTAATGATAGTATTATATTAATTTATTAAATCTCATTGAGTATTTTGATCTTAAAGAGGACAAATGAATCATTTTTGAAAATTGGGGGGCTTAAAAATAAATTTGTTTACAAATTGGATTTATTTGCAAACGCCCTCTATTTAGATCCCATCTTTGACCATATGCTAGTGCTTAGCTTGCTTTCTTAAGATGTCTAACTTGCATAGTGCCTAGGGCCCTAGCTTCGTACCTTAGGCCGCAAAACCAAATATAGCAGATAAAGGTCTCAAACCCGTGACAAGTGTTTTTAGGCTAAACACTCTGACCAATTAAGCTACCTCTCTTTTGGACTAATTGGGAAAATAACATAAAATATACTATATTTATTGTAGCTAAAAACTATTCTTTTCCCATTAACTTTAGTATATAAAGAGCAAAATTAACCCATGCGATGCCACGACATTTGTGTGAAAAAAATTATTTAAGCATTTGATTGAACTATATACCATATTTCTAATCACTTGGGAAAACTATAGCAATTGATAAGAAAATATAGTAATTTACACTGTAAATTATGCCGTTGAAATACAAGTGAGTTAAAAATAATTTGATTTAGTGTTTCATGTCATATGTGATTTTTTCGAAATGGATGAGTTTAAAAGTAAATGGATATAAAACTTTGGGTTTATAGAAAAAAAACCATGAAATTAGCCTGAGAAAAAAATCAAACAAATGGTTTAGCTTTTGGTTCAAATACACATTACATACATAACAACTTAGAGAAAAGTATAGAAAGTTACTGTATAATATAGTAACTTACACCGTATACTAAAGCGTTGAAATACAGAGTGAGTTTAAAATTAATTCGGAGACTATTTTAGGACTATGAGTGATTTTTTGAAGGTGATGAGTTTTTAAAAAGTACACGGAGGTAAAATTTGGGTTTATGGTTGGAAAACTCTTTAGGGAATGTGTGAGTTTAAAAATAAATGGGGATAAACTTCAAATTTATAGGAAAAAATAATCTACAATTTGTGATGTCACCACATTAGTGTGAAAAAAGAATATAGAAAAGGAAAAAGATTTAAATATTCAGTTTAAAAAATGTATTGTATATCTAACCACTTAGTTGTTACAAAGAAACGCAACTCGAAATATTTAATAAACTACTAGAATACATACAGGATTTTAAAAAAAAATTGGTGACTATTTTGGGTCTAGGAGTAACTTTGGAATCGAGCAGGTTTGAAACTAAATGGGGGTAAAAGTTTTGATTTGTAGGAAAAAAATCTTTTTGAAAGTTTTTAGGTTGAAAAAAATAAATTAAAACGTTAGCCGAAGTGTTTTAGGTCTAAGAGCGATTTTGAACATACACGGATTTGAAAATAAATGGGTATAAGACTTTGGGTTATATGGAAAAAAGGTGAATTTAAAAACAAATGAAGGTAAAGCTTTGATTTATAAAAAGAAAAACCTTTCTACTATACATCATTTTGTTATATTATTTTATTTAAACATGGGCTTAAATTAGTTTATGAGTTGGGTTTATATACAAAACCCCCTTTATTTAATGACTAAAAATATGTGGTCTACATAGGTATTAAATTTTTTGATGAAGTAAAACTAATATGTCAAAGGCTAGATTCGAACCCGTGACCAGTCCCTTAAGGGCCTGGACACTCAACCAAGTGAGCTAATTAGCTTCTTAAAAACCTGGTAGAAATAATACTATATTTAAAGATTACTGTGGTTAATAACTGTTACTTTCCCTTTAACTTTGGTATGTAGTATAATATAATTGGGATATAAATTGATACTATAAGAAATAAAGAACAATGGATTGTCTAAATATATTATCTCACTAAATTAACCATGTTTGATTATATGTTTGGGGCTTTAATTTGGGTTTTGATTTGGGGCTATTTCTACAAGTCTAGGTTAATTGTGTCACTATATTATGAATGTTTGACCATATAATTGAAGCTTGATTATAGATTAATTGAAGGGTATTGGTATAAGTAAATGTTACATTCTTATATAAATAGAGTGTCATTTTGTATCTTCAAAGATATGAGAAAGATGTAATAATTTATTTCTTCATCCTGGTACCAGAGCAGGTTCTCTAACCCTAGGTGTCATACCTTGGGCTCGTGAGTTTGTTGGTGCGATGTAAGTCCCGGAATATTGTGAGTACAGCCTATTGATTACTAGTCATCATTCCACTTGACTCTCATGACTTACCTTATAAACCTATCCATATTTTTGCAAGTACTCGATATGGGACTAAAGGGGTATCACCCTAGGACCTCTTCTAGGGTTTAAATCTTGGGTTTGCTGAGAGGCCATTGCCTCAAGCACTATACCTTCCTTTCCCTTTGTGGCTATATCTAGCTCGTATCAAGTTCTCATTGTCAATCCTCTCAACCTCTCTCATTGTTGGTGTCTTCCACCTCCACTATCTGGCAGTTGCTCATCCAAAATGATGGTGGTAATTCAGTTTTACTCAGAACTTTGTCTCACAAATAATCTTGTCGAGCCTTCAACTTAAAAATGCTTTAGGCTTCAATCTTGTTGTAATGTTATTTATCCTCTCATATGGAGTCCCGACGGCCTCCACTTCTCGCATGAACTCTCGCCAGCCCCCTCTTCACACACGCAGTCTAGACTACCTTCTCTTCACACATGCAATCTCACCGACCTTCTCTCCAGTGTACAGTGCCACTTCCCTCAACTTATCCCATGCAGTCCCCTTAACCTCGTCTTACGTGCAGCCTCTTCATTGTCCTCTTTTCATGTATAGTCTGTCGGCCTTCCTTTCTCATTTGGAATCTCGTCAGTCTCCTTCTCCCTTATTGTCATCATAAGCAGTCCGTCGACCTCTTCTTACGTGCAACCTCTTTGTTATCCTCTTTTCATGTGTAGTATGTCAGCCTCCTTTTCTCACTTGGAATCTCGTCAGCCTCCTTTCTCACTTGAAATCTCGTCAAGCTCTTCATTATCCTTTTTATGTGTAGCCTGTCGGCTACCCTCAACTTATCCCCTGTAGTCTCGTCAATTTACCTCTTCTTACGTGCTGCCTCTTCATTGTCCTCTTTTCATACATAGTCTGTCGGCCTCCTTTCTCACTTGGAATCTCGTCAACCTCCTCTTTCATGCAGAGTCTCTATCTCATTCTCAATTTCTTCAAATCTTCTCCAAGATAGGTTTTTCTTACATCTAAGTTCCAGACCGTGGAGGAGTACAAGGAATTATAAGTAAGGTATTATTTTTGACCATATTTGGGGCTTGATCGCAAGATTGATTGGAGGTTGTTGTTACGAGTATAGAGTCTAGTAACCATAATATTATGAATGTTTGACCATATAATTGGGGCTTGACTGTGGGACTGGTTGGAGCGTAGTGGTATAAATAACCTTGGCTTTGTTATATAAATAATTAATAAGGCTTCGTCCATGCTTTCAAGGAACAGAATGCTATAATTCATTTCTTTAACCATATAACTCAATCCAAATCTAATTGCATATTTGTATCGGCCATAGGTATCTTTATCCATCCAATTAAAAAATTGTATTGACATAGATGAGGTTTATATGTCCCTCCATTTTCATGAGGATGAAGATGATTAAAAAAAAATAGCATACCATGCAATATACAGCACAGCATGGACCTTGGTTTAGCTTTTCATCCCAATTCTACTATTTCTGTCAAGCATGAGATTTGTTTCAACATTCATGTTTTTTTTTCCATCTAGAAAACTTTATGCTTTTTAGATGATGATAAACTGGCTTTTGAAGTAAATAAAAATGGTTGCCTAAGTCTCATGAAAAAAGTAAATAAAAATGGTCAAAAATAGGAGAAGATGAATTGGATATAGTGTGGTACAAATATCATTTTTCACTAAACAAATTTACCTCAAGATCAATCAATATGGAGTCTAAAGGGGGCCAAGACTAGTATTACCTGATTCAAAGTAGTGATATTTTAGTATCTCTAATAATATCATATTATGGGTTTATTAAAGTATGTAAGCTTCAACTATTATCATAATCCTTCAGTGGACACAGGTTGGAACTCCCAAACAAAAATTCATTTTCTACCTGGTGACAGGTACGTTTTCTACCTGGTCGCATAAGTCTCAGTGGTTGGACTCTTAACTAGCCCAGTCAAAACATGAGTTTTTAACTCTTAGTTCTTGAATTTCATTGAAATAAAATCTTTTATCAGCTTGTCTCATTGTCCTACAAAGGGATGAAGTCTTTATTATTTGGACCATGAATACACTAATGAGGTCATACAGTTAGGACCTGAAACCAACTAACGGATATTGTCCAACTATCTTATGTCTATTTTCTATGTGAACAAGCTTCAGCTGAGAAGTAGAATAAACATGTTTATCAAATGTTAAGAAAACTTCCAGAGTATAGTAGTGTGATTCATGCAAGTATACAAAATAGGTGAAGAGAGTGTAATCATTAAGCTTAAGAAAAACATGAGGTTAAGATAGATATATTTCCTCATACTTGTATGAAACGTGATCCTGTCTTCGAAGAAAAGGGCTTAAACAAGTCGTCATATGTTTGTGTGTGCTATTCATGAAGAGATTTCATATTTGCAACTGTAATTTAGTCTTAGCCATAGAATATGGACAGCTTTCATCGAATTCTCATTCCTCCACTAGATTAAACCATGACTTTATCAGTGAAAACGTATGATGTTTGTATTTCAGTTCCTGCAGTTCCTTTCAGTGCTAGATGCTTCAGCTGATGTCAGTTGTCAGATGATTTGGAAAGGTGCCAGTTTGTGTTGCAGTTTCCTACAGAACATATAAATTGTTTACTAGATGATTTAGCTGGATGCTACCTCTTGAAGATCCTTTACTTCGCATATTGTACCCTAACTCTTCATTCCTTATAATGGTAGGCTTTTGATCTGCAACACTGATGCTCCTTTCCTGCCCCTTTTCCAACGACAAACGTGAATCCTCCTCCCTCCATCCTATCGCTAGTTCATTCTCGGTGTTGTTTTAGACAGTTATTGAAATGAATTATATGGTTAGCTGTGATTTATTGCAGATACATCCCCATCCTATGAGGAGCTAGCCACTTATTTCCCTTAAAAAAAAAAAATAGCACTTAAACTCCTTTGTTTCTGAACGGAGTTTATCTCTCTGATTTCTGTGCAAATGAATTCTCTCTGCAAAATATTGTTTTGAAGTGACACCCACGTAACAGGTATAGGTGATTGGGGAATAATTCCGTTTTTGCATCAGGAGATCAAAGTGCTAATAAATTGTTTTAGAGGATAATAAGTGGTCCTAAAATATATAGGTGTATACTCTTTTATGCCATTACTATCCATTCGCTGGAGGTGAATATCATTCACTCCATACTGTAAAATATTTACTTGATGCAACATGAAATTGCAGTCATCACCACCCTCCTAAACTTCGTCCGCTTATTTCGGAATGCGCACGATGAGAACTGCAAGAATGCTGAACTCGAGAAGAAAAAAGCCCTGAAAGAGGCTGAAATGGAGAAGTCTGGAAGCCCGATGAAGAAAAAAGGCTCTTTCAAAGAGGCTGAAATGGACAGGTCTGGAAGCCCGATGAAGAGAATATCCCAGCAAGAGGCTGAAACGGACAAGTCTGGAAGCCCGGTGAAGAAAATAGCCCAGCAAGAGGCTGAAATTGAGAACTCTGAAAGCCCAATGAAGAAACCTGCTAGATGACCTTGCATCCACTGACCTACTAACCTTAGCTTATGACTTGGGTTCTTGCTTGTGCGTACATTTTCACCTTATGTAGTGCTGCTGAGATCAAGATCTCGCAAGCCTCTGGATGAGAACCAATCTGAGCTGATCTGCACTCAGGAAGGCAGAGCCAAAGTCATCATACAGGGAATTCTCCAATGGTAAGATACCCACATTTCCTTTGGGATAAATTTCACAAAATCCTCCTTAAGCTTGGTAGTGTTTGAGATAATCCTCCTTAACTATTTTAATAGGTACAAAACATCCCTTAACTTTGAGGGGTTTTTTGCATAACTCCGCTGAACTTGGTATATTCCACTAAAGCCATTGAAGATTGTTCACTTTAACCCGCTAAATTAGTGCCCTCAACTCTAATTTGTCATCTTCCAAGCACATGATGGAAAAAAGGTGAAAATACCACTTAGACCTAAAAAAAATATTCTCCGTGTTTAGTGGAATATCATAGGGTAGTATGAAAATCCCTCAAAAAGCTAAGGGTTCTTTTTTTTTTTTGGGTGGGTTGGGGGGGGGGGGGGGGGGGTGGGGGGCGGGGTTTTGA
>JBAKGM010000139.1:23975545-23990885 GCA_037177215.1 Asparagus racemosus
TATGGGTATATATATATATATATATATATATATATATATATGGGTGCCTTGCCCTACCTTTCCCTTCATAAAAAAAAGGAGAAGAAAAAAGATAGCTTCCATGGATATTGATTAAGATCGATGATCAGTGAAAGTGAACTTGAAACTGGACTTGAAAAACTAGGGCAGGCCAAATTGAACTGTCAGTTGATATGGCAAAAAAGATATGGATTGCTGAATAAGCAGAAGATAACGTGGAATTAGAATCTGCAGAGTAAAAAAGATTTCATGTTCCACACTAAAATTTCTGTATAAAAAGCTTTTGTTGTTTGTGTTTCTTTTTGTTCTTGACTTTGGACTCTACTATTATAAAGTTGTACCCAAAGCTTAGAGATTTGGTAATTACCGAGCATATTAGGTTTCAGGTAGGAACTAAGTAACACCAGAAGATATAGTGGGATTGGAAACTAATCAACTAGATTGGGATTTAGCAACTAATTGATTAACTGTTGAAAGGTGGCCTCAGACAATGACAGAAGTGAAAGTGGAAACAACTTTATGACAGGCTTAATCATCTGAGGATGATCTGAAAATATATATACTATCTGACACATAGTTTCTGCATGTGAATCTGAGAAATTGCAAGGAATAAAGGGCCCTGGAAGCAGGAAATTGGAACCAGAAAAGATCACCAATAGGATAGTGAAAAAAAACTGAAGTAGTCCAAAATCAACGAGAAACAATTTCTTTCAGTTCAATGTTTAGCTAGCAGGAAAAAATTTAACAAACTAGTAATCAAAATGCACCTTGATAATAGGACCTTACTTTAATTAGACCACGTCTAAATGACCACGTTTCGGAGTGTTTATATGGGGTATTCATTACTAAAAGCTTGAAGAAATAGAAGCATAGAATAGAAGGGTCAATCAAACAAGTTTTCATTAACAAACCTAGCATGTACCCAAGGAAAGGGCATTTATAACAATCTGGTAAGCACAAGACTGATACTTGAGTATAAAATACAAATTTCCCAGGCACAAGACATACAAAAATATTTCATACAAATAATAAAGATTTTCAGATCTACCAAATCATATAAGCATGTCATATTCTCTACATAACCATCAAATCCTCCATACACAAAAAATTAAACTTTTTTCCAGGTTTGGTATAGGATCTCAAATTTTCTGAGTTTCCTTATGTAGTAGAGTGTACAAAAACAAATACTCATATAGCATCGTCCCATAAGCCATGTAGATGATGCATCCCATAGTACCCTTTAAATATCCAGATGCATACCAGTTCTATCTAGAAATAACATAATAAAAAATGAAAAAAATTGTTGTCACTAGCGAGATTAAAATATGGAAGCAAAAGAAAAAGAGTCCTTGCACATGGTTGATATAATTCAACCAATCGCCATTTTAACTTTTGTAATAAAATTTCACCTAATGTGCTAAAATATGAAAATAACGGATTATGTATGACTAAGCTACTTGGCTGGTTCTGGAAAGAGAGATTGCCCCCATGGTGTGCAAGCAATACACAAATTCAAAACACTGTTTCAGAAACTCCATTTATTGAGATGTATATAGAAAACTAAACAAATGTATTATATCATTTTCCTTGCAAATTTCAGATAATAACTCAGACTGGTGCTGCCCACCACATTATGAATATGAAGTTTTAGTCTTTATCTCTGTTACAGTTTCAGCTTTAAGCTTACAAAATTTAGCAAAATCTAGGGCTTGATCTTTCCTAGGTAATAAACAGTGTTTTCAAAGGCGCGAGCCTCATTGCACCTCATGCGCCCTACAATGCGGGGCTATGACGAAGCGCCCCGCATCTATTGCGGCAACGCCTCTTTGCGCCTTGCAAGTGTCACGCTCTCCGCACAGGACGCATGCAGGGTATTTTTTTGTTTTTTGTTTTTTTTTTTTAATACATTTCAATTGGGCCTTTATCCCGATAATTCATATTTTAAAAAGAAAACTAAACTCATTCATCTATTTTACAAGACCGATTGAGGACCCTAACTCATTCTCATTTACTATTTGATTTTGCTTCAAAGTAGTCTTAATTTGACTTTTGATTTGGAAATTTATGAATTTTACTACTATGTTGGGTGTGTTTGTTAGCATAATGAAATAAGACCTAATTTTGTTATTTGATAGTAGATATAATCTATCTTGACATATTTTTTATGTGAAAAGTCATAAACATGTTCTTTCATACTTGATAATCTATCTTGAAAAATTGTGTGGTGTGTGTCTCACTTACCTCCGGCGCGTCCATCACATTGCGCCTTGCACATGTGTGCATAAAGGGACTTTGTGCCTGGCATTGCGCTTCGCGCATTGATAACACTAGTAATAAGTACACTCTCCAAATCATGATAAACATCTACTGAAGTGACAGAATACTGATGAGTTGAGTATGACTATTTGTATGTGACACATAAATCCTCGTGAACTATAAATAAAATAATTGCACTAGTTTGAACATTTAAAGGAAAAGGAAGTATAGCCATTAGACCCTTTTTTACCATAAAGGCAACTCAGGAACGATTTTTTTGGATGTAATTCATCAACCTAGCTATCTCTGATCAACCTATCAAGTCTATCTTCGCAGATATGATCAAGATGAAGATGTTAAAGATGAAAATGAGTTAATTGAAAATAAGAAGACTTTTTCAATTTTACACAATATTCCCACATAAGTGAACTTTATACTTGTCAGAGTTTCTAAAACCTGTCAAAATAATCTCATCATTCTTAAATGTTATCAACTTTCAGTTCCTTAGTAGAAGTCTTTCCAACAAACAAACAGACAATATATATTTCTTATTCAGGGGGGACAATATATTTCTTATTCAGGGGGACAGATAGACAATCTCCAAGATAAAAGACATTATTATCATGCAGCTGCAACTAACGAGTTCCTACTCCTCCTGGTGCTTTATCATTCCTATGTAGTTAAAGCTCCTACATTCTTCAATTTTTCTTATTTCCTGGAAAGCATGTATACCACTGACAACATGCACAACCCCACTTGACAAGGAAAAAGGTTTTAATCCTTTGATATAAGTAAAAAATTATTCAAGGAAAAAAGACTCACTGGATTTGCACCCATTTGGTTTTGAGTGTGTTTAAAAGCCCTACAATCTGTCTTGAAATGACCTAACCTCCTGCAGAAGAAATAATGTTTCTAATTAACTTCAACAACGTGATGATAAGTTCCTGCATCCTTTGTGCATGTCGATGGCAATGATTTAATCTCATCACATTTTCAGGTAACTTTTTCGATCCTATCCTCCTGACAATCAATCTTCTTGCGAGATTGTTATCTGTCCACTCTGATTCCACAATAGTAGAAATCCTCCACATATTCATATAATGTGGACAAGGAGTCAATAATGGTAGATGCTTTAGTTTCTTTTTCATCTAGAGACCTACCATGATAAACTCATTCACCGCAAAACATCTCATGGCGCTGATATTTGTAACATGCCTGACACACAAATACTAACTTTGAAGAGTCTATATTAGTCCCATGTCATGACCTATCTTAGCCATAAGGATTCTACCCATATTAGACTGGGTAAATTTGCATAGATAGTGTCTGAACCCTAACCTGCTTTGGAATCAAATGAAGCAAAGAGTCGAACCTACATGTCATTACAATAGGTAAGATTCAAAGCTGATTAGAACATCTATATCCTCATGACTATAAGCTCTATTATTGTATCGTGAAGTCAGTGTCACTATAATAATTAAAGACTAGGAGAACTATTTAAATTTCCAGGTGCTAAATTCAATTTCTTCTAGCCCCTAAAAGTTTAAAAGCTATTGGGATGCACTATGAGGACAGAAATGTCAATACCAAAATCAAGTGAATGTAAATAGTTTGCCAAAAATATATATATTCGTTAATAATACACATTGAAAAGTTATTAACTCATGGTAGAATACTGAAATTCAAAACCTGGTATATGGCTTCCTATTGCATGATCTCAGATCAAGCATCTTAGAATCTGTATTGAATTCTTAAATCATCATCTATAAGAGCAGAAGATCTGATTTCATCAATAATTCATCTGCAGCCTCAAAATCATGTATGCATAAACTTCTAAATCATCAAAGGGTTAAAAAAATATATCTTTATCCAAGGATACAATGAAATCTTGTACAGAAGCATTGACTTCCAAACTGAGTAAGGTTGTTAAATCACTCTTCTCGCCTCTTTTCCCATTCCTTTCTCTCAAATTTAAACAAAACCCCCAAAAAAGTGCTTAGTTGAATTAGGAAAGGCACATCTCTCTTATATAGGGAGGTCTGAGCTTCAATCATGTCTTCCTTCCTCTCCTTGAGACAAGTCCTCATGATGTGGGAGAGAAAAGAAAAGGGATGTGAGTAATTTAACAACGTCGTGATCCCATATAACTACCATATCGAATGACCAAAATTGTGATTGTTGTAATTGGTGGTACAATCATGAACCAATCTGATAGCAACCAATATCAGAGTTTGATCCATTGCACTTTGGAGATTAAACAAAATTCACTTGATCAAAATTATTTGATCACATCCATAAGCTTCACCGTTTCTTACATTCCCATTCTCTCGTGCATTGTCCCAAACACGCAATTTGCCAAATGCAAAGAATATGCCGAGAGTTGCATTCTGAAGAACCCTATTAGGATTCAATACATTATCGAGCTCCTATATTTGAACTCGGTAAATTACTAATGTGGAATTTTTTTGTCATGCTTACTTCAGTTAGTCTGGATCTTATAGAAAAGATGAAAATACATCTATGTTCTTGAGGGCCAAGAAAAAAATCTGAAGCTCTAACTAACAGTGATGGTAGTCTCATGATTGAAGAGATCTCATTGCTTGTGTGTTCTTAGCCTATATTCTTCTTTCCAACTAATGGTTTTATTTGATATATAGGAATTCTGAAATGGAAATTAAAAAGAAATATTTCTCTAGTTCCTTAACACATAGTTAGATCTTTAGCACAAAGACTAGGAGTATTCTATATCATCTTCGCTTGTTCTACTTCCCCTCTTCCTTGAACAATAATAAATCCGAATCCAATTCTTGTTGAAGTGCTCTCATATTCCCAACTTCCCCAGAGCCTCTGGCCGCACAATTGGGACAATTCCGAGGTCTTTTTCCTATAGAGACGAAGCCAAAAATACTGAGGTTTCAATCTCACCGCAAAATGTGAGATAAGATCATTGCAATACTGTTAAATTGAATTGACTGAGATGAATCGATGTTAGTCGATGGTTTAACAACACTTCCTGATGTCTATTTCCAAAAGCAAGAGAGAGCTCGTCACCCCCAAATGGTCGAGTGGCAGTCTCAGCCAAAGTGGAAGTGCACTATCCACCTTGAGTTACATTATCCTTGCATGATTTGGTAGTGCACACTACGCCAAGATCATAAGGGTAAGGACAAAATTTTTAAAACGACAATTTTTTTTATTTTTATTAGCAAAATCAACCATTTTTGCTTTAATTAGCAAAATAAACCTCTTTTTGGCCACGTCATCATGGTTGGTCAAAAAGAGATCGATTTTTTGCAAAATAGTCTTTAAAACATACATGACCGCTAGCCCCGTGTAATTACTAATAACTAATTAAGGGTTAATCTGATTCTTTTCAAATACACTGGAATATTAGTCACGTGTATATAACAGAGTTTAAGCTCGGCAAACGAAATTCACAGGACTATCAGTCTTGTATTCAATCTTGTATTGAAAACAGAGATCAGTCTTTTTTGTCAACGAAATATACGGGATTAGTAGTCCCGTGAATTTTTCGGCCCTATATAATCAAAGTGTGCCCTCAAATTCCCAGTCACGCTACTGCCCCAAACTCTCTCTCTGGATTCTCCCTCTTCTTAACGAACTCCGATGTCGATCTACACCCACAACCTCCAAACAACTCCGACCAATGTCGTCCAATTTCGATCCTCCACCTCTAGTCCAGATCCAGCTTCATCTCCGTCTTCTCCTCTACCACAACTCCTCTTCCAACTCCACCAACTTTGACCAACGCCGAGTCACCTCCTCAAGGTGAAAATTTTCTCTTGATCTTGAACTTTTTAATTTCAATTGCAATATGAAATTTGTGGTGAATTTTGAATAATTTAATTTGAATTTGATGAATAATGTAATTAGGTTACAATTAGGATTAAACCAAAAAAGTGTATATAAGATTTTAGAGTTGCATAATATGTATTTAATGAATTATTTGAATATTATTAAACAGTAAATTTTCAATCGGGGTTTAACTAGAAATTTGATATAGTAAATTTGATATAGGGTTTGTCAGTTACACTTTAACTAGATATTTGATATAGGGTTTTTCAATCAGAGTTTAATTAGAAATTTGGGTATAGGAAATTTGATATAGATTTTTAAAGTCTTGAAATATGAAGTATAATAGATAATTTGCATATGATGACATGTTAATCTTTCAGTTCGATGGTGATCAAAATACTTATTATTTGCTTCTTCAATGGAAGACTAAGTGTTGGAATGAATAATATGCCAATATATGAGGGAGGTTCTAGAAATTTGTTCATGTTATCTAAATCATGCAATTTTGATAGGATGATGAAGGAAATACACAGAGTTACTGGAATTAATCAAAGAGTATGCAACGAAGGTGTTCTGCAACTGTCAGATAAATGAAAATAGAACTGCTATAATGATCACCAACGATCATGATATGATTGACATGAAACACCTCTCTAAAAAGTAAACATCAATCGAGTTGTTTATTGAAAAATTTCCAATTTCTAATGTTGCCCAAGTTTTGAAACCTCAAAGAGAGTTCTCCCACATGCATGACTTAGAAAATAAATCAAGTGAATTTATGTTATCTCCTGGTTCCATGGACTTAGAAAATGACTTGAGTGAAGCGTCGTGGACTCAACTATGGCATTTAAGCGGGCCTTCCCTTGGTGGGACGTCAAATGTTATGTTTGATAACGCTTGGGGTCATGTTACGGGTCATCTACCGGCTGAATTGATTGTAGAATAGGAAGCAAATGATGACTCTGAAGATGTTGAAGATGTTTTGCCACTTGATAGCATGCACTGTACTACTGATGGCATCTAGGAGGACTTCCTTCAGATGGATGAATTTTGTATTAATGACTATATAGAGTCTGAAGAACCATTGCCTGACGAGTTTCAAAATGAGGATTGGATAAATGCCTCATAAGCTAAATTTGTTGATGTTGGTTGACATGTTGAATGGCCTGAGGACTTCACTTTTAAGAAAAGGAGATTTACTAGAGAGCAAGGAGGCATTGGTTTTTGCTATACATGAATGGTCCATCAAGGCTCAGATCAAATTCAGGCGGGCAAAAACTAATGCCACAAATTACCATGTAAAGTGCTACTTTAATAGCAAGAAGGGTCAAGGAGAATATGCAAGTGCTCGGGATGAAAGAAATTCGAAGCGTCCTTAGAAGCTAAATGCAGCTGTTAGAAAATCAACAAATGGGCAATTTATAATCTCTAGATATTCCGAACTTCATACATATTGCAATTCGTCTGTGGATGTCGATTACTAGGTAGCATCTTCCTCTTATATATGTAAGATAATTATGCCCGAAGTCATGAGAGAACTTGATCTCAATCTAGGTCAGATAATTCAGAGGGTACACAATATGAGGAAAATAACTATATGTAAATATAAAGCATATGGTACACGGGAGAAAGCGCTGACTAAAATCTTTGGAGATTTTTGAATTATACCCACAATATCTTGAAGCAATTAAGAGAAAAAATCTAGGTACCGAATACAGAATAATGTCTAAAGAGATTGCACCAGGAGTGGAGAGGTTCATGCGAGTATTTTGGTCATTTGTTCTACTACAAGGGGTTCAGTTTTTGTCGTTCACTTTTGAGCATCAATGACACACATTTATATGGCAAGTACAAATGCGTGCTTGTATCTAAGATCAGGGTAGATGCAAATGGCGGGTTATTTTCTCGGCCTTTGCAGTTGTGGAGGTAGAGGACACATCGACTAGGAAGTGGTTCTTTACATGTCTGTGCAGGCTAATTCCTAGTGTCCAAATGTTAAGAACGAGTACTTTTATATCTAACAGGATGAAAGAAATTCCAAGGGTGGTGCAGGAGGGTTTCGGCGCACCACATCATCATCAGTATTGCTCGCCTTGGTATTCAATAAATCACTACTAAAAGACATATAATGAGAGTTTTCATCTACCTAATGATAATTGACATTGACGAGAATATGATGGATCACATTTACTACTACCTGAGTACAAAAAATAGGTGGGCCGACCCTGATCTGTATGCATTAGAGATACCATAGATCAAGAGCGGGAATGTGGGGAAGTGATATAAGTGTAGCCATTGAAAGCAACCAGGTCATTATAAATTTCGTTGTCGTTGGCCACTTCAGGAGGAGCGCATCATTATTGCGATAGGACGAGCGAAGCTACGAGGGATGAAGTCAGGTTAGCCCTTTCTCACCGCTTCCACATACAGATGGAGGCCGAAGACTAACACTTTCTATCTATATCTTGGAGAGACCACTGTTACTTTACAAGATGTATTAGTCATACTTGGTCTCTGCACTGATGGTCCATGTGTTAGTAAAAGTGACAGACATGCGTAGCGGAGAGTATGCGAGGAGCAATTAAGAGTAGCTCCACCCTCAATACCGGGGGGATTTAAATTGAAACGGTCGAAAGAAATCTTCTCGCAGCCGTTGCGTGGTGATGCATCATAGGACGTGATCGAGCGACATGCACGTGCATATTATATGCACATGATCAGTTCACTTCTATTTCCCAATTCCAATAAAGATAAAGTGCATACGAGGTTTGTGTATGTGTAATTTGAATGTGTATATACTTACATTGGCTACTTGAATACGTTATAATACATTTTCTGAAAAGATGGTCACCACTCAAGGACATGGACATTAGCGGCACTTTATCATGGGATAGTGTTTTTAGCACATCTATATAGAGAAATGTCCAAGGTGACTTTCAAGTAAAATAAAGAGCTCAAAAAGTGTCTACTGTTATTGCAATGTTGAGCATGGGAGAGACTTGTTTTGAAGATGAGACTATGCGAGAATCGACCTTTAGATGGATAGATTCCACTGGGGTGCAAGTAAACATTTTCGAATATAGCAAATATAAGTATAATTGCAGTATTAGATGCTAATCTTTGAAAACCACACAAATGGAAGGTTTAGAAATGATATGACGAGACCCCGGTGAGATAATTAGTGTTTAATAGTAATGAGCCTAATCGCATGAAGATATTTCAGGTATCAAATTTCACTTTAAGAAAATTCAATCTTTACATCATACTTTTTTCCAGCGAGACACTAATAAGCATAATATTTTCTAGTTTTCATGGGAGCCATACAATGAAAAATTGGGTCATCTACCACCGATCTGCACAGAACACCAAGAACCAAAGTTCCTCTTATACGCTTTGAGATTATAAAGACACATTTGTCGGATCGCGTGATTAGACAATTTGGTCGGGCACAACACGTTCCAGAAGATATTGAAAGAATAAAGAGAAAGGGAAGGAAAGAACATCAGATAGACTCGGCAAGTACGCATCAAGAGTACATACATAGCTGGAATGATCGGCATCTGTGTATTTTGGAACAAATTGATCCTGCTCCTCAAGAGGTGTATTACATTACTTGGTATTGGGGTTCACTAGAATATGGATATTACATGAGACTACAGCTCTGATCGACATTTTCCTACAAAAAAGATATGTGCGCTGAGGTTTAGATGAGAGAGAATTTGTAAGTTATTTACTATGAACTAAGTATCAAGTGAACTTGTTTAGTATTCCTAGAAATTGCTTATGTATGTTTCTTTTTTACTTAATTGCAAACATATGTCGTAGATGATATTGAGGCCATTAGAAATGAGGGCCTAACACTTTCTGTTGCAAGTACAGATCCTAGAGTACATATATCTCTATATCAGCATATAATGCGGAGGGTTCGCAAAGCCTTAAATCGAACTCACGCTGATGTTCATGATGGACGAGAGGCCATGATGGGGGAATGTTGATATCATTTATGCACGCCGACCACAATGATGCAAACGACAAGGATCTTGCAAGAACGACTATAAAGTTAGACCTTTGCAACATGTCGACATCCCGTCACAACCGCACATGCAGTCGAACATCAAGCTCGTACAAGCTCAAGTTTGTGGAGGGCGACGACCATAACGATGAAGACAAGGATCTTGTAGGGCTGACGATGAAGCCAGACCTTCGCAACATGTTAACGTTCCGTCACAACCACACATGCAACTGGACATCGAGCTTGTGCAAGCTCAAGTTCGTGAAGGACGATGAGAGGGCCAGGGAAGAAGAGGGAGAGGGAGGACTTCTAGGATGTATGTGATTGATTTGTAGATTTCTATATTGGCTCTACATATGTTATCTACATAGGTTGTTTATAAGCCAATTGGCATGATATATTTGGTTTTGTTCCGATGTTTGTAAATGGAGTTAATACGTATTTATTTTTATCGTGTGTTTTGGCTTTGATGCAATGTGTATCGAGTTATCATGTTGAATATTTTTTAGATAAATTTGTATGATATATTTGGCGTGATGTGTTGCGGTAAGATAAGAGGGTTATGTATAGGAAATGCACGGGGACATGTTTTGATGTGTATAGAAAATGGATTGGATCAGTAGTATGTTTGCTGCTAGCTTTAGAAAATAAACGAGACTAGTAGTACCGTATATTTTATGAACTTGCATAAGAGACTGTTAAACGCACGGGACTGATTGTCCTGCGTATTCTATTGAAGAACGCATATCGCTTTATTAAAAACACGAGACTGATAGTTCCATGTATATCAATAGAATTAATTTATCTGTGATTAGTAAGCATTAATCGCATGGGAATGGTAGTCACGTGTTTTTTACAGGTTATTTTGCAAAATCGACATCTTTTTGGCCAGCCATGATGGTATGGTTAAAAGGAGGTTGATTTTACTAATTAAAACAAAAAGTGGTCTTTAAAAAAAATTAGTCCACATGCTAATGTACACCTTTTATTTTATATTTTAAGCATATTATGCCTACTTTCATGGTATTTTCTCATAGTTATACTTAGACTTTTTGTGGTGTTAATAATTTTTATTTGCCACTCCTAAATATAAGCACATGCAATTGCACATGGCATGTAAAAATTATATAAAATTTGTAACTTCTGCATATACAGAGCACAGCGATGTGATCGAAATTTGAAACCCTTTTGATTCATTTCTTAAGCAATACACAATAATTTATTTATTTTTTTAAAGAAAGAAAAGATCTTTAAATTAAAAATATTTTATATGAAATTTAATATTTGAAAGAAATCTAATTTAAAAGATGTTTCTCATGTATACTAATTTTTCATAGATTATAGGAAAAATTTAAAGGAGTATATACAATAATATAACCGATCACTCAAAAAGTGAAATTATGGCTTCATCAAGGAAAAAATAAATTTAACTGATTTGATGGTCTAAAGCGAAATCTAAGCTGAAAGGTTCTAAATGATTCTGGTTAAACATCTACTCTTCCCCATCATATGCTCATATGCGTCCCTTTTTGTTTATATACAAATGTGTAGGGATCATGTATGATATTTCATTAGTATCTCGTTAGTACAAAATATAAAACCTTTGGGGCGAAATTACGTTTTTTCTTTATGCTTGCAATTGAATGGACATTTCCTCCGTTCATTCAAAAAAAGGCCTCCACTATACCTTTTCACTTTATATATTTTACAAATTTAACCAAATTCAATTAAAAGTTTTCAGATAAGATATCTCTTTAGACTCTCAAATCAATTAAAGTCATTTCCTTCCATGATGGAGCTACAATTTCATTTTTCAATTAGTTGATTATAGCATTGTATATATTCCTTATTTCTTTTATATGTTTTCTTATAAATTCTATGAAAAATTACTTTGCATGAGAAACATGTTTTAATTAGATTTCATTTAAATGTTGAATTTCATACAAAATTTGTTTAATTAGTAAGTACATTTCTTCCATCTTCAAAAAAATAGACCAATAATTGTATCCTAATTTAAAAATATGAATTTAGAAAATAATTTAAAATTTGACCATATCATTGTATCAAGTATACCGCTAATTAGAAGTTAGAATTTTATATAATTTTTTCATGTCATCTGTAATTGCACATGCTCATAGTATATAATTATTATATTTTCTCTATTGTTAAAAAGATTGGGCTCTTATATAAAAAGCATTTAATTTTATTTTAAAATTGAAACATCTCTTCTCCGTCGTTTGTCCTTATGTCACTTTTTGTTTGAAAACATACGTGTGGGACCAATCTATGACATCTCATTAGTATAGAATTTAAAACCTTTAAGGAGAAAATTACATTTCTTCCCCTTATGGGTTTCTAATTCCTCCAAAAAATTTCCTGCCCCCTACGTGGGCCTTTATATTTAATGTAGATGTTAAAGTATGACTTACAGCTAAATTACCAATTTTGTACTTTTTGTAACATCCCTTCACCTGTTTGGTATCTTTTTAACTCTGGCGACGTTTTGATATTAAAACTTAACCTTCAATGCCAATTAGGCTCATTTCATCGCCGTTAGCAATGAAATTAGCAGGCAAATACCACATCACTTCACATGACTAAATGTGTTCTATTAAGATGTGTGACAGGGATTAAGTGGCGTGGTAGAGATTAAGTTTTAACAAACCTTAAAATTGTTAAATTCACCCAATTTCCTTTTTTTGTTGAGATATTCAAGTCCACAGCTACAATGATAGGGATTACTAGGATTCAATTGAATGAAAACCTAGATTTTGGAGATAGTTTTGAGTAAATTTTACATGTTAGGGTTATGTGAAACTATTGAAATTGTGTCCAATTCTTACTTGTGGTTGAAATAATTTTGAGCTTGAGCTTCAATTTGAAGAGGTCATCACAGAGCTTCCCCCAAGTTGAAGAAGATCTCCATTATGAAGATGAGATTGAAAAGGGAAAATTTTAGATGTAAACCCTAATTTGAATTTAGCCCCAATTTTGAATAGATGGAGAAAAGAACGTGACAATCACATGATCTCTAATCACATGATCCCTGCCATCATCAGCTTTAGACGGATTAAAATTCATCAGCGGCGATGAAATGGGCCTAATTGGCATTGAAGGTTAAGTTTTAACACCAAAACGTCATCGAAGTTAGAAAAAGTACCAAACTGGTAAAGGGATGTTACAAAACATACCAATTTGATAATTTATCCATATGACTTATACATCTTTATGACTTTGCAAAATAAATGGTTTTTCTCTTCAACTTTAAATAAAATGATAGATATATACACGCTTAGTTTTATGCAAGTTAATGTTTAATGACATTTTCACTAGTCTTTGATGTATAAAAGAAAATAAATAATCCCAAACATGTAATATGAATAAAGAAATTCATGAGAAGTTTGTGTATGTGTGTTTAAGAAGTGTTAGACAAGTGTCTAAATCAACAACAACAAAGCCTTTATCCCGAAATTTCACGGTCAGCTACCTTATTTTCATTCTTACATTCAGTTTTGTTTAGGGCTACCTCCTCCGTTAAGGAAAGCACTCTCATATTCATAACTGCATAAAACCAAATAATCTTACATCCACCTCTGGTCCTCCTTTTGTTACTAATTATATATCTTATCATCTTTCTTAAGTAGTTCATTTTGTGGTTTTCGTCAAGTGACCAAATAGTCTCCAATTAATGTCTCTCATTTTATCCTCAATAGGAGCAATATTTAACCTCTTGCAAATGCACTCATATGTTATATAATATCCTTAATGTATATACACAAGTTTATTGTAACATTCTTATTTCTATTACTCATCTTTTGCTTGCACATGTGCAATATAATTCAGAACAAAGTTAAGTGTCAGCGTTCGACTTTGGCTATGACTTCATGACAGAAATTCCATTCCTATTATTGTGATGACAATAGTTTGCATGCACAACTAGCGGTCATTCTTTGAATTGGCTTCTTTATGGCACCATGAAAGATAATAACAGCTTTTAGCTACAAGATAAGTTAATTAGCGATCCAGGATTAGAACATTTATCATTTTAACATATAATTCATGTCCTTGTACTACAACAAATGCAATTAATGCCATAAATTATTTGCCATAACTATCTTTTATCACTTCAATAATATGCTGCAAAGTTAAGACTTCACATAACACGATAGTTGGTAAAAAATGGTATGATCAAAGTTTTTAAATTTATATGATGCCTTACAAAGACTTCGTGGGGACCTTAAAAATGAAAAATGGTGTACACAACAACTCACTTTGGCTTGTACAATTTCTCCTAATCTTCGAAACTTCTATAGGTCACACATAAGTCTCATACTGTACACAATACTCATTTGAAAAACAGGCAAAAAGGATAAACTCAGAACTGCCGTCAAAGTTTCTATCTACTGAATGTTATGTCTCGTCATACTTTAACGACAATACAACCAGAAATATTGAGAGAATCTCAATTGAGAAAATACCATGATCAGTACTCAACTGAAACACTCATCAGATGGTTAAGGAAATTAGCTTACGGAAACTGTGTTCAATAGAAATATTGCTAATGCACATGTATCATCCGTAAAGTACTGCATAAACATTACTAAGTTTCGCAATGCAAAAGCTCTGTATATCCCCCTCAGGCATTTATGCAAACACTTAAATTGAACATAATCACCAACCTCTTATCACTCACTGGCGAACCACCGAAACCACATGCGGCACCTTCTCCTCATCGAACGGCAAGAACACATACTCCCATGCAAACTCCTCCGCAATCTCCTCCGCCAGCTCCCCGTACACCGCCCGGCAGTAGAAATACATCACTACGGTACTCACTATCCAATACAGCAACAACACCGTCATCGCCGCCAATCCAACCACCGTCCTGGCAATCACCGGGACCGCCTCGTGCCAATCAGGACACATCCGGATCTCACGAAACCCACATCCCCAGATGACAAGGCCGAGAGCGATGACAAAGAAGAGGTGGAGCGATACCGCGACCGGCCTCATGGATTTGATGAGGTCGGCGCTGCGGCGGAGGGGGCGGAGGCCGGAGAGGGGCTCGAGGGCGGAGATGGGCAGGGCGAGGGAGAAGGAGACGGCAAGGTGGAGGAAGACCAGGACGGAGAAGAAGGAGATGGGGCCCACTAGGAACGGGGAAGGGAAGAACACAAAAGAGAGGAGGACGGGGGAGGAGAGGAGGAGGAGGGGGAGGGAGAGGAGGAGGAGGGTGAG
>JBAKGM010000139.1:23990900-24015847 GCA_037177215.1 Asparagus racemosus
ACGACATGTGTTCGAGCTGGGCCTTGGTTGATTTGAGGTCGGCCAGGGCGGTCTCATGAGCGACTTTCAACTCGTCCCGCTCGGCCTTTAAACCTTGGAGGGCGAGCCGCTCGGACTCAAGCGCCTTTTCGGCCGATCCCTTGTCCAACTCCGCAACTGTGAGCTACTCCTCCAGCTGCATGGTTTGCGACCTCCAATCGGCCGCCTCTCGTTTGGCGCCCTCGGCCTTCTTCTTGAGTTGAACGGCCTCCTCCTTGAGCTTGGTGAGGGCCGCTAACTGCTTAGCATGACTGGTTTGGAGGCTAGCAATTGTGGACTGCTTCACCTCCAACTCGGCACGCCACTTGGTATCGACCCCCTCCTTCTCGGCCTCCAGCGTTGCCACCCTCTTCTCAAGCTCGGCCCGGCCCGCTTGCTCCTTGACGAGCCTGGATGACAAGTTGTCCACGACACCCACCATGTTCTCTAGACGGCCAAATAGCTCCTCCGCCACCAAAACGCCATGAGTCTGGTAATTCAGGAGGGTTAACCTCAGACCGGCTGTGGGTATGTCCTCTAGGAACTCCCTATCCCTCGACAGGGTGAACTGTCCAGCAGCGACGACCTACGCCCATCCCGACGAAAACACGGAGTGCTCCTTGTGCAGGAAGTGGTCGGGCGAGAATCTGTCCGCCGAAAGAGGTTCCTCACCTATCTTGTACCCCGTCTCCAGCTGTCTGATGAGCATGGCACGGACTTCCCTCTAGTGGGAAAAGATGATCTCCCCAATCTTATGACAGAAGGGGAGGTTGATCCCCAAGCTCCCGAGTCGACCCAAGAGGGGCGACCTCAAAGATGAGCCGCTCTGAACCACTGGCTCTTTCCCCGCCCTCCTGCCCGTCTCTACGAGAACGACCCCTGCAGCTTGGCCCTTGAGGCCTTCCATCTTGGTCAGGGCGACTCCCTGACCGACCGACGCGGGAGCTCCACCCGCGCTTGGAGACGACTCCACAGCGACGACCTCGTCGAGCATCGCGGGCGCTATTTCGGAAGCGGTCTCCACTCAAGTTGGAGATGACCTCCCAACCGGGGCCACCCTCTCGGCGACTGTCGGTCCTTCGGTCGCTGCTTCGGGTGCTCGTGCCCTCACCTTCCCCTTCGTTTTTATTTTCTTCTTCTTCAGCTTCTCAGCTGAAGTGGCTGGGGCCTTCCCCTGCAACTTGGCCGTCACATCATCGAGACTGGCCGCCAGCTGTCGCTTTTCGGCCGCCGACAGCCCGACCTCCCTGGGTCTCTTCTTTGGGAGCTGCACCTTCACGGCTTTGGTTAAGCTAGAACTCCCGCTCTTGAGGTCGCCAGCTGGGGGTGCCACCTCCTCAAGCAGTTCCCTCTCCCTCTTCTCGTCCTCCTCGGTCGGACGAACGAACGACAAACCCGCCATTCGCAGCGATGAGTTGTCGAACAGATTGCGGCCCCTCCTGATCCCGCGTAGCCCCGAAACCTCTCCAGGTCGAGCTTCTCGTCGGCCAAGAGGGGGAGGTTCTTCAAGCCGTCCTTGTCAATCTCCGGCCAAGAACGGCAAGCTAGAATGGGATCGGCGCCGAAGACCCAGAAAAATTTGTTCTTCCAGTCTTTATTGGAGTCGGGAATATCAACAAACCGACCCCCCACATATGCGAAGAAAAAGTGAGCATCCTTCTTAGACGACCTCACCGTCACCAGGTTGCCGAAGAGTTGGAGCGTCGGATTCACCCCCACACGGTGACAAATCACCAAGAACGTCATGATAGTGGCGATGGCGTTCGGGGAAAACTACAAGGGGGACACCCCCAAAGGCTCGCAGAGCCTCCTCATGAAAGGAGGGAGCGGTAGATGCAATCCACTATCTAAATGGGTCTTGTACATCGGCAACCTGTCGTCGCCATGATCCAAAATAAAACTGCCATTCTCCTGCAATGAAACGACGAACTCTGCTGGGAGGTCATACTTCTCTTGGACCCCCTCCAAGTCCCTCTCCTCGGTGGTAGATTCCCAGACCTTGAGTTTGGCAATTCGGTCAGCGGAAGCAGAAGCGAGAACAACCATTGACGAGGGTTCAAAAAAGCTTTGGCAAGAAGAAGACAGGCAAGTTTTTAGAGTGTGGGAAGGAAATTCCCCCAAATAGGGGGGATTATATAATGGGGGCTAAGTGGACCACGTGTCCGTTCCTGTAGGACGCTTCAACTTCGGAACCAACGGCTAAGATGGTCCCCAGATCCAAACCACCTCATGAATATTAAAAACCTCGCCGCCTTAAAGGCACACATCTTTTCGTTCGAAATTCGAAACGCCTCTGACGGCTAAAGTACCGCTGACGTCACAACCCATCTCCTACAGTGACGCCAACCACTCTCTTTTCATTGAAGAGTGAGCCAACCCAATTGGTGAAAGTCAACCAAAGCGAGGGGATCTAGGCCGACCGACCCTGGTCGACCGACCCCCAAAACTAACAGGAACCATGAGCGTAAATAACTCGAATGACATCGGTGATCGCCCCCTTTGATCAGGGTGGGTCACTTGGTCCACTAAGATAAATCACGGCGCTTGACTCAAAGGACATTGCAAAAACAAAAGAGAAACGCAAAAAAGAACTCTTTTTATTTATCCCACTGATCTGAAAGATTACAAATATTTAGGTTTATCTATCATCTGTACAATGGCGGGAAAACCGAAACCTAAGACTGCTCAACTGACGTCGACCTCACTCGAAGACCCGTCGCTCGACGACTCTCCCTCTCCCTCACCCTCACCCCTACCTAAGTCGAGGCTAGCTCCCACCTCCTCGCACTTGGAGAGGATCCCTATCCGATCGGCTATGCACAGCGGGTACTGGGGCTGACCTGGGACATCTTGGAACTCGGTCGGGAGCTGCTTGATTATGAAGTCGCAACCTACCTTGCAAGCCAGGGCGACCTCAACCTTTCCCAAGAGGTTGTTGCGGAATTCTTCTATAATGGCAGGCCGGTTCCGCTCCAGTATGGCCGACTCATGGTTGCTCGACTCCAGCGAGACGACCTTCTCCTCAGCCCTGCTCAGTGATTCCCTCAACCGAGCACATTCCTCCCTGAGCCGCTCGGCCTCGATCGACGCCTCTTCCCATTGGGCCTTAGCATGCTGGGCGATCTGCTTCTCGAGCCTAACCTGTGCTACCGCCAAGTCTTGCTCTCTGAGCGCTTCGTTGATCGACTCAGGCCGCCCCCTCTCTGTTTGGAGTCGCCATCAGAGCTCCTCTATCTCGACTGACTTCTGATCGTTCAACGCCTTAAGCTCCGCGATTGCCTGGTCCTTGGCTTGCGCCTCGCGACGCCAATCGTCAAGCTCGGCCTGTTTGACTGAAAGCTCCTTCACAACCTGGTCAAGCTCTGCATCAGCCATGGCTCCCGAAGCCACGCTCTTCCTTCAAAGCTCCTCATAGGCATGATAACCCCGCGCCAGCCTGCTGCACAATTTCCTCTCCACCAAGCATCCTCGGGTCAAATAACTACGCAAAACGACGTGGAGACCCAGGTCGGGGATTACCTTTAGCATCTCCCTATCCTTAGGCAAATTAAATTGCTCCGTTGCCCAGGCTTGAGCATAACCCGACCGAAGCACGGACGAGCGGACGTCTAGAGGCACACCTGGCTTATATCGATGCTCCTCATCAAACTCCTCCTCCTGGTCGGCGGGAAGGAGCATCCCTACCAACATATCGCGTGACCGAATCCAATCCCTATCATCGCTGTCCACACGATATGTCGAGGGCCACCCCCTGGAGCAGACGCTCCCTCCCGGTTGCGGACCTGCTCCTTGCCTTGCTTACGAGGCGTCGATGCTTGGGAACTGCCCCCTCATCGCTCGACAAACCCTGGGGCACTCCCCCATCGGCGGAACCACCCAACACACTTGAAGTCGCAGTCCCTGAAGCAAAAACATCGACCCCTTCCCGGCCGACTTCATGCAAGGCCTCGATTGATGGGCTGTCGCTCTCACGCCACATACCACGCGGGCTGACCTCCTCGAGAGGCGTTTTGCCCTCCGCCAATCCCCTCAGCCCCTGTGGATCGTGGGAGGTTTTCTTCGAATGACCTCTACCCAAGCCCACGATGCCTTGCGGCGCGGCGCGTGGAAACGACCTCTCGCGGCTAATGGCGGCCTCTTCTCTACTTCCCGTGGAACCGACCTCCCCTCGTGTCGGCTCTTCACGCCGGCGCTTAATAGGGCGAGCCATCTCCCCCTCTGGGGCCTCCAAAGGTTCAGTCAGCGGACCTAGCCTCCCACCGAATGTTATGTTATGAGCTCTGAACTCGCCCAGACGACCTGCAGAGACTGACGAGATCCCATGAACGCGCAGGACCGAGTTATCGAGCAGGGCGTACATCTCGCGCGACCCCTCTTAATGGACGATCATGTCTAATTCCTGACGCTCCTCGTCTGACAGAGGTCTCGGCTCCAAAGCTCCTCTCTTGATCTCCGTCCACGCCGAGCAACCTAGGCCAGTGTCGTCCCCAGCAACCCAAATGAATTTGTCCTTCCAGCCCTTGTTCGACTTAGGAAGTCCAAGGATGATCTTAAAGTCCCCCGACATTTGCAAATGATAATGCGTCGATTTGGGGACGATCAGATTGACCAAATGGCTCAACACGCTCACCTTGGGCCATATCCCCAACCACCTGCAGATAATGACGAAGCCGACCAGAATGGCTATTGAATTCGGCTGCATTTGGCTGGGAGACACCCCTAACTCTTCAAACACCCTCTGGAGGAATGGGTGTAGCGGCAGTCGAAGCCCACACTCTAGGTGTTTTATGTAGACAGGGACCCACCCATCCTCATGGCAGTACACCGGTGATGATTCCGCCGGGGCTTCCAGATTATACCCCCTCGAGATGTCAAATTCTGAGTAGAGGAAGCGCATTTGAGCCTTCGTCACCTTTGATCGGAACTCATCAAGCTGACTTCGGCGATCGAACTCCATCGGAAAATCCCCAAATCACTCGCTGTGCACTTGCTGAAATTCCTTCTTCAAGAAGATGAAGTGCAGAGCACTCCACTGTCACACTGTGTTATATTGGTGCAGAAACCCAATCTGCCCCACGTGGGTTCAAGATAGGCGGTTGAGATCGAAGCTCAAGTCCCGAAGCGCCACCTTGAAAGATAAAGAGCCCCTTGATATCCGCTTTCCGTAAGGCCCATTATCAAGCCCAGGAGGCGAAGCGCCAAAGGCCCGTAAACTGCCAGCTGACATCAGCCACGTCCCATCACAAGAATGTCCTAGTCTCCCCCTCCGGCTCACTCCTGCACTGATGACTTTAGATGTTTCACTTGGAGTCATTTCCAACCGACTCCAAGCGAAAGGGGCCAACTGTTATGGTCATAACCACTAATGAGTGATTAGCATAGGAACGCAGGACATTAATGTGAGTGAACCCACTCGCTCGCCATCTCGGAACGACGTGGATCCCATGCTCGACCCCATGAGGTGACCCGTGGTCACCGCCGCTCTCGCGACATGTGGGGAGGCGTGAGGGGTGACGAGGTAGCCCAACTGGCCGACCGTTCGCCCTAGAGGAGTTGGGACGACGCAACAGGCAGTGAAGGTCGTCCAACTCCTCAATGCACCGCCCCGAAGTCGTCCGACGCTGTTCAGCTGCCAGGTGACCTCGGGCATCTGATCAGCCATCCCCCTTCATCACTTCACCCCTAGAAGCAGCTCGAAAGGCAATACTAATCGCCCACTTCCGACCTCGAAGTTCTAGGACGATGCGAAAGGCGGTGATGGTCGTCCAACCGACCAACCACTTGCGTTTGAGTCGCCCGACGACTCCCATCCCTTCAAGAGACCTCTAACACCCCACATATAGCCAGTTCTCACGCACGCCTCCAGAAGTAACACGAGGCAACTCAGAGCGGCCTCCTCAGCCGACTATCTTCTTGAGCGACTCGAGAAGCGGTCCTGGTCAGCCATTCGGCTCTGACCCATCTTCTCGTCGTTCATGGTCCCCATCATAACCGAGGGCTATATAGTCCATAATCGACAAAACCCATCACAATCACATTTAATGCACTGACTCCGCCCTTAACTCCTCCATCCCTCATGATATTTAAGGCACCTCGGACCCATGCTACTGCAAACGCCGCCAATCCCATTCCATTAATGGTGAGTGGACAACATGGACTTCAAGTCCTCCACAATTGGACACTTGTCAAACACGCTGTCACGACAAAGGTGCATTGCAGTGGCTAGCATACACAGAAACTGACCCGATCACCTCTTGACACGTGGAGGAAAGGGCTGATTCAGCAAACATTTCTCATCAAGGCCAAAAGACGAAAATGCCCCAGAACCCTAGATATAAAAGTCATTGAATGTGGTAAATCAAGTAAGTTTTCTTCGTTGCCAAAAACTCTCAGTGAATTCCTCTAAGATTTTTCCTCAAGGTATTGTACTGACTTGATCGTCAGAGGGACCACCGGAGATCCCAACTCCAACCCTTCCACATGTACCCATTTTCATGGGCAAATCTTCCAACTGCGGTGAATGTCATCGGATATTAGAAGAAAAGGCGGACTCCATTCTCCAAAAAAGCTAACCTCCTATCGAGACTAGTTGACTGTGTGATCGAGCATCAACAAATCCTATTCACTCCCCCTCTAGGTTTGCATCCCGTTTCCAACAAATGGTATCAGGGCCTTGTTACCCATCTTTAGGTATCACTACCTAGGGTAGAGATGCCATGCATTACCACTATTTTAGCTTTTCCTGAAGGACACGCCGTCAACCGACCACCACTTTTCGATGGTAATGATTACACATATTGGAAATCACTTATGAAAGTTTATTTCGTCATCCATTAGTTTAGATGTATGAGAGAGTGTAGAATATGGGTATAAGGAACCTGGTACTAAGGTAGAGGGACTTACAGTTATTCTACCCAAGGAGAAGTGAACTCCACAACATAAGCAAATTTACTCTTATAATACAAAAGCCATGAATGCTATATATTGCTTTCTTATTGTTGAATAATTTAATAATATTTCTAATTGTTCTACTACACAGGAAATTTAGAAAATACTAGAAGTTACACATGAAGGAACTTTGCAAGTTGAAGAGGCTAAGCTTGCTATGCTAGCGAGCATGTATGAGAACTTTAAGATGAAGGCGTCTAAGAGCATATAGAAGATGTTCACAAGATTCGCTAATATTGTGAACAAGTCAAAAGCGCTAGGAAAGAAGTATGATAATAAGGAGCTTTGCAAAAAAATACTTCGTTCTCTATTTCGTGATTGGGAACTAAAGGTAATGGCAATAGAAAAACTTTAGAATTTTTTTACACTTACTCTTGATGATCTTGTAGGCAATCTCATCACTTATGAAGTCTGATTGAAAGAGAGAGAAGATACCTCAGAAGAATATTCAAAGAAGGAGTCATTAGCCTTACGTGCAAAGAAAGAAAAATCCCGATCAAAGAAGAAAATAGATTTAGAATCAAGTTCAGAAGATGAAGATGAACAGTCTACAATGATAGTAAAAGGATTCAAACTTTTTTGAGATTGAGAGATGGGTAGAAACTCTTGAAGAATAAACAAAATTGAACTTCTACTAAGGTAAAAAAATATTCAATATGAAGATTCAGATTCTGATATTACATGCTTTCATTGCAAAAAGCCAGGACATTACAAGAACGATTGCCCTCTCAATAAAACAAATTTCAAAGTGAAGAATAAAAGCTTCAAAGCAACATCTTGGGAATCATCAAGTGATGAAGAAGAATCAGACGATCACACCATAGGTCAAAATCAGTGTCTTATGGCTAATGTTCAAATTGCTAAAGAGTTGAATGGTGTATCTTCAGATGAGAAAGCTTATTGGAGATCTAAGAAATAGGGAAGTACTTGATATCTAGATTCATGATGTTCATGTCACATGACTGGTAAGAAAATTTTATTCCTTAATCTTGATAAAAAAAAAGGTGAAGATGGGACTTTTGAAAACAATGATAAAGGTATTATAGGAGTTGGTGATATAGGTAATTACTATTTTAAACTCCTTAAAGTTTTACTGGTTGATGGTTTAAAGCATAATCTCATCTCTATGAGTCAGCTTTGTGACAAAGATAAATCTATTCTTTTCGAATCTAAAGTATGCAAAATAATTGATTCACAAACAGGTTCGATTAGTTTACTGGTAATAGACATGCTAATATTTATACGTTGAATCTCCATTATATTATATATGACAATATAAAATATTTGGTTGCAGGAGGAGAAGATGGTAAACTTTGGCATAGAAGATTTGGACACGCAAGTATGGGACTACTACAAAAACTTTTAAAGAAGGAGCTAGTTAGAGGGCTTTGTGTAACTCATTTTAAGAATGAAAGTTTATGTGAGGCTTGCACCAAAGGTAAATTTATAAATTCTTCTCATAGTTTGAAGAATCAAGTGAACACATCTAAACCCTTGCAATTACTTTATTTGGACTTATTTGGACCCATTCTACACAAAGTTTGGGAGGAAAGAGTTATTGTTTAGTTGTGATTGATGATTACTCTACATTCACATGGGTCATGTGTTTAGCTGAAAAGAGTGAGTGTTTTAAAATCATTGAAAATTTTTCAAAAAAGGTTGAGAAAGAGAAAGGTCTTCTTATTTGTATTATTCATTCTAATTATAGATTTGAAAACAAAAGTTTTAAAATTTTTGTGCTAATATAGGAATCACTCGCGAGTATTCTTTATCTCGAACTCCACAACAAAATAGAGTTGTGATAATCACATTTTTATTATATTTTTATACCCTCATTATCTATCTTATTTAAATAAATATGTCACTAATAATATGTTTTATCTTAAGTTGCAAGTTAATGAAGAATTAATGAATAAGAGATTAAAAATCAAATTTCCTTATTTTTTTAACCTTTTATTGAAGCACGGGATCAAGCCAAGCAATCTACAGAAGCCAAAGAACCAAGAATCCAATATATAAAGAAATCAAGTCAAAATCATGTTCAAGATGATTTACTATAGAGAAATGGTAATATCTCAAAATTCGGAAGGCGAAATTTAACATATAATATATGAAAAATCACCTATCTCAACGAGATGGAGTTATCTACAATTTTAAAATTTTGAAATTCAAATCAATTGGTCAACCAATTGGCCAATCAGTTGGTCAACTGATTGTTAACTGATTGGCCAATCAGTTGGTCAACTGATTGTCAACCGATTGACCGACCAATTGATTTGTAACTAACCTGTTTTATGGCTAAGATTTAATCCTTGAAGCCCAAGTAAAATCTAAGGGTTCTTGTTGTTTGTTGTAATCTATAAATAGGGGTAGAGGGTGAGGAGTTTGAGTATAAAAAATTTTGTAAAAACTCCATTTAGAGAGTAGGGTTACTCTTAATTGAGGGGACCTTCCAAAATTGTAACTTTGTTGCAATTAATAAAAAAATTTACCTCTTCATATTTTTCTTTTCTTCTCTTTATTTGTTAATGAAGATGAAGATAAAGATTTCCCTTCAAGAGGCTAGAACCCTCTTGCAACACAAGTTTTCCCTTTTATCTTTTATTTTCTTATTTTTGAAATTAATTTTGTAGTATTTTCTTTTCTTTTTATTTTTGGTAGACTAAATTTATTTGGATGTCTTGTAGAATAGATTTACTTTCATGTTTTCTATTTTTTATTATTTTCTTGCATTTTTATTTAGTTGTTTAGAATTATTTTCTTCTATTTCTATTTTTCTAGTCTAGATTTATCTTTATGTTCATAATATAGATCTCTATTTCTTTGTTGTTATTTTCCTTTTTGTTGTTAGTTTTTGTTTTCATTCTCTTCTTTTTATTCTCTCTAGTTTAGATTTTATTTCTTTATATCTTTATTTTCTAAGATGTGGAACTAAATCTTGTTGGAATTCTAAACTTGTATGAAACTAGCTTGATTTCTTTTATGATTTGTGAATTACTGTCTTGTGCTTAAAATGATCATGTTTAGACTAATCAACTAGAGAACTTTTTGGTAGAAGAAGAATTTGATAATCTATATTTATCTTGAATGGTTTGATAGGTTATACTTATAATTTCTAGAATTCATATCTATTTGTTATTCTTTTCATGAATGTAAATTTTACTTGAATGATACTTTGATAGGTTTTGCTTTCCTTAAGTTGTTTGATAGCTAATGCTTAATAAATCTAAAGTAAAATGTGATAAAAAGATAATAGTTCATGAATTCTAAATGAAATTGGCTAGTGGATTCAATTCTAGATTCCTCATATCTCTAATTGAATCCTCTATCTTTCACTTTCTTAATTTTTCTCTTTATTCTTGATTTTTCTTTATTTGTTTCTTTTTCCCCTCATTTCTTCTTTCCTCTTAATCTAGTTTTGTTTTTATTTGCATATAATCACACTCACTCTCTTGATCTCTCCACAATCCACATTTATCACTCCTAATTATCACACACGCAACTTGTGAACCAATTTTGATATCCTCCTACAACACCTTACTCGAGTGATCGATAACTTTTATACTATAATTTCATAATTGTGCACTTGCAACTTAGATTTTATTTATATATCCTACCAAGTTTTTGTGGCCTTTGCTGGGAAATGTGCTATTAAGTAGGATTTTTCTATTTTGGTTTTTTAATTTGTGTGTTTTCTTGTGAAGGAACCACTTTGAAGATTGAAGATTGAAGATTTGCTTATGGTAACTCCTCTTTCTAGTATTTTCAATTCCATCCCTTTTTAGTTAGTTTCTCACAATTAGAGACAATTAGGATCTAAAAAATTTTACTTTTGTCAACCCTAATAAAAATTCACCCTCCACTTAGATATTTGCTAACAAGATAATAAATTCAAAAAAGAACTCTCTTTCTCACATTTGTTTAATTGTTGACCTTAATTAAAAAAATAAAAAGATTTTATTTTTTTGTAACATTTTTGCAGTTACTTTTAATTCATAGGGTTGCATTGCATATAATTGTAGGAATTCACCAAAATGATTTGAGCATCTTGATTTGATACTCACTTGAATATATTCTTAAGGGTAAAAACCCAATAATCAAGATAAGGTGAGGGATTTCATCACTCTTTCCTTAGCCCACAAATCACTAATTCCTCACTACACAAACACCAGCCTTTTTAAAACTCATTAGACATTGACCCGTAAGGACTCGAGCTCATTAAGTAATAAGAAATCCTTAAGAGAACCGGTTTAAATTTACTTGAATCCGTTGGTGTCTAAGACAAGGTTTAGGGGTTGCGTAAAGCGCTCCGCAAGGAATGAGGCACTCAATTGGTCTTTAACTTCCCTCTAGTACTATCTTTACCTAGCTAACTGACAGAGTAAACTTCAACCTTTTCATTGAAGGAGTTTTTGACTAGGAACTGGTCAAGTTGAGTTTAGGCTTAACTCTAGAATTAAGGGTAAATGATACAAAGTGATTGCTCTTAATTTGTTTTAGTTAGGATTTTTCTTCTATCCTTTTTCTTCTTCTCATTATCTTTTAGGTCTTTTACTTTTTCTCTTTAAAAAATTTCTTTAGTTAAAAAAATTTAGTTAAAAAATCTAAAAAGAATTTATTTTGGTGTATATAAGTTTAGATTAGAGATACTACCAATTGTTTAATTGGTGTTGAACCATTTTTTAAAGAAATGGCTAATCCTAATCAACCAGATCTTCAAGATATGTGTTATCTAATTAGAAATATAATCGCATCTTGCATTAAGCTACCCGATGTCAATGGAACTAATTTTGAGCTTCAACCGCATTTCATGAGCATGCTTTCAAAATTCTTAGTAAATAAAATCGAAAACGCTTACAGTTTCATCTCTGAGTTTAAGGAAGTTTGTCTTATGATTAAGATTAGGGAACTATCTGAGGATGTGATTAATCTTTGATTTATTTCTTTTTCTCTTAAGGACAAAGCCAAGAAATGGCTGTATAGCTTACCCACAAATTCTATCTCAACCTGGGATGAATTTGTTGCCATTTTTTAAAGAAAGTTTCCCTATCCATAAAACGGTTAAGCTTAGAAACAACATTCAAATTTTTAAGATAGTCCCAAGAGAGTCATTCTGGAAGTATTTTAATAAGTTTAACGATCTTCTTATCCAATGTCCTCACCACAGTCTTGAAAAATGACGATTATACCAAATCATCTATGAAGGAATAGATTATTCTTCAAAATCTTTCTTAGAATCAATGTGTCAAGGGGATTTCACGAAGAAAAATGTCGATGAAGCTTGGAAAATTTAAGAGAGTTTATCTAAAAAAATCATGCAGTGGAAACACTGTGATGACAGAGTTTCATCAGTTCCCCAACCCAAATCTAGTGGTTTTCCTTAGATACAAACATAGGCTCTGCAATAAAGATGGCAACAATCATGCATAGGTTAGAAGCTTTAGAAATCAAAAAACAAACTCCATTTTAAATCAATCAAGTTTCTGTCTCAGGTTGTCACAACTGTCTTTCTCTAATTCATGTTTTAGAGAAATGTCCTCTCTTAGAAAATAACCAAATACTAGGTCACGTGAACGCTGCATTCTAGCGTCCCATGAATGATCCATTTTCTCCAACCTACAATCCAGGTTAGAGAAATCACCCAATTTTCCATGGATTATGAGAAGCTCCGCCAAAAATCAAAACACAGTTCCTTTTAGTTCCTAAAATAATTTCCAACAACTAAATCAGCCATATTCAAATTAGTCTCCTCACCATCAATCTGTAAATCATATTCCTCTAAGTTCTGATAATGATAAACATCTCATTGTATTAGAAAAGGATTTGGAGACCATAATTAAAGACTCTACACAGACTATCAACTTGTTGACTCAAATATCCAACACTTTGAATTCCTTTACGCAATCAACTGGACAAATGCTCAATTCCAACACCCCAAGCCATAGCTCGGTTAGAAACCCAACTTGGTCAACTAGCTAGTGCTATGAGTGAGAGAGAGAGAGAGAAAGGAAAACTTTCGAGTCAACCCATGGCCAACCCTAAGGACACTGGTTCAAATTCAAACTACCAAGCTCTAGTGAATGCAATCCATTCACTACGATTAGGAAAACAAGTCAATAATCAAGTTAGAATGCTGCCAAGTCAATCTCTTGAACCTGAACAAACTCTCTCTCCTTTTGATAACTCTAATCAACAATCACCCTCTTCCGATGACCAAGAATCTGAACCCAAACCCGAACTTGATAGGTTTGAACCAACTGCTTCCTTCCTTGATAGACTCTAGTAGAAAAACTCTCCTCAGTTAGAGAAGATCCTAGAAACTTTCAAGGAGGTTAAGGTCAACATTCCTCTCTTAGATGTAATTGTAATTGAACAAATTTCTTCTTATGCAAAATTTTTAAATGCTTTGTGCACTGAGAAGAGAATAATAAATATTCCAAAGAAATTCTTTCTTGCTGCCAACATCAATATCAGTGACATGCTCTCAAAGCCTATACCTTTGAAACATAAGAATCATGGCTATCCTACTATCTCATGTATCACTAAAAAAACCTTCATTGATAAGGTATTTTTAGACTTAGGGGCCGGTGTCAATTTACTTCCTTATTCGGTCTACCAGCAACTTGGTGTAGGAGAACTCAAACCAACAAGATGCACTTACAATTAGCTGATAGATCTATCAAAGTCTCCATGGGAGAGATAGAGGATGTTCTGATTAAGATTAGCGAGTTTATTTTTCCTATGGATTTCATAGTCTTAGAACGCAGCTCGTTTTGAATCCCAAAGATCAGATATCTATCATTTTAGGAAGACCGTTCTTAGCCACTTCTAATACTCTAATTAACTGTAGAATTGGTCAAATGAAGCTCTCCTTTAGGAATATAACTGTTGATCTCAATATTTTTAATCTAGGGAACTAGCCAACTGATCAACCTCTAGAAGTAAATTACATCCAGGAAAATTTTATTGAAGAGTTAGAAGAAGTGAATGAGATAGACCTAATTTTTGAGGAACTCTTTGATGTGGAGGAAATAGAATCAAACCAAGTCTTTCAAAACAAAGGAACTGAGTTAGATACAAGTTTCTTAGATCTTAGCTTTGAAGAACTTTTCACTGATGAGCTTAGGTTCCTCGAAAATAAATAACAGCCAAATTTTCATACCTCAACCATGAATCTTGAGTATAGAAAATTTTTAATGAAGAACTCGTTGTGTTAGGACAAACTCTCATTAATAAGGAACTTATGTACAAATCTGAGACTTGCTTTTTGTCTGATCAACATCAAAAATTCAAATTGCATAAGCCCATTCATACCAACCTTCAAATATTGCAGAAATTATTAAAAACTTCAGAGTGTATAGAACTTAAGCATATTTTTTAGTTTATCATTTTAGACTTCTTTAAAATCTGGGATAGAATTTTCAGCAATAAGGTAAGATTTGATATAGAAAATGAGCTTTTTATTTTTAATCTGACATTCTATATCTTTACTTTAAAATGGATAGTTTCTTGTTCTTTTCACACAAAAAAAAGGTATGAAAAAAATTTTGATGAAAAAAAAGAAGAAGAAGAAACTTTTGACTTCATCCTCCTCCTACCAAAGGTAATTGTATTATTTTCTCATTGTCTGAAATCAACTAAACAACTGTAAGTACTTCATTTCTTATCTACTTTACTTTAGGCACCATAAAGTAATACATTGAGGACAATACAAAATTTAGGTGCGGGGTTGGGCGACTAGTCATTTTTCCTTTTTATTTTACCCTTTTTTTTAATTCTTTTCTCTTCTTTTTATATCATATTTTTCTTTTCTTTTCTTTTTCATAAAAAAATGTCACTTGCCAACTTAATAGAGTTAATTAATAATTGATCTATTTGATAAATTTTAAATTTTCTAATCCTTAGTTAGTTTTATATTCAAGTTAACCTTTTATGATAACTCTAAATAAATTTATTAAGAAATATTTTTCAAAGTAGTATACTTCACTAAAGTCTTAAACTTAGACTTTTAATTAAAGTAATCTTTGTATGCTAAGCTTAGAGTAGAAAATAATTTTTCAAGTTGTCTTGATCTAAATATTTTCAAAGATATATATACATATATATTATATTGGAAAAAACTAACTTTGCAAAATAAGAGTGCAAAAAATGGGTACCAATAAAAATTTTCTTGAAACCAAAGGTGGTTCTATCTTACTGAGTCTAAATTCACCGAGGAATTAAGCAGAAGGAGTATTTCCATGCTCGAAATAAGAGTGTGAAAAATGGGCACCAATAAAAATTCTCTTGAAACCCAAGGTGGTTCTATCTTACAGAGTCTAAATTGATCAACGAACTAAGCAGAAGGAATATTTCCATGCTTAATAACCTAAGCCAAATTGAGTTGGGATTCATTGGCCCAAAACTCACTAAATGGTCTCATAGAAAGCCCGATCAAGTAGAACAAAGTCACCAAGGAATGAATAGTGTTAACAATGTATACATACATACACACACACACACATGCACACACACACTCTACGAAATTTATTTTTACATATAGCTATATTTGTATATATGTTCTTGAAAATAAATTGATTAAGAGACTTGAAAATTGTTTAAAACAAAGAGTTAGCATATTTTTTCCAAACTTTTAAATTAAATTTCTAAGTTAAACTTGGTTTAATGTAACTATAATGAAAATAGTTTCTAAGAGATTCACGTTACAGTTATACATAAAAATATTTTATTGAGTAAAAACTAGCTTCAATTCTAATGTTTAAATGTATCAAGTAAATTGGTTATACATTGACTTTTTTAAATTGGCAAGTTAAGCAAATTGTGTGTGTATATTCACTGCAAACTCTCATGAGACTACAACTCGTCCTATAGGGTACCTAGGGGTTTAAGGGCTTATTATATGGGCTAAATACAACTGCGATTCCTGGAAAAGTGAGTTAAGATTTTTCTTTCTTTCCCTTTCAATTTCTTTCTTTGCTAGAGGACTAGCAAAAGTTTAGGTGTGGGAGTATTTGACAATCACATTTTTATTACATTTTAATACCCTCATTATCTATCTTATTTAAATAAATGTGTCACTAATAATATGCTTTATCTTAATTTGCAGGTTAATAAAGAATTAATGAATAAGAGCTAAAAAACTCAAATTTCCTCATTTTTAACCTTTGTTGAAGCATGGGATTAAGCCAAGCAATCTACAGATGCTGAAGTAACAAGGATCCAATATAAAAAGAAATCAAGTCAAAATCATGTTCAAGATGATTAGCCACAAAGAAATAGTGATATCTCCAAATTCGGAAGGCAGAATTTAACATATAATATATAAAAATTGCCTATCTTGATGAGACAGACCTATCTGCATTTTCAAAATTATAAAATTACCTATCTTATTTAAATAAATTAGTCAACCGATTATCCAAACGATTGAACGACTAATTGATTTGTAACTAACTTGTTTTGTGGCTAAGATTTAATCCTTACAGCCCAAGTAAAATTCAATGGTTCTTATTACTTACTGTATGCTATAGATAGGGGTAGAGGGTGAGGGGTTTGAGTGTGAAAAATTTTAAAAAACTCTATTTGAAGAGGAGGGTTACTCTTAATTGAGAAGACCTTTCAAAATTGTAACTTTGTTGCAATTAAAAAGAAGAATTTTTTGCCACTTCATAGTTTTCTTTTCTTCTCTTTATTTGTTGATGAAGATGAATATGAAGATTTACCTTCAAGAGACTAGAACCCTCTTGTAATGTAAGTTTTCTCTTTCATCGTTTAAATTCTTGTTTTAGTTATTCATTTTGTAGTATTTTCTTTTCTTTTTATTTTTGGTAGATTAGATTTACTTAGATATCTTGTAGAGTAGATTTACTTTTATGTTCTCTATTTTTTATTGTTTTCTTGCATTTTTATTTGGTAGTTTAGGTTTATTTTCTTGTATTTCTATTTTCCTCGTCTAGATTTATCTTTATGTTCATAATATAGATCTCTATTTCTTTGTTTTTATTTTTCACTTCGTTGTTAGCTTTTATTTTCATTCTCTTCCTTTTATTCTCTCTACTTTAGATTTTATTTCTTTATCTCTTTATTTTCTATGATGTGGAACTAGATCTTGTTGGAATTCTAGAATTGTATGAAACTAGCTTGATTTCTTTTATGATTTGTGAATTACTCTCTTGTGCTTAAAATGATCTTGTTTAGGATAATCAACCAGAGAACTAATTGGTAGAAGAAAATTTTAATAATCTATACTTATTTTGAATGGTTTGATAGGTTATACTTATGAATTTTAGAATTAATATCTAGTTGTTATTCTTTTCATGAATGTTAATTTTACTTGGATAATAATTTGATAGGTTATGCTTTCCTTAAGTGGTTTTATAGTATATACTTAATAAATCTAAAGTAAAATGTGTTAAAAAGAGAATAGTTCATAAATTCTAAATAAAATTAGTTAGTGGATTCAATTCTAGATTACTCATATCTCTAATTGAATCCTCCATCTTTCACTTTCTAAATTTTCCTCTTTATTCTTGATTTTTATTTATTTGTTTCTTTTTCCTCTCATTTCTTCTTTCCTCTTAATCTAGTTTTGTTTTTATTTGCATATAATCACACTCACTCCATTGATCTCTCCACTATCCACATTTATCACTCCTAATTGTCACACACACAACTTATGAACTAATTTTGATATTTTCCTACAACACCTTTCTCGAGGGATCAATAACTTTTATACTATTACTTGATAGGTGTGCCCTTGCAGCTTAGGTTTTATTTATATATCCTACCAAGTTGTCGAGAAGAAGAATTGGGCTCAACAAGAGATGGCTAGAGCCATGTTAAATGAGTATAAATTGTATAAGTACTTTTGGGCTGAGGTAGTTAATACAGTATGCTATGTGAGTAATAGAGCTTATCTTCGACCTATGCTAAATAAGACGCCTTATGAACTTTATTATCAAAATACCCCAAATATTTCATATCTTTGTTTTTTTTTTGTTATAAGTGTTATTTGTTAAACAAGAAAGACCAATTAGGAAAATTTCATTCTAAAGTTGATGAGTGTATGTTTTTGGATTATTCCTCTTATAGTAAAGCTTATAGAGTTTTCAACAAGAGAACAAAAATTCTAGAAGAGTTAATCCATGTTAAGTTTGATGAATCTAACAATATGAATGTTATTGATAGGACAGATGATAATGTTGTGATGGACCCAAATCTACATGGAGAACCAGAAAGAACAATGATTGGAGAAGAGAAGGAAACACAAAGCGATACGAAATAGAAAATTGAGGAAGTGAAAGAAGATTCTAAGGATGCATCAAATTCTCAAACATCGCAAGTAATTGAAGGATTGGATTGGAGAAATCATCTAGAAGAGTACTTCCTAAAAGAAATCGTCAACGACTTGCTCATTTGAATGACTATTTTTGCTCAATGGGTACTGTTATGGCCATAACCACTAATGAGTGATTAAAAATAGAGAAGCAGAACATTAATGTGAGTGAGCTCACTCGCTCGTCGTCTCGGAACGACATGAATTCCCATGATCAACCTCACGGGGTGACCCGCGGTCTCCACTCCTCGTGCGACGTATGGGTCGACGCAGGAGACGATGAAAGTAGCCGAACTGGCCGACCATCCGCCCTAGAGATGCTTGGACCATGCAAAAGGCGACGAAGGTTGTCCAACCTATTAACGCTTCACCTCAAAGTCGTCCGACACTGCTCATCCCCCGAGTGACCTCAGGCGTCCGATCGGCTGTCCCCCCTCATCATTTAGCCTCGGGTAGCAGCCTGAACGACAACCTCGGTCGCCCGCTTCTGACCTGGAAGCTCAAGGACGACACGAAAGGCAGTGATAGTCATCTAACCGGTCGACCATTCGCATTGGAGTCGCCTGCTGACTCCCATCCTTCTGAAGACCTAAGGCACCCAACATACAGCCCACTCTCGCTCTTACCCCCGGAGGCAACACAAGGAGCAACTCGGAGCGACCTCTCCAGCCGACTATTTCGTTGGGCGACTCGAGAAGCGATCCTAGTCTGCCACTCAGCCTTGATCCACCCTCTCGTTGCTCGTGGTCCCCATCATAACCGACAGCTATGCAGAGTCTATAATCAACGAAATCCATCACAGTCACATTAAATGCACTGACTCCCCCCTTAACTCCTCCATCCCTCATGATATTTAAGGAACCTCGGACCCATGCTACTGTACGCGCCGCCAATCCCATCTCATTAATGGTGAGCAGACAGTGCTGACTTCAAGCCCTCTGTAGTTTGACACTTGTCGGGCATGCGGCCATGGCAAAGGTGCATCACAGCAGCCAGCATACACAGAAACTGACCCGATCACCTTTCGACACATGGAGGAAAGGGCTGACTTAGCGGCCAGCTTTTGTCATGACCAAAAGGTGAAAATACCCCCCAAACCCTAAGTATAAAAGGCCATCGAACATAGTAAATCAAGTAAGTTTTGTCTCCCCGCAAGATCTCTCAGTGAATTCTTTTTGAGATTTTCTCTCTTCCACCAAGATATTGTACTAACTTGATCGTCGGAGAGACCACCGGAGATCCCAACTCTAACCCTTCCACAGGTATCCATCCTCGTAGGTAGACCCATCAGTGGCAGTGAAAGTCATCGGGCATTAGAAGAGGAGGCGAACCCCACTCTCTAAAAGGCTAACTCCCCATCGAGATTAGTTGACTGTGTGATCGAGTATCAACAGTTTGGCGCCCACCGTGGGGCCTCCTTTCATCTTCTTGCAGATATGCCTGGTCATGACGATCTTTCAAGTTTGGGACGCCTACCACTGGGTTAGGTTACCCAAGCCCAGCTCCAGGAGTCCACTGAGAGGATCACTAAGGCGGTAGAAGCTCAGCTCAAAGCTTTTGCTGACGAGCTTTTCAGCAGCTTCCTGGCAGCACGGCGCAGCCAAATGCCTCCACTGGGGGCCAACCCTCGGCTAGCCGCCATTCCGCTATCCATGGGGGCTGTCTAGGCCCCAGAGCTCCAGTTCTATTACCAGAAACTCCTCATCCAAACAGATCGAGGAGAAGCCACGGACACGCTGTGCAGCCGCTGCAGATGCAGCCCATCCAGCGTGCCGAACTCGGACATCGCACTCTTATCTTCGACGACGTATCCGACGAGAGCCTAGCTCCTAGCCAAATGGTCGAGGACCTTGCTACAGCCACCCCGGCGCGCTACACCGCCCCAGCTACCCTAGCTAGGGCGATTTCCAAGCCCCTGGGCGACTACAATCAGGTATACCAACTAATCGCCGCTCGGCCAAATCTAATTGCAAACTAATTTTTACAGCGGTGTTGTGCGGTCCCTAACCTGGCGAGCAAGTCGAGACAGCTCGACCACTCTAGTCGAGTCGGGAAAATTCCCCGATCGAAGTTAAGCTAAGCTAAACCCGTTCACTGAGTAGAGTCAAGAGCCCCTTCTCGCTAATCCGAACAGCGGAACTCTTCTCGCTAAACCGAGTCAAGGACACCTTCTCATTTAGCCGAGCTAAGAAATACCTCTGGATTAGCCGAGCCAAGGAACTCTTCTCGCTCGGTCTCAACTGGGAATCTTGCTCACTCGAAGAAAGGAACGAAACCCACTTGCTAAGTGTGTCGAGACGACTAACTTCGTTGAGTTGGGCTCCCCACACTTGCTCGCCAAATCCTAGTGGAGTCATCGCAACAACCCACCATCGGCAATGCCGAATGTAAGACCTAGGCCCAATGTAAGCCCTAGGCATCCCAGAATGTCTGGGGAATGTCCCGAGTCTAGGACTACCGGCCTATAAGTCGACAACCCCAGAGCCAGGCATGTCACGAGCCTAGGACTACCGTCCTATAAGTCGATGGCCTAAGGCACCCAACTTACGGGTTGTCCTTGCAGAGTCGTCGCTCCCCCGGGAGCTAGCTCAGGCTTGTTCTTTGCCTCAAAAAAGATATCGGCAACACCAAAAAAGACCTAGACCCAATGTAAGCCCTAGGCACCCGAGAATGTTTGGGGAACGTCGCGAGTCCGAGACTACCGGCCTATAATCGACAACCCCAGAGCCAGGCATGTTGCGAGCCTAGGACTACCGACCTATAAGTCGACAGCCTAAGGCACCCGACGTACGGGTCACCCTTGCGGAGTCATTGCTCCCCTGGGAGCCGGCTCAGGCTTGCTCTTTGCCTCAAAATAGAGATCGGCAATGCTGAAAAAGACCTAGGCCCAATGTAAGCCCTAGGCACCCCAGAATGTTTGGGGAACGTCGCGAGTCTGGAACTACTGGCCTATAAGTCGACAACCCCAGAGCCAGGCATGTCGCGAGCCCGAGACTACCGGCCTATAAGTCGATAGCCTAAGGCACCCGACCCACGGGTCGTCCTTATGGAGTCGTTACTCCCGCACGAGCTGATGCAAGAGCATATCTAATGGGGGAGCAGACGGTCGTCCGAGCCGACGTCAGCAGGTTGATATGATCAAGACGCAGTCCAAGTAAAGTCACATGTGGGCCCCATTTGGGCCTACGACCTGACAAAAGCCGACCTAGTTTTGTTAGCAAGAGCAATTATAAACCCCACGGGGGCCGAGCAAGTAGTGTCCAACTCTCTCAATCGACCGTAACCCTTGTAGCGGTCGGGGTAATCTTGTTCTTTCGGTGATTGCAGACTCATAAAATGCCAAACCCATGTAGATTTATAGTGTATCAATTGTACGTCCCATCGGGGATGACTGGATTTATTATGAATGGGATTATAGTATCTCGTGTACTTAGTCCATCGCGACCCAATGAGGTCGGCGTATTTTTTGGGTCGACCGACCGGGTCAATTATAAGTCAAGATAAAAGAAGATCAAATGAAAATAAAGTTTTTGGTCGCATCTTCCAAAACGAGCTTTTCATTAACAACTCGAGCAAAGTACACTTACAAGCATTTTTGCAAGCTCATTTACAAAAGTCTTCTCGACTGCTACAAGTATGTAAAAGATAAAAATCTAAGTCCTAATTTGCACTCCGGAAGCCGACCTCCTCATCGTCTTCACTGTCGGCCGTCTCGCTGCTCTCTCCGCCTGTTACGACCTCCGATCTTCGCGCTCAAGAGGTCAACCTGCAGAAATTAATGAGAGAGTTCCACGACAGCGTGGAACCCCGGGAGGAAGCATTCCCAAAGTAGCGGAGCGCTACTAAGGGTGTCTAACAGCGCTGCTCCCCCATCTCACACCGATGTGACTTGAAACCCGTGGATTTAAGAGAAGCATACCTTCCTTGGGAACACTCTCTTCCCCTTGACTGCAAATCAGGGTGGTTCTCACCGGCACTTCCGGCTTGGAACTCCCATAAATAATGGCCCGCGGAGGGGGCCTCCACCGTTTCGCCACCATCTCCCAACAAGGTTTGCAAGCGCTTAAAGTTCAAAGCCCTAATACCTTAACTCTCCTTTAGGAAATATGAGGAAAGCTCACCCCTATTTATAGCCAAACCCGCAAATGCTTGGACTCCCCATACTTATCGTGAAAAGTCAAAGCGCGGAACCCAAAGCGCCTCCTCGAGAAGCAAAAACTCGAAGCGCTGCATTGGAACCCTACGAAATGCCTCGTTTTTCCCGCTGAGGCCCCCCAACTAAATCGGGTCTATGTGACAGTTGTATTGGGGCCGTATGCTAACCCCCGTAACAGCATAAGAGGAGAACCGACATAACCCCTACAAGCTTGAGCGCCAACCGAGTGAGGAGTCGACCAGGCTGACCAGACTGCTAGAGTCGGCAGTCCCACCACTCCGTCATACCAAACACGACCCTTATCCCACTTCTTAGATAGCGGTTACCCCCAAAGTCGAGGTCGTAGTCGCTGTAGAAGGAAGTAAGAGAACAAAAAACAAGCAAGCTCGACCGGGAACGCTAAAACCCCTTCATTCTTTTCATTCATAAACAAACTATAGTACAAGTGTACAACGGCCGTGTCAGCCACACCAAAAAAAAAGGGGAGAGGGGAGGGAAAACAGGATCTAATCTTGGCCGCCATCACCACCATCTCCTTCCTCATCATCATCATCGCCGTCATCGTCGTCGTCGCCATCCTCGTCGACGTCGCCGTCCTCGTCGACATCGTCGTCCTCGTTGTCCTCTTCCTCCTCATCCTCCCCACCACCGACATCGAGTCGTACGCCGGCTCCTCTTCGCTCTAAGTCCTCGAGGAGGGATAGAGAGCTTTGAACACGTGGTGGGTAGGCGAAAGAGGAAGACGAGATAGTGTCTGGAGGTATCTGGGCCTTCAGAAAGTCGAAACTGGCCTTGACGGCCATCGACAACTCAATCTAACCAATAGCCCCCTGTCTGTACTCCTCAACCACCTCTCGTTTCCCCTCCTCAGACGACATGTGTGCGAGTCGAGCCTTCGTTGAGTCGAGGTCGGCAAGGACGGTCTCATGAACGGACTTTGACTTCTCCAGCTCACCCTCCAAACATTGGAGGGTGAGCCATTCGGACTCAAGTGCCTTTTTAGCCGCCTCCTTTTCTAACTCCGCAGCCTTGAGCTACTCCTCCAGCTGCATGCATTGCAACCTCCAGTCGACCGCCTCTCGCTCAGCGCCTTCGGCCTTCTTCTTGAGTTGGATGGCCTCCCCCTTGAATTTGTCGAGGGCCGCCAACTGCTTATCATGGTGAGTTTGGAGACTCACAATTGTGGACTGCTTTGCCTCCAACTCGGCACGCCACTTGGCGTCGACCCCCTCCTTCTCGTCCTCCAACGTCGCCACCCTCTTCTCAAGCTTGGCTCGGCCCGCCAGCTCCTCAACGAGCCTAGACAACAAGTTATGAACAACACTCACCAAGTCATTTAAGCGGCTATATAGCTCCTCCGCAACCAAAACCCCCCGAGTCTGGTAACTCTGGAGGGCTAACCTCAAACCGACCATGGGCATTTCCTCAAGAAGCTCCATATCCTTCGGCAGAGCGAACTATCCAGCAGCAACGACCTACGCCCATCCCGACGAGAATACAGAATCTTCTTTGTGGAGGAAGTGGTCGGGCGAGAACTTGTCCGCCGGAAGAGGTTCCTCCCTAATCGAGTACCCTGTGTCCAGCTGGCCGATGAGCAGGGCACGGGCTTCTCTCCAGTGGGAATAGCCAGTCTCCCCAATCTTGTGGCAGAAGGGGACGTTGATCCCCAAGCTCTTGAGTCGACCCAAGAGGGGCGACCTCAAAGATGAGCTGCTCGGAACCACCGGCTCTTTCCCCGCCCTCCTGCCCGTCTCGATGGGAGTGACCCCTACAACTTGGCCCTTAGAACTGCCCATCTCGGCCAGGGTGACTTCCTGATCGATCGGCGTGGGGGCTTCATCCGCGCTTGGAGACGACTCCACAGCGACGACCTCCTCAAACGTCGCAAGCACTGCTTCGGGAGCGGCCTCCGCTCAATCTAGAGCCAACCTCTCCACCGAGGTCGTCCTCTCGGCAACTATCGGTTCTTTGGTCACCGCTTCAGGGACCGGCGCCCTCACTTTGCTTTCTTCATCTTCTTCTTCGGCTTCTCGGTCGAAGTGGCCGACGGCTATTCACACGGAAAAAAGTTGTAGACGTTTCCATTGAATCTGCAATTGAACTCGTAACAAATTTATTTTTTACAATGATATTCAAGCAAGAATTCACCTTTTTATAAGGCTTTACAATGAAAAAATTAAATTACAAAAAATACAACTTTAATTCCAATATGAACAAACGCGGGGCCCATTTATCGGACCCTCGCTTGCGTGGGAATCTTAGCCTGTGACGGGGACTCTATTCTATCTGTGGACCACCGCACAATCCCGATCTTTAATCAAAGATCCAGATGCTTAGTTTGCGGATCTAAGGTGTTTATTTCACGAAGGAAATAAATGCCTGACGAGTATCAGCTCACGAAGGAGATGATCGCCGTAGCGGGTGAGATCTACTAGGAGAAATCACACGCTTGCCCTGAGCCTAAGACGCAGCTTAGACTTGAGGGTTTCCCTG
>JBAKGM010000139.1:24015947-24027770 GCA_037177215.1 Asparagus racemosus
AGACATCCACCTCTCCAATATCTCTGCCTGACGCATTTCAAAGTATTGTCGTTGAACTGAATTGAGTGTTGAGAGATTCATCTTCATGATATTGTCATCTTGTTTCTTCTATTTCATTTCCATTTTTTGATTTGTGGTTTGCTTCATCCAGGCGAAAGCCTCTCCCATGATGGACTTAGAAGATTCAGAGTTTTCCACCTTTTGTTTCCTCTTGAGCATTGTTGCTTTCCTCCCATCAGGCCTTGCTATAACATAATCCGAGTTAGTGTTCAACTCGATGGGGGTCGCTGGCATGGAATTGTTTGGTGAGGAATTAGAGTTTGTGGTTCTTCTCGGCTATGATTGAATCTTATTATAAGTTTCCATTTGTTAGATCCACTTTTGATGATGACGCAACTCAACCCAGCAATGGTCAAACATGAATGACTTACTATAAAGAGATTGGTATAATTATTTTACTTCTGCAGTCTACACAAGAGTTAAATTTATAATAATTAAACATAATTAAACATATATATTCCTCTCACTACATGCTGTGGTGTTTACATAAAAATATATAAGTTAACTATTACCTGGTCAATAATTCCTGTACTAGATCTTTGTCTTCCTTCAATCTGAGCAACGCACCTGCAGAACTTGTTGACCGACAGTTAAATCGTTGACCAATGATGCATCATTTGGTTTGGTGTGCATCTCATTGAATCGGTGGAGTATTGAATAAAGTAGTCATTAGCTCTGTGCCAAAACTTATCTTTGTGTTGCCCCGTACCTTGGATGGCATCTTGGCTCGTGTTCAGCCAAGCAGACACAAGAAGCTTATCCTCGTGGACAGTCCAACTTTCAGACCACGTGTAAGCCTTCTTCTTCTTTGTGGTCTGTGTTTCTTGCGATGACACTTGTTATGTTGCTGATTGCGAGAACTCGATGGGGTGACCTTCTTCTACGATGTCTGTATAGAATGGTGGGTATAAGGTCGATCCTTCACTGTTAAGATGTTGTGAAAAAAGTTTTGGGAGGGATCCATGAGATTTGTAATTTGATAGGAAAGTATAGAGTTTTTTTATGAGAGAGTTGTGTGGAATGATTTGTGTAGTGAATTGAGAATTTATAGAACATTTTTTACTGTACAACGACTAATTTTTTACTGTTCAACAGCTAATTTTTTTACTGTTAAATGGCTAATTGCTTACTGTACAATGGCTAATTGTTTACTGTTCAACGGCTAATTTCTAAACTCAACGGCTCATTTTTAAACATCCGATGGGGTACTAAATTCTGGGTCTAAGTATAGGGTTTTTTTGCAAAAAATAATTTTTTAATAAATGGGAGCTCCCAAAAAGGGGTGCCACATCAGCTTCTTGCGCTCCTTGGGAGCTTGCTAGACCGCAAGCACATGCTCCCACCGCCACGTGGGCGTTGAGAGCAGGCGGTGGGAGCTTGTTGCCCCTGCTCTTACATGTCCAAGAATAGAAGCAAGGGGTAGCTCTTTGAGCCTTTGAAGGGAAAAAGAAATGGACAAAGATCGAGAGTATCTCATAAAATGTGTAAAAAATATTATTTTATTAACATTTTCAATGATAATTCTTTTTTTCGCCTTTTTGCTTATAAATCCTGCCCCCCACCTCTCCCTTCCCTTTCCCCTTTCCATATTTACCTTAAACCAAAGCTCTATATGCTCTCATACACTAAAAACGTTTACATGCCTTTGAACCCAAGTATGGAAGGGAAGGATTTTGTGTCCTGTATTTGTACTAAGCTCTCTCTCTCTCTCTCTCTCTCAAGTCTTTAAAAGAATCAATTTCCTTTGTCATGGATTCAACATTTCTGGAAAGTGGTGTCACTCTATTATTAACGATTAAAAATTTTTCAACTGTTCTCGATGAGCTTTCATATTTTGAAAAACATTAAACTCACAAATTGATAGCTCTAATAAAAAATTGGCATCATACCCATTATCTTTTTCAGATGGGATTCAAATAGATTTTCATACTATCCTTTTCTCTCCTCCATGCTACTGTATATTACCATCACATGTTGTTGTTATCTCTCAAATCATGCAAGCTTGAAATTGGTGTGGTTAACTGATCTCTCTCCATTGCAATTCTTTAACTGTCTATTTTATTTATATCTAACAGATGTTAATAATGAGTCTAGATGATGTACACAATGCCAACTAGAGAGACCTTCATCTCAATTTTTCTTTAGCTCGATTTTTTTTCTTTCAAGTACAATGTGCTAAAGCTAATCTTTGTATATAGATGGGGACTTGGAGCAAAGCGGTGTCACGTGACACCACTTCTACCTCAAATGAACCTGCTTCGTGTATTACCTCCCTCTTCTCTAAGCTCCACCCTTGCCACTAGCCTCCACCACCTCATCCTTCCCTCTCTTGTATCTCCATCTCCTCCACTCTCACACCATCGTCTTGTTCTTTGTCGACTCCACATCTCATCTCTTGCCTCCAACTTTCATCTAACAATACATTCTTCTTCTCCAACCTCTATGGTTGCCACCTCTCCACCACTGCCATTGTCATCTTTCCACTATCTTCTCCTACTTCACCCCCTCTCATCTCTCATCTTCCTACTCCACTTTGTTTGGTCTCTCATCACTTTCTTTAGTCCCTCCTCCTCTCTTACCTTCACCAACAAACTTCAGAGTGATTCGTGAATATATTTTGAAGCTAGGTTAGAGTATAAAAATATAATCCTCAATCTCATCATAACTTTAAATTTTTAGTGTATTATAAAAGACCTTGTTCATGGTGTCAAAGCAACCCAAGTTAATTACAACTATGATATAAATCAATTTAAATTAACTGAAATTGTTTTCTTACAGTGCGAGTCCAAGTTTTGATTCATAAGAAAATTACTCAACCTACATAGACATATTAAAGTATCTAAATATTACTCTTAAAACTAATCATAACTTTAAAGTTTTGGTTGTAGCAATGACCTTTGATAAAGCAGCATTACCTTGAACCTTAGTACAGACTAAGCTTCTAAGTACACTGTTCTGACAAGTATTCTAATCTAAGAATTAATGATTATCAATATATCATCTAATCAGATACATTGCATCATTTCACAATGACCACTACTCAAAAATGGTGAACTCCATGCTTCATTTTGTATGAGGGAATGAGTGTGAATGGAATGCCAACTCCCACATCTCATTCCTTCATGCTAAACACAATGTGTTTTTAGAAGTTACAAATCTCACTATCACTTCTCATCAATTCCATGTTTATGTGGAAATGACCATCCCAAATAAGATGTTAGAAAATGAGCACTCTCACTTTAAATGGCAAAAAAAATGTAACTTTCAAATATGCTCGTCTTAACTTTAATCTCCAACTACATCCAAACATGATGTTGAAAGAAGCGGGGAGAAATTATACATTAGATCAGTGCTCTGATCTGTAGCTAGTCATGAACTACTCAGATCTCGATGGTGGAGGAAACTACGACGGACGAAACTGTTTCACACTATTGAAGAAAACATAGCTATCTCCAATCAATCTCATAAGCCCATTGCCAATTTGAGTATGTGAATTGGTGTATGAGATATGAAGTCTCCACCCCTATTTATAGGAAGAACTTTAAGCAAGGAATAGGATCATTCAATTAGCTACGAAATCCCTGTAGATAAGGATAATCTCATATCTCACTAACACCCTCGATTCTATCCTAAATCCCATAACAACTACATATCAATTAGTTGTGATATAATAGCCCACTAAAAATGCCAAATCTCAACATACTCCCACTCTACCGAAAAGTAGGCTGCAATACTCTGAATCGATCACAAGGTCCATACAACTACTATGTCATGCAATCATCGAGACAACCTGCAATCAGCGAGCTCTACACTACGAACCTTGTAAAGATCGAGCTTAGATACATCGTGCCCTTTGAGAAAAGAAAAATATAAATAGAGTCTCATATACCCCAGATCAAACTATAAACACATCTTTAGTTCGATTATGTTCTCCCTCTTATGTGATGCATATTCGACTACCGTGAAACTATATGGTAAGGTCTACACTTTCTAAAAAAATGATGCTCCAGATACATACTCATTACCAAGCTAGATGCATTAGTATCTTCCTCTCACACTACTGCTAATTCAATCTAAGAACAGTTGCTTTCCCCATTACGTTCCTTTAGGCCGAATCAATCATGACCACACGTGAGGAGTTAAAGTGGAAACACTGCTCCCAAATCTTCACAACACAGTCAAATGTCACTAAGGGTATAAGTAGAAACAAAATATGCTCTATATGATTTTAGCTTCACATGGTAGCGAACAAGGGATCCATTCACCTACCCAAAATTATTTAACTCACCTAACATACATGGTAAGATCAAGTGTCATGATAGGGTAACTCTCCACTGGAGAGTATATGTTCATCTCTACATCATGCAATTGACCTAATCAGCAAGCTCATTGCACTTAGGCCTATCTGCCTCCCACTCGGCAAGCGTACCATCACACCTAATTGTAGTCCAATCACATTTGGCTTTGCAACGAACCTGGTGACTATTTGTGTGGGTGAGTCAGTCTTTTTAACATGTCTGAATATCTACAATAATTTCACTCATTATTTATTAAAATGACATTCCATAATATTTCATAGCATTCGGAGATAAGTATTGAGAAAAATGAATGTCATAAAAACCAACCATGAAATCATGCGGAATACAAGAAAAATGATCAGGTGTATGTAAGTAAATACAAAGTACATCACCATACACAGACCTAAAGCCCTAACATGAGTTCTGAATAACTCAACAAAGAGAGGCTTCGTCAATGGATCAGCGACCATGTGCTCGGTGGATATGTCCTCCAAGACCACTTCCTCCAAATCGTTCCTTATAAAATTGAGCTTTATATCTATGTGTTTTGTCTTTGCAGGGTATTTGGCATTCTTGGCATGATCTATCGCTATCACAGTATAGTGTAACTAGATTTGACGCATGCGGCATGATCTCAATATCCTATAAGAATCATCGTAACCAGATCGACTCTTGTATTGACATCAAACCAGCAACATAGTCGTCCTCCATTCTACAAAGCGCAACGACCATCAGTTTCTCGCTGCACTAAAAGACAATCCGACCTCTAAGTAAGAAAACATACATTGAAGTTCACTTGCAGTCATCTTAATCACCCACCCAGTTAGCATCTACATATTCTCTGAGTTGTAGATCTGATTGTATATTGCACAATACATAATCTTGTGTACCCTTTAGGTATCGCATTACCCTCTTCATTGATGCCCAGTGTTCAGGTCTAGTATGGGACTAGAACCAACTAAGCAAGCCAGCAGTGAAGGAGATATTGGGGTGAGTACACACCATTGCTTACATCAAGTATCCAATAGCATCCAAAAATGAGACATTTCTCATCTGCTTCTATTCTTTATATTATTTTGGATAATATTGAAGGCTTCATTGATGATTCTTCTAAATAGGAGTGTCAATGACCTTTGGTTTGTGCATCTATAATCGTTCTAAGTTCCGTATGTATGTCTCTTGTGAGAGGCAAATGATCTTTTTAGAACGATCTCTATGGATCTTTACTACGAGTACATAACTCACATCACCCATATCTTTCATATCGAAAGTTGAAAGCCAACCCTTGGTAACATCTATCATCTCCTTATCATTCGAAGCCATCAGTATGTCATCAACATACAAGGTCAGGATTAGAAAGTTGTTCGAGATTGTTTTATATACATGCAGTGATCTTTTCGACCATGATGAACCTAAATTTAAGAATGGCTAGATGAAATCTCAGATACTACTACCTATACAATTGTTTCAGTCCATATATAAACATTTTGAGCTTGAAGACTTTTTGCTCAAGACCTTTAGGTATACTCAAGTTAATCTATTAAGATCTCCTCATGTAGTTCTCCATGGAGAAATGTAGTCTTTATATCCATCTAGACAAGTTCCAAGTCCATGCGAGAACTAATGCTAGAACTGTGCGAATCGAGGTAAACCTCACCATAGGAGAGAAAGTTTCCTCATAGTCTACCCCCTCTCACTGGGTGTATCCTTTCGCCATGAGTTGCATTTTAAACCTATCACTAGAACTATATGACTTTAACTTGACTTGTAGAACCCACTTGTTTCTAATAGCTTTACGCCCAGCTAGAAGGTCCACCTTGTCCCAAACTTGGTTTGTTCTAATGAATTCTATCTCATCTTTCATGGCGTCCATCTATTTCTCTGCATTGGGGCTAGAGAGAGCCTCATGTAAAGACTTTAGATCCACAACATCATGCGGTACCACCGTTCATGCTTTCACCTCAATCTCTAAATGACAAGGAGGGATTGGTTAGCGATTGCTTCGTCTAAGTTCTTGAGATTCCTATGATGGTGGTACACTACCAATTACAGGAATGCTGCTCCCACTATTCCCAGGAAGCATAGGACCTTGGTCCTCATGCTCAATTGAGCTACCTTGTGCACTTTCCTCCAATCTCAAATAATTAAAGTCTTGGCTCATCTCTTCCTTATAGAGAAAATCCTTCTCGAGAAACTCTGCATTTTGTGACTTGATCTCAGGAGTTAATCTAACTTCTTGTGCTCCAATGAATACATTATCCTTCAAATATTTTAAATAGCAAATAAATACGCACTTCTTTCACCTCAAGGCTAACTTTCTATATGGATAGGATGTGGTCTGCACATAAGCCACCAGGCCTCATGGGTGCAAATTGCCCAAGTCAGTTTTTTCGCTGGTCCATAGCTCATAAGGTCTAGAATCAACAGCCTTGCAAAGTACACAATTTAGTACATAGGCTACAGCTAATAGCACATCTCCCCAAAAGGATATGGGTAAATTAGCTTGCGCCATCATGGGCCACCATGTCCAATAATGTTCTATTCCTTCTCTCCGCAACCACATTTATTGTGCAATATAAGGAGTAGTTATTTATCAGACAATCCCTTTCTTTTCACACAGTTCCTTAAACGATTTAGATAGATATTCTCAACGACGAGCAGTTTGTAACACTTCTATGTACTTTTCAAATTGATTCTCAATCTCATTCAAGTAACGCTGGAAGCAACCTAGTGCTTTAGACATGTGGGAGATCCGGTAGAAATGACTATATCATGAATAATCATCTATAAAGGTAATGAAGCAAGGGGATCTAGTCTGAGCCTTCACACTTATGGTTCATAAATATCAGAGTGGATCAGTTGTAATGGTGCAAATGCACATTTAGCGGTTCCAAATAGTTTTCTTCTGGCTTTTCCTACAAGGGAAGGCTCACAAGTGGGCAAGATGACCTTACCAAGTGAACTAAGAAGTCCACATCGAGCTTGGCAGATCGTCTAATCATGCCCTATGTGTCCTAATCTAGCATTCCTTCTCATAGAATCATTCAGAAAACTAGAGATCACAAAAGAGCTTTAAGGTTTGTCCGCAATTGCAGCAAAATTATCCACATCAATAAAATACAAACTGTTTGATTTTTGCCCAACAATATAACAATCATGGCTCGTAATAAAAACATTATTTTGACTCATCTACCTAAGGCACCAACACCCTTTAAAATGACGTCATAACTAATATGAAATAGCCTAGACACTGAGAGAAGATTGTAGACGGTCAAAATGTATTTTTACCTAGGCCGATAATTAACTTGGACTTAAGAAGTGAACGCCCATGGGCTAAACACTTCGAATGGGCCTAAAACCAAGCCCATAATAGATTATAGCATAGGTCACCTGACGACCAAAGCTAACCCCACCAAAGATCGGATTTTATGTTAAATTCGAGTTCACAAGCGAAGCTAACCAATTAAAGAGTTCCGTTCACAATAGTAAAGTGGACTAAGTCTTCCACTTTCGTAGGAGGCGCCCCCATGTTCGAGCGACCCTCATCTACAACTGCAGCGACCCTCGCCTACAATTGCAGTGACCCTCACCTTCGACTATAGTGAACTTTACCTATGCCTTCTGTGAACTTTGCCAGAAGCACGAAGTTTACCCAAATAGCAGTTTTAGAGCTATTTTTAGGGGATAACTACTCCCACTATCTCCTATTTTAGTGCCCACTAACTCACATTCTAAAAAGGTCATTAACTCTCTCTTTTAGCCTATAAAAGGAGAGGAGATCATTCGTTCAAGATACGCACACATATAGACGAAAACATACGGGCGGAGAGAGCTAAGTGACACTTACGCAAAGGAGTTTCACAAAAAGAAGGCTGAGCTACCTTCCAAGTGATTCAACTCTCGTCAACAGCAAAAGATTTGAAAGTCTTGATTCAGTTCATCAATGGAATACAAGATCAACGCTCCACCGGCACACAGAAAAGAACTCCCAGGAAAAGAACAAATATTTCTTTGTTTAATTGTTGTCTCTCAATTGTAATCTATGTTAATTACAATCTAAAAAGACCCGAAACAGGATGGCGACTCCACTAGGGACTTCTTTCTCTTCTGATGAAAAGATGTGTCTCAAACTGACATTCAAACCCTCGAGTCTTTTGCTAAAATATTGGTCATTGAATTTGACCAAGCTAAGTTCAAGGAATCTATTTCCAAGAACGAAATTTCGTTGACTGCACACAGTTGTCGTAGAATTTACCGTAGATCGAATATTCGGTCCAATACGACTCCCGCGCATGTGAAAACTACCCTCGCTGAGGAAGGTTTGCGCTTAGCTGAAAGCCGAACGAACTTCACCAAAGGTGAAGGAAGCCTGACTCTCGCCCCGAGCGAAGATCAAGATGTTAACACATCTGATCCTGGGATTTGGCCTCTTATGACTCCCGCACCGAGCGGAGATCAAGATGTTGACACATTTGATCTTGGACTCAACTCATCAACTCCTCTAGGAGTTCGATTCAAAACATCTTGCGATGTTCACAATGCTTCCTCGTTAGAAGCTAAGAATGGGGGTAACTCCTCATCAAAATTCCCCTAGAGGAATAAAATTCCCACTAGCCAAGTATTTGGCCAATGTCGCTGTAAGTGACGTTCATGTTCAACCAAAGCCAGTGAGGATGGCACTAATGTTGATCTTTGGGAATTTATAACCGTGAAGAGAGCTCGCAAATGTCAGCATTGTGCGGCCCTTAGGGAAGTAGTCTCAGTAGTCCAAAAAGGCTGCTAATGCAAACAGTCTGTTTTCAACCGTCTCGGCCCAGTTCTTGAGCCTTCAAAGGCTCGAACTAAGTAATGACCACGTGCCCGATGAAGAATCTTCACTGTCAACATGACAAATGTAACTTCTAAAGATGATGAGGAGAACTCAAATAGCTCTCTTGATGCAACATATTCTCTTGGAATTGGGTCCATATTTCTAGAAGATGAGGGGGTGCTTCACAACACCAGATTAAGGAAAAAGGCGGCGATTCCATTCAACTACTCTTCATTACAATCACTGCAGTCCTCAAATCAACCCATCACCAGTGACGCCAACTTAGCCATAGCATCAAATTCAACCCCTAGTTCAAGTCAAGGCAAAAGATGGGAGGCAAATGCAACAGACTGAGATGATCTTCTAGCTCAAATGGCAATGTAGAAAAAAGAATCCGATGATCGGATTGAACATTTGGAAAGAATGTTTGAGCAACTCTTGGCAAACCCACGCCCACAAGCGAGCTCCTCAAAAGGGAAAAAGAGTAATTGGTGAAAACCCTAATGAAGAAGATCAGGAACGTCAGAGTGAGACAGATTTCGAATAGGCGGGGTCAGAGCAGACGATGCTCACTAAACCAAGCAAGGAGACGAATGCCTTGGAGGACATCCAAAAACAACTCAACGCCCTTTCTTAATAGACAAGGCTTAAGAAAGTCGAGATTATTCGTCCATATCCCATGGAATGGGATATGGTTCCTTATCTGATAAAGTTCAAGCCACCTACATTGCATGCATTTGATGGTAAAGGATCTCCAAATTAGCACATCTACCTCTTCCACCAACAAATGGGGAATGTAGTGGGTAACGACGCCATCAAAGCACGTCTCTTTATTGGCACTCTTCAAGGGGTAGCCTTCGATTGGTTCCAAAAGCTGCCCGAAAGATCTATCATATCCTATGTAGATTTGGAATCCAAGTTTCTTTTGCAGTTTCACGAAGAACAAACTGATATCACCATGGCCAAACTCCTTTCTGAGAAACAAAGCGGGAATGAGACGGTCCGAGAATACATCAAACGATACCGCCACTTGACATTACGATGTCGAGATATGCCCCTACCAATGTTGTTACAAACTTGCCGGCACAACATTCTGGCAAAGGTTGAAGCTCACATAGGCGTAGTTACTACCCATACCTAGAAAGACTTGATGGAACAAGTTGAGATAGCTGAAAAGTAATCAAAACGTTTTAACAAGTTTGAGCCCCGCTCCAATTTCAAAGGTAACAAGGGTAAGCAAGTGTAGACATCACAACTAAAACCCAAGGAAATTTTCGCAGTAGGGGTCTAGAATTCGAACAACGACTCACAAAGAGAGTTAAAGAAAAGTTTCTAGTGCACTTATTCATTCAAGGATGAACATACAGTCGCTATTTTCCATGTCCTCAATAAAGGGAATCATCTGAAGCTCCTGGAAGCTCGACACCCCAAAGAAATTGGAAAGACTAGCGATCCCAATTAGTGTCTCTATCATAGAATGGTGGGACATCCGATAAAGAATTGTTATATCCTCAAGGATAAAATTCAAATGTTCATCGAATCTAGAATTCAAAATTCAAACGTTCATCAAATCTAGAATTCTTAAGCTCAAACCCGAGCAGAAGAAAATCGTTGCAAACATGGTGACCCCTCAATTTGGTTCTTTGCCAGATACCCGAGCTCAAAATGGCATTGTCCCCATTCTCACTATAAGGATAGAGATAATCAACCATGATTGCTCGAACCAATAGGACCAAGGCTTGATCCCTCTCACCACTAAAAGGGGGAAATCATGTGGGTACATCTGGATCTCGTTCAAGATGAAGATTGGACTTGCCCAAAGTCCAAACCTAAAATGAAGACTTACCATACAATCTCCGAGATCATGGAAGAAAAAAAATCCATGCACGTCACCTCGCTTACTGACTCAGAAGGAGAGAAAGTGGCTTTAACAGGGACAAGAACTGGCAAGGATTACTTAAGAGATTACAAACAGCCAGGAACATCTAAGTAACCCGAGCTGGCCAAATAAAAGAAGGCTCGATTTGATAAGGCCTTGAAGCATCCTCTAAAAGATCCCAAGGCCCCGTTCAGATACGACATCATCACCCAACTCTCCAACATCCCAGCTTGCATCACCTTGCATGAACTTTTATGTTTGTTGAAGGATATGAGGGAAGCTTTGAGGGAAGCCTTAGATGATAATGAAGCATTTCTCACTCACATAACTAAACTTCATCACAACGAAGGTCCCGAGCAATGCTATCAATACCAGAAGCAAACGTCTTGCATCACCTCCACCGTGGAGGACACGCTTGTTAAGGACCATCATCAAAATTGACCCCTTTACTACACTGGGTATATAGGGTCAACAAAGGTCGAAAGGATCCATATCGATCCAAGCTCTGCAGTGAGCATTATCCCGCGGAGGCTCTTGAGCTTTTTAGGGATTCCCTCCCATAACTTATCAAGGACCAGTGCCACTATCCTTGCCTTCAACTCCAACAGTAGCCGCTCCCTTGAAAAAATTCGACTCAATTGCCAACTGGGGGATTTAAAGATAGAAGTAACCTGCTACGTCATCGATGTTGAGACATCTTACAACCTTTTGCTTGGATGACCTTGGATCCACTCTAACATGATCATCCCCTCAACTCTTCATCAATGCTTTAAATA
>JBAKGM010000139.1:24027870-24044823 GCA_037177215.1 Asparagus racemosus
TTCCATAAATCTAGAGTGAACCAAACACATGAAAACTCAATTATAGGAAAACTTTTATTTACAAAATTACCATTTTCCAAAAACTTTTCCCAAAAGTGGTGAACCAAACACCCCCTTAGCAGAAACAGTGCTCCGTGACAGCAAGAGTTAGGAACATAAAAGGTTGTATCGATCTTACTAAATTTTGTAGATTTCATATTTGTAATGATTTATCCTCGGTACCTGAATTTTGAGTTTGGTTCCCTTTTCAGGTTGGCATAATGGAGTTTAGGTTTTCGGAGTTGTGGGTGCAAAATTATATCAAATTCGGGTGAGGGATATAACTAGTGCTTTCCTAGACTAAAAGATTCAGGGGCCTGTTCCATTATCGGAAATTGCAGCTACAACTACAGTGTCAGCATTTTTTTTGTTGCGACTACAGGTGCTAAAAAGTGGGTCACGTTGCAAACATGACTTATGGTTGATCAGGCTGTGAGCTCTTTTTACAAAATAACTTCTTTGTCGCAGTTACAGTCGCAAAAGACTGCAGTTGTATTGAAATAAACTAGGAAAATTTTCAAAATAGACCCTATTAGTAATTTATTTTTACAAAATGACCCATTTGAGATTTAGTTTCCATTTTCAACCCAGTTTCAGCCACGTGGCTAAAACTGGGTCGAAAATGGCAAATAAAGTTCAAAAACTTCATGGGATTTAAAATCCCGTGAAGTTTAGTGCTTGATTAACCACACTAATAAAACAAATACACAAAGCCATGAGAAAATACACCTAAACTTCACAAGATTTCAAATCCCGTGAAGTTTGGACACAACTTCACGGGATTTGAAATCCCGTGAAGTTACATGCTCGAATTGAGCTCTCTGTGAAGTTGGCCTGCAACTTCACAGAATTTCAAATCTCGTGAAGCTCCACGCTCATGTACAAACATGCACACACAGTGCATGTTCCGCCTAATCCAAAACATGTTGCATATAATAAATTTTCCGCTGCATTCACAAGAATATACATGAAAATCCAACCATAAACATCAAATTTGCTGTATATATATATTGAATTACGACAATATACATGAAAATTCAACCATAAATCACAACAATACACATGAAAATCACTTATATAAGCAAAAATCGATCCACACAAGCAACGATTTTGAGCAATCTAACCATATATATTCTTGAGATTCAGAATCACAATGTAAATTTCACATACATTCTAAAAGTCCTCCCCTCCTTCCTCTCCCTCTCTTACCCCTTCCCTTCAATCTTCCCCCTATCCCCGTCCTCGCTGTCCATGCTCATGAGCCTTGATGATATGAGTATCTGGTTGTGTATGAGGCTGAGAAGTACCAGCTCTGTCATCATGCACCGCACTATGAAAAGTGTTGGCTCCATCATCATGCGCCGCTCTTTGAATGGTCCTATGTCTTTGCGCATACACTTTACCAAATCGGCATGACATGTCCTCACATCCTTCAAACTCGTCGACATGATTCTTATGGAACACATTTGCTATTCTTTGTCTGATCCTATTGAAGATCTCTAACACCGTTGGATCCTGAATCTCATCAATATGGTCATTTATATCAGCCTCAATCTCATCAAAAGCATGGATCCGCAATTTAATCAATATATATTCAGTTTAGCAAATAATATTATTACAAAAAAAAGAATTGTCATTTTAATTTAGTTTAAAAAATTACATAATCCCTCTTGATCATAGCAGTAGAGATGTAACTATCTGTCGGTGGGCATGGTACGCATCCAGCTGCTGAGTGTGGGTCGCGTCCTATCTATCTACATGTGATATTCTAATACCAATGCAAATACACAGTATAACTAACCGCTGGATTTCTCTTGTTCTGTATGAGATTCCACCTATTATTCCACCATGTAGTCCACACGGAATATCGCCCAGTCCGTATAATGCAATGTCATTTGTCGCCTACGATCAATTTGCTCAACAGGATCTGGCACATCGATGAGAAAGATGAAATTGTCCTAGCACACAATCTGGGACATGCACCTCCACAATCTCCGAACATATCAATGGGACTTTGGCTCTCCACAAAGCTGCGCTATCTCTACAAATAGGTGCAAGTGTATAGATATCGAGATCTGGCAGAGAATAGGACATCCACTTGAACTGAAATTTAAGAAAACTTGTATTAGCATCTACAGAAAAATTAAAATATAAATAATGAATTAAGTTTTATATTTACCTGTTGGTGTTGGAGGTCGTCAAGCTCATTTCTGTAAAACACTATATGTCCAGTCAGAATTCTATATTTTTTGAGTGCCTCACATTATACCTATTTAGCATCAAGAATATATGAGAACGAATTCAATATGAATAAAATTAAGTGATAAAAATAATTTTAAATTCACACATAATTATACCTACATTCCAAAGGAAACTGACCCTATAGATCGCGGTGCATCTACAAAGTAGGTCATCCAATATGAATGCGTTCCCACGACCAAACCTGTAGCAATGTCATGCACCCTTTGAAATCTTTATTCTGCATCAAGGAGACCTTGCCTAGTTCTCTTTACAAGTATGCCAAGGCCATACTACCCCATGATAGAGTGTCGCACACCTCAAAATCCTCAAGTAGTGCCAGCCATCGTGCATGTACAAGATTCTTGCTCGCATCAAGAAATAACATACACCCTATCATGTGCAATATGTAAGCACGAGCATAATACTGAATCGTCACATACATGGCATCAATGAGTATATCTCCCATAAATCTCGAAGGAAGCCATGATAGCTTCATCTCACCGCTCCTCAAATCGAGAACCAGCCAAAGAAGCCTCTCACATACTTCAGCCATATTATGATCATCCGTGCCCGTAACAATAGGGCCATCAATCCAGAGTCTAAGTATGACGGCTACATCCTGAAGTGTAATGGTACACTCCCCTATATGCATATGAAAGGTGTTGGTCTCTGGCCTCTACATCTCAATCAGAGCACCGATAAGGGCCCAGTCAAGCCTAATCCATCTCACTGATGAACACTATTAAAAACTAGCCTGAGCTACCAACTATAATACTCGATGATCCTCCATCTCCCAGCCCGAATGACTCAGGAATGGTCCACTATGTTGATTTCTGCTACGGGTTGCACATTAATCAAAATTGAGAAAATCTTTTAGAATATAAAAATTGAAACAAGCACAATAATAAGAAATATATACATAATTATCTTACTTGTCCTAAGCCAATCTTGTGGGAACGATGCTCTGTTTGAAGGTATAATACGTCAGGCTACATCAGTCCCGGATCCTTAGTGTTTATCTCTGCAATTAAAATACAATACATTAGATTTTTCAGTTGAATGACTTAATCATATGTATTCAATATTCAATATTAAGTAAAGAATATAGAGCATAGAAAAAGAAAAATAAAAATAAAACATGCACAACGATAGTCACATATTCAAGATTAAAAATAAAAATATAAAGAGATCACTACATAGAAATCTCATTCAAGATTAAAAATAAAAGGTTATATATTACAAAAACCATAGCCACATATTCCATACAATCAAGCCTCAAATAATCAACTCCTACGTCTAGTTGGAGAACTGTTTTTGTTGTGACCTGGTTGATTGCACATACTACACTTATTTTTCCTCCTAACTTATTCTCGTCATTCATCCATAATATTTCTAATTCATACGGAACGAGGTCGTCCAGCTGATCTCTTATACACAGGAGGAAATATCTGTGGCCCGCCTTGTGGCCAATGTCGACTATCGTATGGTGGATAAAAACACTCTTTGTATGTTTGTTGGTAGTTATAAGTTGAATACTAATTTGTGGCGAATGTCTAATGTGATAGCCTCCAGTGAACTCCGGAGCTTTTCAGCCCTGAAGGAGGTCGGCAGCAGTGGAAGAGGAGACAGTCGGCAGTGGCGGCGACATTGGGAGCCAATCTAGGATTCGGTACTGTGCGGAGGAGAGAAAGAGAGAGAACGAGAGAGATAGAGAGAACGGGAGGGGGGAGAGAGAGAGAGAGAGAGAAAGAGAGAGAGAGAGAGCAGGTTCACGTGAGGGAGAGAGATATAATGAGAGTTGGAAGTGGGGACTACAGACTTCACGGGATTTAAAATCCCGTGAAGTTGCAGGCCAACTCTATAGAGAGCTCAATTTGAGCTCTCTGTAGCCTGCAACTTCACGGGATTTCAAATCCTGTGAAGTTGCAGGCTCATTTTGACCGAGAGCTCAATTTGAGCTCTCACCCCCCTGTAACTTCACAGGATTTCAAATCCCGTGAAGTTACGCCCAAACTTCACGGGATTTATTTTCTCATGTCTTCATGTATTTTTCATTAGTGTGGTTAATCAGGCACTAAACTTTACAGAATTTTAAATTCCATGAAGTTTTTAAACTTTATTTTCAATTTTTGACTCAGTTTCAGCCACGTGGCTGAAACTGGGTCGAAAATGGCAATTAAATCTCAAAGGGGTCATTATTTAAAAATAAATTACTAATAGGGTTTATTTTAAAAATTTGTCTAATAAACTACTGCAACCTTAACTCCTTTTTGTGTAAATTGCAATTGGAGTCGCAATTTCCATAAACAAAACTTTTATGGGTCCCTCCTTATTTGGAATGTTTTGTATGGGTGGTGTAGCCCATGTGAAAAGAATTCAAAAAGGGAGAGCTATGTATATATGGAAGCCCACCTTAATTTAAGAAGGGATGTTGGTTTCATATTAGAAGTAAAAGGCTATCAATAGATTTCAGTTCTTCGGTTGGAAGCAGAATAAGCAGAGCAACTCAAGTCACAGAGAACTTGTGAGTGAGTGAGAGAAAAGAGAGAGAGTAAAAAAAAAGAGTTAAGTCTTTTGTGTTCCTTCTCCAGTGTAAAAGAAGTCCTCTTTTCTATTCTGTTTGTTATTGGTGTACCTCTAGCCAATTGTCTAGAGAGAAAATTTGTTTACCCATTATTTTTATAGTGAAAGATTTTTCTAGAGTAGGTCTCGTGATTTTTATCTTCAGTTGAAGGATTTTCCACACTAAAAAAGTAGTGTCCTGCTAAATATTTCTTTTAATCATTTTATTATTATTTACATTATTAATATATTTTATCTATAGAGAAAGGTGAAAGAGTCAATTAATCAACCACGTTTTTCCCAACAACTGGTATCAGAGCCTGGTAAAGCTATCCCCTTTGTATAAGATAAAATAGAGAACATTAGTGCAAATAGTACCATGATCAGGCTCAACAATTATAATTAGCTGATTTGAAAGCCCAAGATGGAGGATATCCTTTTCTGTAAGGATTTGTATGATCCGATTGAAGGCGAGGAGACAAAACCAGCAACTAAGTCTGATGTAGACTGGAAGAAAGATAATAGAAAGACCATTAAAATTATTAAACAACAGGTAGACGATAGTGTGCTTCATCATATTTCTAATGAAACTAATGCATACTCATTGTGGAAAAAACTCGAGTCTTTGTTTCAGCCGAAAATAGCTACGAACAAGTCGTTCTTGATAATAATAAAAAAACCTTGCAAATTTGAAGTATGAAGATGGTAGTCCCATTGCAGAGCACTTTAACAAGTTCCAAAGCATCATGAATCAGCTAGCACCGATGAAAGTCACTTTTCATGATGAAGTACAATCATTACTCTTGTTGGGGTCATTGCTTGACAACTAGGATACCCTTGTGATAAGCATAAGTATGCTCTGAACGACGTCACTTCGATGAGTACTGTTACTGCAAGCATGCTCAATGAAGAAACCAAAAGAAAGGCATCAGGCTCAGAACATGCACAAGCCCTCATCACGGAAGATAGAGAAAGATGCAAGAGCAAAGCACCGTCGACTTTCCGTAGGAATTCTAGAAACAAATCAAAATCTAGAGGACCTACAGTAAAATGCTACCATTACCACATCAGAAGAAGCTATACACAGTTAAAGAAGGAGCAGAGCAAAAAGGAGGCAACAACCAAAACGACGACATCAGCACAACCACCATTGTAGATGGTGAAGTGGTTCTTCTCACTCTTGGAGAAGAATGCTTGCACATTGGAGATGATGATGCTGACTGGGCGGTCGACACAATAGCTTCATACTATGCAACACCCAAAAGGGAGTTCTTCACATCTTACAAAGCTGACGACTTTGACGTCATGAAGATGGGAAACACCAGTCAAACAACTATTATCAGAATTGGTGACATTCATCTACAAACAGATGTTGGATGCGCGATGACCTTGAAGGACATGCGGCACATTCCTGATTTACGCCTCAATCTCATATTTGGGCTTGCTTTGGACTGGCTTGGCTCTGAAAACTACTTTGGCATGGATAATGGAAATTCATCAAAGGATCTTTGGTAGTTGCTAAAGGGAAAGCATCCGACACACTATACCGAACTCAAGCAAAGGTGTGCATTGATAGCCTAAACATGATGGAGGATAACTCTTCTCCAGATCTCTAGCACAAAATGTTGGGTCACATGAGCGAGAACAGATTTTGGCAAGGAAGGGACTAATTTCCTTGGGCAAATGTATTACTCTATACCCATGTGATAATTATTTATTTGGCAAGCAACATCAAGTTTCATTCAATAAATCTTCCCACAAAAAATCTAACATGTTAGATTTAGTTTACTTTGACGTTTGTGATCCCATCAAAGAGAAGTCTCTTGGTAGCAATAAGTATTTTATCACATTTATTGATGACGCATCCAGGAAATTATGGGTGGGTAACCTATAAACAAAAGTCCAGGTGTTCGAATGTTTTAGAAGTTTCATGCTATGGTGGATAGAGAGATCAAAAAGCTTTTAAAGTGTCTCCGCACAAACAATGGAAGTGAGCACACATCTAAGAAGTTCAAAGGCTATTGCTCAAGATATGGTATACGATATGAAAAAACTATACTAGGTACTCCTTAGCACAACGGTGTGGCTAAGAGATGAATCACACCATCATGGAGAGAGTTTGAAGCATGCTAAAGATGGCAAAACTTCCTAAGGAATTCTAGGGAGAAGCAGTTTGCGTGGCATGCAACTTGATCAACCGATCTCCATTAGCTCTTTTATCATTCGATATTCTAGAGAGAGTATGAAGAAAGAAAAATATCTCTTACTCCCATCTGAAGGTGTTTGGGTGCAAAGCTTTTGCACATGTTCCAAAGGAGCAGAGATCGAAGCTTGATGACAAAGCGATTCCATGCATCTTTATTGGCTATGGAGATGAAGAATTCAGATACAGATTATGGGAATCCTATAAATAAGAGAGTTATTAGAAACAGAGATGTGGTCTTTCATGAAAACTAAACAATCAACAAGAAGTCAGATGGTGAGGTTGATGGAGATTCCAGTCCCACGATAGTTCCTTTCCCACTAGAGGATGTTATGACAGGGGGAGATGCACATGATCACGTGCAAGATATGCCAAAGATGGTCAACACTAATGAGGGGGAGCCCGAGTGTTTTTAGGAGGCCCAATCTCATAAAGACAAAGACCGTTTGATACAAGCAATGCAAGAAGACTGTACTCCTTGCATAAGAACGATTCCTATGAGTTGGTGAGATTTCCTTAGGGTAAAAGAGCTCTGCGGAATAAGTGGGTCTTCAAACTGAAGAAAGACGGAGAAAAGACGCTGAAGTACAAAGCACAGTTGGTCGTCAAAGGTTTTCAATAGAAGAAAGGAGTTAATTTTGACGAGATTTTCTCTCTAGTTGTGAAGATGACGTGTATTAGGACAGGTCTTGGTCTTGCAGCGAGCCAAGATCTCGAGTTAGAGCAACTCGATGTGAAGACTGTATTCCTCCATGGTTATTTAGATGAGGAGATTTACATGGTTTAGCCAGAGGGATTCAAAGTAAAAGGCAAGAAGGATATGGTCTACAAGCTGAAGAAGAGTCTTTACGGGCTCAAACAGGCACCACGACAATGGTACAAGAAGTTTGACTCATTTATGGTGGGTCCTGGGTACACGTGTACAATTGTAGATTCATGTGTCTATGTTCGGAAGTTCTCTAAAAGTAACTTCGTCATGCTTTTACTTTATGTTGACGGCATGTTCATAGTTGGATAGGATGCAAAGATGAGTCGAGCGTTGAAGGAGGAATTATCAAAGTCCTTTGAAACGAAGGATTTAGGGCCAGCATGCTAGATCTTAGGCATGTAGATTGATCGAGATAAGAAAGCAAAGAAATTAAGGCTATCTCAAGAAAAGAGTGTTGAACGAATTCTTGAACGATTCAACATGAAAGGTGCTAAGCCTGTTAGCACGCCTCTCGCAAATCACTTTAAGCTCAACAAGAGAAATTGTCCAACTACTGAAGAAGCAAAGAAAGTAATAGCGAATGTCCCGTACTCCTCTGTGATTCGAAGTCTGATGTATATTAAGGTATGCATATTGTCGGATATTGCTCGTGCACTTGGCGTTGTAAGCAGATATATGTCAACCCTAGAAGAGAATAATGGGAAGTAGTAGAGCGGATTCTTTGATACTTGAAAGGCGGTTTAAGATTGTGCTCAACATTTGGCAGTTCCAGACCAATTCTGGAAGGCTATACAGATACAGATATGGCAGGTGATCTTGATAATAGGAAGTCTACATCTGGATATTTATTTACTTTTGTAGGGGGAGCTGTATTTTGGCAGTCTTAGCAACAAAAGTGTTTGCTTTACCCACAATAAAAACAGAGTATATCGCAGCTGCAGAAGCGAGCAAAGAAATGGTGTGGATGAAAAGATTTCTCCAGGAACTGGGTTTGAAGCAGGATGAGTACATCGTGCATTTTGACAGTCAGAGTGCTATTGATGTCAGCACGAATAGTATGTACCATTCTCAGACAAAGCACATTGATGTGAGATACCACTGGTTATGAGGAATAACAGAAGAGGAGCAGATGCTATTGTAGAAGACTCATATCGATAGCAATCTTGCCAATATGACGACGAAGGCCGTTCCTGGAGACAAGTTTGACCTCTGCGTAAAGCTAGCAGGGATGAACATCTCCATATAGTAGGGAGGGGGAGAATTGTTATGGGCCCCTCTTTATTTGGAGTGTTTTGCATGGGCGGTGCAGCCCATGTGAAAAGAATGAAAAAAAATTCAAAAAGGGGGAGCTATGTTTACAGGGTAGCCCATCTTAGTTTAAAGAGGGATGTTGATTTCATATTAGAAACAAAAGGCTATAAGTAGCCTTCACTTTTTCGATTGAAAGCAAAACAAGCAGAGCGACTCAAGTCACATAGAACTCTTGAGTGAGAGAGAGAAAAGAGAGAGAGTAAAAAAAGAAAGAGTTAGTCTTTTGTGTTCCTTCTCCGGCGTAGAAAAAATCTTCTTTTTTATCCTGTTTGTTGTTGGTGTACCTCCAGCCAAGTGTCTAGAGAGGAAACTTGCATATCCATTATTTTTATAGTGAAAGATTTTTCTAGAGTAGGTCCTGTGATTTTTACCTTTAGTTGAAGGGTTTTCCACATTAAAAATACTAGTATCCTGCTGAATATTTCTTTTGATCAGTTTATTATTATTTGCCTTATTAATCTATTTTATCTACAAAGGAAGGGGAAAAAGTCAATCAATCAATCCCTTTTTTTTCCAACACAAACAGCAAATTAGTTACAAAGCATGGTGGAGTTTGAAATCTTATGTTTGATTTTCTCTACTGTTTACATGTAAGTATATATTGCACTTCATTATTTTTTTGCTTTGAAAAAGCTTACGTTATTTATGCATATTTGTCTTCACGAAGACAGATGAAACAGGATTTCTATCTTCTAACAAAGAAGAGTACAATGATGGTATACTAAAGATTCTAAAGATGCGAAGACAGAGAAGCTTTGAATTGCTGCTTGCCTCAAGGAAAGCGTGCGCAGAGCTTTCCAGATAGAAAAATTTAAGAGGATTTTGGAGCTCCAATTTCACCTGATAATTGCTAACCGGAAATATTCAAGATGAAGTAAAGAAAACTCTAATGAGGACTGACTGCTACAATACAAGACTTACAGTGCGTGACAGTTATACATCGTATCTTATAATTGAAAGGTTGTCACGTCTGCTTAATTCATGACAACTTTTATTAAGGCGAAGATTGCGCTAATTAAGGGTGGTGATGCAAGTCAAAGGTTTAGTGAAGTGCTCTTGTGGTGGTTGGCATAAAAGAGTCATGAGAAAGTGACCCATGATAACACTACTTAATGCGATACTATGAATCTTCGTTATGGAGATTTAATCTTGTATTTAATTTCTCTCCCCTTTTTTTTTTAAATTTTTTTTGGGATATATGCACAGGACCATAATCTCCCCTTCTTTGTTTCATGTATTTGAGAGTGGAAACGTGTTGACCTGTATGAGAGGAATGTAGTTTGAGCTCATTTGTGATCGATAATGGTGGGAAAACAGTGTAATTTATGAAATGAGAGAAATTCAAGGCCTTCATCTAAGTCATCAGCGTATCCATATTGATTCTCTTGAAGACCTTACATGTTAAAATGAGCTCCTCTTGTCACAAAAAAATAATAAATAAACAAATGGCTTTATTGCATTGGTATAGAGGTTAGCTTTCTCCACAAGAGGTCTCCTCATCTATAATGACAGGTTATACTGCCAGAATTTGAACGATTCTGCCAGCTTTATTAATCGGCACAAGGGCTTTATTTGTCTTTTCCTATTGTCTCCGCTCAACAAATTGTCACAATATAAATCCGTATTAAGACTGCATAAAATATTAAAATCAAGACAATACATTACATAGTTGCAAGATTTATAATGTTAAAAAATTACCTGGGCAGTTTAACTTACGCATTGATTACATTTGACGAAGGCTCAAACTGTAGTCTTCCGCAGAAATGTACTGCAATATGGTCTTCGTTTTGGCTCAACGCTGTTGTTTCTTCTATCAACAAATAAATGGTGGATGAATTTAAGCTTTTTATATGGACCAATAGAGTACCAATATTCGCAAATTGAACTTGAAGCAGTTTTCAAATAGCTAATAAGTGTTGCATCAAATTTGAGTAGAAAAATCAAGAAAGAAACAAATCTAATCCTTTATTTGTTTGAAGGTGCTAGTGTAAGCTCATACATCAAATTGAATTAATCATAAGATGGTAACGTACTTCAAATATATTCTAAATCAACAAAAGCATTCTGCTTCTGCTTTTGGTAACGAAGAACACAAAGGATTTCTACAAATTCAACTTACAGTAAGCGTCAAACTTATTCTAATTTCTCCTCACAAGAAAACCCCAGCTGCTAAGAGGTAAAGATCTCCAAAAACTAAGCCAAGTACCCTAGATGCTTACGAGAGCATTGCAGAGAGACAACTCACTGATTATGCAACATAACAAATAGGATCGAGGCAGCTCCAAATCGACAGCTCGCCATCAGTGATTGAGCTGGAACCTGAATCCGAAGAAGATGATGATTCAGAAGAAAGTGTTGGGTTTTGCTGGCTTTGGACACTATCTCTTTCCTCTTTCACTTTTCCCTCTTGCTGATTCTTGCATGCATTGCTGAGATAACTGAGATTATCAGCAAAATTCCCTCTGCCTCCTCTTGAGGTCTCATTAACCTTCATCTTCAAGCATTCTGATATGCCATTGAGTGCGTAAAGCGACGCAGATATCTTCCTCTCATACTTCATCCTCTTCATCGCTGCTCTGATCATTGATGGCTCATCCCCAGTACAGTCCTCTTCCTCCTCTATAGCCTCTTCGATTGCCCCTGGAATCTCAAAAGGTGAATAAAAACAGAACGAAGAATCATCCATGCCATCAAACTGGAAGTCGATCTCACTCAAGTCAATACCTCCCTCTTCTCCTCCTCCTCCTGAACATTCACCGACATGTCCAACTTCACCCGAGTGATCCCTGTATTCATTACATACATTCTGAACGCTCTCATATATGACATCTTGACTGTCACTTGTATCAAAAATTGGATCATTCAAGAAGTCAGTGAAGTGGATATCACCACTCTCCTCTCCCCCTCCTTCTTCACCACTATAAGGCTGCTGCTGATGCTGATGTTGCTGCTGTTGGCATAGCAGGTCTTGTGTTGGTGCTGATTGGTGTAGTTCATGCTCTTGCTCATTCTCAGGTGAGGCGAGGCCATTCCTTGCCTTGAGCCTTAAGAGCAAAAGGTTAGTGATCTTTGAAGGTAGAACAGAAGTTGCAGAGGGCTGCGATGGAGAGCAAGGCCAGAAGTTTGTTCGAGTGTTGGCGCCACGAAGAAGACAAGCAGCCTCATCGTAGGCTCGAGCAGCGTCTTCAGCAGTATCAAATGTGCCAAGCCACACTCTTATCTTCTGAATTGTGTCCTTGATCTCTGCTACCCAGCGACCCGATGGCCTCTGACGAACCCCCACGAATCGCTTTCTGGCACGTCGAATGCCACCAAATGCAGCTATTCCCTCATCCCCTACATGCCCAACTGAGCTTGCACCCGAGCTCATACCAGAATCCTCTGGCTCGGTGTTCTTCCTCTTTCTCGCCATCTCCTGTTGTGATTGTGTTTTCTGGTGCAAAGAGTACGGACTAATTAGTAGCATATATAAAGAGGGAAAGGGAGATGGAGACAGGTTAGACACAGAGAGAATATAATATATATAAGAGATGGGGTATTTTGTAGGTTGATTCATTCCCTTGTTCTTCTTAGATTTCGGCTTCTGAATACAACATATGGTGGTTTGTCATAACTCATAAGAGAGGAGAGGGGATATTATAATGTTGCATACTGGTCTATTCAGTTTGTTTCTATTTGTAAAATATTATATATGTTCTAATTGTAATTTGAAAGGGATAGGTTTGAACCAGTCTTTTCTCCATTTGTTTACATTACTTTTTTTAATGCTCTAATTAAGCTTCCGTTGTTTACTATGTCAACGTATGTATGATGCTTGCTTTAATATTTAACATGGAAAGAAACATGATCTTGATGTCAGCATGGATTAGATCCACATATCGACATGAACGAGAAAGAAGGGGAACAAACAAGGGGAAAGAGAGATGGAGATATTCACAAAGCAGTTTTTTTTTAATGCCATATTGTAAGTCAAAATACATGACAAAAGTATGTAAGTTTGAGGGATCATTAAATCTTCAGGTTTCTAATTGAGATCTCCAAGTATTTTGTTCTACTTGTACCGTAGTCAGTTGTTAGAAGGAAACCTCGAACCATGTCACAGTAAACCTGACCACTTGACTAGTTTCATTTAAGCTTTGTTGGACATGAACCCATTGTCGTGAGTCCAGCTGAACCCAAATCAACCAAGTCCAGACAGAGGCTGGGCAGGTTGGACTGTGCCCAGTCCGAGTAAGGGAAGCCACGGAATGAATCATTGAACTGAACTGAACCCTGGTTCATGGATGAGATTTGCTTCCTAACATGAGTTGGAGAAGAATTAGCCAACAGGATATAAACAAACCCCGTTGAGATTCTTCAGTAATGTACAGACACACCACAAAGGTTTCTGAATTCTATCATCAGTTATCTCCTACTTCGCAGCTTCATGGTTTCTATTTTGTGGAATGATTAGCAAGGAGAATGCTTACATAGTTCTTCCCATTGCCAAGTCTAAAGAAAAGTATATCATTTGAGTCTCAAACAATTTGCTAGACGTAAGATTTCAAGATCCTAGAAAATTATGCATCGAGTAATTGTGTTTTGCTCCCAAAGCACTCCATGACCAACATGGAAGTCCACAACCATAAGTGTATTATCAACTAGATGTGCATGCGTGCGTCTCATTTTTAATTCGTGATGCATTTGTCATGTGGGAGGAGCCGTTGCTGGGCATGATGAGCCATTGTTAGATCAAGATCTGATACAATGCCAACTGATTTAGGTATTTGACAGAGTTATTTCACTGCTTACATATTCGAACAATTTGTGTTTGGCAACCATAGTTAAATGTAGGCAAATAGATCCTTTTTGAGTTAGACAACATGTAAGTATATCATCCTCTTATAGTTGCATTGTTAGTGACTTTCAATGGTGTGACAGAATTTAAGATGCATTATTACTTTAACTCACTGAAACTATTTATGATTCAATCATAAAGGAGGATATTGGCAACATAAAGTTGGTTTTAGCTGATACAATAGTAACGCGGGAGGAAGATCACTAGCGCATCTACAATAGAGAATTGAGTCTAGAGCTTCGCTTTCACTTTGACAAACTGTGGATCTTACCAGAAAGCAATAAAGTTTTTATCAGAACTGGTTGGCTTGCATTAGGTCCACTCTGAACTCTATTCGAATTTTTGACTGTGAACTAGACCTAGTACAAAAAGGAGCAGAAATATAGTCTTGATCAAAAGTGACCTTATGAGCTTTTTTTTAATGCATCCAATGGATGAGATCCGCTCCCTATTATGATTGGATAACGCTCATAGGTTGTAAATACTATCCTTGAGATCCACCAGCAGTAAAGAAGATGCACAACATTTAAGTAGAAAAATATTTCTCCGGTCCTCAGTTAGCTCTAACCTAGTTTTTGAATGTTTTTCTGTGTGTGGTGATTAGCGAGGAGAACATTTACGTAGTTTCTTGGAATGTCAATCCCAAAGAGAAATTCTTCATCATGGCACGTTAAGCAATGAGAGGTAAGATCTCTATTTCCAATAAATTTATGCATCACCTGACCACTTCTGTTTCTTAAGATGTGTTTGCAAACCTGAGAATTTTTACCTTCTTCAAGTCAGATTTAAAAAACTTACGGCTGTTTAATTCATCATCCTCTTTCTGCAGACTGTATTTTTTTCAGAACATTCAACTGTTAGGTCACTAGACTTAGCGTCATGCCTTAAAAAAGACAGACGATACCCCGAACATGTTTGATTGCGATTACTTCTTTTAGACTGGTTAAAGGAAGGTTCAGGATGAGGATGCCAACAATGTGCTATGTCTTGAGCGCTATGTCTTGAGCTAATAATATCGATGACTTCAAGTTTCATTTCTTCTATGCCCTACGGCCCAATGTTTAATCAATATCTTGCAGCCACTTGGCGCCAGACAAGATAATAGGTTCAGAGATTAAGCCACTAGATAATTCTTGGCACTTGGCACAACCCTTTCCTAATCACATTACACAACCCAATTTAACTGAAACGGAAAACTGAACTCAAGTTGATGACAAATTTCCGAATTGAATAGCCTTTCCATCTCATAAACGATCATGTTCCCGTACTGTATGTATTTTTTTTCCCCCCACTCCTTTTTAGGAGTCTAAGAGACGGACCGATAAAAACAAACAGGTACAAAAGATCATTTGTGCTGAAAGTTAAATATATGAGCAACTGTGAGAATAATTTTACGTTGCGGAGGTTTATACTACAACAAGAATAAGGAAAAGGTTTCAAGAGCCAGTGAATACACGAAAACACGAGAAAAAGTTTTCTACTGTTTTTTAAGGACTAAGAGAAGGATAACCACATAATTAATTATCTAGTTAAGAAAAAATTGCCACGCAGACAAAGCAATGGAAACTTAATACTCGGTGCTTGAAATGATTTTTTAAGAATACGACAAATTGTTGGCGGGCTTTCCAACATGAAGAACAAATGCGCCCCACTTTTCTATAAATAATACTGCTCATCCGTAGATTAGATTTGTATTGGAGCTGATAGGCGGATGTTAAGAACTTCGTTGAATCTGTAGGAAATTGGTAACTTGTCTGTGACACTGTTTTCTTCTCTGCGTTGCTAGTTTTGTTGCCTTTACTACTTTCTTCAGGTTTTTAAAAGCAATTATATCTCGTCTGGTCATCATCATCAGCATGTTCTTTAAGAAAACATTTACCATGGTTACCAACGAATGCGGCTTCCTTAAAATCTTAAAGAGGGTTAAAAACATGACTTGTTATAAATTAAAGAATGAGCTGCCATTTCAGATATATACACACCAAACAGAATACAATCATCTTAATAAATAATCCAAGTGATTTAAAGTTATGAAATTCCAAAAAAAAAAAAAAAAAAAGCCTACAGAATCTAAACAATTCTTGGATTTCATTGACAATTGAGTATGCGAAACATTGTTAGCACCCAACCACGATCAAATGGTTGCGCTAGTGGGAAAAGTACCCAGCCGCAAATCTACGCTCTATACGGGACACAGAATACTAGTATGCATCCACAAGTAAAGTTACAGCTGTATCCATATCACCAAAAGATATTATCTTATGCGCTTGTTTTTTACTCTTCTCCTTTGCAATTTCCAACCATTAAGAAGACACACTATAGGGAAAATCCAAGATCTAGGCCCTAATAAATAACTCATCTATCAGGTCTAACAAATGAAACGTCTAGCACATATTGTTGAAAAGTTGAGCAGCCCTCATTGCTACAGTAAATATCTACCCCGCTACAACAACCACCAACCCACAAATCATCACTGTAGCAACATTGTAGCAACAATGCTCATCAACCGCAAAATCTCCTATAAATAGGCCCCCTCAGCGTTGTTCACCGGAAAAATCGATCTGACTTTCATTGCATATGAATCCATTACAGCTAGATGCGATTACAATGAATTCAATAAAAAAGGGCGTCTTTTTATAAGACTTACAATGAAAATCACATTACACTTTACGACTCTCTCCTGAACAAACGCGAGACCCGTTTATCAGATCCTTGCTTCCGTCCGTGGACCACCGCGTGATTGTGATCTGGATGCGAGATCTACGGGGTGATCTGGATGCGAGATCTACGGGGATTATTTCACAAAGGAAATAATCACCGATGAGAATTAACTCACGACGGAGATAATTGCCGGAGTGGTTGAAATCAACCAAACGAAGTCAAGCACAAACCCTGTGATTAAGACGAAGCTTAATCTAGAGGGTAGATCTGTAGATCTGATCTCGGGCTCCTCGAACTTCCTTTGCACGATGCATAGGGCTCGCTAAATCTTCAGATCTGCGTCGGGAAGAAATCTGAAAAGCTCGTGTGCAAGAAGTCCAACTCCAAAAA
>JBAKGM010000139.1:24049120-24085592 GCA_037177215.1 Asparagus racemosus
AAGTAAAGTATATAACTATACTTAAATAAGCATATTATAAGTATCTAACAAATACATATATAACTATATAATACATATTTATAACTAAGTAATATGTACTTATGTGATTCTCTCTCTTTCAAGTTATAACTTATAAGTATATACAATATACTTACATATATGTATATATAATACATAACTATATACTAATATTTAAGTGTATACTAATACATACGTATCTAAATATAATAAGATCTAATTTTTGAACAATTTTTTGCAAAAAAAAATCAAATAAAAAGGAAAGAAAAAAAACAAGGCCGGCCTGGTGTCCGGCATGTTTGGGCCCGGCTTGTCCCCTCCGAGTCCGGGCCACCCATTTTGCCTAGCCTAAACCCGGATTTCTGAGCCGGGCCGGGCCAAATGGACAGCCCTAATCCCGGGCATATTGAATTTAGCTTGTACTCTTCTTCCTTCTCTTTGATCTCCAGTGGAGCTCTTCCTCTTCTGTAGGCGCTTGGAATTGCAGTTGGATCTTCATTGGTTAGTAATGGAGTTGATGTTTGTGTAGTGTAAGCAAAAGGGTCTTCCATTATCCTGTCCATTGTGTCGATCATTTGTTGTACTGTGATTGGTTTTGCTTGAAAAATTTCGAACAGAAGCAATCCCAAAATATTCTAAAATTGGGCTAAGCCATCAAATATCAGTTTAATTGATTCACACCTATTAATGCTCATTCCTAGTTTTTGCGATGCATGCGACGTGAGTGAGACTCTTGTTTACATCTTGATCTTGTTATTCAAATCCACTCCTCTATACTTAAGAGGAGGATCCAAAGATTTACTGTTCATGTTATAGTAAATATTACAGTAAAAATACTGTAGTATGAACAACACATTTATATTCCCTTTAGATATGCAGTAGTAAATTTACTGTAGCATGAACAGTCAACCTAAAAATTACACAAACTTCGGATCATCCTTTAAGTATAGAGGAGTAGACATGGTTTCTATTTTTAAACTTATAATAATCAAGTCAAATGTATTAAACCTTAGAGAGAAGCAGGTTCAAAATGCAATGCTTAAAAAAAAGGGGCCATGCGTCGCACAGGGTACACACTAGTTTAGTTAAAATTGTGTGACATACTTCGAAGCATTAACTGTGTTCCACGTTCCAGAGCGACAGAAATTCAGCAAAACCAAACAAAGAGTTTCTGACAGCGTAGAAGTGCAGAAATTGAAAATCTAAACCAAACAATCTCGAAGGGAATGACAACGTGAAGAACGCCAAGTCCATTCGGATGCTGGAAGACAAAAACAGTACTAACGAAAGCAATTTCAAGCTAGAGAGCCTCTACATAGGCAATGCTGTACAATTGCAGTTGTGGTGGCCAAACAGTGGAAAACAGTAGGATGATGATACCTGGTTTAAAAGGCCTCGCATTGTGTTTAGAAAGCAGAAGCGTAGACATAACTGGATAACTATTTTCTATGAGAATTTTGGCTTAGCCATTATCCCACATGACCTCACTGAACCTTACCTGAGCCTGAAAAAACAAAAAAAGAAAAAGAAAAGAAACCCTATGATATTCTCCAGTGGGGGTAAATTTTGAGGGCGAGAACGCAAGTAGCAGGAATCTTCATAGTTCCTAATGTCCTTCATATGCTCAGTTTCTGCTACTGCATTCCATGAATCAAGTAGTTGGGCTAGCTATGGCACCGGTACATACAAAGAATTTACATTTAGCCCGGTGACAAAAGAATATACATCAGCCTACTGAAGGTAATCAATCAATACATCATTTCCTTCAAGATGTAGAAGGTGATCTACTGAAAGAAGTTTCTCTGCTTAGAATGTTGTATTTTTCCTGAAGCTTTGATCTGTTTTCTGCCCACCACTGCTCTGCTTTCCGCTCACTGAATCTTTTCCGGCTGCAACACAACAATGAATCCTGGTAAGACTTCCAAGATATCAAATGATTAAATGATAACTAAATCAAATGTGATCACAATCCATGCAAAGGAAAAATACAGATATACAAGACAACATATCCAATAAATGAGATTGATACTTTCCCCAAACTCATTTGAATCTGTTGTTACTGGACAGTTCATTTTTGTTCGCTTGTGCTCTCTTTCTCCAAACAATAGAACAAATAAGATGCAAACATGCAAGCCTCTGTATACATGTGTAGCTGGTAGGAGATTGTGTCTGTGTTTCCTGCTCATGTGGGTCTAACTACCTCTTTTGACAGTATTACCAGACAATATAAGGTTTGCCTGCGTAAAGTGCAGGAATGCAGACATGTGAAGACAGTTGCATGGATAGGACAAAAGCTGCCAGTTACAACCAAAATTTTATGATGAGAACAGGAATTTCCTATCTAAACATATATGACAATGAAAATTATAAAAAAGTTAACCCTTCTTCATGGCCATTTTAGAAAGTTCCTCTTGGCCTTTACAACTTGGCGTCTCTTTCCATGCAAACTAACATTTGACACGCAATTTTAATTGGTAAGCGTATTAACTATTGCAGTTGCAGCTCTGATTACTTAGTTTAGTTTAGATTTTGATTTTGTTTTTGTTTTGTTTTGTTTTTGTTTTTGTTTTTTTTTTTTTGTGACCTGTTTAATCAAAGAATCACTCTAAAATTTTTGGACTCGCAATCAGAAGCACATTTCAAATTTTCATCTTTATTTCTCACCATACTTCAAACATTAACATTTTTAAGATTTAACTGACAATATGCAGATAAGTTTCCAATGCTGCATAATTAATGGAAATGGCAGTTGCATACCTGTATATTATATTTCTATGGATGCTGGATTCTAGGTATCCATGTCTTTAGGCATGCACATATGTTGGAGACTTCTAAGTATAGGGAAGCACTGACTGTAACCACTAAGAACAGGAATTAAACACTAAAAGCTTTCCAAACAAACCAAATTGATTACTTATATAAAAAAGGATTACAGAAAGAGACGTATATCTTAGGTGAGTTTGTAATGTGTTCGGTACCCAAGCATCTAACAGTAGAAAGCCATAACCAGCAAATAAACTTCAGATATAAAATCATCATTTGATGAATGATTGTAAGAAGTCAGCATCCTACATCATTAGCAACTTTGCAACTGCAATTAACATAGGTTATATCAAGATTGCACCCCTCTTGATGGTTCCACCATATACGTCAAACTTGACCATATGCAGAGCACCTTTATTAATGTTCTTACCCTTGCACCAAAAGTCCTAACTCTGGTAAAGGTTGATGGACTTAGAGAAATCCTCTGAATACTTGTTTGCAGGTTGAGGCCCTTTATTTGTTTGAAACCTTGGCTTTTATGTAATGGAATTTCCTTTTTCCTAAATCAATCTGCTATTTTCTTAAAAAACGCACACGTCATGCAATGCATACATGTTCCCAACGCACTCACTTACCCGCCTTTGGTAACAGGTTGATAACTTGCAGATATACCCGTTTTCCTAACAGTAGTTAATGGAAATTGAACTCATAATGGACAGCAAAACCAAAGCTCACAAATTATATCATCCCTAGCTTTAGGATTTTTCATTGTCATCTCAACAAGCATGTCCCATTTGATAAGACTATTGTTGATGTAGATGAGTGGAGTACGCACTTGCTGATAAGAAACTAAGATGGATCAAGTAGAGGATAGTTTTGAATTGTACATTGGAGAAGTAACGTTAACAACATTTGATCTGGTCAATCATCACTAGCCTGATCTCCATTGACTTATAAAAGAGCACGTGCAAAACTACCCAAAAACAATGTTGTACAGCGCATTATGACTAGTGAAACATGTAATTTTTCAAAGGCATAAGGGCATTTATGCTACAAACTATATAACAGACACCCATATCTATCTATATTTATATTTGAACCATGTTTTGTATCATAGTTACCAATGCATGTGAGATACTCATTCTCGAGAAAACTAGTGTCGATATGCATAATCCATTCAATGTAAATATTGATATAATACTTAGTCAAACTCATGAAGCACAATTCAACTAGACTATCCAAAATGTTTCTGGATCCTTCAAGCTCTATCTATCCAGAGTTAAACAGTAGTTACTCAAAACTCCTAGGCTAAGTAGTAATTCCATAAGGAAAAGGAGAGATCTTAACTTGGACCAAGTTCCCTGTATAGATCAAAGGTGTGTTTTATTTTGACGTTCCAGTATTATAGCCAAGCAATACGCTAGGGTACCAGAGTATGTGTACCGTGCACCTTGTTTGCAAAAAATTTTGTAGTCACATATTGATACATGTTTACTGCATGCTGCGAGCAGCATGATACGAGTGTCTTCCAGAGAATAAGAATATGAAAAATTTTAACATTCAACACCGTGTGTCCAATATTGCTTTCAACAGCAACAACAAATTGGTGTGATCCAAGGGTGAACATAAAATATATTTGTCATACTATTAGCACTTGAGAACTCAGGATATAGGTCATGTCATCGACTGGTTTCACAAAAGAAATGCTTCATCATGTGACTTACATAAAAAACAAGAGAGAATGCCCGTACCTAAAACGCACTCTCTTGAGATGCTTGCCACCTCCTGGGAACGAGGAAACTGTTATGTAAACTCCTTGTTCAACTTGCTCAACCCACTCTGCCTCTTCTTTTGATAAGGCAGCTCTGTTGCAGGGCAATAGATTACTTGAGTTGCCATTAGACTGTGGAGCCAAAGAAGCAGCCATGCTGCTCTCATTGGAAGGCAATTTCGATGAACTGGAAGAATGTGATGCACCACATCCATGACCTTTGTTCATTGTCCATCCTTCAGGTTCTTTCTCAGACACATCCTTCAACTGCATTGTGTCAAAACATTAAGTATATCAATTGTGCGACTAATAAACGGAATATTAGAAACTAACATGAAATCAAGCAGTAAGAATAAAGAGGTGCTTGATGAACTTCTTTGGGGACTGTATTCAACTATATAGCAGAAATAATAGCTGCAACAGAAGCCACCTTCCAGAAGTGAAATCATAATCTATTTCATCCTCCGATCATGTAAAAGAAAAAATCAGTGGTCACAAAAACTTTCCCATAACAATCCCACAGAAAATAGGCGCCACTAGTTTTCTCATAGTAAGTAGAAAAAAGGATGTAAAATAAGAATATGTAGACTTACAGGCTTTTTGACTTTTAAAGCACCAAAGCACATTGAAGCAGATCAGTCGTATCCATTGTATTCTATATTCCCTGCTGATGGTTTGTCATATATCCAATGATCCATAAAGCCACTCGCTACCCAGGACAGGGTGATGGGGAATGGATGATGGATGGAGATTTGTTGAGTATGATTATTTAGATAAAATAAAATAAAATAACACAAATATTGAAATCGCACTCATTTAAGGGGAAAAAGATACAAATGCTGGACTTCACACCTAGGTACTTCACATGCCGGAAACTCACGTGCCTAATACTAGCTGCAATTCATAGGCATGAGTTCTCATAAATGTTTTTCTCTTCTCCTCTCTCAAATGGAAAGTACATCATTAATAATAGAAACAAAACAAAATCATAATCCCAACTAACAAATAACATCAAATAAAAAATTCTAACAAAATAAAAAAAATTCAATCCTACCTAAACAACAAACTCGGTCCTAACTAAAGATCTCAACTAAAAGGAAAAAAAATAAAATCCTTAAAAAGAAATTCTATCCAATCTTCATCAAATCTTTTGCCAGATTCAAATCCGAATTTGTCCTGCATCACAGGGACACAAGAGTCACAACCTTAAAGGACTACATGAAGTATCTGTAGTGCACAGCGGAAATTTCGGCAACACCTCTGGTGCACAACAAGAGAGTAAGATCACAACTAAATCCTCGTTCCACTAAGGAAACAAGAATTGACAGTGATATAGCTCAGCAAAGTGGGATATACACTCTTCCTCTCATCAGTTCTAGGACTGACCTGTCGAGGGTCCTCTCATCAATTCTATGACTGACCTGTCGAGGAAACCTAACAAACTATTACAAATCTCTTAACAGTAAGACAAATGAATTTACGTGGTTCAGCAAATTGCCTACATCCACGGGACAAGGAGGGAGGAGATTTTACTATTTAAGAGAAAGAGAATACAAATAGTGTTTACAATCACACAAAATCTCACAAATAAAACCGTCAAACTAACTCTCTTATCTCTCACAATTTCTCTCTCAAAAGAATGCTCAAAATCTCTCCAGCAATTCAAAACTAAAGAAACAAGTCTATATATATAGACCCCCCACGAGCACGAATTTTCTCGTGCTCGTGGGGTGTGTCACTCGTGGCCCCCATGAGAGCTCTCGTGGTGGCTCATGCTCGTGGGGTGTGTCCCCATGAGCACTCGTGGCCCCCACGAGCCCCCACGAGCTCACAATTCTCCACTTCGGTAAAGTTTCTCTCAAAACTGAACCGATACCAAAGCAACCAAATATCCCACTTATTGCGTCCAGTACGAAGTGAAATAAACGGACTCAATCCACAATAAGTTGGGAACCTAAACGAGAGTTCAAACAATCTCCCTCCATCAAAATCAACTAATCCAAACCGGCTGCATCGAAAGACTGCCTACGTATCCTCTTGCCCAAAGAATCAAGCCTCACATAGTTCACCTTAATGGCCTTCAAAGGCCTTAACGCCGGAGAATGTTTAAAATTTCTAAACAATGACCAAACTTAACACCCGAAACAGCTTTGGTCAGCATATCAGCGGCGTTGTCCTTTGTGTGGATATTTACCAACTTGACATCTCCTTCATCTAAGACATCACGAACAAAGTGGAATCTGACATCAATGTGCTTTGTGCGTGCATGATAAACCTGATTCTTCGCCAAATAGATGGCCGACATGCTATCACAATATACCCAAATGGTGTCCTGTGATATCCCCAAGTCCTCTAATAATCTACGCAGCCACAAAGCCTCCTTCATAGCTTCAATCACAACTATATACTCCGCTTCTGTAGCAGCGAGAGCTATTGTCGACTGAAGTGTACATCTCCAACATACCGGTGCTCCTGCCAATATAAATACATATCTTGAAGTAGACCGGTGCTTGTCAAGATCCCCCGCATAATTTGAATCCACATAACCAATACAATCTTGCCCTGTCTTCTCATTCTTCTGAAAAGTCAAACCAACATCCACGGTCCCTTTAATATACCGTAGAATCTACTTCACAGCCTCCCAATGACCCTTTCCGGGGTCATGCATGTATCCCGATACCATGCTCAAGGCATGTGATAAATCTGGCCTTGTACACACCATCGCATACATCAAGCTACCCACCGCACTGGCATATGGAACATTCGACATATATTCTCTATCCTCTACTGAAATAGACGACATCTTAGCTGAAAGCTTAAAGTGGGGAGCTAACAGAGTACTCACTGCTTTTGCATTGCCATCAAAGCTGAACTTTTTCAACATCTTCTGCAGATAACTCCTCTGTGTAAGCTTTAATTTCCCCTTCATCCTGTCTCTCTCGATCTCCATATCCAATATCTTCTTTGCCTCTCCAAGATCCTTCATCTCAAACTCAGATGACAACTCTTTTTTTAACTTCTGAATAGCCGAAGAATTCCTGGAAGCAATGAGCATATCATCAACATACAACAATAAATAGATATACTCACTATCCTGTAGCTTATGCATGTAAACACATGGGTCATATGGGCTCCTAGTGTACCATCGGCCGATCATAAAGCCGTCGAATCTCTTGTACTATTGTCACGGTGATTGCTTCAAGCCGTAAAGAGACTTCTTCAGCTTGCACACTAATTCTTTCTTTCATGCAGCCTTGAACCCCATAGGTTGTGTCATATAAATCTCCTCTTCTAAATCTCTAGCAGAAAGGCTGTCTTTACATCTATCTGGACCAACTCTAAATCCAACTGTGCCACCAATGCTAATAGAATTCTAATCGACGAATACTTCACAACGGGTGAGAATATCTCATTGTAATCAATGCCCTCAAGTCGGGCATAACCCTTGGCAACTAATCTGGCTTTGTATCGAATGTCCCCAATAGAAGATCCCTCTTTTTTTACATACACCCACTTGCATCTAATAGCTTTCTTATCCTTTGGTAGCTTTGTAAGTTCCCAAGTGTCGTTCTTCTGAAGAGATCATATCTCCTCCTCCATAGCTTCCCTCCACCTAATCAAATCGGAGCTAGACTCTGCCTCCCTGAATGTAGAAGGAACCAAATCATCGATGACTTCTACTAATAAGGCATATGCAACCATGACATCATTATATCTCGCTGGTAGACGAATTTCTCTTCTGGGTCTACTTGCTGCATTGGACTCCTGAATATGACCCTGCTCCCGAGTCTCACCATTCACTGTATCTACCAACTGCCCGGCTGTTATTCCATCTCCTCCCAGTGTCATCTCTATAGGAGCCTCAATGGATACAATGTTATCTGGAGTGGGTGGAGTCACATCATCCTCCACCTGCTGTGATATCCAACTTGCCTGGTCTCCCTCCACCTGCTGAGGGACTTGAGGCCTCATCATGTACGCCTCGTCGAATGTGACATCTCTGCTAATGACTATCTTCTTGTCCTGTAGATCCCACAATTTGAAGCCTTTAACTCCTTCTCTAAAGCCCACAAAGACAGCTTTTCTTGCCCTAGGTTTCAATTTACCATCACTGACATGATAATAAGCTGGACACCCAAATATTAAAAGCAACTCATAGTTACTAGTCACTAACCCAGACCAATGCTCTATTGGAGTCTTTCCCTAAATCGCAGTGTACAGCAACCTATTTACGAGATAGCTAGCATAAACTAACATTTCGACACAAAAGGATCTAGACAATCCGCTCGGTGTCATCATACATCGTACCTTCAATAAGGTACGGTTCAATCTCTCAGCCACCCCGTTCTGTTGTGGTGTCTCTCGATCTGTGAAGTGTCGTCTAATGTCGTGATCCCAACAAAACTGCAGAAATGGATCACTCTTATACTCTCCACCATTATCCGAACAAAGAGTCTTCACCTTTCTACCTGTCAGCAGTTCCATTTTTTTCTTCCACTCCACAAAAATATCCAGGACCTCATATATGATTGATAGGGTATACCCAATTTCTCCTGGAATAATCGTCAATAACGTGATAAAATAGTTAGCTCCACTAAGTGATGTGTGCTTGGAAGGTCCCCAAACGTCTGTGTGAATGTAATTCAATATACCTTGGGTATTGTGAATAGTAGTGCCGAACTTCGCTTTCGTCTTCTTTCCAAGTATGTAATGTTCACACAATTCCATCTTGCAGGTCTTTGCACCTTTCAATAGTCCCTATTTCGCCAATACCTGTAGGGACTTATCACCAGTGTGTCCAAGTCTCATATGCTATAAGGCAGTAGTGTCCTCCTCTGTAGTGATTGAAGCTGCCAGACCCCCTGTAACTGTCTTGCCCTTCAAGTAGTATAGGTTATTTTCCCTGACACCTCGCATCACCACTATGGACCCCTTCGTGACCTTCAAAATTGCATTCTCCAAGATCACTCGATAGCCGGGTGCCTCTAAAGTTCTAAGGGAAATAATGTTCTTCGTCAACTGCAGAACGAATCTTACTTCCTTCAGCTCTCAAATCACCTCGTCACACATGCAGATCCGAACTGTAACAATACCACCAATAGGACATACGTGATCATTACCCATAAACATGACATCCCCTCTTTCCAACTCCTCAAAGTTAGAAAACCAATCCCTCCTAGGGCATATATGATATATAGCACCCGAATCCATCATCCACTCCGCAGAATCGGTGTAACAAACTGACGATAATACTGAACATGAAAAACATGAAGAATTCGTATCTGAATTGTCGTCACTAGCCTTGACAACATTAACTTCCGAAGCTTGTATAGCTTTCCTTTTATTCTTCTCAGCTTTATCTTTTAACTGTGGGCACTCGTTCTTCCAATGTCCCTCTTCTTTACAAAAGCGACACTGGTTCCTACCAGCACTCTTATGGCCACCTCTATTCTTCGATTTTGAGCGGTTGGACTGCCAACGATTGTTCGCGGGGAAAGTTGCAGATCTGGATGAGGAGGAGAGATACTCCTCGAACTTTTGTTGGTCAAACTCGTATTCGACCTCTTCCTCGACCGGAATCTGAATCCGCGGTTGCGACACGACGACCTCAAATCTGAGGCCATTGGCTCCCACTGTGGTCGCCAGCTTGTTCGCCGGGAAAGTTGTTTTGATTTCCATTGATTGTGAATCTGTTACAGCTCTTGGCTTTTACAACGAAATTCAATAAAATATCACCTTTTTATAAGGCTTACAATGACAAATCAAAAAGATTACAACTTTCTGCCCTTTTGTGAACAAACGCGGGATCCGTTTTTCAGATCCTCGCTTGTGTGGGTTCTTTGCCTGTGCCGAACACATTTTTATCCCTCTCGTCGAAACTCGCTGATCTGAAACTTCGTCATTGGATTTATTCCACGATTCGTCACTCCACTGACTTGCACGTCTTGTCGATTTGCTTCATGCATTGGTCAACTTGCTTTGCGCGTGGTTGCGTTGTCAGCGATTCTTTGTCGCATTGTTGGATGGGTCGTCGATTGTCATCCATCGTCACGAGTCACGTTCGGGCGTCACGAGTCATGTTCGGGCACTGATAGGCAATTTTTAACGTTTATAACGGTTTGGAGTACGGCCTCGAACTGTTAATGCATCCCTGATGCCTTCTCGGAGGATTTATTATCACAATTTCTCAACTCATAATTTACTAATGCTGAGATCACCTCCTTATAACTAACAGCAGTCTTATCATTTATCATAGTGAGGACAAATGTACCGTAATCATCCTCCGGCAGTGAACACAAAAGTAGTATCACCTTGTCTTCATCCTCAATCTTGATGTCCACATTAGCCATATCCGAAAGCAACTTCGTGAAGATATTTTCATGCTCCCTAATAGAAACTCCCCTCTTCATCTTGAACTGGTAAAACCTCTTCTTCAAGTAAAGCTGATTCTCAATGCTCTTAGTGAGATACTTTTCATTGAGCGTTTCCCATAATCTCTTTGCCGACGTCTCAGTCATCACATCATAAATAAGATCCAGCCTCAAGCATGACCGAATAACTCCACAATCCCTACTGTTCATCTTCTTCCAAACCTTATCATCCATATCTTCAGGTTTCTCTTATAACTCAATAGTCTTCTCTAAATTTTGTGCATCCAACGCATCCATCACTTAGCATCTCCATAAACAGAAATTGATCTTGCCGTCGAACTTCGAAACATCAATCTTTGTATTATTGATGCTCAGACTTTGTATCGCCTTCGTAAGAGATGATCCCGATGTGCTTGTTTCACCCATGTTGTAGATCTAACTTCTTCAACTAAGAATCCAGCGAATTCTTCGAACAAGCCCCAAGTCAAAACCCGAGCTCTGATAACACTTGTTATGCGCAGCAGAAATTTCGCCAGCACATCTAGTACACAACAAGAGAATAAGATCAGAACTAAATCCCCGTTCCACTAAGGAAACAAAAATTGACAGTGATATATCTCAGTAAAGTGAGGTACACTCTTCCTCTCATCATTTCGAGGACTGACTTGTCGAAGGTCCTCTCACCAGTTCTAAGACTGACCTGTCGAGAGAACCTAACAAACTATAACAAACCTCTTAACAATAAGACAAACGAATTTACGTGGTTCAGCAAATTGACTACATCCACGGGATAAAGAGGGAGGAGAGTTTACTATTTGAGAGAAAAATAATACAAATAGAGTTTACAATCACACAAAATCTCACAAATAAAACCCTCAAACAAACTCTCAAATCTCTCACAATCTCTTCCAAAAGGATGCTCCAAAATCTCTCCAGCAATTTATTTTTCTCTACTTTCTCTCCTATTTATAACCCATCTCCATGAGCTCCACCCCCACGATCTCGTGCTCGTGGGGTGTGGCCACGTGCTGCCGGGCGATCTCTTGCCCGTAAAAGAGTCCCAAGTCTACGTATTCGGCATCGTCGTACGAAACTAAGAGGCTTTCATTCTCTTAGCACAACGTAACGTGACAATCAACATCCATGAAACAATATAACCAAAAATGTACATCATTTTATTTCATTTACATAAAAAAATGAAAATACATGCTGACATACATTCAGCCTTTTTCCCGGCTATACACATTCAGCCTACACTAACACACCATGCTACTTGCAAGCTGATCAGAACAAAAATCAGAAATCATCCCCACACAGAGATTGTAACCTGAATCATCTCTGCAGAGAAGAGGCGTCAAATTAGCAGTTCGGAAAAGCTAATAGCTCCATGAGGTAAGATTTAAGAAGACAAAAGGATGTTTCTGACGAGGGAAATACGAAGGAACATAACCAGTAGCTTTTTACACTTAAGCATAGCCATAATATACTTGACAATGTATCGTTGAACAGAACCTTCAGATACCAACACCCTTCATAACTTCCAATGGAGCATCTAGAGTCCATGCTCCACTTTAGGAGGAATATAGTAAAGGCGAGTTGCGCTCATTGGAGGAGTGTTGAATGGGCAACAGAGCAGGGTCACGATATGCAGTGACCAGTTTATGAAAAAAATCACCCATTGCAGGGTCATTCTGCTCCTCTCGATCTTTCTTTATCAAACTCTGCGAGGAAAAATTGACATTTTTTGATGTCATAATAGGTTCTATAACATCCAAGAGAATTATATGGCTACATCTTGCAATAAGCTCATCTGGAATGGAGACTGGAATCTTATAAATTAGCATACCTATTCCTGGATTGACACCTAGCAATATTAAGAGAATATGGACATTTCGATCTCAAGAAAATAACAATGACAACCAAATCTGGAATATCCACATCAGTAACAAGTAAATTTATGTTGCTCCATTTTCACCTGGCGTACGTAATATTACATGACAGGAGTGTTTCAGCAGTTCATCATCAAGAAAGGCTGCGCAGGTGCACAATTTTAGGTCTGTGTAAGAGATGCTGACGTGTATCATAAGAGAATGTCATTGTCTCGGAGCAGGTGAACAAAAAAGTCCCAAATGCTTAAAATAGAATACAGATGCAAGTTTTTTGAAGTGATGAAGTAATTATAATGACATAAGATTTAAGAAGGAACTCATGTAAGCAAGTTAATTTATGATATTTTTTAAACAAAATATATGACCCCAAATCTGATTGACTTCTATAAGATGTTTATGTTTAATTATACCAGATAGATAAAAACAGAAGCCAAAACTTAGATACTCGAAACTCAGAGATGCAACTAATAAATGTGAAGAACTGACAAGTTTATTCATCTCAAAAAAAAGCAATTACTGAAAAAGTAACTAGGGAGAATTAGAAAAGCTCCGGTCACTATAATAATGACTATTGAAACTAAGGTATTATAAACTCTATCGCATAAATCAAATGGACTGCAGAGAGTACACCCTTACGCAACATTAAAAGAAGTTCACCTCTATTCAATGGCATATTCATGCCTAAGTTTGAAGCCCATGGTTTCTATTTCACAATGGTGCAGACCGTATGGAGAATATTCTATTTCACAACGGTGCAGACCGTATGGAGAATATTAAGTCTTTAAGTATCTTAACCCCACATAAACCTTCTGAAAAGGTTTCAATCTATACCACACTCTGATAGAGGAGACTACCTATAGAGGATAGGTATCTAATATCTAGAATTCTGATACTTAGGAGGTACAGGTTACGTGTCAGATACTTCTTTTTAAGTACTAAAAAATAACAATATTTTGGAGACAATAATAACGTTAAGCCTTTAGTTGAATGATGGTGTTCACATTTAAATTTTCTTTATAGAGGCATCTGCGTAACCTTTTGCATTCTCCATAACGATTTACTTTCCATGGTTAATTGTTCATTTAAGTTAAGTTTGAGCTTTAACCATATAGTCTTGCATGTTCATGAGTGTGTAGTGAATTTTGCTGCTAAGAACTCTATGGCAAGAAAATTTGTGAGAACTCCATGATCGGCTATCTTATGGATAATTCACACTAATAACATTAGTCCATTGAGAGGGAGGTATGCACAATCAAAATCTAGAGTTCACTCTCGTCCAATGAGAGGGAGGTACACACAATAAAATTCTAGAATTCTCATCCTTTCTCTTCAAGAGACTTAAACACCAGAGCGGAGAAACTGGTCTATCACCCTCAAGGTCTTGTTGTCTGCATTTGTGCAGGTCTGCTAACATCTGAGTTATTGAAGACATCAAGAGATTCATGAAGAGTAACACATGTAGAATGAAATATGATCCATAAATGGAGCTTCATGATTAAATATTGTAGAATAATTGTAATCTAAATTATTGAAGAAATCATGAAATTCATGAAGAGTAGCAGCAAATTTTCACACATACATGTACAGTGAAAGATGATTCAGAGATGTGAGAACTTACCTCTGCAGAATAAGCGCAGAAAATGGGTAGAAAACGTTTCCGACAATACTCATTGAAGAGAAGTGTAAGAACAGGGAGTGGCAAGATTAAGCCTGATGCAAGAGGAAGCTTCTTCAAGCCAAATATCCCAATTGCAATTGCTTGCATGAGTAGAAGAGAAAATATTGTGGAGTTATGCACAATAGGCCAAAATCTTCCACCAGTTTCGTATTTGGGCAAATACACATTTAATAGCTGAAATGGACATTCATAATTCATAAACCATATTCCAGAAAATGAACAGAATCACATTGATTCAGATTAGTTAGCCCCTTAAGAAGTAAAATCATGGAGGTAATTAACTAAAAATGTTTCTGATTCAATCTCCAATCCTAATATTCTATTGCTATAGCTTATTGTAGTACATATGTACTGCCTATCTAATACTATTCTTTTTGAATTTGACTATGAAAAAAAAAGGTTCTGTAATTAGAAGAATCATCCTTTAAAATTGCATCTCAATAAAACGCCCTAACAGGAATTTAAGAATAGTAATTAGTAACCCAATTTCGATTTAACTGTGACTTCAGAAGAAATTTAAACTTTCATTAGATATTACAGAACAATAAATAAGACTACAACATATAATTAAGAAAAACTGACATAAATTTGATCTGCATAGGTTAACCTTTGTTAACTTATTATAGTTATTCTTAATACTGCTCTCCACCCTTTACGTAAGTCTCTCTTGACAATAAAATAACGGCTAGATATTATGCATCAGAATCTACCTTCTTTATCAGGTAACATGAGCCAAATAATTATAAAACGGGAATACTAACACCAATTTCTGTGAATCCAAAATTTGAAAATTTAAGAAACAAGTTCTCCACAAGAAATGAGAATGTTGTGATCAATGGCACTCAATATGATAAAAGACAAAATAAACTTGACTTGTAGGATAGTAGCTGTAATTGAGGATAAGCAGATGGGTAACCCGTTGGGATGGTTTGAAACAAGTTTAACAGAGACCAACAAGTGTGGTAATCGGTATAGACAGTGGCGGATCAACATAATGTTATAAAACTATAATACCTAATCGGAATGCAGTTAGTACTTTTTATCAGGTTTGCATCATATTTTAAAACTATTTCCAACTAGTTGCTTACTTTCATTGCATTCAGTACACTTCATCGCCGGCTGGGTGCGAATTTTATTAAACTATGGGCAGCAGATTGCAATTTTAGAAGGCTTTAAAATGTAATTTTGAAAATGATAGGGGTGCAACTGCCCACCTAAGACCCCATATGGATCCGCCCCCGGGTACAGAGAGAACATTAGTTGAATGAAAGGCTAGAACTATACGTAAACACAGTTATGTACTAGGTAGTTGTGGGGGATCTATGACATCCGGGTATGGGTCTGGGACTGCCGTACCCATCCCCGACCCCTTTCAGGTACAGGTACGCCTCAGATTCTCGGTGGACACGGCTGTTTCAGTTTCAGCCCAGATCCACTTCGCGAAAGGTTTAAAAGATGGGCTTGTTTAGTTATCAGGTAAAAAACAAATCTTTTTTTTTTTTTTTGAACCCGATAACCAAAAACCAACAATTTATACTTTGAAAATATCCCATCCATATCCCCATATCTCTCAAAACACCTGATCGCTTCAGATTTCCGCTTTCAGAAGCCTCCGCACCCAAAGTCACTGATTCGAAACCTCGCTCCGATCATGATCCGACCTATTCCATTTCAGTTCACCAGAGACCGGTGCTGTAGTAAGAGGATTTGAGAAGATTCTAAATAGAAAAATAGTCAGTTTTCAAGTTTTAAAAAGATCTAGGGTTTTTAAGGATTTTCTAAACTTTTGATATCTACTGTTATTTTTATATTAATATGCAAGTTAATTTGTTTTGTTTAGTATCTTTCTTTGCAGTTTTATATCCAACTGAGAATTTAAATTGGGATTTCTAATTTAAGTGCTTTTCTTGAATATATTTCATTGCGAGCTTGTGTGCTTATTGTCTTGAGGTACTGAATCAAAGAGATGCATGGTTCGTAAGGACTTGATGACTGAAGGGAAGAAGGAGACAAACACCAATTTAAGAATTATCTTTTTGTTCTTCAAATTGTTAAATTTCTAAAGTATGATTTTTTTTATACATGATCCTTTTCTATTCAATAACTGTTGGATATTATTAAAATTTGCAATGTCCTCGTACCCTACATTTTTATAAAATTGCCATATCCCATGTGCGTACCCATACCCATGTCTGTACCCGTACCTGTACCCGTGAACATAGTGGGAGATTGAAAGGCACTATGATTGCCAATTTAGTAGGAAATGGCCCACAATAGTTATGCAGAAAAGATTATCCGTAATGTGGTACTACAAGATTTGGTTTGAGCCAGATAAAAGAGATGGACAAATTGTCAATAAAGGTTGGAAATGGGACTTTTAACCCTGCATCAAACACCCCACCCCCCCCCCAACAAAAAAAAGAAGAAAGGACCCATCACGGTTTAGAGAAATGTTAAATCTGGCCCTGTTTTCATAGCTTCTTCATTGTTTTCCTTCTTGCACCTTCTATGAAATCTAACACACAACCGCTCCAACCTAGCAAGTTAACCCTGAAAATGCCTTGGTCAGTATCCAGATAGTTCCCATCTACCTGCAGTTTTGATTGAAGCACATTATACATGAAAATATATGTGAAATGTTGTGGCAACCATATGCTGAAGCAATGCTCTTACTATGCGATGAATTACATTTGTATATACATTTTCACGTATATCTACTCTTATTTTCATACTATAATTAGCATTTTAAGTTCATAATTACTTCACATTAGGCGTATTTCGATTTCTAGTTCATGTTTACTGCATTTAATTTGTTTGCATTTTCAGGTAATGCATTTTGGTGAGATTCAATGTGGCACATGACGAGGATATGAAGATGGATGAGCTAGCACGAGATTGGAGCGTAAAAGGAAAGGAAACAAGCTTGGTTCGTTGAAGTTGGCAATTTTGACACCCTATTAGTATTTCACGCATAACTTTCACATACGACATGATTTTGAGCTGATTCAAGTTTTTACGGAAAGCTAAGAGATAGAGCTACAACTTTCGTATTTTGAGTTTTTCCGAATTCCAAGAGGAAAGTGTGGAAAATAGAGTTTGAAGTTATGAAACAGACTGTTGCGCGGCCACACCACTGTCTTGCATGCCCGAGCGAAATTGGACGACCAATATTCCTGACTCGTATTGTTTAGTTATCCATTTTTTTAACTTCCCAACACAAAAAAAAGGGACTCTGAATAGGGTTTATGAAAAAAAAAAGGATTTAGCTGTCACACCAGAGAGTGGATTTTATCTTTTTCCCTCAAGAATCAAGGAGAATTTGAAGAAGACAATTTTCACTCAAGGATTGAATTCAAGCAACTATCAAGTGAAGATTATCATTGAGAGTAAGATTTTCTTTGCTCTCTTTCTTTTAATCTCTGCACATGATGAGTTTTATGATCATTATTTCTATGACTTGTTATTCAAACATGAGTGAGTAATCTCTTTATTCTAGTGTTGGGTGAAGCCCAACGACATGATTGTCAAATAATGTTTTAATCTTTTCTTAAATTTATGAATGCCAATGACTCTTGTTTCATTCTAGTGTGATTTATGCTTATAAATTTATTGGCCACTTATTTACATGATTTAGATATTAGGCGAAGAACCGAGAGATGAAGTTATAATATCGGAACTCTAGAATAGAACCTGAAATTCTAAATCACAAGAGTAGATTTAGGTTTCTTGAGGAGTTTTAAGATTTATCATCGCTCTTAATGGGTTCGAATAAATTCAAGTACCATGAGAATAGGGATTGCCTAGTTCTTGAACACGTTATTATACTTCGAGAGAAGATAAAAATTAAATTAGGATAATTTCCTACAAGAGTGGACATTCACATTAGAGATGATCATTACTTAAACATGATAATAGTCGTTCTGGTGGATTACGATCCTAGAATTCATCATCATTTGATTTCTTTCAAAGTTTATTCATTTTAGTTTTTTTATTTTATTCTAATTCATTTGTACCTCGAATTGCCTGGATAATTAATTTGTGAATAATTGGTAGTTAACAAGGCCTCATGGGATCAACTCGTATTTTCCGGTACAATCTACAACTACGCCGTGCACTTGCGGTAAAACATCACATCACTATGAAACCAGTAATTTAGTAAAGCAGATGGTCCATAAAAGAAGCTAAAATAAGAGCAAAAATAATATTTTTGTCATGCAAAATTAGAAGATTCAATATTTAAGTGAAATGGCGTAGCAACAGAACTAACATTTCTAGAAGCTTCCAAAGGTGCAATGTAAGAATTTCTTCAATTAATCAAATAGGACATGGAGAGAGCAAGAGGGGAGTGAATTCTAGGCCTGGCCAAGTGGCTGAGAGAAGAGCGAGGAATGGAGGAAAGCAATGAGGAGAGGATGGTCAAGCTCGAATAACTTGATACCTGTGGTCCAACTCGAGAGGTAGTGTGCAAGGTCTAGTAATCAACTTGCACACAGATCAAGTATGTCAATGTACAAAGTTGCCAATCAGATCTTCCTACAAGGAACTAAGATGTTTGCTCAGGAGTGCACAGGTACCAAATTGTCCCTAAGCAAGTGCTGCCAATCAAATTTTAGAAGAAACTAAAATCAGCAGCAGATCACACTATTGAAGCCCCCACAGCAACCCCCCCCCCCCCCACCCCAACAAAAAAAAAATCTATAACAGGATTCGCTTTCTATTTTCCATCTTAGGTATTATCGCAAGGCTTTCTCGCCATCATATTTGCTCCACCAAGAATTTTCGCTTCATAAAAAAGTAAGCATTTAGTTGGTTCCTGTAGCCAAATCTCAGAGGATGATTCCAGCAGATTCTCAAGTTTGATAGAGTTTTGTAAACAATTCAATTTTTAATTGGGAAAGGCAATGATGATAAAGATGATCAGTCAAAAATCTTGTAGTTCAAGTATTTTTCAAGCAATAGATTCCAGCTTAAGCTTATTTTTGGCTAAGTCACTCACATTGTAACAGTATAATAGTGATATAGGATATAGGATCTTGACATCTTAAATGCCGAACATATATCAGATTGGACTTTAAATGGAGTGGTTACCAAGGATGATGAAAAAAAAACTACTGTTATATAGAAAATAAGAAACAATATAGGTATATCATCAACTACAGATGTGATCCATCTCAAATATCATAAGACATTTACATGCTTGCCTCAAAAGATTTACATGCTTGCCTCAGAAGTATAGGTTGTAGCAATCACCATACGGCTCACCAAAGGTGTTAAAATGTTAGGATAAGTGGTTATCTAACAAAAATAAAGTTATCAACCATAGAAATACAACATAACAGTACAAGTTTAGACAGTAAAGCATTGGCTCGTAATAAAGACATTTGTACATAAAACATAGGCCAAAGTGGTGCTTCACTCACCTGATTACGGTAAACAATGTATCCGATGCAGAAGAAAACCAATATGAACGGCAGAATTAGTGGAGCCAATATGAAATAAGCAAGCCCAAGAAGCCCAAATAGGAGAACTCTAGGTATTTCGCTATGGTATGGGATCGAAGGTGTATGAAATTCTTTATCCATACATCTGCAACAATGCCTACCCATCCAATCACCAACAAGAGTGATCAACCGTGTGACTTCTAAAGATAGACTAGTCCATGATGTAACAACAAAGGCAACAAAGAAAGAGGCCTATAAAAAGAAATAAAAAAGTTTGGTCAATGAAAATTATGTAAAATACCAAATAAGCAATAATCTTCATATCGAAAGATATACTTGCACAGTAGAACCAAAGAATTAGCTTAAGGAAATCACAGGTGATCCTATAAAAGGCATAACGACAGTCACAATACTTTTGGAGACATTTGAGGCTGTAATTGCTACTTCACAAGAAAAATTTTGGCCCACCGATTAAAGTATTTGAGTCAAAAGCAAGCATCATTCCTTTTATAATATTTTGTTATTTTTATTTTTTGCCAACAATGGTAATAATGAATACATAAAGCTCCTCTATCCAGGAATTCATTAACATTCAACAAACCAGAATTCATCAGATTATAAGCTCAAACTCCACCCAGGAAATTGACATCCAATGCAGCTACTTGGATAAGCGGAAAAATAAATATATGTATGGACAACCAATCATAACCAGTTCTAATTAAAACTGTTTATTCACCATCACGAAGACAAAGTTGACCAATAATACATGGAGATTGTTCCTCCGTTAAAGAGGAAGGTTAATTGCAGTTAGACCCCTTTACTACCGCCTAATTGTCGATAGACGCCCTATAGTTCCATTATTGTAGATAGATCCCGAGTGAAATTTTTGACTTTTTTAACCCAGAATATCTATTTCTCAAAAAAGAATTCTCTCTCCGAAGGTAAAAGGAGACAAAGATAAATCACTTTGGGCTCTATCTGCAACAATAGAACTAGAGGGGACCTATCTGCAATATGGGTGATAGTACAGAGGGTCTATCTGCTATTAACCTTAAAAAGAATTAGATAAAGGGTAAACCAATGAGCAGCCTTTCAGGCTAGAAGAAAAACTAGGAGATGCACAAACAACTTCTATAATTCATCCTGATAACGGCTTAAGAAGGTAAGATTACAATGCTAAAGATAATCATCATCACATTAATAAAGTGCCGGACAAAGGGATATCAAAGACAAAAAAAAGAACTAGCACAATACTGATGGGTAGTTCACCCGATATCCAACGGATCTACGATCAATGAGAAAATAATTGGATGTGTTATGATATGTGTAGCTCTAGTATCTCTCACTTTCAACACTGCAAGTTTCTTAGTTTGAACATTGCAATTATGTTCATTTAGCGTTCTTCCATCCATTATCTAACTCAATTTTCATGCGAGTCAAATCTTCCAAAAACAAAACCTGGATATTATAGCAAGTCTCCTGATCCATAATTCCCCTTGATGCCTTGAAACTATAATCTTCAATTTTAGAAATACATGGTTGCCACCATCTTTGCTTCATCCCATCAGCATTGGTTGGATGTACAGCTCAATATTCTATGAAACGAGTTATCATCAGATCCTGGATCGGAGCCAAATTTCTGGTCACTGCGACTATGGAGGATAAAAGCCTTACCTATAAATCCTATAAGACAGTGGTGGATAGAAGCCATTTTTCTATCTCAATTATCATGAAATTTAATCTTGTGCAACAAAGGAGAAAAAAGTAGTTGAGGCTGAAGTCTCGAATGACTTTGAACAGCTCAAAATCCAAACAAAGATATGGTAGGAGAAGGTAAAATGGATTTGCTACAGGCATTACATTATGACAAAAATAAAATCAAATAGAACCCAAAAAAAAAACATACTTATATTCTTGAATTTAAAGCATGCTGAATTTTGCCTACTGTTCAAAGAGCTCAAAACCGCGGACATTACATCTCAATGATAATAAACATGACAACTGATCTCAACGATAATTAAACATATATCATGTGAATTGGTTTAAGACTGAATCCTGCATTGTGTGTAATGCGCGTGAATATAACTTGCACCATCAAAGCTTATCTAACAGCAGCTTTCCTCTATGACCTTAAATTCAACTTTTGACTTCCTGTAATCCTACTCCAGGCTGCAATTTTTTAGAGATTCCTATCTATTTGTTTACTCTACCACTGATCTACCAAGGTCAAGATACCATTTCACACATCTATTACTCCTTTATTGTTCAATGTGAAAAAAAGCTATGAGCAGAATACCATTGAAGTCCGTTCATTGTTTAAGCTCATAAAAAATTAAAAAAATAATATATTGACTTAAAATACAATATGTAGTGCAAAACACATACACTGATGCTGTTCTATCTACTACATTTTGCAGACTTTGCTTTCCAAGTTAAATATAACCTGAAACTACACAGTAAAGTGATTTTACCTGAGCAGGTACAACAACCGCTAAAACACGAGGAATATCCTTCAGATCAAGAAATATCTGGACTTGACTTGCAACCGATCCAGTAAGCACGTTTGCAAAAAAGATGTTCCATATGGTGAACAAAAGCATTTTGGTACAAGCACTCTTCTCAATCTCACTGTAAGCTATGTACCCTTGCATGCTGGAGAAAAGCTTCATGATAGATGGCACGAGAGATAGAATCAGGTGAAGAATGAGACTGGGAAGATAACCTGTAATTACTTGACTTACAATGGTTCTGCATTGCACATTTACAGGGGATCAGTATTTGGTGAAGTTCAATAATTGTCTTCTATAGAACTTCATTGGTGGCCAGAATAAATAATAAATGGATCCGGAATAAATGATATATCAGTGCAAGGCAGCAAGGAAAATGGATTGTGGAAACTTAAGTATCGTGATAAGGACTAGAAAACATACTCTAACTTATAAATCATTAATTTTGTACGCAAAAAAAAACTCCAATTAATAATCCAATGAGCAATAATTATCTTCCTGTACACCCTGTTTGAATCGGGAAATGAAGGGTAGGGGAAGCGAGGTGACAAAATTCACCTTGTTTAGGAGTTTTGGAGGGTGGTCAGGATGGGGGTGAAAAGTTCACCCCTTACTAATGTGATTAGTTCAGGAGGGGAATGAAGCTCCCTTTCCTTTCCCTCTCCTCACTTCCCCTCCATTCCCTTCTCCTCACCACAATTTTGGAGTTTTGGTGTAGCAGAAGGGTACTTTAACAACCATTACCAGATGATAAATAAGAAAATAATAAATTAAACCATCCCACTTAGTTGGAGGATGCAAAATCTGAACTCCAGCTCTTCCAGGGAATTCAGTAATCTGCATTATGCCGACTATTCCCTGATAGAACATAGCAGAAGTCTGATGTAAGCCAAGTATTAGTCTGCCTGAAATGTGAAGTAAAATTACTCCCTTAAGAATGGTATAACTATACTGCAGTACATTACAGACATATTTGGGGATCAGTTTGGGGAGAACTGCAGGGGCACGCCCTAAAGGGATTATTTAAAACTAGTATATTAGCACGTGCAAACGCAAGTGCTAGTAGCGTCAATTTTTTATCTAAACAATCTTCGGTCTTACATTTTAATTATATTATTATCATTTTATGTGTATTCACAGGATTACCAGTAAAAAAAAGCACTAGCATAATTCACGTGATCAAATTAATAAGAAAATTCTTATCATTTAATGTTCTATCATATGGATATATTAATTTTAAATTGAAGTAACAACAACAATTCTAAATAAAAAATTCATCCAATCTTTATAACTTTATTGCCATAATTATGAAAAGTATTAACTTTCTAGTTCTTAAAACATATTTTTAATCATAGATTACATACATGTTAAATAAGACTGTCTTTAAAATATGTCACTATCTAGTTTACATTTGTAGGCGATCAAAAATGCAACAAGATCGACAACACATCCCTCACCAAGGGCAAATAAGTCATTTCATCATGATGAAAGGACTTTATGCATATTACAAAAGTCCCCAAAGTGACTAAGAACGGGCCATCCCAAGTCTAGAGTCAAGGCGGGTTGAAACCCAATCCCCCACTACCCTCAAATCCAGTCCCGAAGCATGAAGCCCATAGCAGTCTACAAACTGAACCTAGCGGGGTAGCCTAGCGACAATAACGAAGCTACTTTCTCTCCAGGAGGACAAACAATACTGATGGTGACCTGTGTCAGGGGTCACATCACAGATAGCACTCATGAATCGGTGGCATTAAATGCAGAAGAGGTTTGATGTGGCTAGATAAATCTGCACTGATGAGACCTCATTGAGCCCGCGATCATCGCGAGGTTAATAACGCTGCCCCCGCGACATAGGGATAACCTCACAATCTCAACTCACTCTCCATTATAAATAAGGGCCCCTTGGCCTCCATTAACAAGGGCACTGCTCTTGGCTCTCACTCTCCAGCTAACTCCTAGTACCATGTTCTCTCGATTCATTTACTAATGTGTGCCCTAGCTCTCTGATAGCTTCGCGACACCACAGTAGGCTTTTGGGTTCAAGAATTCTTGGTTATCCTTGGTGTCATTACTCATTACACACTTTGTTCCATTACAGTTTGGTGTTTTGAACATCCCATCAGTGCTATTACCCACTTTGTTCCTCAAAGTCTAGTGCTTTGAACATCTTACAAGTGTCATTACCTCCTTTGTCTATCAAAGTTTGTTAATTAGACAATGTTGTTACTCTTTACTACTCTTTGAGACTACTCTTTGAGAGGATACTTTGTTCATCAGAACATCAATCATCTTCTGTCTACAAAGATAAGACTCATCATAACAAGAGCTCCCCTCATACCAATCTCGACGACCAAACAAGCATACTTCTAAAAAATAGCAATGATATTCATGTGGTCGACAGAGGCATAATCACTTCCATCGCTACAACAGATCCCCCAGAAATAAAAATTCTGTGATATTTTGTATTTTTTTTGTTTCCCATCAAAAATTGAATAGAATGGCGAGTTCACCCGCCTCATCTTTTGGCAAGAAAACAGCATTGTGCTGCATTTTTACCTTTGTCAATTATATAGTTTTTAAAAGAGATGTATGAAATTTTAAATTTAAGAAAGAGATGGAGTGTGGAGGAACGAAAATAATAGAACCTTATAGAGAGAAAATGAATTTAATGAGAGAAGAAATCGACAAAATGTCTACTCAATTCAAAATTACCAAGATGACCAACACAAATTATAAAGTTCCCTAAAAACTCAACTAATGATTGAGGAAATTTCAATCATTTCTTCACATTTGCCTACCCTCACAATGATTTTTATATAGTACTATAGATATCAACCTCCATCCGCTATTACCTCGCCTAACAGATCACCTCCATATTGACGCAAAAATATATACTAGATGAATTTGTAAACTATAGAATGAGCAGCATGTCTACATGTGACTGTGCTCATGTATGTGCGCCTGTGTGGAGCGGCGTCATGCTTGCCTACCAAGTTCATGTTATGCAGTGAATTGCACAATCCATTCCCTCAATTTTGAACATTAAGTATATAGTTTGATCTTTGTTCTACAAATATAATATAATAGTAACTTTTCAGGTTTCCCTAACCAAGGTTTGAAATATCAATCAGTACCACATCTACTGGCCAAATAAGAGATTTTAAGTGTACCACTATTACCAGTACTAATTAATAATAGCTAATATAGGAAGACAAATGAGGTTGGCCAAATTAGAGATTATAAGTCTACCACTGTGGCTAGTATTAATTAATGATACCTAACATAGGAAGACATATGAGGCTTGACGTACCAAAAGTTGATTTAATTGCGATATATTGGAAAAAAGGAAGTCAATGAGAAAGCTCGTGATATGACCTTGAATCATTTAAAATAATAGTTAAAAACTCGCTTTTGAAAATCAGAATTTTCAAAGTCACCAACCCCCACTGTCGAAGTCTCGAAGATAAATCTTATCAACTAGAAAATAAGTAGAATTGGGTGGTTAATGGATTATTCTTTATTACATACGGTTTACTGGATATAAAAAACCATATTATATTAGGTGTTAACTTGCTTACTATATTGGTTTTGATCCACAATTTGGGTTGCAACAACTGACACTTTTAACTTAGAATCAAATCTATAACAGATCTTGATCCCTTTAATGTTACGGGTACTTGTTAAGCCCAAGCTACAAAAAGCAAACTTAAAGTTGATTTTCTAAAAAATTTAAATTCTGTGCAAGTTAGATTAATAATTCAAACACCATAATAATTTAAACAATTTTCCACATATCAACTGTTGGATTATACAAATATCGATTGAGACAAAGGTTTTAAATATTGAATATCGAGGAAATATCGAAAGACCAAAATTCATATAGAATTAGGGATATCAAGGAAATATCAGGGAGATCTGGTAAATATCGGAGTGCTATATCAGATGATGTGGATATATAAAATAATTTCCTAAAATGTAATCTAACCATAATCAACATAATAAATGAAATCTAAGCATACAAAAATGTAAAGCATATATGTTTAGGATCACTAATCAACATTTTAAAATAAATAAAAGTCCATATCGACATTGCTACATTTTGGTTGTTTTTTAGGCAGAAATGTCACTTGATATATTGGGAAAATCCTAATATGTATCCCAAAAATTGCCAAAGCGGTGTATTGTTTTGCAACAAGCCATATAAAAGGACATATCGGCCAACATATCGGCTGATATATCAGCCCTGTCAGGTATATATTGCCAAAAACTGCCAATAAGCAGTATAGGATATTTAGACGTATTGTTTTGCGGCAAGCCTTATAAAAGGATATATCGGTTGATATATTGGGCCATATCGGGGATATGTAAAACAATGATTGAGACTTAATCTAACCTTCACTAATCATTTGAAACAAAATAGCATGTCGATATGGGTCTGAATGTGACCTTACAATGGCAACCCATTGTTAAGAACATCTGAGTGTGTATGGCATATATAGACATAGATACACATTATTCTAAAATCAATTATTAATTTAGATGAGGAAAAACAAGTGCTCAACTTTGATGCAACTGACAATCAAATTTCCAAGGAAATAAATAAAGAACAATGGATAAAATGCCAGATTAACTGGAAATGATTAGGGAAAATGATAAGGTCATGTAGTTAATCACATCCATTACTAAGAATTTACCACATGTTAGAGTGGAAGGCCTAGTTTCATTATTTAGCCTCCACGTTAAAACATGTTACTGCAAGAATAATCAAATGTAACTGATAAGAATCAAATTAACTCGAAGAAAGAAAAACCAGATGATATCGATGCTAGAATGCTAGCTTCCAATACTTACATCTCAAGTATTCTTTTCAAGAAAGGGAACAACGTCTCCAATTGATCCAGATATGTCAAACCTTGAACAAATGTTACTGGAATGAGGAAGATCACTATCAGGATAACAGATGCCACAAAAACAACTAGCTTGGAAAGCCATCTTTGCATGAATGATGTTGAAAAGAAAGGCCAGTAAACGTCATGAGGTTCAGGCGCTTGCTCTGTAACCCACTGTGTAGGGTTGATGGATTGTTGAATGTGGAAAGCAGCTGCAGCCCCATACCGAGATTTGAAGCAGACAAAAGCAGCAGGTACCTCCTAAATGTCAACAAGAATTAATAGCTACAATTAACACCAATTAATGATGGATCTTTCCATTGAACAACATAAACATGTAGGTACCCTTGAGTAAGATCGTAAAAGACAACAAGTATGCCCCCTCCCCCCTCCCCCCTCCCCCCAACAACATTAGCTCAAATATAATGTCCAAGTAAACAACCATAATATTTTCTGATTAAATGTATGTTAAAAAAGACTAGGGACATGATAGATCCACGGGAATTTGTTGAATCTAGCAGCCAACAGCATTGTAGAAAGAATTATACTCCTAACCTATGAAGAAAACAAGAAGCTGAAACAAAAATATACACTGCACAGAGTATAATCAATTTGGACATTGCACCATCGAATTAATATAAGTTCGACTTCATTGAGATAGGACAAAAACATCATACCTCTCCTGCCATGGAAATTCCAGATTGCTCTAGTCTCAAGTTCTCTTCTAGGTTCTCCAATTTCTTTGCATAATCATCTACAGGATCAACATTTCTTCCAAACCACCCTAGACAGCCACCACGCTGGGACCTTTGGGAAGCATCAGATGTGGATCTCAAATGGGTCAATCTTCTATATACATTCTTGGTATCAGTCTGGTGAGGAAACGTTAGACGTTATTAACTGAAATACAGTAAAAGGAAGCAAACTAACTCATGGAGAAATGAGGGGGAAAAACAGTTGTGCCATAACCAAAAACTATAAAAAGGAAAATGGAGCCTCAACTATCACCTCATCTAATTACATGAGACAGTACAACCAGTAAATGTGTCATTTTGGATAATACAAACAATTCAACTTTATCTTCACGCCCAAAAACTTAAAGTTACAAAAAAACTATACAATTTAGAGATATCTAACCCACTAGTCAAGTGATCACGTGTTTTATTGTGAAGGAATTGTTCACTTAAACCTCCCCCCCCCCCCCAAAAAAAAAAAACAAAAACAATATGTTCAAAATATCAGAACCCCCTTTTAAGTTTAGGGTTGATCGGAAACCCCCTTCAAATTTAAGTTTTTTTAATAAAACCCCCTAATGACATTAAGTTCAATTTTCACATTGGATGGAAAAATTACGCAGGGAGATATTTTACCGATAAAAGTTGCAATAAACACCCCCAGTAACTTTTCAACTCAATAAGTTTCCTCATTTGACAAATAACCCCCATAAATTTGAACCTATAAACAACATAAAAGTCATTTTAAAAGTTATTAGGGTTTAGTGTAGTTTATCTAAAAGATATTGGCGATTTTCTATAAAAGTTATTCATGATTTATTGCAATTGTAAATGTTATTAAGAGTTTTGCTGCAAAACATTAAAAGCTCTTGGGGGGTTTAGTGTAATTTGACCATATAATTAATTGGTGTACGTCAGTAGTTGAAAGGACCCATACTAATTCCAGAAATAATTGGATCTAGTTTGAGACATGTTAAACAACCGAATATTGTAAATTTTCATTCATATGTTAAAAGTCTACTCTTCTTTATATAGAGATACAATATCAATGAGTTTTCTTTATAGACGATGTCGGACTAAACACAATTTCCTAAACACTCTTATTTTCCTAAGCAACTTCCTAATATCTTTCAATTACCAAAACTACTTCCTAATATAACATATATCATTTAACACTTCTCCTCAACCTGACATGTAAATATCATGCATGCCCAACTTGTCACAAATACATTGTACCTAATCTTTGGCAAGTGGTTTAGTAAGTATGTCGGCCAACTAATGTATAGCCTTAACATGTTTGGCTTCCATTTGAGGAACTTCAAGTTCTATACCAGCAATCTTTTCTCGAACCACATGACAATCAATCTCAGGATGCTTCATCTGCTCATGGAATACCAGATTAGAAGCAATGTCAATAGCAGCTTGATTATCACTATATAACATTATCAAATCCCACAATTCTCCAAGTAGTTGCTTAATCCAAATCATCTCAAATGTGACAGTTGTCATAGCTTTGTATTTTGACTCTGCGCTCAATGTGGAAACAACACTTTGCTTCTTGCTCTTTCAAGACACTAGGTTTCCTCCAACAAACACACAATAACTTGATGTCGACCTTCTGATAGTTGGGCATCTTGCCCAATTAGCATCTGAAAAACTTGTTGTACGATAATGTTCGCCATTAGAGTATATGAGCCCCTTTTCTAGAGCACTCTTCAAATATTGAAGTATTCTAACTCCTGCATCTCAATGAGTGGTACTAGGAGCAGTCATGAATTGACTGACAACACTCACTAGAAAGATAACATCTAGATGTGTTATAGTAAGTAGTTCAACTTTCCCACTAGCCTTTCATAATTTTCAGGATCCTCCAATAGCTCTCCTTGATCCAGCAATAATTTGAAATTTTGTTGCATTGGTGTACCAACTGACTTACAATCCAAGATCTCGCTCTCAGATAGTATATCCAGCACATACTTCCTCTGAGATAGAAATATTCCCTTTTCTAACCTTGCTATTTCAATTCCCAAAAAATATTTTAGGTTCCCCAAATCTTTTGTTTGAAATTGTTGTTGAAATATAATGAGCATGGCACTTTGGGTTATCTAAGAAAAAAGGTCTGAATTTAAAAACAAATGGAGGTAAGATGTTTGGTTTACAGGCAAAAAAAAGTTTTTATTGTACATTTTTTTATTCAAAAAGTAAGAATAAGATTAATGATTTGTGAAATATACTATTGACAACATGAATCTGCCTAGCAAGAAAGAAGACTCTAGTCTCATCTGTTAATTACTGGATCAAGACGGCGCAATCGATTGAAGACCGAGCACTTAATGTCTAGATTGAGATCGAGATTAAGCTCCTAGTCCTGTAGGTTCACGAGAAGGACGTTTATTTATTACCATAAATAGTGGAGTTCGGTCGTAGTTACTACGATTAGGAGAAATCTTTCTGTCAATCGCTGGCAGTTGGACAAGGAAAGACAAGAGCAAGCAGCCACACATGAACTTATATTATTTTATTAAAGCTGATGGAGTATGTATTTGAAAGAGTCATTTTTAAGTTCGTTGGCTTAAAAAGAAATTAGTTTATAAATTAGGTTTATATGTAAATTATCCTTTGTTTAATGCCGAAGAATATATGGCCACAGATCCCAGATTTCTTATTTTTCCTTTATGTAAAAACTAATGAAAGAGTTTTTGACAAAAAGTATAACTAATAATAATAACATGGAAAATATGAGCCTGACAGCCCTGACCGGATTCGAGCTGGACGATACCCGCCCATTCAATGCGAAAACTTTAATCATTTGTGCCAGTTGTGTTTTGAGTACGATTGGCAAAAATAATTTAATAATTATAAAAACTACTGCAACATGAAAAAGACATTCTACAATAATAAGCCCAATAACTTTATATTTATAAATATAAATGATTTTGTGCAAACAATAAATCCATTCCTATCAATTATCATGAATCATGTATAATTTGGAAATATATAAAGTAAAATTTTATCTATCTATTTCATTTAATAAATACAAGTAATCATAGATACCTTTGATCCACAATGGCTAGAGATAGGGCGACAAGTTGGGAAAATGAGACATTTCTTATGTTTCCATTTGTTTGGGAGAAGTTCCAGCATACATGAAGCCTAACATGCCTGCATTGCTTTTGATCCCAAAATTTATGGAACCAAACCAAGAACAAGATGCCATATTTCTTTTGGGGTACTTTTTTATTTGAATTATATTCAATATCAATGACTAAACCAGAAATAATTAATCACTTGTTCAAAATTAATCTCCTATTTTTATATAAAATTAAATTTCTTAAATATATTCAGCATATACCAACAAAAAATCTGGAGGAACTATGATTGATATCACAGTCAAGAATGGTTTGCAGCACACTTGTCTTTACTATTGTTGTTTACAATAAAATTTTACGAAACAACCGAATACTCTGCACCTCTCTCTACTATCTTTAATTTGCATTTATATTTTTATATTTATTATTTTTTTATTCTTATTTTTGAGAAAAAAAGAACCTTGTAACTATTTGGACTATTACAAGAAACTGCACTGCCGAGATACGTAATTGGAATATTCATTAGGGATAATTGCAGATGGCCCCCTATAAGTCTAATTGTATGGATGGACCTCCTTAGTGAATCTTTTTTACTCTTAAAAGAGTAAAAAAAAAAACTTTATAGAAGCGGAAGGACTCAATGTAGTTCTATTGGTGCGGATAGATCTCCAATTGCTAACTTTTTCCCCCTTTAAAGAACAGGTTCACCGAGGGGGTCTGTCACCACCAATAAACCTATAAGGGGTCTATCCGCAATTAGGTGCTACTACTAAGATCTATCCGCACTTAATCCTATTTATTAGATTTTTATTAGTCAATAGACTTCTACAGGTTGTCATGTTATTTTAAGTTTTTAGATCTATATATATTTTTGTTTGACAAAAGAACTTCCCCACGATTCTTCAGACCATGGGTATCAAAACTCTGGGCGTGACTAAATGTCATCCCTAAGGTACAACATTGGGTATTTCACGAACTTAAATGTTTGTGGGTGCTCTTCTGGAAAATTGGATCTAAGATTTTAGAATGCTACTTATTGGTAGCTTATTAATTCGGCTGGATCTTCTTAGAAGTTTTTATATTTATATTGAAGTTTGTTGTCCGCGCTAAAAAAATAAAAAATGGTTGTTGCTACGACCCATCAAAAGCCGGCCTTGGAGAATTCGGGGTACAAGATAAACATATATTTCTAAAGCTCCAGTGACCAATGTTAAGCGTACGTGTTGAGACGCAGCCAAAAGTTTTATTTGTTATAAGAGGTTTTGTCGTAGTTTGCTTTTTTAAATAAAAGATTTTGTCTTTACGTATGTGATGGTTCTGATGGATCTCCATTCGGCAGCATAAAAAGTTCTCAATATGATAATGAAAAGTTAGTGAAATCCTATTTGAAAACTAAAATAGCAGACGCATTAGTGCATTTTTTATACGCTTAGGTATCTTCGTTCGTATGCACTCAACAATAAATTATTGACTGTCCTTAACACGAGTGATGCATAACTTGGAAATGAGTAAAATGAAGTTGTTTGATGTTTGCATCTGTGTCATCAATTAGAACCAACAAACGTCATACCTTTGATCAAACTAGTGAGGGGGCACGTGCAACCCATGTGTCTGCCCCCATCTTAGTGCTGATGCAAAATGTTGTTTTTGGTGATGCAGATATTATAGAGAGAGATTAAATGTGCATATGTTGCATATATAGAAGTTATATTTACATAAGTTATGTGTACACCATAATTCAACGTAAGTAAATTTAGAGGATTCTTATTCACTACAATGTAAGAGGTCTACAGTTTGATACTACAGTTTTGATACCTTAATAACGTAATTGATACAGTTGGAAAATTTCATCCATAAGCCAAATACAGAAAACTATAATAATAGAGAAGAAACAAAATTCTCTGTCCTCTTAGTACTCGAAAATTCAAGAATAAAACTATACAACTCAAACCACTTAACATGCACGCTCTGGCAGGTACACTAAATCTACCATGATAAAGGGAAAATGATTAAGAATGTATACTTTTCCTAACCTAATTTAGAATTTTCCTCCTAAATTAAATGTAAGAATTTTAATGTCGAAGAACTTTAGATTCCTGTGCAATTAGTTAGTTCTGATAATTTGATTTGATCTCGAATAATTTCGATTAGTCGTTGCTTAGTGTTAGATCTTATAGCTTTAAGTTCTAAATTTTTAATATTTCAAGACAGTGATTTAACCTGTGGAATTCAATTACGAAGTTTGTGTGGTCGTAACTGCATTTTAAGAAGCAGTCAACAGGAAAAGAATGTAAAAAATGATGTTAGAATTTGTTATGTGTGATTACGTATAATAAATGACGTTACGTTTTGTTGTTGCGGTTTTATGGAATTAAAATGTTTAATTGCTTGAAATTTATAAATAAACATGAATGGAGCTGGGAAAAAACTAATTCTTTTAACAATGTACAAACGTGAAATTTTTATTTAAATTATGTGAAATCAATCAAAAGAAAATCCAATTTTACCAAATTAGTATCTACCGCACAACAAATTCTTGCTCTTTTTATTGTAAAACAAGCTATCACAAATTAGTATAAAAAATCTACTACACCAATCTGCAAGCAAATAAACCTACTACACATGAAAAAACAAAAGAGCATTGCTAGAAGGACTCGAAAATGGGACAGATACAAGAGACAGGTGATGTGGCAGTCCACGTGTCGGGAGAATCATCAGTGAGCTGGTAATATATTTAATAATAGTTTCAAGGGGTAATTGTAGAGGTAATCTCTTCCAATGTTCAAAGCTTTATGTTGGGACGGAAAATAAACAATCACGGCGGAAGGTTCGATCGATCACTACCAGAGGCTTACATTCAATTGAACAAGTTCTTCTCTCTACCGGAAGTGATTATCACCCAGAATAACTGTGTTTGGATGCTTTACAATCAATTGATGGCTCTAAATAATGTGTTCTTGGTCTACACTTCGAAGAAAATTTTCAAAGGTTGATATGATGAGACTATGAACAATAATTTTACTTTGCTTTTTTTTTTCTTCTTATAGAAGAAATAGATGTGACTTGATTCCATTTTTTTCTTTGATTCTCACAATGAACTTACATATCAAAACCCAACTAAGAACCTGTTGGGGATTTTAGTCCCCGCCTACTACAATCTGCGCATCTCGGAAGCCAATCAACAATCTACAAGATAAAAGTACTCACAATCTGCGCATCTCGGAAGCCAATCAACAATCTGCGCATCTCAGTAGTTGGCGTTTGACTAAAGAAGCGAAGGCGACGTGTCATTACCATAGCTATATGGGAGGCCCCGACTGAACACATTTACTTGCTAACCAAATTGCAAAGGTAATATCGGCCTTTCATCACTCCAGCAGAAAGGTGATCAAACAGAAAAATAAGTAAACAAGTTGTGCATACTTTAGCTCTTTAATTTAAGCAGGAGGTGACACTAAGTAGGACGACACAAATGAAAATAATCAAGCAGGTGCATGTCAGGCTCTTTTTATATATAGTATGATATGAGATGATATGATATGATGTAGCTTGCGACAACCAATGAAAATGAGATATTTTTCTTTTTTCAATTTTATTTGTAGAAAATTTTAGCACTTAAGATTGTAAAATATATTTAATACATGCAAACAAAATGGGGAAAAGATGTCACCACCAAGTAAGATTTTATTTTTTATAGCAAAATAAATAAATAAATAAAAAGAATATACTCAACTCTAGAGGTATCAATTCACATAACTTTGTCTGCTTGTTGGTAATACCAATAAGACTAGAGCAATATGAATTTATACGCATTTGATTATTCACTAAATTATTAGGTTTTCCAATCGTGCGTTAGAATCTACCATATTTTGATTTGGAACCCTCAAAGTTTAATATTTTTCATTTTTCTATCGCAAATAAGATTAAAGAATAAACTTATGCCGCATGCAACATATATTCATTAGTGTGTTACCCTATGGATTGGAAATTCTATGTATTGGAAAATTGCTTAAAGCTCGTACGAACTCTTAGATAACATACAATATTACATGACTTTGCTATGCATATAAATTGCATTTTGCCCCTATCTCAAATTCTCAATATAAAAAGGAACCCGCTAGAAGCGAGAATGAAAAGAGTGCATTTATTTCACTAAGAAAATATTTATCTACCACAGTTCGAAATGAAATAAAATAAATAAAACGAGCTTCTCTGATCGAGTTTCCTCTTGTCATTAAAAAAAAAAAAAAAGCATATACTCGTTTTTTTTGAGTAACAGAAACTTAAATGGAAAGTCTCAGCTCGGAGACTCAGAATGCCATTCTACAAGTCAGCCCAAATTAAATTGGGCAGTGGGCTCATACATAACAACATTTAGGTTAAATCATTGGGCTCTCTTGCAATAACCAACAAATGTCAAACAGAGAGATAATACATAAACATGATTTATTGGGCTCTCTTGCAATAACCAACAAACGTCAAAGAGAGTTATAATACATAAACATAACTGAAAAAATAAAAGTGGGTTCATATATCAAAGATACCCTTGGAAAATAGATAGCTATTATATATTAACCCAAAAAAGAAATAAATTTCTTTACCAGGTATTAAGAATGCTATTTTAACCCAAATGCAAAGCCGGACTAGGCTTGAACTGGGCTTGAACTGCCCAAATGCTAGTCGGACTGGGCTTGCACTGGGCTCAGACATGGTATGGGTGTTCAGTTGCAATTAAACCCCTGGCCATGTTTGTTTTTGTGATGATGAAGATACTATTTTAAATTGTTTTTGTGATGATGAAGATACCATTTTAAAATGTCGGAGCTCATGTTTGTTTTCTTATGTGGTTTGTACTATTTTTAAGGAGAAATTATTTAATACCCACAAAGGAACTAAAATGAATCAACCCTACTACACCTTTACAATCAAGGTACTATTTATCTTAGGGGGATTAAGTTTGTTTAAGACAAAAACGCCCTTTCTAATCCCACTGATGGGTGTGATCTATTCTAACAGTGCATTATTCTTTTTTTTTTCACGTCATTTCTTTTTCACGATGTTTTTTTGCGGCATCAGTTAATTTCCACGTTTGTTGCTCATGTGGAGGACTATACCTTTTATAAAATTTCTCATGTTCTTTTCCCTGTGGAGAAAATGTATATGCTTAACATTCTCTTTTAGCATCAAGGCATCATCTATTGTTTATCACTTTACTTTGTTTCTCAGTTTAAATGTATTTCTTGCAAAGCTTTTAAATGAACAACATGTCAACAAGGTTATATCTTGCAGCCTTTGCTGGATGTTCCAATATATGGAAGA
>JBAKGM010000139.1:24088920-24108300 GCA_037177215.1 Asparagus racemosus
ACCTGCTCCAATAAAGTTAAGAGGACTCGCTACGGTGTGGGCACCAGATCCACTCAGTGAGGCCGGGCAAGACTTTAGATGTATTAAACATGTGTAAAGAGTCAAAAACAGTAGATTATCACTAAAGAAACCAAAGATTAAAAAAGAAACCAAAAATTAAAAAAGAAACCAAAAAATAGCATATTTAAAAAAATAAAAGAAAAATTATACATTTACAGCTGCTCGGAGATGTGGTCGCCAGTGACTTCACCGTTGGTCACCGAAGATGGAAGAGAGGGAGTGGCGAGTAGTCGAGATGAGAGAGAGAGGAGGCGAGCGATTGAGATGGGAGAGAGCGGCAAAAAAAAGCAAAACCCTAAAGAATCAATTGGGTTTAAAAAATATCAAGTTTCATACCCAAAACACAATTAAAAACACTATATCATTTTTGGGGCGCACGCTTCAGTGCGTCCCACCTCAGGAGCAACTCGCTCACGAAGTACATTGCGGCAGAAAAATAGAAGCAAACCCTAAAGAATCAATTGGGTTTAAGAAAATATCGAGTTTCATACCCAAAACCCAATTCAAAAAAAACTGTATCATTTTAGGGGCACACGCTTCAGTGCGCCCCACCTCAAGCGCAACGCACTCACGAGGCGCATGAAAGGTGCACGCCACATGAACGTGCACCGACATCGCCTCGCGCATCGGGCATGCTCGGGGCGATTGCCTCAATAAGACTGGGTAGGGTTTGTGAGGGTTGAGGGTTTATCGTGCGTGACAATGAGGATGGTTGGTACTAGCAGCGGCTGATGGAGATCGTCATGGACTCATGATGGCATTGTTGGGTTGTGGTGGAGCTTGGCAGCAAGGATAGTGGAGGTGGGGAAGGAGGTGATCCACCAGGTGGGAGATGCTAACACATTTCATCAAACACCTCATGAGCATGTCTCTAGCATGCGGGGTGAAGGTCATACATGCAGGATTAGGATCTTGATTGCATGTGAGCGAACGAGTGGGGAAGAGTTAAGTAAAGATATTGGAAGGCTTGTAGGGTGGAGATTGATTGATGTGGACATGGAGGCGGTGGTTGAAGGTTTCATGTAGGACAACTAGAGCAGGGCGTTTTATGTTCATTAGATGTTTGGAGGGGGGAAGCAGTAAGCCAGTAGAGTGACAGTTGTCGATAATTTAGGCTTTAGGGGGTCTGCTCGAGGGGTTTGATGGAGGTGAGCTGATGAGGTGGTGATTGAAGGCGGTGTACTTGGCGCTCTGGGCTGCGATGGCTAAAGTTTGTGTTGGGTCGGAGGAGAGTTGAGTGAGGGTTGTGGTGGTAGAGCAATGCTAGGCTAAGGTTTGCGACGGTAGGTTGGCCTCACGGCGTTTGCGAGAGCTAGGGTTTTGTGATGGTAGTTGGGGCATTCGCAGGGGCTGCAACTAGGGTTTCTGCGAGATCCAGATTGTGATGGGCAGTGTGTGAGTTGAAGAGAGTTGATGTCAAAGCCGGTGTAGAAGCAGCCAAGGGAAAGTGCGGAGATGAAGTCTGCAACGGAACCCCCTCGGCGGCCCCAAGATCGAGGAAGAAGAAAGAGGTCTCTCTAGGATGAAGAATGAAGAAGATGGCTCTAATACCATAATTAGAATAGAGCTTTTGAGGGAAAGGGATAATATCCTTTATTGCATTGAGGTGTTTCTATACAAGAGTGGAGTAGTTCTAGTATTTAAAGCAATGTGGGACTAAAAGAAAGGAAGACAAGAAAGCCTAGCCATAATATTTAACAATTATATGCATTGCATTAAAAGATAAACCAATAAAAAGATCTAGACACGGGAAAATGTTTTTAAAAAGCTCAAATATGATAGATGATTGTTGAATTTGTTTATATGTCCCTAATTAATGAAGGCAAAACAATTTATGAAGAACGCATTTATTTAATTCAAATTTAAACATTAAGGCAGTACAATTTCTAAAGAATGCATTTATTTAATTCCCATTTAAACATTATGCTTACAATGAGAGAGCGTAGCTTGCTTGTCCTGTGAACAACTATGTGTGACAAGTATGTAAGTGGATGAAACTCCATAAAAAATCTCTCAACAATATCATTGAGGGAGGCCCCATCACGTAAAGGAATACCTCGAACCAGAATTGTGAAGTGATGAGGTTGCGGTTTCGATGTATTGAAAAGCTCAAGCCTCTTAAAATAAATAAATTTGTACTCCTGAAAGGATAAAATAGAAGGAGAGTTACATAACTATCACAACAGAAATCATTCTTTCATAGGAAAACATATCCCAAAAAAATGAACAGTAAGCAACCCCCTGTGTAAAAAAAAGTCAAATGTATCATCATATATCCATCTACCATGTCAGAATTAGTGGATCTGTGTACAAATTCCCTATTTACATGGGATTTTTCTTACTCAAGGGAAAATTGGAGGATTGACATTGCGTCAATAAGCTCAAACTCCTGGATCTATCCAATAAGTCTCATTACCTTCTGATGGGACTTATATAGATGTTAAGATACAACCCATAATTGCCTTGGTTAAGAATTTGGCAACAACTCACAAGGATCACCATCATTTTGATGGACGCTCATCAATATAAAAGTAGAGAAAGCCTCCAACATTTTCAATCTGGACAGTTCAAATATCTCATGGAGTACACTTCTTGCATTATTTGAAAATTTAGGCAAAAAGGAAAGATAGTAAGTAATTAATTTGGCTTACAATATATAGCAGATAGCACACAACTCCTGTAATAACATATGCAGCAGAGAAGTGAATCCATAACCTGTAAAACAGCTGTATGAGTTCATGTAATGGCTTGACTTTATTTGTAAGAAGCTAACTGGTTTCATAATACCAATGCCTAGTGGAATCACAAAATCAACACTAAGTAATAGTATCTTTGAGCAGAAAAAGTAACAGGGGAATAAATAAAATTATAAATAAAGTAATACTCAATGGGATAAGTAAGCTCGTTCATTCTCAAATAAGAAACCATCAATGTACCCAGAAAAGAGAAATAGGAATGCCTATTTTGTTTAAATTAAAACAAATAAATCAGGTTTCATGTTTATTCAGTTCAAACTTTACTTGAGATATATAATTAAAAAAACCCCTCTAGGAAGTGAGCAACTTCGTAGATGGAAAAGGTACTACAAGTGTCACCAAGTAAAGATAATATGAAAGGTATTTGTTCAAGTAGTGGATATTCAACTAAGGAACGAGAATTTGAAATTTCATGAAAATGAATCTTCCTTAACAGGAGTCATTCAACACCAATCTTGGATATCACATGCAAAGTGGATATCAATAACACGAGTTAAAATATTCCGTTGATGACCGTATTTGTTAGAACTAATTTTAAATTATAACTCTCAACCCTCACCATAACTTCGAAGTTTTGGTGTAATGGCGGGGTCAGTTAAGATGGTACCAGAGCAACCCAAGTTCAAATCCCACCAGCCACGAATTTAAAGCGAATTTTCTAAAAACTGACACCGCTGCGAGTCCAGGTTTCGGCCCATAAAAAGGGCACTTAATGGGGGCATTTTTAGAATTAATATAAAATTATAACCCTCAACCCTCACCAAAGTTTTAGAGCTTTGGTGTAATGGTTGGGTCATTTAAGAGGTTCCTTTCATTTAAGAGGCTCCTTAACATCAAAAAGTTAGCATTCACCTAATATGCCAGCGTAGGCATACGTTTTGTTTTTGAAGATAACGAAACAAATAATGGGTATTAGAAATATGAATCTTGTGACTTGATCCAGTTAAGCCGCACCTTCTAGAGGAGGATGAATGGACTGGACTTATAATGTAGCATCAAAAAAGAGAAAAGTCTGAAGGTGCTCCAAGCTCACCCAAGCCAAATCAAGTCAACATATCCAATTGGATCAAAGTTGCTAAAGTATAAATCAAGTGATCAGAGACTTCTCGAACAAGTTTGAGCAATTAAAAAAAATCATGTAACTCTAGGTCACTTCTGTAACTTATATTAATTAAGGAACCTCTCTAGATTGGCACCTAGGAAACTATTTAGAACTAGATCATCAATCTTCAATCTATCTAGCTGTGCCTGGTTTGTAGATTACTTCTTTTAGCCTATGACCTTGGGTTTCTTTGTCCATGAACCATGTAAGACAAAATAGGTGAAAAAGGTGAGTGATGAAGAGTACATGAAACATGTGACACCTACATGTTCGAAGCTACTCGCTCGACCTTGACATAGACCGGCGATAATAGTTGCCCGGCATCCCACTTGTTCTATCAGTCTTGACTAATTTATAGCAGAATAACTGATTTATTACAGTAGCATCCAGCATTGTCAAGCAAAATAACCTATTTAATAATCAACCATTGGACCACTTGTGACCATTGAATGTTTGGATCCATTTATTGTCTTTTGCACTGGTCAAATATGCGTGTATAATGCTTATTTTCAAACTAGATTGTACATAAGCTTTAACCATACTTTGAAGAAAGAAAGATACGAGTAAATACTTGAGGTTCCTATATGACTTTCAAGAGAACTTGAGTTCTACATCCACTTTGTTATTTATTCAAGTACATCTCAATCTTTCTACTGAAAACATTTAAAGCTCTTACCTTCATTTCTTATATCTTTTTAGATCTCAATTTCAAAGTTAATAAAATGTGTCATCAAGGTGATAAAGGGTTTCAATTATTATGTCATTTCTGATAGTGCTTATTCTTAGTTCTATCTTGTAACAGACCACACTTGTAAACCTAAGTGTATTGAGAGACACTCTTTCAGAGGAAATTCACCCTTCAGTGGGAGAAGTGGCTGACGTCCAGTCCCTGGTGACGTCCAGTCCTTGGTGAAAAAGAGCAAGTGTAAAGATTAGCTTTGATTGGGAAGTGGGCATAGGTCAAGCTTGCTGAACCACTATATGTCTCAGTGTTACAATCGAATTCGCACTTTATCTTTCTCTACTCAACCTCTCATTATTCATGATTTCATATATTGAATTTGCATACTCCAGCTTACAGCATTCCCATTTTTATTCTACACTCAACAAAATCAAAATCCTACTAGTTGTTTTTTTAACCAACAATTATTAGTGTCCTACCAAGGGGCAGTTTAACGTTATCCTTTTAGCCGCAAATAAACCTTATTCATTTTCCTCTAGAATTTGTTCTAGTGTGCTACTATTACCATCTAGCCAAGTTATAATGATAGACTGGTCACCTCCCTGCATCTTTTCTTGGTAATGCATAAGATGGATAACAGTTGAAACATAATGAAACTCATTTGTTACAATTACTTTATCATCTCCTTTAAAATAAAGAACCAAACATAATCGTCAATACAAGCTGCTGATTTTATAAATGAATCATTGGGATAATTCAATCTTTTTTATGTGTGCCGAATGTTTCAATCCAAGTATCTTGTGTAACAGCAATTAGAGGAGAACAACTTCAACTGTCGAAGTAACCTTTTAAGTTCACAGCATTTATTTTCCTATGAATTCTCAATATTTAAAGTTCTCTCATTCTCCACGAACCATAATAAACTTAACTAACATTTCATTAGGATGGCATTTATCCTTCCTTGTGATTGTGATAATCTTAATCTGTCTCTTTCCAAAAAAAAGCTATGAACTATACACAAGAACATAAGAGCATGCCGTGTCGGCACATCAATTTTACTGAGAACATGTTTAACATGCTTATGCATTTTTTTAATATATCTAAATTTGACTCGCACATAAGTGTATGTATTAGGTTATTATTCATATGGGAACGAACAAATTTTCAGTAAAATAATTTATGCAACAATCAAATTTTCTCAAAAAAGAGCAGAATTTTAAGGTAGATATTGATATCGACGTTTACACATTTGTATGCATGAGACATGAACATAATTATTCTTAAATTGCACCAACATAGTAAAGCATTGTTCTAGGAATCTAATGAAGTAATGCCAGAACTCATAGTCCTAGGAATTTATGCCATATGGAATCTTGGCATTCCGCATGCTAGAGTATCTTTTAACTGACAAACACGTTTTTAAGTTATACCCGTAATAAAACTCATTTATGCTTCTACCACAACATGATGTAGTTCTTCAGCAAGCTCAAAAAATAGTTACATGATCAAATCAATGAGAATGTTGATTTAACCATAAACGTCTCAGATTTAATCTTTTTTTATTTGGGATAGAACAGATTTAATCTTTGAAGGTGCTAAACATGTCTAGCAGTGGGACACAGTAAACAGATATAAGCAAACAAACTATTTTCCATAGAATGTAATCCATTGATATTCTGTTTTCATAAACTCTTACAGAACTTACCTATTCGAGCCATCCTTTACATTTGAAATGGTGAACAAATCCAAAGACTTGTTTGGGAGATCAGAAAAGTCAATATCGCGAAGTTGATCGCCCAAATAGTTCACTGGGAGAAGAACAAAAAGTCCTATAGCCCCAGCAATAGAAAACACCTTCAGACTGCGCCAAACAATAACAAATTAGTTTTTGATAGCTAAATCTGTCAAACAAGACACTACTAACAAGACGCTACTAAATGGCACATAGCTAAATGAATGCTATGTTAAACAAATGAAGGAGAATGGGGGTGGTTCCAATTGCAAAAGAAAAGCAAATAGTGCAAGATACATCAGTTGTGGGGAGTTTATGTCAATTGAAAGACTACTTTAACTGGCATTTTTCAAAATCGAGTGCATCGCAAGAAAGAAATCCAGCAGCAAACATTGAAATTTTACCCATAAATAGCACGAACTTCTCATTGTCCACATAACAAGTCCATGATTCTCAAAAAGTTGAAGGTCAGAATTTTTTGTTATATTTAGCATAGGTGTTGAGGGAATATCCTGCAACATTATTGCTACAATTTCAAAATCTTAAAAGTGGTTCTAGTGACTGCCAATAATTGTTCAGATCAGGTCATTTATCTCGTAAAAAAGAAACCTCATTTGAGCTTTGCATTATTTGATCCTTGATGAATTTCCCCAACAAATCATTTGGGAAAAAAGGAGAGAAAACAAGAACCATAATAGAAAGGTTAAAGGCCATCTGATGGCGTCATTGGTACAATATTGATGCTCTAGGTGCATGAAAAATGAACATGTCACTTGGGGACTGATCTACAATAAACAAACACGAGCCAATGAAAAGCAATAGTTATTCCATGGCCATAAGTAACAGAAAGAGTAATACCCCAAGTATAGTCCCACATCGGATATTGATTGAGAGAGATTGAATGGTTTATAATGTAAGTCTAAGAAGTCAAGTGCAACAATGACAAGTTAATTTTGGTAGTAGATTGAGTCAAACCACATGTTGCACTTAGCGAGTCCCAGCTCTTATAGAGCCAAGGGCCTACAGGCCTAGGGCGTGACAAATGGTACCAAAGCAAATAGCCGGCAGAAAGTATGGAGCTAAGTGCTATACGGAACTAAGTGCTACATCGCGTGACTGCGGTGGGAGCCACCTCTAGAGCTCGTAGGAGCCATCTTGATAGTCCACATTACCTGGCCATGATGTGATATATGATACTACATCTCGTGACTGCGGTGAGAGCCACCTCTAGAGCCCGTTGGAGCCATCTCGATAATCCATATCACCTAGCCATGATGTGATACGTGATACCCCAAGTATAGTCCCACATCGGATATTAATTGAGATTGAATGGTTTATAATGTAGTCCAACAAATCAAGTACAACATTAACTAGTCAATTTTGCCCCAAACCACGTGTTGCACCCGGTGGGTCCAAGGCTTACATTGCGCCAATGGGCCCATGGGCCCGGGATGTGACAGAAAGTCAACATATGCTAGCAAAACCAGAATGATACAATAAATAATAGGAGTTTGCCATATTAGACCCCTAAATCATTGCTAATTTTATATTAGACCAAACCTTCAAATCTTTATATTTCTAAATTAGTCCCGCATATCTTCATATCTGTTTGAAAAAGAAGTCTTATTTAAAACAAATTAATAAATCCAGGGGTATAAATCCTCCATAGATTTCGGGCTCTTATTTCAAGCAACTTAAAGGACGTGGGGGTCTAACTCAGAAATATGAATATTTAGGCGTCTAAAATAGTATTAACCAAGATTTGGGGTTCTATTAGGACAACCCCTAAATAATAGCCATAATTTGAAAATATTTACAGACAATCCGGTCAATTTTCAATCATACAGCAATTATTGGATTTGTTATTTTTTTCCTCAAGATGAAGATGTTTAGAGAAACTGTAAATTTTATATTTGGAGCTGTTCAAGTGAAAAGGGGAAGAAAAAATATTAAGAGGAATATCATATATTAGAGGTATGGTTGTCGAACAATTTACAAGTTAGCCAAGTCTGGCATCAATATGTAGTTCACTCAGCTCTGGCTTGCAAGTGAATGTGGTGGATCAAATCATTGAACCGTTTGACAAACATAGACCAACATGACCCACTTGGTTTGAGTTTCTGATAAGTTAAATGGTCTCAATGTGATTTAGATGGCTATAATGCAAGGACAAGTTCTAACACGTTGAGCACCTTTCTCTTTGGAGAAAAATTTAGCTACTTTACACAGCAGTACCCTTTTGCACTAATCTACTTTAACAGAAGTATACTATTACTATTAGGTAAGAGTTTGTTTTGGAGCTAGAGCTGTAATAAAACTTTGCTAGTTTTAGAGTCATAACTGGTATTAGATTCTTCTAAGCACGAAAATCAGTTCACTTAGGATGCCCATTTCATTTCTTTTCCTACATATACAACTATAGGACATGAAAAGTTTGCATTTCTAATCTGGTTCTTTTGACATTAAAGGCTCAACTTTCAGTTTCTTGTGGATTCAAGATCCATTTGAGTTGATTATTATCCAGAATCAATTTAGTATTGAAGTTTCAGCTTCAACCATTCTTTTTTCTTTGCTTCCTTGTGAAACATACATTAGTCAACGTGTCTGGCAATAATTCTCTCTCAATAGACATAGACCGGTTCCGACAAACCATCCATAATAACCTCTACTTAGGGTAATTCGTAATGACTAGTATAAATTTCTCACAGCCTCATGACTGTATAACACAAATAAGATGCTTTGATCAAAGATCTTTCCCTCAACAATAGCAGCAGAAGAAAAGGCACAGTTACTTTTCCAATATTCATTGCTTCAACCAAAAGATTCTGTCATTCAAGAAAAAATAAAGCTTGTTTCCACTTTAATACCCCCAAAGTTTCACGGTTTTGCAATTTTGATGTCTTATGTTCTATTTTGACAACTAAATGCCCAAAATTTTCGGATTGACCTTAACTTGATAATTTCATACCCCAAAGTCTTCTCACTTTCCCCATAACTCAAAAAAAAAAATCCCCATTTCCTTTCTACGTTGATATCCTTAAACAAAATCAAGGGCAATTTTTTCGCACTTTGGAGTATCTACATATTAAAGTTTGAAAGGGTAGTACTGTGGGGGTGTCAAAAGTGCAAATATCCCAGAAAATAACAGAAAAAATTACCTAAAAATGAAGATCCGCATGAAGACGACGCCGTCGAGGCCGGATAAAGCGAGGAGCTCGTCCTCCGAGACCCTCCACATAGCTCCGACCCATCCCGGCGACGGAAGCAGGCTCTCGATGTTGAAACCGCTCCTCTGCTGAGCTCTCCCCTCGGCGACGAGGCGAGGGGCGTAGACCTCGACGTTCGCCGGCTGCTTCCTGAGGACGGAGTAGAGCGCGAAGAGGAGAACGCAGAGGCCGAGGTTGATGCCGACGGAGGTGAGCAGAGCTGAGACGATCATCTCGTTTGATATCGACGCCGAGGAGATCACGAAACCCTAGAAATTAGGGGAGAGAGAGGGTTTTCTGTTCTTGAGATCGAGAGGTAGTGAGTCGGTGGTGGAGAGTGGAGACCCAAGAGGGAGCGAGGGAAACTGGGGAGTTGAGGCATCCGAGGTGAGGCCACGTGCCTCAGAGAATTTAGGGAGTGGGTCCAGGTTGAGGACGCCTAATCTGTCGGCATTTGCCGGTGGATAATGTTAAGTATCCCCATAAACTGATAATGACTGCTTCGGATTTTGTTTGTGAGCGTTGGTTCGGTGGATAACGTTAAGTATCCCGCATAAAGTGATAATGGCTGCTTTGGATTTTGTTTGTGAGCATTTGTTCGGTGCGCCTAAAACCGCTTTTTATTTAATTTTTAAGGAAAATGCTTCTAGCCCTAAAAATAATAACAATAAATATTCTTTTCCGCCAGGACTTTTTCGAAGCTCCTAAAACCTCAAAAAACCCCCCAAATGTTTTAGCCCCAAACCCCGTTCCCACGTGAACCAGTTTTTTTAAAATCTTAAAATGCCCTTTGATTTAACCGCCTCCCACTCTCTCAATACCTCTCCTTGACGAGTGTGTCCATCTCTCTCATCTGTCCAAATGAAACCGACTGTCCCTAAATCGAAACCCTAACCCTAAATCAACCGACCCCAGAGCGGAATCAAAGTTATTTTCTTCTCATCTTGCCTTCCTACACCCCTGAGCGGAATCATGATGGACAAGTCAGCGCCCAAAATAGTCACCCCTATATAAGACTTCGAAGACGACGACGCGTCACATTATGTCGTCGCAAGAAGACGTCTGAGCACAGAGTCAGCTGATGCTGACACAACAACAGCAGATGTTCTAGAGGATATCGCAGGTAGTCATCCTCTTCCTACAAGCCCAGTTCAACGAACGGATCTAGAGGGCAGCACCGACGACACCTCGAAAGCGCTCCTAGATCTAAAGAAAGGAAGAAAGATGAGCAATTTGGAAGGCATGCATACTTAACCAAAAAGAAGTGAGTTTACTGCATAATTTAGTTATTTATGATGTTACATGATGTTTGATAGTCTTTTGTTGCTATGTTACTTGTCTAATTTCAAAGGAAATGTGTTAATTGTGAATGTTACTGCTAAGTTGTGAATATTAGCTTTTAGTTATTAAGGATATTCATTAGTTGTTAAGGTTAAGCGTTAGTTGTTAAGGTTATGAATTAATTGTGACTGTTACTATTAACTTGTGGCTTGTTAGTTGTTAAGGTTACTAACTTGTGGCTTGTTAGTTGTTAAGGTTAAGCGTTAGTTGTTAATGTTTATGAATTAATTGTGCATATTACTATTAACTTGTAGCTTGTTAGTTGTTAAAGTTATGAATTAGTTGTAAAGTTTACTGTTAACTTTTGACTTGTTAGTTGTTAAGGTTATACGTTAGTTGTTAATATTATCGATTGGTTGTGAAGGTTATTGTTAACTTGTGACTTGTTAGCTATTAATGTTATGCGTTAGTTGTTAAGGTTATGGATTCGTTGTTAAGTTTATGGATTTGTTGTTAAGGTTGCAGTTTCGTTATCAAGTTTACAGCATAGTTGTTAAGGCTACAGATTATTTACAAACTAATTATGTCTTCTCGTTTTACTTTACAGACAAAAGGCTGTATCGGTGTTTCGGCCTACATGCAGCTTCACGGTATACTATGATTTCATGCATTCTTTAGTGTAACTTATAGACCAGAAGCATTAGGATGCCTATGAAGATTGTGTCTTCAGACACTATATTTATTTTTGGCCCTACTAGTCTTGATCTTCCCACTTTCGAACATGTGTTGAGAGAGTGAGATGAGAAGAAGAAGAAATTTGTCTTCACAAATATAAAAACTGGAGAAGACATTAGTACTTATTCAACCTTGAATGGGTTATAAACCATACATGATTCTCCAATGAGGAGGATTTTGTTGGCCCCAAACGAGATCGAAATAATCAGATTTGGAAAAGATATTTTTCTAAAATGAGGATGACAGCAGTAAGGCTCCCCTAGCATCTTCCAGACACTATATTAAGAATCTACTCACGAAGCTTGTACGATCAAGTAAGCGTGAAGATGTAAAGAACTTTGTCCTACTTCGGATCCTGTATCAGTTGAGCATGATCTGGTGTCCTAGCAGTGTTCTTGGCAAACCAAGATACTTGTTCAAGTATGTTGATAGTATTGAATCAGCAAAGAACACTACTTTCAACGAGACAAATGCAATAATTGAAGCAGCATTGAGGGGTCCTAAAATAGGAAAGAAGCTTTTATATCTGCAAGGGTGTACCCAGCTTGGGTCTGTAAGTATTCCTCCTATTTATTGTTTAGAGTAATGACTAGATATTATGCTTTATTCTTGATTGTGAAGGTTATTTATTAGTTCTCAAGTGTGCTAGTTAGTTGTTAAGGTTAGGGATTAAATTTTTAGATTACGTGTTAGTTGTAATATATACAGATTGGTTGTTAAGGTTACAGGTTGGTTGTTAATGTTGTAGATTGGTTATTAAGGTTACAGCTTGGTTGTTAATGTTACAGATTGGTTGTTAAGGTTGCATATTGGTTGTTAAGGTTATTTATTGGCTGTTAAGATTACTACTATTTTGAAAGATTTATAATCTTTTATTTCTCTCATGTGTAATTGTGATACTATGAACTTACTGGCATCAAGAAGTCAGTATGTGGAAGTATGTCAAGGCCTCCCCTCACAAATTGGGTGAGACTGGGAGAAGTTGGGGGATCCCTAAGATTGGCCACTGTTAAAGCAAAAGCTCAACAAGTTACTATAAAGCTTTCAGAGTTACAGGGCCAAGTTGAAAGAGTAAAGAAGGTTTTTAAAGAACCAGGGAGAGGTATACGGTAGAAGGAGCAGGAGAAGGAGAAAGAGAATAAGAAGAGAGAGAGAGAGAGAGAGAGAGAGAGAGAGAGAGAGAGAGAGAGAGAGAGAGAGAGAGAGAGAGAGAAGGAACAAGCTTTCACTTTCATGAAGTCTGAACAATCAACGGTCTCTCTGGATGGCAGGAAGATCATCGGAGGAGGAAGGAGGATCTGCGCTTGAATCTGAGGAGCTGTATTCATTTCCAATACTTAGATATTTGGATACTTGACAGATACATGTGATATACAGTTTCAGATATTTGGATACTTGGCAGGTCTTGGCCTTGGATTGTTGTTTTGTTTCTTAGTTTCATGTTTCAATCAAGGGACGCAGCGGAGGGAGGGAGAAAGGAACAAGCTTTCACTTTCATGAGGTCTTAACAATCAACAGAGACTCATTGGATGGCAGGAAGATCGTCGAAGGAGGAAGAAGCAGGTACGCTTGAATCTGGGGTAGGATGGCTGCGGACCTGCGGTTGAAGGACAGATAGAAGAGGAAAGGAAGCGACAGACGATGATGTGGAATTTTAATTGACAAGTGTCAGTAATCAAGTAGATAGATGTATTGATGATGTGGTACAGTAAATATAATGGATATTTTCTGCCTTAAAAGGGCTTTTGTATGCTATAGAGTAGAATTTTAGACATTTGTATGGTATAGAGTAGATTTTTAGACAATAGAACTTGGAAGGCCCTTAAAGTTTAGGATTAATTTAGGAACAGCCTTTAACTGTGGGGATTTTGCAGAAAAGTACGTAAACGATGTTAATTCCAGAACCACCCCCCCCCCCCCCAAAAAAAAACCAACCCACGCTCAATTTTGGATAAGAGGATGCCAAATTGACTAGTCACAAACAAAGCTTCTACATTCCTTAAACCATGTCTGATTATTAGAAATTATTATGCTTCCTTGATAAATACCAACTGCGATATTGTGAAATACATGTTAAATCTTTTTAAGAAATTGCAATCACCATTTCCTTAAAATGTGCAAGTGTAAGCATCATCTATTGCTACATTAAAAGAAAGGCAATCTTTTGGTTATTTGTTTGGTACACTTTCTATGTCACATTTTCAAAGAGTACCAAAACAAATCCTCACAACATACAATACATCAAAATTAAATTAAGGCGCAATGTTGGGAAAATAGGAAAACTAATTCTTAAACTTACAGCAATCATCGTTCAAACCTAAACCACCACCCCCCCCCCCCCCCCTTTAGTCATATGTGGCCTATCCTCCCTCACACTGACACTCTCTGGCTTAAACCTCTCTTGCCTTAATGCTCATTTCCTCATTCCCTCTCTTCTCTCTCTAGATGTCTCTCTAAGTTTATGGCTCCCTCTTTCTCCCCAGAAGACAGTGAGGTTATCATATATTTTTCATGGGATTTTATTCTTTTTTGCAGGGAATTAAAATGTTTTATTGATTTTGTATATTTTGTGTATGAATTGATGCTAACTATTTTGGTCTTGATTTAGGGATAGGGATGGATGAATCCTACACCTGCATGTTTTATCTTCGAATTCGGGTAAAAATATTTTGTAACATTTAAACTTTTTATAGAAACTTTTGAGATTATAAATGCTTGATATGAAATATTTTAATTCTGTGAATTGGAAAAAAGCAAGTTATCTAATTACAATTTTTTCATTGCGTCATGCACACATCATGTGCACCGGAAATCTAGCATGATTTTTAATGAGAGATGTTACTTTTGGGTCCAAATCGGTATGATCAATGGAACAAGTAGTGTGTTGCTTACTTAGAACCCTAAGAAAATAACAAATATAAAATATTGTATCATTACATACTTATCAGACGAATTAAGGATAAAAAATCTCTCATGTCATAAGTATGATTACGTCAGAAACTAATACAATATTATATCAACACCGTGCTTGCATGGACATACCTTTCTCTTGAAAGTCTTTATCCGTCTTGACAAACCCAGCAACCAAAGCTCTTGGTAGAGCAGCCAACCAGTCGTCCCTGCTAAGATCCGAAGGAATGGCACCTAGAACATTATTCAAAAGGTTCTCCTTAACATATATAGCAGCTGCAGATCCGTTATGCCCATCAAACAGCTGCGTAGAAAATAAGCTCCATCAAAGTTTAGTTATCAAAATCATTTCACATCATGCTTCTCATCACATAACAATGGTACAGTGGAAGCCTACTGAAACTATACAGGATGTGTATTAACAGTACTATTCCGGGAGAGCATCTAAGCAGGAGTATCGTGATTAGCAAAAACATCACAGTAGTTGTTCTGAAGTCAGAACAATGGGTAGCAATCATAACATACATTTTCGAGTTTATAATTTCAGTGGTATTGGATCACGAAGAAAACAGTATGATGGAATTTTGAAGAAAAAGAAAAAGGAACCAATATGTCAACATCAAACACAATCTTCCACAATCCAACAAGATAAATACAAAGAGATACGTTTTCTTATTGACATTGTACTGCCTAATGGTGCTAGCCACTTATATTAAGCATGATATTTCAAGAAACTTTTATAGAGCCACTTGGAAAGCGCCATTCTTGATCGCAAAAATGAAATAGATAAATGGCAAAAGTGGCCTTATGACCTGCCCTTAACCACGAAAAGTCTAGTTACCTCAAATCAAATATTAACTTCTATAAGTTAAACATGCTCTAATATCATGACCAGAAGCCATAAAGTTCTTTGCAATCAACTTAATCACATTAACACATTTTTCTCCAATTTAAACCTAAACATGTCATAGGTGGTCCAACCAGAGCAAAATTGTAGCTTCCAATCTGGAAAAAATAAGAATAAAAATAAAAATAAAGTAAAAAAAAGACGAGATTGATTGAGTGATTGCCCAAAAACTGAGAAAGTGGCGATCTCATCACCTCTTTCAACTAAAATTACTTTATTTTGTTCCATGTCGTCATACAAAAATTTCAACCAAAATTAACAAGTTTTTTTAACAGTTCTTTTTTATACTATTTTAAAATTAAGCATGTCACATTTTGTCAACTCCGTTCATCCAATTACCCTGAAAAAAAATTGCAGCCCTCGATCCCAAAAAAAAAAAAAAAAAAAAAACTCAAACAGGTCATGTGTTGTCAATGCTCATAAAAAATTACCCCAAACAAAAATGCCATCAGTTGATCTCAAAGACCTCAAGAAGATCAAGAACAAGCGAATTACCCCGAAAACAGAGAAAGTGCTGATCCCATCGCCGGGAACTCGCTGGCACTCGGTCTTGAGGAAAGTGAAGTCCTCCCCTTTCTTGCTCTGGCTCGCTTGGCCATGGAGCACGTCGGGCTTCTCGATCCTCCTCTCGCTCGACTGCTCCTTCTTCAGCAGCACCGCCAGCGGCACCGCCTCCCCCATCGCCGCCGCCGCCGCCATCAAGTCTCTATCAGAAACACCTCTCGGTCCCAAGAACCCAGCTTTTAAGAGACCTAAGCAGCATTTACGGCTACCAGCAAGCTGGAAGCAGTGGCAGCGGCGGTTTCGTTAAAACCAGATAAATTCACCAAATAATATCTAAAAATAAGAGGGGGGAAAAACTCCTTGTTCCCGCTCTTAGGTTGAGTCGGCCTCTGTTTTGTTCGCTACGAAGACGGCGGAGGGGCTAGCGTACGCCGCGGGGGCCCACCGGGGGGCTAACGTGCGCCGCGAGAGGAGGCCGGGATGAGCTGGCGTCGGATGGGCGAGGGTGGCTTCTTTTAATGGAGGGGACGCGGTAAGATGCTCCGCGGAAACAGGAAGCGCGTCAGGATGTCTTTAGGGCCCGGGTGCTCTCTGGTTTGGATACAAAAGTACAGCGACATTTTCCCCTTTTAAACTGTGTTAAGAAAAAGTTTTGGTTTTTTTTTTTCCTTTCCTTTTTCCTAATATTAGATATTTTCTAATAGAAGTACATTTTAGATATTATGATTGTGTGTGCACTGTAATATACTCGATGCTTTGGCATGTGTATAGGAACGGTAATTGATCTCTATACATATATTATTTTTTTTCATAAAACCCTCTAATGGTGATAAGTACAGGTTTTATATGGGTGCGTAAAATTATACAGGAGATATAAATCGTCAATAAAAACGGGTTTTTTTTATAAGACATTAAAAATTAAAGGCTAAATTGCACTTAAATACCCTATTGTTTTACTTATATACCCAAGTTTCAAAACGGCGCAACAAAAATACTCCAAGTTGTAAAAAAAATGCAGTCGGCTACCTTCTGCCAACTAGCCGTTAGAATATTCGAAGAATATTATCACTTGCTATCTCTTGTGACTAATTTATTTGCTAAGTATCTTCAGTTATTGCATTACTTACCATTCTACTGGCCCGTTTCTTTTTATTAAATATCATTCCTCTCTCCTCTTCAACTTCTTTCATGTACACCCAAATTCCATTTTCCCCCTTAATTAGACTTCCATCTTATTCTGTCAAATCAATCAAACGAGGCAAATTTACCTTACCCTAGAATTGAGACGACCTATTGTAGCTCGTTGTATTCATCAACCAGAACTTGGGGGAGGGGGGGGGGGGGGGGACATTTTAGAAATATGATAAATCCTAGTTTTCCATTGTAGAACTGGAATACATTAAGGTATTAAAGTGCAATTTCGCCAAAATTAAAGGGAATTTCTAAATTAAGGGGGTTTCCTCATATATTGAAAGTTATGAGAGGTTAAGTTAAGGGGTTTTCTGAAATTCGGCCATTATTGAACACAAATAAATCCCACTATCTATCAAGACTTTCTCGCATGCTATACATGGTCTAACATATTATATATCATACTTAATTCCTAATCTTACTATGTTAATATTTAGAGATATCAGTCAAGGTTCCATATGGACAAAAGCGTATGGATCACAGTGAAGAATCCGAGGACCAATGGTGGGGTCCGATCATAGTGCTTATCCGCACCCTTTGGCTTCCAAGTGGAGCCCCGGCGCCGCAAAGGACGCGCCAAACCTTCCTGTATATTCCCCCTCAGGCTAACCATTTCCTCGGTTCAACCGCCCATCTCGAGATGCGTAGTTATACTATCAGAACTCTCTGCTTCGTATGTACCTTCACTTGTTTTTTGCTGTACTTATATATCTTAAAGTTCTTAAAACTTGTATTCCTGGAGTTTGTAAAATCCGCACTTAAATACTTATTTAAGTGAAAGTTTTACAAACTTTAAGGTATTTAAGTGCACATTTTTAAAACTTTAGAATATATAAGTGCACGTTTTTTAAAACTTTAGGGCATATAAGTGCTGCCAAAATAGGTGAGGGTGTATAAATGCATGTTTTTAAAACTTTAGAATATATTAAGTGTCGTCAAAAACAAGTGAGTTTGTGTAAGTGCAAAGTAGGGTAAATATCATTCTCTATGCAAAAACCGTGGGAGTTAAAATAAGGGGCTATTGAATAGGAAAGAAGAGGAAGATAATAATTTACATAAAGCAAAAAAAAGAAAGCACGAGAACCAATGTATCCCGAATGGTGATGTACGCATCACTAATAAGAGTCGGGTTATATTGTCTATTAGTATAGTTGTGACTAAAGTGATAATGTATATATTGACATATGGCTACACTGTAATGATTCTACTTATAAGTTAGCATCATCTTCTCCTATTTCTCTATACAATACAATATTTTACATCTTTCTCTATACAATACAATATTTTACATCTTTCTCGATAAAAATAATGATTGAGTCGATAAAATGAAGAGATTTTAAGGTCACGTTGAAGCTTCTCGCCGCTTAAAAAAATAATGATTGAGTCGATAAAATGTCCTCGCAACTAACGCCTGTATGGGCATTACTCGAGCCCCCTTTAAAACCCCGTTGAAGCTTTCAGAGCAATTAGTTGTCATCATGCAAAACCGATTCCCACCATCTTTACTTAGTGCCCATCGATCGACAAATTCGCTTCCCAAACTATTCTCAATCCAATCATGCGCAGCTTGAGATGTATTCTTGATTTGATCGCGTAGCCGATCATACATGCATGCTTCGGGTGCACACCCCGCTTGCCAAAGAAGGTTTTGTAATTGAATCTGGCCAAAACTCTTTTTAAAATTAGCTCTAATGTGCCTTAAGCAGTAGCGGTGATGGTGATGAGAGCCAAATCTCCTGAACAATGCTTTAGGAATACCTTTCATCCTATCGGATATAAATGTAATTTTTCTAGGTGGCAACACATTAAAAATGTACAATTGAATGCATGAAAAGAACCACTCCCAATTTTCACTGTTTTCAACCTCCACAACTGCGAAGGCCAAAGGAAATAAGCCTCCATCTGCATCAACTCCTGTAGCCACGAGCAAAATACCCTTGAATTTACCATATAAGTGTGTGCCATCAATGCTAAGAACCGGCCGACAGAATTTAAATCCCTCGATTGAAGGACCAAATGCCCAAAATACAGAGATGAATTGATGAACTCCTGGATTTATCTCTCTAGTTATGAGTTTGTATTCAGTTCCAGGGTTGCTTCTTTTAATAGCTTCAAGATATTGAGGTAGTGTGGCGTAGGACTGCTCCCAATCCCCGAATATTTTTGTCATAGCAATCCTCCTTGCATTCCATGCTTTACTGTATGATAATTCAATAAATTTAGATGCGAGCACCCTCTCAATTATATTATCAGGAGTTAGATCAAGTTTCTTCTTCAATTTGGGCATAATCAACCGCGCTATGTAAGAGGCAGA
>JBAKGM010000139.1:24108400-24139788 GCA_037177215.1 Asparagus racemosus
TTGGTAGCAAAGTGTAAATACCTCCAGATGAAGGAATGTCTTGTGTATTCTGTGAACCAACATGCTATAGAATATCAGTACCACCATATAGTTGAATCATGGACTGAGCATCAGATGATCCTTTATAAGCTCTTAGAATTGATGCTATTTGCTTTTTCGATTTTTTAGTACACTAAATTGCACAGTTCCTTCCTATTCTGTCAACTCCTAACATTGTCCGATGAGAAAGGTACAATTAGTTGTATATTATAGTCATCTGACTCATTGATTAGTTCTACACATCAAAACTTTTCACTTCATGCTTCTCTGTCCAAATTACCTCGCTCTAATAATCTCAAATATTTGCATTTTCTTTTGTGAGTTTAACTCTAACAAATGGCTTTTTGCAGGGAACTCTTGATTGTGTCGGAATTTGTGGTGTTAATGAGCATTATCTTTAGCATCCGTATACCTAGACAGTACTATTTGCCCCACTATGTCTGCTCAGCCCTTATCACATTTGTAGCAATTGATGTTCTTGAAGGTAATCAATCACTTTTATTCTGAAGAAAGAAATTTCATAATAACTTAATTAGTGTGGTACCATCTAATTCTGCTATGCATACATTTTTAGGCTTTCCTCTTTCTAAATGTGAAATTATATAATGGACTGCTTTCGAAAAGGGGAAAAAGAAGAAGAAGAAGAAAAACCTTATGTTTTCTATAAAAGAGTATCGAAGAAAAAGCTTCTTATATATTATTTTCTTTCAGAAGTTTTGTTTATAGCATTCAAATTACTCTAGTAAATTGTATCGAAATGAAATAATACTTCTAAACTTATTGCTTATGAAATATTTTTCAGTCTCATCCATCTTACCTTGTGCAAGCTAGCTTGTATGTCAGATTACCAGAATAATGTTCTCTGAAATGGCTGCATATCAATCTACATGCTCAGAGCTCAGGCTTTAAGCTTTTGAGTTATACTTGCATTATGCATGAGATATCAGATATGATCATTATCCCCATTAAACTCATGATATATGATTAAACTCAGGAGTGTTTGATTTGTTCTTTAACAAAATAGCATGTCACTATTCTTGAAGCTTGCCATCTCGCTCTGGCATGTTTCAGTTAGTAAGGAAGCTTGGTTACTTATTGAGTAAAATTATTTGTATGCAAAGTGTCCAATATTTTGGATGTTAACGTTGTATGCCTGAAAATTATCGTTTTCCTTTAACTGCCCAAATGATTGAACCAACTCTACCCTCCATTTTGTATTAGTCTTATTTACAACTTGAAACTTTGAATTTCTACATACAGTAAATTTCAAAAAAAAACCCGTTAAGTTCCTACAATTCTCAGATAAACCCCTTAACATTCAAAAGGTCATAAAACCACCTTACAGTTTTGGGGTTCTTAGAAAAGCACCTTTAACATTTTTCAATCCCTAATAGCGTTAACCAAAATTTTCACATGGGTGCATAAAGTTAATTAGGTGGATATTTTCGCTAGTGAAAATTATCATTTACGCTTTTCGAGGTTCTTTTTGAAAAATGATGAAAGTTAAGGGGGTTTTGCCGCATTTTAACAGTTAAAGGGGGCTATCTGAGAAACTCCCAAACCTAAGGGGATTTTTTGAAATTTACCCTTTTACATATTAGGAGAAAACTGTCATTTATTATCCTTCAATTATCAGCTATTTTTTCTGCAACTTGAGTTGTCAACCTCTCTCGAGTCATGACATCGCGTTTTGCTCATGGAATATTCAATAGAGGGCTTCTTTCTACTGAAGCTGGAACTCTAGCTCGAGTGGTTGTTTATGGCACGATAACATTGGCTAGTTATTTGGTGGAAGATCAACTCCTCAACGTCACCCCTTCTTCCTACTTTCTTGATCTGTATAGCACCCATTTCTGCAACCTTCTTCACATATAACAGTCTTTATTGACAGATAGATGATCTTCATCCTATTTTTTAGGATTGTACAGTAGATTACAAAGCTTATTGACATATGTCTATTTAAATTTCTTATTTTCAATTATTTTCTCTACTCTTATGTGATAGGAGAATTCACTAAAATATTTTGCAAGATGAAAGAGAATGATATTTCATCTTGTGGCAACCTGTGTTTCTGAATGTTTGGTTCTTGATTTGTGGAAAATGAGGATCTTAGTCGATGTTTTAATTTTTCTCAAACTAGACAACCCGGGGAGTATAATGTGTAGGTTTCTTTTATAGACGTATATTATTGATATTAAATGAGTTCTACTAGGTCTCTCATAGATTATAGATAAACTGATACTAATATCTAACATGATGTCACCTAACATATGGGAAGAGATTGAGAAAATAAACTCGAGTCTCCTTTTGCATTTAAACAATGAAAATAATGAAATGTCATTAGCTTGATTTGGATTTTAATTGGATTTTAACTAAGATTATGGGTCATCTATATTGAATAGGGTGTAATAAGGTCTAGTATGTGTTCTTACTATTATGATATTTTGATAGTTTTATGTTATTCGTATACATATACCTTATGAGAGCGAGTGTTTGATATCATATCTTGGGTAAAACGCCAATTTGGTCCCTGTACTAGGTCTTCATTCTCAAGTTGGTTCCTTCATTTTTATTCTCAACTTAATCCTCATACCACACCTCTGTTAAAAACTTAATCCTTTTTTAACATTCTTCAAAAATAAGGTGTTAGCTTTTCATTTACGACTAAACTACCCTCAAAGGCTTGTTTATTTATTTTTCCCGTGATCAACCAAAATTGACCTAAAACTGCAATTCCATATCCAAACTTCAAATAAATCATGAAAGACCACACACAAACTAAGTTCATACATTTTAAGAAGAACACAGTAAACCTCAAAGTAACTAAATTAGGAGAAAATGGTACCAATTCATTGACTCTCCATTTTATTCATCTATCACATTCGAGGAGAAAGAAAGGAGAAAAAGGAGGAGGAGAAAGAGACTACAATTGAAAGCCACTAGAGATGGCAAAACTTTGGAGCCTTCGGCCCTGTCGATGCAATTCTTATGACAAGTGGAAGTATGGTGGTGGCGATAGCCTCATTGAAAGATGAAGCCTGAACATTATCAAAAGCTTATGTGGCAATGGTAACTATAGTATTGCATGTAGTAAGGTGTATTTAAAAAGTAACTATAGAGCATCCTCTTAAACAAACATGCATAAGTTCATATGAAATAAAAGATTTATAGCAAAAGAATCATTTCCTACTTACCTTGGCTACATGCATCATTATGCACTAACAATCTCAACCTGACCAATTTGAACCAGATCTTAGGTGTAACTATTCTTCTTCAAGTCTCTTTTCCTCTTGCACTTGGCAACTACATGATTATCATTTTTCATCTTCTTGATGTTAAAATCTATAACAATTGAGTTAAATATGAATGAGATACATAACGGAAAATTTGAATTAAAACACAACTTGAATTTAAGTGTTTCAGATACATGAAGCATTGGACATAATGTTTAAGAACACTGCAATTCAGTGTTACAGGTGACCGAAACACTGGCTGGCAGCATTTTAGATCACCTGAAACATTACAGCAGCAAAGGGATGAGTTTCTTATTACTTGATGGCTCATACTTATCTTAATAGTGATTTCTCGTTGACAATAATTATGATTAAATGCCTGTTATTTAACATTTTCCTTCATTACAAGTATTCTCATAAGTCGATGTCTCTTAACTATTCATGCTTATTGTGTTGTGCCAATTTTCTCTATAAACCGTAAAGTTTCTTATTCTTCTTTATTGGAAAGTTGAAACTGAGTACATATCTTCTAATTAGTCATATTATTTAGTGGCTTAAGAGGCATTTACCATATTATTGAGGGAGAAGTCGTCCATTGTTTCTTGTATTTATGACTATATCATTGGGTGTCAACAATAGGATGATGGTGTGGAGGCATAGTGCTATTTATGATTCTCTTTACAGATAGATATCATGTTTCAGATTTGTGCTAGAGTGGACTCTCCAAGTGGAACCACTCTCGGGTGCTAACAATCTTTTCCTGAAGTCGTTTCTACGTGGAGGATTGTTTGAGGAATCAAGTTGAACCCTGTCACTTTTGTTTAAAGATGTTCTTATATCATCCGTTATCTTGAAGTGTTCCTATGTAATTGGTTTTTTTTGGTATTTTTATATTATCAGTTTTATGGAACCCTACATATAAAAAGAAAAGGAATCTAGAAGAAATAAAATTAAGAGAAATACCTAAATTTTAGAATTAGGATAATTTTGTCCTTCTAAGTTTTATTTAATTGAAGTTTTAATAGAAAGTTAAAAAAATAGGACAAACTTGATATTTAATAAGAGGTTCAAGGACTAAATTGAGGGAAAAATGTGTGGAGACCAATTTGAGTATGAGGCTCTAGTACAGGACCATATTGGCCCTTTAGCCTCATATTTATCACTAGGAAAGAACATTTATACAATAAAACTTCGACTGGATTGTACAGTTTGTATTTGTTTAAGGTAGCATTACCATGAAACATAATTTGATCAGTTATCTTTGCTTCTCAAGTATCTGAGAGAGCATCAATTAACTTCACACCACCGATGAATCAAGCGGTATCAAGCTTCTACGTAATCACTAACGAATCAAGCAAAAAATGTAGCCCAAGAAGGCTAAGAACGTATCTAGAATTTTGAAGAAAAGAAACCCTAATTTCATTGATAAATCACTCAAGTTTTCAATCACTAAAAAACATATTAAAAGCCCTGATACCTAGCCTGCCTTAAACAGCCTCTGTTTTGGTTTCCTAACCAATTCCTATTTGTAAACAAATTCCTACTCCTAAACAAGTCTGATATGTAAACAAATTTCAACTCCTAAATGAGTCCTATTTATAAACAAATTCCTACTCCTAAACAAGTCCTATTTGTGATAAAAATAAATCCTATTCAGACTCTAATTCCTTCGGCATGTAGCTTCTTATAGTTATGCACCACTCGAGCACGATCACTCCTACCCACGATAGCTCTGGAATCATATCATTCTCCCCTCCTTCGAGAATACACTTGTTCTCAAGTGTAAGATTAGGAAACCTCTCCTTTATAGTTCTCCCATGTAGCCTCGCCCTTCATCAAGCCCTTCCAATGCACTAATAGTTGCCACACCCTCTCTCTAGTACGCTGCTTCACCCAACTCTTGTAGTGAAGCACCTCATTAGGAACTAATAACATGTTACCTCTAGAATCAAATGAAGGTAATTCACCCATGAGCAAATTAGAGTCCCCTACTTTCTTCTTTAACATAGATGCTTGAAAAACTAGGTCCAAATGAGAGGACTCTAGCAACTCCAGTTTATATGCGACCTCGCCAATCCACTGCAATACCTTGAAGGGCCCGTAATACCATTGTGACAACTTCACATTGAACCTCTTCTTCATGAATCTTTGTTGGCATGTCTACAGCTTCAAATACACCAAGTCACCCAGCTTGAAGGTCACATCAAGTCACTTCTTATCAAAATACTTCTTCATCCACTGCTAGGCTTTAGCTAACTCCCTCTTCACACCTCAATAAATCTCATCCCTACCCAATAGCTCCTACTCCACCTCATCATTGTTCACCATTCCTAGCTCATATGACTGTAGCATAGGCGGTGGCTGTCCATACATTACCTCGAACGGGCTCTTCTAGATCGGCGAATGGAATGCAACATTGTAACAATACTTAGCTTATAGAGTAAAATACTTCCATCTCTTCTGCACCTTATGACTAAACTCCTCAAATATTACTCTAAGGTGCAGTTCATCACCTCTGTCTGTCCATCAGTATGTGGATGGTATGACAAACTTGCCTTCAATTGGCTCCCCTACAAACAACTCCAACCAAAAGGAACTCACGAACAGCTTTCCCGATTAGTGACTATGGTTCTCAAAATCCCATGCAACTTGACCATATTTTCCACAAAAACTTGAGCTATGCTAGCCGCAATAAATGGATGCTTCAGTGGAATAAAGTGCGCCCCCTTACTTAAGCGATCAACCATGACTAATATAGCCTTAAATCCCCGACAACTAGGCAACCCTTCTATGAAGTCCATCGACAAGTCTTCCCCGATCCTCTCTAGAATCAGCAAAGATTGCATCAAGCCCATCAAAGCCCTCTGATCATATTTTACCTTCTAGCACACATCACACTCTACTACTTTCACCTTCATTACTACCTTTAGTCCTTCCCAATAGAAAAAAAATACTTCACCCTGACATAAGTCTGAAGTTAACCTAAATGACCACCCTTTTTGTGGTCATGAAAATGTGATACAATGTCATCCCTCAAGCCTGGTACTCTGGGAATATATATGTAGCTTTTATAGAAAAGTAGTCCATCTCGGAACTCAAACCTCTGTACCCCCGGGTCTCCTCACTCACTCCCATAACAAATATCCCAAACTCGTTCATCTAACTCCACAACCTGACGAATATGATCCCACACATTCTAACTAGTGCTACTAATGGCATGCCAACTCACCTTCTCCTTGCTGCCCATCACCCACAACATCGGACTACCCTCCTTTTAAGATAAAACATTGGCAACTCTATTCCCCTTCTCGAGATGATATATAATATCGAACTCAAACCTAAAAAGCTTCACCATAAACTTCTGCTATTTGGGAGTAATAATCTTCTGCTCCAATAAGTGCTTCAAAGCCTAATGATCCTTCTCGATCTTGAGTTTTCTCCCAAACAAATATAGCCCCAAACTTTCACTACATACACGGCTCCCAATATCTCCTGAGCACAAGTACTCCAGGCCCTCTTCGGTAGTCCCAACGCCTTTGAAATATAAGTTACCAACTAATGTAGTGCGGACGTTGAAAACCTCAGAATCCAGCAAGGGTTGTTCTTTGAATGCACAAAGAACTATCTCCGAATCCAGAAAGAACTTCGAATCCAGAAAGAAAATATTCAAAGAGAAATTTTCTTGATAATAGTGACCTAATATTTTAGGTTTACATGTCTCTTCTTACATAAAAAACAAACTAAACTCCTAATAAGACTAGAATTATAAAGAAATAGAAAATATCAAATCCTACCCTAAAAGAATTCCTTGTAATAGAGGAACAAATCAGTCCGACATGAATTAAAATTAAATTTATTTCCTAATCTAAATAGACTCCTACTTTATTACAAAAAATAAACTAAATGCTGATTATTTTCAAATTTTTATAAGAAAAACCAATTATTGTGATGTGATTTCAATGATCTGTTAATCTGGTGGGCTTTGTCTCATCGAGATAGGTGATTTTCACATATAAGATGTCAAATCTGCCTTCTTGATTGAGAGATATGGTTATTTCTTTATGGACAAGTAAATAATTCATCCGCGTCCGTATTTGACTCTTTCTACTTCTCCATTAATTTGCTTGTTTGGCATCCTACATCAGTCTCCCCTTGTTTTGACCCCAAGCTTATATTTACTCAGATAGTAGCTTCCTCGATAAATATTTTTCTTCTTCTGCGTCGATCATCATCCTTCTTTTACGTAGCATTGATTTTCTCTATTTGTTTTTTTACCTTCTTGGCTAGGACTTCTTCTAAATCAAATTTATGTATGAATCTTTCCCACATCATGTGTATTTTATTGGTGGCATGTGGATCTACAGTTGACTTGAAAAACTCCTCAAAATATGTTCCATGTTTCTTTTCATATTCTAGTGTCAGATGTATCATCTCAACCTTCTTAAAATTATTTACAACCTATGCCTCCAAATAAGAAAATTTTTCCTCATGCTCCATATGCAATTTTTCATCTCCTTTGCCTCAAGGCCTCCACTAAGCAAGTCACACATATCATTATTTGCCTCACTCGCTATTATATCTTTCTCCTCTATCGGGACAACATCAATATGTGTAATATTACTCATGACCACTTTGGAATTACCATGCATAATATCCATCTTCACTATCATATCAGCACCAGCATCATGAATCTCATACATAATGAGTGTTTTCACCTTAGCAGAAATTTTTGCAGGGGCCGGTTCTTCTTTCCCAATTACAACCAAGTCATAGATCTCTTCAGATTGCTTCAAGTCTTCTACTAAAGCCTTGTTGTTCGCCACCAAAAGTGTCTTCTTCTCGGTACTTTTAATCTTGGATGGCTCCTTTTCTGTTAAAGGCATGTGTGCAATTCGGCGTCCATCCTTATTAAAGACATAAGCATTATCTCTGCTTCTGTAAGTGGCTCCAACATCAAACCGCCACAGCGTACCTGAAAGCATATGACAAGTATACATTTCAATCACATCACACATCACCTTATTGATATAGTTGCTGCCGATAAAAAAAGTTACCCGGCACACCCCATCGATCTGCACATCATTGCCCTTGCAAATTCAGCCGATCTTGCAAGGGGTGGAGTGTTTCTCTATATTCAAGCCTAACTTATCCACCATACACTAAGAGATAAAGTTTTTGCTACTGCCACTATCAATGATAATATCACCAGTCTTCTACATCACGCTGCATCTCGTGAAAAAGATATTGTGCTTCTGAGGTGGTTCTTCTCTCTTTATTGCTTCTTCAGTCCACTTCATAACTCTAAAGTCTTGCTTAGGGATAGATTTGGCTTGCTTAATCTCCGTACAATCATAGTTAGAGTGTAAACTTGGATATAGATTCAACACATAATAATATGTAGGAAGAAAATGAGCTTTCATCAATTCCTTCATTTTCACCCATGATCGAATTTTTCACTTCTGCTGACGGGCTAAATCCTCACATAATTATAGCCATCAAAAAGCTACTTTATCCTTAAGTTGATAGGCCACTTGCTTAACATTCCAATCTTCTGCAATTCCTAAATATCTAAAAAATCTCTTCACCTCATGAATCCAATCAAGTAAATCCTCTACATTGAGTTTCCCGTTGAAAAATGATAAATCAACCCTCATATTTTCAGTATCATATATATCCCTTCTTGAGAAGTCTCTACTACCATGATTTTGACATGAGGCTTCAGAGTCATAGTTGTTGCTGCTATGTTCATGCTGCTGAGTTAGATTATGTCTTTGGCAGTCATCAATGCAATCTCGAAGATTCAGACGCTCCACTACCAATGCAAGTCAATCAACGTGAGTCTTAATCTGAGTTAGGGTAATAGGGCCTACATTACCTACCATCGGATTAGAGAAACAGGGCCCTCATACCAATTAACATAGCGTGAAAGTTGAAAACCTCAAAATCAACCAAGGGTTATTCTTTGAATCCACAAAGTACTATCTTCGAATACACTAAGGACTTTGAATCTATGAACAAAATATTAAAAGAGAAATTTTATTGATAATAGTGATGTAATAATTTTACGGTTACATATTTCTTCTTAAATAGAAAACTAAATTAGACTCCTAATAAGGCTAGACTTATAAAAAAAATAGAAAGGATCAAATTCTACCGTAAAAAGACTCCTTATAATAGAGGAAACAAATCAGTCCAACATGAATCAAAATTGAATTTGTTTCCTAATCTAAATAGACTACAACTTTATTACTAAAAATAAACTAAATGGTGATTACTTTAAACTTTTTATAAAAAACCAATTATAGTGATGTGATTTTAGTGATCTATTAATCCAAATGGCTTCGTCTCATCAAGATAGACGATTTTCATATATAATATGTCAGAATCCCTTTACAGATTGGGAGATACGGTTGCTTCTTTGCAGGCAAGTAAATAATTCATCTGCATCCACATTTGACTCGCTCCACTTCTCCATTAATTTGCTCGTTAGGCATCCTAAACTATTGACCTTTTATCATGCACCAAAATGGCTCCTATACACTAGCCACTAGCATAAGCATGTACCACAAACTCCTTCCAAAAAATCAGGTAAAGGAAGCATCAGAGTCTTAGACATTGCCCTCTTCAAATCTTCAAAAGTCTGCCTTGAAGAATTTGTCCACTGAAACCCATCATTTTTTAGCATGTCAATCAATGGTCTACAATTAGACCATAGCACTTCACGAACCTATGATGGAATCCCTTCAACCCTAAAAATTCTCGTAAAGTGGACATAGCCTTAGTTAAAGGCCAATTCATCATAGCAATAATCTTCTGCTCATCTACCTTCACTCCCCCAGATGAAATAATATACCCCAAATATTTCCATTCTGCCTTAGTGTAGTTGCACTTTGATAATTTAGTATTGAAATTATGCTTCTCCAAAACTAACAACACCTCCTCTAAATGATGCAAGTGCTTATGCATGGTAGCTGAAGACACCAGTATATCATAGAGGAACACTCGCACTAATCTTCTTAGTAAAGGCTTGAATATGTTGTTCATCTCCGCCAGAAAAGTCGATGACGGATTGCATAGCCTAAATAGCAACATCACGTAGTCATAGAGCCCCTGAAGATCACCTTGATCAATAACCTTAGTGACAATAGCATAGTACTCAGCTCCACCCTAGAACAACCACTCAAATACATTAGCCTTGCAATCTTTCAATCCTGAGGCAATGATAGCCCATGAATGTCTCTTCCCCCTAACCGGAAACCATCCGTATCTCCTTATCAAATAATTTCAGACGATGATGTTCATTCATGTCTGAACCCTGCACAACAAGAAAAGAACTACCTGTCAGTTTCACTACTGAACTCAATTCACTTTGCAAGAGTGCAAGTGTAAGCAGATCATCATCTATTCAAGGAAATTACTTGTTTGCCTTGCCTGTTGAAAAATACCAAGGTCAAATTGCTACCACCTCCACAATAGTAGATGACATGCATTCATATCAACTCTATCACACAAATTCACATCCGCATGCTTGCTGACAAAGAAAGAAATTTATCTGCTATTAGCAACATCACAATTGTTTTCCTTGATGCTAATAAAGGATTTAGAGCTCTCACAAATTGAAGCAATTGGAAATTATTTGAAAGACTCTCCACTTTCTAGATTTTCCTCTTCTTTCTCCTCCACCATTGTGTCCTTCAATTCAACATTTTCGTAACTGCCCACATTTGACAAGTATCTAATAGAGTCGTTGTCTGGAGTATCTAACAAGTCAACTTCAACTACATGATTAGTAACTACCTCAACCAAATTGGAATAATCACGGGCACGATCAAATCTAGACTTTCTAAGTCTTCCATAGTCAGACGTCATTGACATCCCGACCATACTAAAATTCACCCCTATTGTATCTATCCTGACCATGACCATACCAATACCATATCCGTCAGAACAATCCCCAAGCTAAAATCTACCACGACAATCTATATACTAAAGTTCACCACGGTAATCTACACGGGGTGGTTGCCTCAGATCGAAATACTAATCTCGATTGTCAGCAAAATCAAAAAATTCATCATCGATACCAATATCATGATCAAATCGGCCGAGTTTATGATCTACATATCTATGAACATTGTCAACACCTCAATCACTATGCTACCTATTATCCATACCGACCTAATCACCACCAAACCTCTGTCACCATTGGTCATCGTCGTCAAACCTAGATTGTCTGGCTGAAAATTTCACATCTTACGCCGCTCAGTCATGATCTATCGTTGTTGTTTCATAGCTCTTTCTTTCCCCCATGAGTCCCCCCATCAATGTTTCTCCGATGCCATCTTTTTCTAATGTCATCAATTTATTGACAACTTCAATTGTGCGATTGCCTGTGATAAATTCTTCGTCTCCTAAGATAAAGATGATTGATCTTCCCTCATCACTGATGATCACATCTTTTAAATAAAAGATAATGATCCAATAAATAGATCAAACTCCAATCAAAGGATCTCTAAAGAATCATCGACACAGTGATTTCCTAGCCAAAGGTTCACTCAATCCAATCAACTCTCAATAAAAGCACCAAAATTGATGAGAGCCTGAAAATTAATTTCACACCATAGACGAATCAAGTGGTATCAAGCCTCTATGTAATCACCAATGAATCAAGAAAAATACGTAGCCTAAGAATGCCAAGAACGAATTTAGAATTTCAAAGAAAAGAAACTCTAATTTTAATGACAAATCTCCCAAGTTTTCAATCACCAAAAAACACAATAAAAACTCTAATACCTAGCCACCCTTAAATTGCCTCTATTTTGGCTTCCTAAACAAGCCCTATCCATAAACAAATTCCCCCTCCTAAATATGTCCTTTTTATAAATAAATTTCTGCTCCCAAGCAAATTCTACTTGTAATAAAAATGTAACACCCGTGATTTTTCGATACGTATTTTTTTCAATATTAAAATACTAAATGATATTTTAAATATTTAGATATTATGTTTAATCATATATATATTTAATGATAGAGATTATTAATATTTAGTTAATAATATTATTAGATTAATTGTTACAAATTATCATGATATTTAATCTATATTTTTAAATACGTAATTAGTAGTATTTGGACTGCGTACAATACACGTGTAATAAACCCTAACCCTAACCCTAATCCTATATATATGTATAACTATATTTTTCCCTTTTAATCCCAGCCACCAAAAGCCTCTGTACTCACCATCCCTCTCTCTGTATTCTCTGTCTTCCTCCCCCTCTCTTTCTCACGTTTTTTCTCGCCCCATCTCTCTCTTCGATCTCAACAAATCACCGCCACCATCCTCCTCTGCCGTCACCCCCACTCACCGCCGTGAGCCAACCCACGCTACCTCCTCTCCCTGCGGACCACCTCAGCCGCCTCAGCAGCCAACCTACCAGCCACCGCTCTATCTCCATCTAGTCCATTCCCAGCAACCCCCTCACCAGCGACATCCACTCGACTTCGCCGCCGCCTTCATCACCGCCCCCATCTCCCTGCCTTCTCCTCTCTGCACCGCCAGCCGTGCCTTCTTGCTCCAACCAACTCACCCGCTGCCTTCCTCATCAGCCTGACCACCTCAAACCCGCAACCCGTCACCGCCCCCTTCCCCACGGCAGCCTCTCGCTGCCAGCCGATGCTCGACGACCCGCCTCAACCTCATCACCATCAGCTCCGCCTCCTCCCTGCACTGCTCCCCACCCTCAACGATGCCCACCACCGTCGCCGATCTCGCCTACGTCCGCACCTTCATCGGCCTCCTCACCAGTGTCCTAGCCTCTGACATCGACTAAACCCCGCCATCATCCTCGCCAGCCACAGCCCTCCTCCCCTCTCCTCTGCCACCTGCACCTCCACGCCACCTGCACCCCCTTTCTCCTCGCCAACAACCTACAGCCTCCCCGCATACACCCATAGCTGTAACTTATCTGAAACCCATCACCACCCATGACCGCACAACCATGAAACTGCTCGTGGCTCGTCATCACTTGCCGTCGCCTTGATTCATCGCCACCGTTGTCGCTGCTCGTTTGCCGCTGATTTGTTCGATGTCTCTCATCACTGCTGGTCGACGTTGATCATCGTCGAGGCAGGTTTCGTCACCGCCGCTGGTCTGTAGTTCATCGCCGCTCATCATCGCCGTTTATTCTCTGCCGTCGTAACCTGAATCGTAGCCGATTCACTCGTAGGCAAGATCCTATTATCTTTGACTCGTATTTTACTTTTTAAAATATTTACGAATTAGTATATGCAAGATCCCGTACTCTTATTGACTCGTATTTTATATTTTTAGAATTATATATGAATTATTATCTGCAATCCTATGCAAGATTCCGTGATCTTTGATTCATACTTATATTTTTGGAATATTAGAATTATTAACTGCAAGATCCTATTACTATTAACTCATATTTTATATTTTCAGAATTATATATAAATTAATATTATATGCAGGATTCCTCTTGTCTTTGACTCGTATTCAGCTATTAGTTTAATTACGAATTCTTAAGTGCGTAGAGTAATTTATATAATTTTATATCTGCATGGATTGCCTGAAGAACGTTTAATGTTGTTATTTTATCATACGACGAAATATTATAAAAAAAGTTTATTTAACTAAAATAATATTTTTAGAAGATCCATGAGGAAATTGACTTTAAAGGAATTATTTTGGGAAAAGGAATTTTATAAATATGACCGTGTAATCGATGGATGAAGGCCGCGTCATTTCATGTATGAAATGTTCGCCATTTTCAGATTCCTTTTACATACTCGTTCAGTTATTTGTTATCTAGTCACTGTTGTAAATTCAAAAAGTTTTCAAAATCTGATTAGTGAATTTCTGACATAACTCGTTTACATGTGTAGTTTGCTGTTCATGGTTCTCGTTATCATTTTTCGTATCATTTATTGATCATTCATGTTTTCGATGCATTCTTGTATTGATATGCCAGTTTATTTACATCTATTCATAGTCTTGTTGTGTCCAGAACCATAGTAGTTCATGACTTAGAGACTTGATTCGTCATGGGCATGACCTAGTGACATGCGTGTGTTGACCATGCTTAGGAGGTGAACCCGTGTTGTGTTATATCGGTATTCGTTGACTTGATTATACGGGTATCGTTGACTTGATTTTACTTGAGACCGTGGGATGAGAAAGTCTTGGTTCATGTACTTGGATGTGGCTGGTTATGTTTCTTCCAGACCCGTGCCAAGTGATCTTGTTTTCGCACTTGGGGCTGGCTTGTTAGGCCAGTGAGTCATTTCGCACGTGGCTAGTGAAATCGTGTTGTCACCTGAGTCTTGCTTGTGTCCGGACAAGCAGGAATCTGATTGCTTGTAGTCCTCTGACCGTAGTCCGCAGTATTGGATGCGCGTAGAGGAGAATGACCCGTCACTTATCCGAATAATATGAACTTTGATTCTATGTGAGATGTTGACCTGAGACTATTACAGAATGGCTAGTTACCCGTCACTGCTATTTAGAATGTCAAGGTCTCCTGGATGTTTAGATTGACAATTATAGTTGTACGCATGCATCATTTTCTACTATTGTACATTATTGTATTTTTGGGAATCTTGCCGTGTGCCATGCACGCTGACGTACTCCATTCTCTTGGTGCACGTCAGATATAGATGAGGACAGGTCCAGTATGGAGATGCTCTTGAGCCGGAGTGTCCTCAGCAGGAGAGTCTCCCAGATGACGGAGTAGATCGAGCCGAAGCTTAATTTCTTTTGTTTTAGTAGTTGTGGAACTTTAGACTGATTTCAGTTTTCTTTTCAGTTTAGATGACATTATTTAAGATTTTCTAGTTCTTTTAAATACTTGTATTATTTCAGACATGAGGACTCTTTTATAGTCCGGGATGTTATTTCTTTATTCTGGTGATATGTACTCTCTGTTCTGGATATTTATTTATTCTTACTGGCTGTGATTGGGATGTGAGACTGTGATGCATATTATTATTACTTGATGCTTAGCGTATTAGATTGAGGAGAAATGTTATTTTTATTTGTTTTTCTTCTCAACCTAATACGTCGCGGGCTTGTTCGCGTTCCGTTTCTGCGTAGTTTGGGAAGCGGGGCGTGACAACTGAACATAGAGATTAAGATATGTAACGTGAATTAATATCTTCTATATGACATAGATGATGTTTCATTACATTATATAGACCAAGAGTCTCTCATAACTAAAAACTATTCCCACTACATAATAACTTCCGCCACTACTATTTCTATTAACCGCCCTATATCCCATTTGGTCCAAACAAAGAAGTTATCGAGGTTGAAGAACAAAAGGCGGAGGGTAGACGGACACTCTAGGAGTGACAGAGGCGATGGCGGAGGAGTGGAGGGGGTATGATGAAGTGGTTGATTGGGGACGGAGTTTGATGGTTGAGTGGGGTAGAGGGGAGTAGGCTAAGGAGCTTGCATTTTGACACGTAGGCACATCGTACTATTATTTAGCACTTGTAATTAGATCAAAGCACATGGACAAAATTATCTTAAAAAAATTTCACCACAAATGAAAAGAAACAGGCGCCAATTAGCGTGTTTTATTATCCCTCTTTTATATATAAAGAGAAATTGGTGGAATTTCTAAAGATGCAAAAAATTATCATTTGTCATATTATAAAGACATAAAAAATTGACATGTATCATATCGTAAATTATCCACATGTCCTTTTATCCTATCAAACATGACATGTGGACACCTAATATTATATTTACATAAGAAGTCTCAAAAAATTAAATCTATCTATAATTAAAAAATTCTAATAATTAAATATTTTGTAATCCTTATTAGATTATAACTATCCATAATTAAAAAAAATCTCATAATTATATATTTAAATATAGAAATGTAAAAAACTCATGTAGAGAGCCTCTCGCCTCTCTTTATCAAATCATGGATTAATTTTAGAAAACCCCCTCAACTATTTTAATTTGAGAAATTCCCCCTCATGTTAGAGTATATTGTAGATAGCCCCTCTCATCTATGAAAATTTGAGATAACCTTCTGAACTTTTCTCACTTAACCCCTCAAATATGGAGCTCATCTCAGAAAACCCCTCTCAACTATTTTAATTTAGGAAACCCCCCTCGAGGTTTATCCTATAAGAGATAACCCCCTCAAATTAAAAAATTTAGAGAACCACCATGAACTATTCTCACTTTACGCCTTGAAAACTAACATTATTAGGTCTAGCATGCCACGTGACAAAAGAGTGATTGAGAAAAGATTAAAATATCCCCTCAATCATAAAAAAAATTACTTTGATTTTTTTAGGATAGGAGAAAGAGGGCAATAATCATTGTAAATTGAAAATAGTTCTTTTTTTTTACTGGTTAGGGGTTTTTTTAATTGAATGACTTGATTACAAAAGGATATTTCATTTATTTTATAGTTTGAAATGAAGGAGGGGGGGGTGTTTGGTGAGAAAAGTGTGAAAGTTTTGGGAGTTTTGTGAGACACCCTATACTTGATTTGGGGGGGGGGGGGGACTAATTTTGAATGTTGACTAGGATTATCATAAAAAAATGGGCAATGCATCATATCCTCAAAATATCAGTTCTCACAAAAATTGTCATGTATTACAAAACCTATCTATCCTCTCTATTTTCATTATTTTTTTGGGTAATTAAAGTAAAATCCCTATAAGCTTTGATATTTTGCAGCAAACTGCAAAAGAATTTTAAAACTATTATTAACCCCTAATAACATTGGAAAATTTAAAAAACCCCAAAACTATTTTGATTTTTTGCCCTTAACTCTCATAATGACATTATTCCATAAATTTACATGGATAAAACTATCCTCAAAGCCAATGATGGAAGAAAGTAATTTTTTCCTACAAAAGTTCTTAAAATGCCTAAAATAATTTAAAAAAAAGCATAGAACCTACTGAAAATTATCAACAACCCTCTAAAATTTGAAAATTGTAAAAGAACACGTTAAAATATGGAAACTACAATCAACCCTTTGAAAAATAAAAATATTACAAAAAACCACTAAACATCTAAAAATTTTAAACAACCTCTTAAAAAATTAGAAATTTTAAAAAAACTCTTAAAAATCTATAAATTTTAAAAAGCCCCTAAAAGATCTAAAAATTACAAAAAGTTCCTTTAGATTCGAAAATACAAAAAAATATCTTTAAAATCTAAAAATTGCAAACAACCCAAAAATAAAAATAAAAAGCTATAAATAGATCCTTTAAAATCCAATAATTATAAACAACACCCTCAAGATTCTGAAAATCATAGATCCTTAAAATATGAAAATTAAAAAACCTCAAAAAAATTTAAAAAGTATAAACCAACCTAAAAAAAGTTTAAAAATTACAAACCACGCTTAGAACTTTTAAAATTACAAACAACTCTTTATAAAATTTGTAAAATGAAATAACCCCTTAAGATTTGAAAACCATATATCAACCACCTAAATTTCAAAAGGTTTAAACATTCTCTGAAAGTATAAAATTGCAAAAGAAGGAATTTCAGCAAAATTCAATTGAAAAGCCAATCAAATTGAGATAAAAACTAATATATACAAACAAAAAAAATCAGATCGATCTATGCAAGCACGTGCTTAAAGCTTGTAGAGTATGATATGATATGAGAAACTCAAAGATATGGAGAAAGTATCCAGTGCATTGACTTTACCATCTCATCATGATGACGTCCTACATTTACCCTATAAGAAGATGCCCTGTGTACCTCTAATCATATCTTTATGTAAGAATCTCAATCAAATAAAAGTAACCATAAGTACAATATTCTAAATTGCAAAAAATTGAAGAGTCAACTACCAAATTAAAACTAACCATAACTTTTGTGCTCCCTTTACTTATCTTTTATTTTACTCTATGTTGCCACTTCTCCGTTGCTTGAAATCTTGTATCCGAGAAAAAATTACTAGCAACTCTGAAAACTAAAAGAAGGTAAAGATATAAATAAGGTTTGTTACATTTCTTTCAATTTTTTTTCTCTTCTTGGTAGGGTAGTCATTCTTATATTTATTTTTTAAGACTCTTTCCATCTAGCAAAGCTTGTGAATTGATTTTGTAGTTATGAAAATTAATCTCCAGAAGCTTAAAAAAAAAAAAAAAAATCTTTCTGTACTGTTTTTCCTTTGCAGCCAAATCTAGTGAATGGACAACTCAGAAAATAATGAACAAAATCAAGACTTGAGTAATGAGGAACAAAGTTCTAATGTAGTTCCTTGTGTAGAAATCTAAGATGATGGAATGCTAAGAATTGGAATGAAGGTTTATAGTGAGGAAGAAGCTTATAACCTCTACAATAATTATGCCAGGCGAATTGGTTCTAGCATACGTAAAGGAAATATACGTAAAACAACAAAGGGAATTACACGACAACGCCCCTATCTTTGTTCAAAAGCAGGTCTAAAGTTTGACGATGAACCATATAGAATGAAAAAAGTCCATTGGTTGGAGACACGAACAAATTGCAAAGCCAATATTCGCTTCACGGTGATTGATGGTGTATGGGAAATCACACATTTCCGTCTAGACCATAACCATGATCTTGCTGAACCTAAATAGAGAAAGTTGGTGAAATCAAATAGGAAGATACTAAAAGATGATGCGAATCCCATCACCTAGATGAGTAACACTGATATAAAGCCCATGAAAACATATTAATTTTTATCAAGTGGACTTGGTGATCCTAATAGTTATAAGATGATACCACGAGACTGTCACAATTTACTCTGTATGGAGAGGCAAACCATGATCCAAATTTCTTTCTCAAGCAATTTATTTTATGACATATGTGTATATATTTAGACATTATTTTTATTTAGGACTTTCATTACACGAATCTTGACGGTTCCAACTACCAACCCATTACGCTTCAGCATCAACAGATACCTGACATGAGACGAACTGATATGCCTCTCTTGGGTTCAGGTTTTAAAATGCATATATGAAATTGTTTGGTATTTATTTGTACTTATCATAAACACCCCTTACAGTATGTTGCCTAAGTATCTTTCACTTTTATAGCTTGGGTACATGATGTAGAACGTACTGTGAATATATTTATGGAGAAACATGACCGTCACAAGCCCAAATGCGGGCCCGGTCGAGGAAAATAACTCGCAATGAAGAACATGTCGTATCTCCCAAATTGTACGTCAGAATTGGACGAATTATATATGTAAATCGCGTATTTTTTCGAGACAGAGTCAACCAAACCCACCGTTGTTCGGTTTGTCACCGTCTGTTTTGCCAAATTCCCTTAGAATTGAGAGATATCAGAGTTTTTGTCCTTTTTTACTATTTTAGATAATGTTTTGGGAGTCTGTTTTGATTAGAAAGCAAATCCGGTTTGATTCCAAATTTGACCGATTTACTTCTCTTACCATAGGGAGTCTTTGATGAAGAGTTTTATTATTTCTATTTTTGGTAAAGTTTAGGTCATAGTAGGAGTTTATTTCTATTTTTGGTAAAGTTCGAATCATAGTAGAAGTTTAGTTTATTTTTCTATTTAAGAAGAGTCTTGTAAGCCTTAGAGGCAGATATCTTTTTATTAATAAAATTTCTCTTTAATATTTCTTCGTGGATTCGAAGTTCTTCGTGGATTCGGAGATCGTTCTTTGTGGATTCAAAGAATAACCATTGGTGGATTTTGAGGTTTATCACGTCCGCCCTGCGTCAGTACATATTGGATTCTTTGAGAAATCAATTACATGGTGCAAGAGGCTCGGGGAGCTATGAAGTGTAGTGCGAAAAGCTCAACGGATAACTGGAATGACAATCAATGAGTATTAGTTTTTATTTTTTACATTATGGAGGATAGATGTGTGGTACTAAGTTAAGGTGTATGTGATTTGGATTTGATGTATTTTCTAGCTAAGATTTATGTTAGATGTAGTCAACGACTTAATGCTGGCGTATGCGATCAATTTTGGTGGTTAAATATATTTTCTCTTGTCATGGTGATATTATTTCTAGTTTATGAAATAACTTAATCGCATAATAAAAATGATAACTACATTGCGCAAGACTACAATGAATATTAAGCTAAATCACAGGTATGTTTTTTAATGTGCAATGTTTTAGTGACATAATATTAATTTACATCACATAATTCACATATTTGACATCTCTGCTCGGATTTATCTTCTGAAATGAGTTTAATCGAAATTGGCTTTAACAAAGGTAAAAGGAGCGAACAAAACACATGGAAGAGACAATGAAAAAAAAATGCGTAAATTTTGATTTTCATTATTTTTTCAGTTACGGTTAGTTTTAATTTGGTAGTTTAACTCTTTAAGTTTTGCTATTCAGGATATTACAATTACAATTATAGTTAGTTTTATTTGATCAAGATTTCTTATATAAAGATATGATTAGAGGTACATGTGGCATCTTTGATCTTTCTATAGGAAAAAATGTACGACATCATCACCATGTGGCGCTGAAGCCAATGCCGTGGATACTTTCTCAAAGACGTGACCTTCAATTATTTCTGGCGGCGAAAGCACAGGACTAAAAACTACAAACCCATCCCGGGGCCCAAAACCGTCCTTTCTAGAATCTCGCACCCGAACAAAAACGACAATGGGTAAATTGGCAAAAATAGGTGAGCGAAAGAAAAAGTGCACAAGAGTGAGATAAAATAGCCCAATTAGCAACTCCAGCCCATTTCACTATTCTTGGACCACTTCAGTGGGCCCTCATGGTAAAAGCTTTGACTAGCACGCTAGGGTCCGAAGAAGCTGGCCCCGATTGAATTTATTACATACTCAATGGTATAGAAATACAAGGCTTGTTGGATTAGGCTAAATCCGCAGCCGAGTTGTTTAATAAACGGGTCAAATATCCCGTCCACAGTCCATCCCATGTGTCCTTGAACAAACGGATACATACATTATCGATCTGGATCCTCATATAAATTTAATAGTTTAGAGAGAAGATAAGTATATTTAATAGTATAGAAGACGAGCGTAGACTAAAAAGTGTTAGAATTTATACAAAAAGCCTTCTAGTATGAAAACGACATTTGTCTAATGGATTTGATCCCATGGATACTTTATCGCTACGCATCCAAACCCTAATACAACCCAAAAAGGGGAAGCCCTCAAACAACCACCAAGCAATCAAATTGCACCGTTGATTCACTTCAAGATTGATTGGTTCACATGATATTGTTAGTGTAACAAAAATTACAATTTACGGAAGCTAATTGTAATTGTTACCACTTGTTTTCAGTTTTGGATTATCTTTATCGTAAAATAAAAATGCGAAGTTCATTTTTATAATTATAAACATCTATTATTTAGTTTGGCAATTACAATCTCTTCTTGAGTGAAAATAGGAACACGTGCAATGAAAAGGTTTTGGTAAATGTTACATTAGAAATAATTCACAAATTTCAACTTAAAATAAACACACTCTGTTTTCTGGCTTTTTGTACAGTGAGTACAAATCCTGTTTGTTTCATTGTGACAATAATCTTCTTACAAATTATTCAAAAAAACTCGTCTTTCACAAATAAAATTTGCAATTAAATTGACTATGAATTGACTTAACAAAAACGATTTGTTTTTTTAATTGGGATTAGAAAAAGATAAATTTATAATAAATAAACAATGGTCGAAACTAATTTCTTTTTCTTTTCACATGATGAGAATAGGCTCTTCATCATCAGGGCTTCAAAAAAGGACAAGGTAGCCTCTCACTCTCTTTCTAGACCTCAACAAGTAGGGGCAAAGAGTTTGGTTTTTGTTTTTGTTTTTTTCCTTTTAATTAGTTTAATTAAAACACATTTGTTTTTAAAGGCTGTTGAGTTTGATGGAGTCAGAGGAGAGTTTCATGGAGCTTTTGGGTTCAGAGTTTCTCTATCTTGCTCCAGACCGTGGAGTTTGCAAGAAACTCAGTCTAGATCCCTCCTTAACCTTCACTCAGAGTTCTTCATCCTCTTCAACAACAACAAGCAGCACTGCTGAGGTATATACCAAATATTTTTGCTCAATCTTAACTTTTTTTTCTAGTTTACATGCATTTTAGCAAATATATTATTCAGTGAACCATATTTACTAGACAGGTGGTTGTTCAGAAAAAAAAAGAATTATAAGTTTGATGTAATAATCCACAAATTTCTAATATTTTGCTCTACTTTTGGATCACCAATTGTCTAGCAGACACAATAGTTGAATAATCTATCTAGACTTTCATATAACCAAGTCTCTCTTAAAATCATAATCTCATTGTTGTTTAGGAGGTGACCACTGAAACAAGAGCTCACAAGAAGCGGAAGAAAGGGCCATCAGCTTCTCTGAGTACCATGAAGGTTTTTGATTATTTTCTGTTTCCTTAAGCTTTTAAATTGTTTTGAATTTTTGTGGGTTATTTGTATATCATTTGAAGAGGGTATTTAATTGATTTATGGATGGTACTTGTTAATAGGTAAGAAAGGATAAGTTGGGAGACAGAATCTCAACACTGCAGCAGCTGGTTTCACCCTTTTGCAAGGTTTAATGTTTTGTTCTCTTTTTTTTTTGAAGATTGAATAAATAAATAAATTAAAATTTCTACTACTAGGTTTTTTTATTAATTTGTTTTCATTTAATTTGACTTTGACTTTGACTGGGTAGTTCAGTCTGACACTGCCTCAGTGCTGCATGAAGCTCTTGGATATATTAAGTTTTTGCATGACCAAGTTCAAGTAAATTTATTCTCCCTCCCTCAAAGTTTTCTTTTCAAATTCTCTTCTAGTTTATAAAGTTTTCAAACTTTTGTTTTTCAAATTTTTTGTCTTTCACTTTTTCCGTCAGGTTCTGAGTTCACCATACCTGCAGCCAAGCCTGCCAAAGACTGCAAGCCTTCAGGTAAATAGACTAATTTTTCTGATTTCTCTTGTATTTCTTTCTTATTAGTATTTCCTGTGAAGCTGCTATTTTTGTGAAATGGAGACAGATTCTTTGGTTGACCCAATTTGAAGCCTATTGACTTTAACAAAAGTTATTAAATAATTTCTTTGTTAGTGATATTGTTTTGTCTAACAAAATTAGTCGGTTTGGTAATTTTCAGTTTTGTATAGTCAATTTTCTTGATAGCCAGTTCTATTCTAGCAAAACTGGTTTAGTAATTTCTAGATAGGTAGGTATATTATTTTCAAGTCCAAATACTTAACCAAACTTTAAGTTGTCTTTATTAATGATTTAATAGTTCAGATACACGTCTTGTATGTAGAAGGTTCATCAGCGTTAAATCTATACTAATTTATATCTATATCTATACTAATATATAAAAAACATTATGGGGTAGTGAAAGTTTGGAGGAATGAAAGACATTTCATCGCTTCTTATTTTAGTTTGGAAGCTTAAATGGTAATATTTCAAGAGAGATTTTTTCATTTACTTTCTTTTCATCTCTTATTTCTAGAACTTTCTAAATAGAAAAGAATTTGAACTCACATAATTAAAATTGTAATTTTTCAAGAGATATTTTTATTTCCTTCTTTTCTTTTCTTTTTTTTTTCCTTTCTTATTTCTAAACATTCGAAATCATGAAATGAGAATACTAGTATACTTAAATTGCAATATCATAATTTTTCTTTTTTGTTTTAATCATTTACTCCAATTATGTTATCTTCAATAAGAAAACTACCCAAGGAAATTGTGTAAGAATAAATTTAATTGTTAAATGACAGTTTATGATTTATTTTCTACATCGAACCTTATAATAAAATTACATGAATCAAATCATCTTCAAATTATTAATATGTCAATATAATATAAATTGTAACAATTTAATAGTATTGCAAGCGTGTTGCACGTGTCAATGTGCTAATATATAAAAAACATTGTGAGGGTAAGAGAAAAGTTGAATGATTTTGGAGGACATGTCCATCTTTCAACTTTAGTTTTTCAACTATTGTTAAGAGAACAAAAATGTAATTTTATACGGGAGATTTTTTTTTCTTTTTTTTTTTCTGTTTCTTCTAGAACATTCCAAATCATATCATGAAATGCATATGGAATACGACAAACATTCATCATATTTTAGATTAGAAAAGGAATAAAAAATAATAAGTTCATTTTAGAAAAAATGATAAATATCCATCTATATTGATCTATAACTGGAATAATGAAAATAGTGAAAACTGTAAAAAGAATTGGACATTGAGTTTATAGTGGTTTTCTTTTCAAAACAAAATTAATATTGCCATAGCAAAAACTTTTTCATATCATGTGCATTTACACGTGCTAAATTTATAGTATTAAATTATAACCCTCAATTGTCACCCAACTAGGAAGTTTCGTTACAGTCGAAGCTTTGACATAGTGGCATGGATATTTGACATAGTGCTAGAACAACTCATGTTCCAATTCCATAAATTTAAATTAGAATTTTTATAAAAAAATTGATATAGATGCGCGAGCCCAGATTTCAGATCATAAAATGGACAATCAACTGACAGGGAGCATGCTAGAATGTAAAACTATAATCCTTAGCACTCATCACAACCACAATATTAGAGTGATGTCCAAATACAGTGGCCGAGGGAGACCCCCTACCAACCCCCCAACCCCCCCACCCCCAGCAACCCCCAAGTGGCGTAGGTAGGAGTGGAGCTTGGGGGTGGCGGGCCACTTAATCTTCTTAAAGAAATACTAAATCAATTATATTAGTCAAATATAGACGCTTTTACAGAAAAACTTTGACGTTGTGGTCAAGGTTGAGGGGTTTTTCTTAGAAACCACCTTAAAAATAAAGTAATTATACGCAAACCACCTTTCATTTTCAATTTATACATAAACCACCTTTACAGTTGATTTTTGTTGCATTTAACCACATCCTAGTCAAATTCTTCATTTAAAACCCAAAGTTACCCTTAACACATTCAACATAAATGATCATCTTTTTAGTGTTTAGGTCTTGCTAGAACACAACTCATGTACATTGAACTTGAGCTTTTTAAGTTTATTTTTGGTTTTTATTGAAAATTTGACTAGGAGGTGGTTGATTGCAATAGAAACTAACTTTAAAGATAATTTATGTATAAAAATGAAAGGTGATTTTTGTATAATTATCCTATTGTTACTGGTCCTAGAAAAAACCCTTATAATTTTATACTCTTAGATACCCCCACTGTACACAGATTAAGCGCCTTTTTATGGCCAAAACTTGTACTCACACTGCAGTACCAACTGTATAAAATCAGCTTTAAATTCATGGCCTCTCTGATTTGAATCTTGGCATCAGAACTCCAAAATTGTGGTGAAGGTTGAAGGCTATAAACTTATAATTTTATACTCTTATAACAATATTAATAATCACATTCGATAATATCTTGCTTTTTAAGAGAAAAGATGGGCCTCAAACTGGCAAACCCAACCAAATACCATATATGAAATCATTATTTACAAAAAGAAAAGAGTACTCTTTAACTTTAAAAGTATAATCTGAATTAATACAGGCTTGGGGGTTTAATATCAAAATATGAAGACTTGGGGACTAATTTTAAAATATGAAGATTTGGAGGGCTAATTTCATAATACTTTAAAATTTTGGAGGACTAATTAAAAATGTGAAGAGTTGGGAGACTATCAAAGTATGAAAATATTAAAATATGAAAGATTTTGGGGACTAAAAAAAAACTCATCTAAATGGAACATTGTGTATGTGCAGTTTAATCACATTAAAAAAAAAAAGGAAAAAAAGGTAGTGCTTCTAATCTCATGACCTACCTAAGCTAGGTAACCACCTGCGGTGCCATTTCAGAGCAATGTGAAGGTATAGTTGAGGAGTTGGTATGGAGAAATATTGATTTCATCTAAACCTATGGTTCAATAAAGACACAATTACATAAGGACAAATTACATAAGGATCATCACAAGTTTGGAGTCCTCATGTCGGTAGAATATGAATATAGCTGATTTTTCTATCTTTAAAAACCAGTTGTTCGTGCCAATGGAACATATTAAAAAAAAAAACTTGATCATGTGGGAAGAAACTTCAACTTATATTACCTCATCTTATTTTACTATCTGCACTTTATTTTATTTCTTATTCATTCTTAAATTAGCTTGCTGATGTATTATGACCTAGAAAAATATTTTATAAACTTTGGACCTGATTTCACTTTTCATTTTTATAAAAAAAGAGTCTGCTTCTAAACACACAATTTCCAATCATATTCCTCTTAACTCAAATTTTACTTTATTTTAGTTATTAAAGATGCCCTATGATTAAATAAATTATATATACTAGTTTTGCTCATGCATCACACAGAATTTATTGTAACACTTTCTAGGACAATTGAAAATAATTATTAGATGAAGAGGATAATTAATAATGGGAAAAAAAAATGTGAAGTTACACAATTAAGGAACTGTCTGTTTATTTTCCAAGAAATATAGGAAGTGAGCCTTCACCCATGGAAAAGAAAGGGTAAAAATTGTTTTATTAGCAATCCCATTGTTTGGATAGAAACTCAAGATAGGAATGCATTATCTCTTAAACAAGAGCGCCCCCCAAACTCCAATTCCTGGCTCCACGCTATCTACTCGTCAAATGGGCGTCACAAGGCATCAATATGTAGTAGAGAGATTTCTGATTTCTTGTTTTAAAAGTTTATTTAATAGTTTTTTTTTTCTGACCATAGTTGTGAATTTAAATTGCATGACAGGATGAAGAACAGAGGACAAGCGATCTGAGAAGCAGAGGGCTGTGCCTCGTTCCTGTCTCTCGTACAGAGAATGTGGCAAACGACAATGGCGCTGATATCTGGTCTTCCTCTGCCTTTGGAGGAAGCACCAGCCTCTACTCTGCTTGAAACACTGAGAATTAGAGCACTCTTAGGTTTCTGCTACAGCTATTTTTGCATCAAAAAGAAAGAAAATGGTTGATTTTGTGGAAAGTTTCTTCATCTGAGAGTGACTTTTTTATGTGAAGAAGTACAAAGTTATATGTGTTTGCCTTCGGTCGGAGGTGCTGGGGAGAAACTAGCAGAGCCCATCTCTGGTTTGAATGTTAGTAAATTATAGGGATAATTCCATAAAAACCGCATGAACTTTTGAGGACTTGCAGTGAGCCTCCATGAGCTTTTTTTTAATTGCACTAAACCCCTAAGAACTTTTGGGGAACGTGCACATAACACAAACAGTGCAGAGAAAGATGCGATTGTTTAATAATAGGTTACTTCTAATTAAGCAGGCGGTAGGTGATCTGTTCTTGGCTTCTTCATTCTTTTATTGTCTTCAATTCCATGCTCCAAAGCCTAACCCAATAGTTACCATATGGACGTTTATAGTAACTCGCAAATAATTTGTTAATCACCTTGGAATTTACAGGCAGAAAAGTTCTTCTATGACAAAAGTGCGAATTTTAAAAAACTTTTGAGGATGAAAGTAGAGGTGCAATCGGGTTGGATACAATTTAAATATGACACTTATTACATACACATCATGTTATCAATCATGGTTCAGATGAAGATATGTCTCAGCAAGGAAAATTAATATCTATTATATCATGCAAATAGCTAAGTGTTAATCCCTAATGAGAAGCTGACATGTGTCCCACCTTATGACTAATCAGCCATATTCGGAAAGGGACGACTCAACAGTTGCTTCAGCACTCGACCCTTGCCGGCCGACAACTTTCGAGGCCAACTAAAAAGGAGGTACTTGTCGACCTACTCGCAAGATCGAGATGAGGAGCATCCACACTCGGCCTACTTTTTAAGTCGACCCCACTCCCTTTCGGCACTCGACCATTCCGAGTGGACAACTTTCGAGGCCAACTAAAAAGGCGGTATTTGTCGACCTCCAGTGAGACGAGTCAGAAGACGGTTTGTCCTCAGGCCCCCTGCCGATAGTCGATTGCCATCTCATTAAATGCATGATCAAAGTCATCATTTATCCAGCCCCGAAAGTCTTTATGACTCATTGGACCTTGTCAGCACGATACACATTCCGTCACCCTTACATTAAATGCCGGAGTGACTCACTCCCCTCTGCAGCTGATACCTGTAAAGCAAATACTGACTAAGCCGCCTACTTGAACTCTACTGAAATTACTTATCTGCCCCTTCAGATTTGCTATAAAAGGAAGGTGTTGTCTGCTGCTTAAGGTAAGCAATCCTCATGCTAAAAAACTGACACTTATCTCCTTCTTCCCCACTCAAGCACTCAACTGACTTGATCGTCAGAGAAGCCATCGGAGATCCCAAGTCCGACCTCTTACATGTTCTTCATGTGTATGTTAGGACTCTCGGCTCAAGAACCAGCCGTCTGAAGAAGCTTAAGGACCCTAACACCCCTCATAATCCACAATCAAGACTCCTATTAGATAACTGACATCAATAGTTTGACATCCACCGTGGGGCCTTTCATCCTTCTTCATATAAGATGGCCAGTTCTGATCTCCCAGGCCGATCCTTCAACCCGTCCACTTAAGAGACGCATATGGGCTATGTCACTCAAGCCCAGTTGGAAGAATCCGCTCGGAGAGTTTCTCAATCTCTCTAGCAGCAGTTCGCTTCCTTCACCTATGAGCCCCTCAGCCGGATTTCTCCCCAGCAACCCTCTTCGTCATTCATTCCTCCTCCTCCGCCTCCTACAGGTTAGCCGTTCATCCCTCCTCCTGCGGTCGCTGCTCAAGCTGAACTACGAGCTCCAGAGGACTACGCTGAGTACACATCTCCCCCGCTTCGCCAGCAGACTAGCTTTGCAGCTCCTCCTCGGCCACCTCAGCTGTATATGGAGGCTACGGGGAAAGCCCCAGCTTCAGTCATGATGGCTGAGAGTGCGTCGCATGGGCGAACATCACGTAGCCCCTGGCATCCTCATGCTGCTCAAGTTCCTTCTGCCGCCAACCCTACGTCTGGTTACGACTGGACCTTCAACATAGTCGCCGAGACCATCGAGGGGAACACAACCCTCGCCAACTAGATCATGAATGCCCCCTGCGAAAAATTTAAGATGCCTCATATTGAGAAATATAAAGGCGAGGGAGATCCAACGGAGGATGCACATAATTTGTATGATATGATGACCATGCAACAAGTATCAGAGCCAATCATCTGTAGATCCTTCCTAATCACTTTGACGGGAAGCGCCAAGTTATGGTGGAACTCATTGGACAAAAAGTTTATCAACAGCTTTGAGCAGCTCATCCAGAAGCTTGTGCATCACTTCTTGGCTAACACCAAACAAAAGTTACCCTCCCACGTATTACTACAAACGAGACAAGAACCTGGAGAGAGCCTCAGGGAATACTTCAAGAGGTTCCAAGCTAAGACGCTAGAAGTCGATGACCTTGACAACATGGTCGCCATGGTCGCGATCTTGATAGGGCGAGAGAGCAACGAGTTGGCTGACTCGCTCATTAGGAAACAAGTCACCAACTATGAGCAGTTGATGGCCAAAGCACACGAGTATATGGATGCAGAAGACGCCCGAGCCTATAAGAAGGTGGCCAGGGCAATAGAAGTTTGTTGGTTAGCAACTTCGTCTGTGAGTTTGAATTTAGCACAGAATTCAACTCATAATTTAGCCGACTAATGACGCCTTTTGACTCGGCCTGAAGTGTGAATTAGAAGTCGACCCATTCTTGACTTGGTTGGGTCGAGTCGAGCTGTGTGGCGGAGTTCGCATGCTTTGTTGGGCAGACTCGCTACAACTGTTTAGGAGTCAACCCGTTCTTGACTCAGTTGGTTTGAGTCGAGATGAGCTGCGTGGTGAGGTTCACATACTTTGTTAAGCGAACTTCGCTACAACTTGTTGTGGGCGCGAGTTTGCGGCCCATTTGAACTGTTTAGCCCATTAGCGTTCACTTCTTAGATCCAAGCTGGATATTGGCCTGGATGAAATAGTTTTTAACTGTCTCCATTGAGTACTTCCGGGAGATTTACTTCAAGCTCCAGGAAGAATTAGAAGCCGAGAAGGCAGCGCGAGAGGCAGCCGACCAAAAACTGGCCGCAAAGGAAAAGGAGTTGACCTGTTGGAAGAGAGGCTAGGGCAAGCTAGAGCGAGAAGTTGAGAACTGGGATGACAAGATAAAAGAGCTTGTTGAATTCAAATAGCCAGAAGTTATCCCAAATACAGAAGCTTCAAGATGACCTCGGTCACGTTGAGCATGAGCTTTGTGAGAGAGATGACATGATAAGGTATCTAAAGGAGGAGATTGAGGTTGAGAGGTAGGAGAGTGCCGATGCTTTTGACTAAGCTCGAGTGGCTCACCAGGATGTTTAGGGGTTGAGGGATTGACTGAAGGAGGAGGAGATCACTCATGAGAAACTAAGGAAGGAGTTGGAGCAGCACCGTGAGTTGTCCGGTGCAGAGAGGCAGTAGATGCAGCGTCACCTCGACAATTTGGACTCGAAAGATTATCGCTATCAGATCATCGCCGAGTATCGCCAGGGTACCCTTGGGAAGGTAGAGGTGGTGTTGGCATGTGAAGCTAGATTTGACTTCATAAGGGCGTAGCTTCCGTCCGATCTCGAGCTTCATCCTGAGCGATTCCACTATCCTCCATGAGTGGCTAACTACCTTAGCGCTTTGCAAGAGATAGAGAGGAGAGGAGTGCTTGTTCTAGAGGTCGAGAATGGAGATGAGGATGATGAAAAGTCAGCTCAAGGAATAGGCGAGGACTCAGCTCATGATAGTTGGGAGAGCCGGCCCGAAGTTGAGGGGGACCAAGTGGTCGGGTCCTAGCCTTAGTCGTCTCCTTCATCAACTTCTACTATGACATGCCTATAGTCTTGAGTTCTGCTATGACTCCTAGTATCACTCCGGCCCCAAGTTCTGCTCAAGCTTAGGCCTCGACCCAGATTCGGGTTCGGCCGCCGATCTAAGTTCGGCTCCTCAGGAACTTTAATGTATCTCCTTTTTTTATAAATACTTTTGTATTATAATGATTATCACAATTTAATTACAGCTTAATACCCTCATTATCCATTTTATATGAATAAATATACCACTAATAATTGTTTTTGTCTTATTTTGTAGGTTAATGGTGAAATTAATGAATAAAAGCCCAAATGACTCAACTCTCTAATTTTCTACTGATTTTAGAAGCCCAAATACGTTATCAAAGGAA